>OY829471.1:2400000-3000000 GCA_963691745.1 Ditula angustiorana
CAAATAAAGATTATGTCATGATTAAATTAAAAAAAAAAAATCATAAGGAGGTATAGTCAAAATATTTGTTAGTAATAATATTAGACAAGATACTTAAGTTAATAAACCATCTTGCTTTATATAAAATCAGTTGGGCAAGGGAAAGGCTCTTTTATAATTATAGATACTGCTTTTGTATATTCGGCTTAGGTATATACCCAACTACAATCATTAAAAAAAAAGGGCAGTGTTTGTAATTGTGGAAGATGGGGTGTGATGGCGGCCTTTCATAAAAAAAAAAGTATACTTGAGCAGTCCTCTGTATCTTATTTATTATTAAAGGATAAATAAATAAGCCACTTAGCGTTGTATAGAATCAGTTGGGCAAGGGGAAGGCTCTCCTATGATTATGAAAGACCAAGCTACATCTACTGCGCGAATAAATATTTATTCAATTAATAAAAGGTATATAAAAAAAATATATGTGAATGGGGGTTTTTCATAAGGATAGGAGAAGGGGAGTGTTGGCGGCCTTCCATAAAAAAAAAAATATATATTAAAAAAATATGTCGAGGTGATTCATTCAGATACTTGTTTTCCTGAGGGTCAATCTGAATTGAAATGATTTAACTTAGACTCTGAATCCCAATTAAATAAAACAATACTATATAAAAAAAAAAAGATAAATTTTATTCAGTCATCATTTTATCTTAATTAGATAATTACTTATTAATAATCAACAAAAATCACCATTGGACGCTGTAGGAGAACTGGGATTACTTAAAGATATAAAAGGAGGTCAAAGATAGGATGAATAAAAGTTAACACCTCCATCTAAATAAAATAAAAAATAAAAAGAACTACAGAGGTTCTCCGACAATTTCATTCCAGTCATGTAAAATGTTACTATCCGGAGTAAGGATTGGCTGAAAGTATAACAAAAGATATATAAGATTATCTTCTATGAGATATAAAAATATCAAAATCCTAAACAAACAGTAGAAAATTTACTGCAGAATTAAACTTACACAAGAAAACGGAGAATCGATAGTCAAGTTAAGTGGTGCTTCTAATGAACCAGTTTGCATATTGTCATGCAATAACTGAAAACAATCAATAACAAAAAAAAGAGTATGTATTAAAATAAAAGAGATAAAAAAAAAACAAAAGGGATAAACAAAAGAACAGAAGACATCACATACATATGATACCGGAGTAGCTAAATCCATGTTAGAAGGAGTCCTTAATTCCACTTGAACGGGTGGCATGTACATCAAAGTTCTCTGAAAAAAAAAAAAGAAAGAAGGGGTAAGCATAAGTTTAAAACCAAACTTAATTGAAAAGGGGAAGGTATCCTTCTGAAATAATGTATCTTGAATTTGACCTTAATAAAGTATGGGAATGGTTCAATAATATCATTGCATGAAATAATGTTTATTAATAGTAGGTATAAGTTATGTTTGCTTTTATTTTTACTATAGAAGGTTGCAGGAATAGTAACTTTTTCCCAAGATATAATGTGAGTCTATTTTGTTGGCTATTTCTGATTCAATAACAATTTAATCATGCATTAGCTTTTAACATTATATTACAAATGACTGACCCTCAACTATTAGGACATTAGGTAGGAAGAGTATTTTTGTATTGCTAATTCCTTTTAAATTCAAATACTTGGTATTGCATCCAGAACAAAACCTTGATTTATTATCACCTCAGAGTACCTAATCATATATCTAATATAAAAAAAATTAATCAGAGAACTTGATTTGTATACTTAATTAGTAAACTATAATTTAGGTAACTACTAGAATGTATCCTTACGGTTTAAAGTAAGAAATGAAATCAGTAATAAACATTAAGTATGGATCTGCAGTCTTCCTTTTTCAATTTACATTACTTTAGCTGTCAAAAGAACTGTCTTTTGCAATTTAGCTCTTGCATAGAGACAACAAACCTCATTAAAAAGAAAACACTACAATTACAATCAATAGATTTGGGTCAACAGCAACGTTTACATTTAAATGTAAATTAAAGGGTAATATTTAAATTCTTAATGAATTTAATATGATAGAATGTTACTGGCATTACTAAAAGGTATAAATATATCTAGATAGTTTCCCGAACATGAAATTAACTTTCAGTTTATTTTATTCTTCATGGTTAATATTCAAATTATCATGACAATTGCTTAATGGACAAAGGAAAAAATATATATAAATTCTCATATAATAATTACATATCTTACCTCATTTTCATCAGGAGGTTCAACTTGTGTACTTTGTGAAGTTGAGGTTCTTTTTTTGGCCTAAAGAAATAAGTTTCATTATACAACAGGGTTTACTTTTATTGATCAAAACTATAAATAAACATAAACATTACGAGTTGCGAAATTTGAATATATAGCTTACATTTTCATTACGCTTACGAGGACGTTGACGGCTGCGGTGATAATTTTTGATTTTCCTTTTCACATCCTTCATCGTGAAGCTTTCAGGAGAAGTTCTGTTGAGCAAGACTAGAAGGTCCTCTCTGGACTGTGTTTTCTTTGTACGATCACCAAAATTAGGGTTTTTACGGTCCCACAAACATGGGAATTGCTTTAACAATTCCATAAAACTTGACATCACGATATTTTCAGAATAATTAGAAGTAATAAATTGCCGAGTGAGGGATGAAAAACAAAATTTTAAAGAATTAATAAATTAATAACGGAATGTCAGTGTTGCCAACTCTGTGTCAAATATATGGGCTAAATGAAACTTAAAGATTGGCTAAGAGATTGATGCAATAAAAAAAAAGGAGGACTTAGGGCTGAAATAAGTTTAGTCTAACTATTTGCATCGTTTCCTACTATATAAATTATTAACACACTCGTTGCTGACACCGCTTTAATAACGTTATGTTCACCATGTCACCAAAATTATCCAAAATTATCATAATCATGCAACGCGTTGACATGCGTATAATGACTTATGTACAAGTAATTTGTGGATTCATGAAAATAGACACTGATCGTGGCTGAATGAATATAATCTTGTATCTACAAGTAGGTCTTTGGTTCTAATAAAGGATAAATTAGGGCTGAACCATTATCTAAGGGACTGGACGAAAAAATAAAAAGGGCTGAATAAGCTTTGTAAGAATTATATTGGCATCACTGGAAGTACCCCGATCATTTTATTTTGTGTTACCAGACTATGTCACTGTCTATGTTTAATTAAGACAAATACATAAATGTTTTTTGTATTCACTTTTAGAGCATAATTTTGGGTTTATCAAACATGAGTTATATAAAATATCACAGATATCTAATTCTCTTACACTCACGGTTTGGATGTTGGTAATGATGTTTAGTGTTAGATAGTATGGTTTCTACGTCATCGGACGAATAGAGTACGCATGTTAACAAATATTTGAAAAATAATTACAAAAATTCTTAGTTTGTTCGAACGCCTGAGGTTGTCTTTATAAATATATATTAAAAAAAAAAAAAAAGAAATGTGAGTGAAAAAACGGAAATAATAAATAATTTAAGCCTTAGGAGTTGGCTTAACAATAATTATATAAATAAATTTAAAAATACTAAAAATTGTATCTGTATTGTAAGGTTCTGATTGAACATTATTGATTAAAGCAAAATAATTATTTGAATTAAATTAAAACGTAACTTTCTTTTGAGGGTTGATAAAAAAAATTGTTACGTAATGAACACCGAATAGAACAAATCCTTTTTCTCTCTCTCTCTCTTCATCATTTCCCTGGACATACATATGTCTTAAAAGGAATTAAAAATACTCTATTATAAGCCTATCTTTCTTAAAATGCAGATTGATGAATTATGTAAAGTAGTGTGAAAGTGAGACTGGGGAAGGTATGAAATTTAGATGCTTATGAAAAGATTAATGTTATAAGAATGATTGGTGTAAAAGGAGACGATCGAAAGTATAGAGTGTTGGAGATGAATTACTTGATTTTGGAATGAAGAACTTTAGTAATACTACAATTTGTAAAGGAAGAAGGCGGTTTATTGGCATTTGACCCCTGAAACAGCACACGACAAATGGGTTTCCTAAGCGAAAGGAGTTAGGTTAGGTCAATCATTGACATCAGTGTTAAAGCTGGGCATAGGAAATTCATTACTCTACACGTAGCCTACAAGCTGATGCTAACAGGCTAAATGCTAAACCTCTACACTGCACATTCTCCAAAGGTATAATGATTATTATTTTGGGTGAATCTTCGGACGAGGCATTCTTTTTTTTTCATGCGGAATTATGGATACCTGAACCAACCCGGTTCTGGCAGGCCACTGTCTCATTTTCAGATTTTCTGGAATTCCGAGCTCTCTGCTGGTGCGGGGATATGTTGACAATTCTATATCTTGTCGACAAGCGAAAAGCAAGACGGGGTTGGAGCGGTCGATATATTGCTAATAGAGCTGATTTGTCTCACAAACAAGTTCCTCGGCCAGTACAGATCGTAGCTTAGGGTTGATCGGTAATTGTTCATGAATTTGTTTGTCAGAAGTTTGGACATTTCATTCTTTATTTTAGTTATTTAACTTTTGGTATAAAGACTCGCCACACCACATATTTCAGTCACGGGAAAAGTGCTAATAAATTACAGATAATATTTTATTTTCATGTTCATATATTTGTGAATATAGTTAGAATATTTTCTTCAGTTCGAATGCTTCTTACTTACATAAATATTCGGGGGGTGAGCTGTAACAGGACATGCCTCTCATACCTGTCACTTCACAAATATATGTCGGAAATAGGTCTTTACCTAATATATTATTCGAGTATTTAACATAATTAATCTAATAAAGAAATAATTATAAAATATTGTACACGATAATAACCGTGTTAAAGACTATTCAATTCAATAACCAAACGCATAATATATTTATATTCCAAATTTCATTAAAAACTGATCAGCCGTTCGTTACTAATAAACTAATAAAAGTCTTTAAATATACGCAAAATGCGCCTTCGGAAATCTCAAAGCAAAAACGCGTGGCACGTGTAAGGAAATATTATTCGAAGTAAAAAGTCTAATAAACACTTCATACCAAACCATTATGATCCTTATTACACGGCAATAACGCTTATATTAGTAAATCATCTAAATACTCGATAACGATTACAACAGGTTAAAGTAGAAAACGTCCTAAGTACGATTTGCCAAAATATAGTGTATCTAATCACTTTGACATTAAGGCTCAAAAACCCCAAAAATAGGTTACATCAAGAATGGCGGTTGACACGGTTCGATAGGACGCTCGGGTCGCCCGGGTCGCCCCGGTCGCTCGGGTCGCCCCGGACGCTCGGGTCGCTCGGGTCGCCCCGGTCGCTCGGGTCGCCCCGGTCGCTCGGGTCGCTCGGGTCGCCCGGGTCGCCCCGGTCGCTCGGGTCGCCCCGGTCGCTCGGGTCGCCCCGGTCGCTCGGGTCGCTCGGGTCGCCCGGGTCGCTCGGAGAATTCTAAAGCCCAAATATAGAATCAATAAGAAAAGGGGTCGCTCGGGTCGCCCCGGTCGCTCGGGTCGCCCCGGTCGCTCGGGTCGCCCGGGTCGCCCCGGTCGCTCGGGTCGCCCGGGTCGCTCGGGTCGCCCGGGTCGCTCGGGTCGCCCGGGTCGCCCGGGTCGCCCGGGTCGCTCGGGTCGCCCGGGTCGCTCCGGTCGCTCGGGTCGCCCGGGTCGCTCGGGTCGCTCGGGTCGCCTGGGTCGCTCGGGTCGCCCGGGTCGCTCCGGTCGCTCGGGTCGCCCCGGTCGCTCGGGTCGCTCCGGTCGCCCGGGTCGCTCCGGTCGCCCGGGTCGCTCCGGTCGCCCGGGTCGCTCGGGTCGCTCGGGTCGCCCGGGTCGCTGAATAAGACTATAAAAAGAGCTGGTGGTTTGGGGAGGGATTCTTTTCGGTTTACACTTTCGATCGGTACGCACGCATACTCTCTAGTACGGTTCTGATTTTACTTTCCTAGTGTTTTTATTCAGTTTAATTTTTAATTGTGTTTAATTGTGTGTTTTGTGTTAATTAGTTTAAATATTCAGTTTCATTAATTAATTTAAATTCAGTGACAGTGTTTGCTAGGTTTTTCTATTATTCTCTACCGTTTGGTGGTTTTCAAACAATTTGTTTCACATGTTTAGAATTAACTTCAGTTTGTGTTAAAGTAAATGTCTTGGCAAAATGAAACTTACATTTTGCTATTGCCTTGGTGTTAACTTCATGGCTCACTCGGAGCGATCCTTTGGACGGATACCTAACATGGTGACAACGAAGTCCTCTGGGTTTAAAATCCACGCGGGTGGATTCCCCAAAATGTGGCCTCTTTTGGGCATGGGTTTTCATTCATGATAACTTAACAATTATCATGTCTAACTTCCTGTGTTTTGCCACACACGGTAATGTTGGTACACCATGAGGATGTCTAGACAGTGAGGTTCTCATGTGGTCCAGCGTGCTGTGGACCCTTCCGATCTATATATGTATATATTCACACGGATGTGCAGGGGTATCCTAGGCCTCTCTCCTCTCCCAGCCTCACGGCTGTGTGGGGGCCAAACTCAGACGTAACACCGGGATTTAGGTATAGGTCTATAGAGGTCTTCCCGAACCTCGCATCGTATAGGGCTTTAGAACAGATTAGTAATCCATTCTTTACACCGAGGATGGATTAGAGTTAGGTGTTTATCCCTTACACCGGGGATAAACAACATTACACACCACGCAATTAAAGGTAAATACAACTAGACTTCTAGTTTTGCTTTTTAAACACCTTAGCTTAATTTAGGGAAATAGGAACTTTCTCTAAGTGTAGGCATAGGGCGTAGGTTCGTCATTAAGCGGATGGAAATCCTAAGGTATTTCTTTTAGACATTTATTTCAGATCTTAACTTTAATTACTTACCAAAATTGTCTTTAACTATTTACCATAGGTAATAAATTTTACCTTGTTTGAGCAGATCTAGTCTAAGGCAAGATTTTAATGATGGTTCTGTAGCATAAACAAAGTGCCTGCTATCTTACAGTAAAAATACCTAATTACTGCATAAGGTTGGAATTGTTAAAAAAAATAAAACAAAACCATTCAATATATTTGTTCAATCCTAGCGAAGCAAAAGCAAGCTTAGAATTCCTACTACCAAATGGAGGGGAGTCCTATATTAAGGTTTGACCAAATACACTCAATGTCAATCAGATAATCTTCATTATAGTCAAAACATGACTTTGTTCAAGCTATAGAAACATGAGATTGATATTTACTGTAATAGGTAGACAAAAGTCTTGTATTGGCTAGAGAGCTATTTCCTATTTACTTTCGTCATTGATCTTTAATATCCTTACCATCTGCAATAAGACTAACATAATAGAAACGGTCTTGTAGGATTTAAATTATTGCTAGTCATTTAAAATATTAATAATTGACTAATTAACTAGGAACCTTAAATGTATACCTTTCTTAGGATATGTTGTGGAGTAGAGTCATCCTTCTGGTGGTTGAGGCTGGTTGTAAGGGTGTGGTGGAGACCAGCGGGCAGGGGCCCAAACCTTTTTTATATACCACAGTACTTGAGAGAGTTATCGTTAAAGTTTTTAGTTTCAAGTCATAGTACTATAGCGCTTGTGCTAGAATTCCAGGAACTAATTATTGCTATCAATTATCCATTTTCATAAGAAGCTATTTATTAACTATTTAGGCTACTGGAAAAGCTAGGTTGGTCTAGGCTTAAGTCAGCGCTTTAATCTAAGGTAGAAAATTAGTTTAGTGTAGTTGGCGGACTGATCTTTGCTAGTAATTAAAAGTACATGGGTTATTTATAGCGGACACAACGTAGGACACTAGACGATTATATGGCCAATTTTCCCTTTCATTCCGTCTTAATATTAGAATAAATTAGATAGGTTTTATTTGATTATTTAGATAGGTAGAGAAGTTACACATGTTTTTGTTTTTTCTTACTGAGAGTGATTTATTTTAGTTGATTTTTTGAACAATAGTTATTCAACATTAAATGTTAAAAACATAATAATCACAACTTTTCTTTAAACATCTACAAGTTTTCTGGATCATGAGGACGAGGTGCTGAACTATAATTATTAGATCAGTCGAACTTACCTAAGTGAAATCATTTCGAACGAGGTGCTTCCCATAATTATGATCAGCCTTCACTTAGGTAAGTTCGACTGATCTAATAATTCTTCATGAAAATAGATTGTACTTTACGTGTCATCAAACTTTGCTTAACCATATCCAAAACATTTAACTTTTCAAACACTGAGAAATACTTAGTACAGAATGTTCAATGTATTACATGGGTAATTCTAACTATAGCTAGAGTGACTATTTAACAACGCCTGCGCGACCAGAGGTATTGAGGGCAATGTAACCAAAGTCCGAGTGTTTGGATGGTATGACGAGGGCTCGCGTGGCCGTTTCGTGGCAGTTACCCATTGCTCCATGGTCACTATAATTTCCGTCACTGTACTTAGTAACTAGTTTTAAATAGCCTATTAATGTTATTACTTACTTGCATATTGAGAGAATCAAATCATTTCTCGTTGACAATAGGTTGCAAAGGTAACCTCTTTAAAGAGCTGTAAGTACCTATTTTGTTTTGATAGGTATGTTGTCAGGAAATTATGTAGGTACTTATGCATACAAATCTCTTCAATTCTCCGTTCATCCTTCATTGCTATATATATGTGGGTATTTAAGTCACTGCACGGGCTCCTACAGAAGCAGTTTTGCTGCTGGGCCCCGAAGCGAAGTAAGCTAAAGCTATATAAGCTATATAAATTAGACCATGGCAAACTATATTCAAGATCAGATATCTGCGTTAAGGCCTCCATTTTCAGTAACATGGTTTCAGCTGTAAAATATAAAAAGATATAAGTAGGTATATACCTAATTACCAAACAAACATTGGAGATCGCAAATTTTCTGTAAATACCTAAGTAAAACGTATTTACTTATTCCAGGATTAATTGTCACACTGTAAATATTATAATAATGCTTATAATATTAAACATTATACTCACGTTTATAATAGCTGCAATATTCAGGTAAAGTTGACGTCAATCTGTTGTTTTTTTTATTATTTTTCCAAAATCACTGAGTAATTTCATAGAAATTTGCCGCCATACATTGACAACTTCGACAGCTAGATTGACCACTCGCTGCTGCGCGAACAACAGTGCTGAAATTCACTCTCATCGTTTTAAAGGGTTTAGCCGGATACGTATGACGAGTCGGCCCCCAAATGGGAATCGATATCGAAACTTATGTTTTAATATTAACTTGATGAATTTTTGTAACCGAAATTTCTTTCGATTTTTATTTGAAATGTTTTTAACATTCAAATTATTAAATTAAAATTGTAATGACAACACAAAGAAAAAAAAAAATTTCGCAGGGTAGGGCAGCGGCAGTGTGGCGAAACTGGAAAACGCAAGACACGGAATGCTGATGTTGCAGGTTCAAGTCCTGCCATTTGCCCTAATTTTTCTTTGTGTTGTCATTACAATTTTAATTAACTTGATGTTCAAACACGATTTATGTACTTTTCGCGACCGACTTCCGCTTTGACCTTGAGATAGAGAGCAAAATATTCGTATGCTTGACTATTACTGAATGTGATATATCTCTGAAGGTAATTTAGATAAAGAAGTGAAATTAACGCGAGGTGTTAGGTTACATTACAGAGTATATCACATATATTTTTTTATAATTTTTAGAATAAAAAATTACATTAAAAAAATACAAAATAAAAAAAATATGTTTTTTTCTGAGTTCTCTGTGACTTACAATTAGAGATGCAACGGATAGTTGTTTGGCCGGATACCGGATACCGGATATTCGGCCTGATCACCGGCCGAATATCCGGTATCCGGCCGCCGAATATTCGGCCGGCAAAACGATACCTACATTTTAGTTTGGCGGCGGGCGCGTCGTAAAGGTTTCAACCTGTTGAAATGTACCATAGTAGGTATATTATAAATTATATTAAGTAGTGCTCGGCTAAAAGGAAAGAGACTATTTCACAGGGTGTAGGTCGGCTTATTCCCAGAGCAATAAAAGTATCGAATTTATTTATCTAGGCGCCAGATACTTTCATCGACAAACGAATGATGTGGTTGAAATGAAATACATATTACATTTAGTAACAACAGCTTTATTTTAAAAGTCCACCACTAAGTTACAAGGTTACTGTACTTCTTATATTAATACATATACCCTTTGTGTTAATATACCTCAACTCCTATCAAAATACAGTGTAGTTAGGCAATTCTATATTTTTAAACAAGTATTTGAAGGTCAGCTTCCAGAAAGTAAAACTACCCTTCCTATTTTTTAACAGTAAAAGTCAGTAATATTTAACAGCTATTATGTGAAGCAGAAAGGCTAATTCACTCCATTTAAATGTAATAATTAGAAGTGCTAGCAGATTATCAGCAAAGAAAGAATGCTTCTAGAAGTGAAATTATTACAGGCAGTGATACTAGGTAAAAGTCATCAAACAAGCTTATTAGTAACACATTTCAAAAATGGCTTTCTTGAGAAATAACTGGGTAGGAACATAGAGTGAAACGGAGCATTTACCCTAGTGTAAATTAGTTGAAATTACCGTGAACGCTTTAAAATTATAAATTGTTCTGCCTTACTTGTAATGAGTTCCATATGAAGTTACCATACGAACAGTAGTGGTTCCGAGATGAAGATAATATTAAGTTATTGGAAGCCGGATCAAACCAAGGCCGTTCCAAACTCAAACCGCTTTACACTCGCGAAGAGTACATTTGGTAGGACGTTCTAAACTCGAGGAAAGTAAATTCTACAATCAGACCGCTCTAAACTCAGACCGCTCTAAACTTAGATCGCTCTAAACTTAGACGACTCTAAACTCAGACCGCTCTAAACTCCCCTGTGAACAAGAGATTCACAGTATTAGAGTTTAGCATGAAGAAAGTGAAAGTGACGGTGAGTTCAAATGTAGAAAAAAAATATGGAAACTTACCCGTAATTGGGGGTTTAGACAGCAAGATGCGGAGCGGCAGCGTATTACGGCATTAGTAAACCGGGTAGGACATTAAAGTTGATTTGTGTAGATTGGTGCTAAAAAATCACAACACAATTTAGAAAAAAAAATCAGACTAAACTAAACATTGAGGCTGTATAGCTCATTGGCGGAGAAACACCAAGGTATGCTTACCGGTGGATGAATGTGTGGGAAGCGTCGTCTTAACTAATTTTGATTTAATTGATTTTAAGTTAGAACAAGGTTGGTGCGGAGCACTGAAAAGAAACACTTCGGTTAGCGCGGAAACGTAAGATCAACAGAAATTAAGCAACGGCGAAGGTTCTTACCCATCCTGGCATTTAATAAGACCGAAAGGATGTTATTCGGCGTTCACATATTGGGACCGTGACCGTGAAGTGAATAACCTTAGGAAGTCACCGAACTTGCTTGATCATGGCACGTTCGAAACACTATCTCCGTCACATAGGACAGGGAAAGTCAAGTGAAAAGATGAAATTAAAATTAATTTAATTCCATAAGAAGATCTTATAAGAGGACCTTATTCAACGAAAAGACGAAACCACTCCTTTTCCTCAATTTAGGGAATACTAGTATGTATTAAGATTAATTTTCCATATAAACAAACCACACTCGCTGACAGGCGTAGGCAAATCGACGAAGTATTGGAACGTGTTTTGTTTATGCTAAATATAACAAGAGATGAATTTATTATTTAAACTTAATACCTTTTAGGGTGTAACAATGTCTAGTTAGACTGGAGAGGACTATACTTTTGTCTATTGTAAGCTTTTCGTAGTTAAAATACTAAATTTTAATTATTTAATGCCGAGAAACTACACTGATACAAGGTTGTGCAGCAGGAACGAAACGCACCGTAGCTGTCAGTGTCACAATGCCAAACAAACAATCAATTATAGATCGAATTGGGTCAACAGTTTCTCCATTCGAACTAATATTAAGTTTTACTAAGAAACTAAGTTACTTCAAAGATATATGTGTGTAAATACTGAAAGAACAAGTATGGAAACATAACTATTAAGGCTGATATTGTCCGTACGTCATGGGAAAAGACCAAGCAATATGTATGAGATGTCTCCGTTAATGTTTTGCCGGAACTTATTATTCAAGAAACAAGGTGAGTGCTAGACATGTACACTACCAAGTGTTACAGTTCATCTTTAGTTGGGTTAAAAAAAAAAAAATGAAATTTTTAATTTTTTTTTTTTGGATAAAAGATTACCTCAAAAAAATTTAATACCTATTTCCAGGAGTGGAGTAGCAAAAGGAAGAGATTTTTGTTAGAGTGGGACTGTTTCAAAGGACGGTCCAACATCAAGTATCGAGGAATATTGACTGGAGTGTATATAGTGTGTTTTAGTATATTATTAAGTATAGTATTAAGGAATGAATTTTAGCAAATAGCTTGTAGAGTAAGATAAGCTAGTTTAGTTTAGGTTGGGTTACGTTAAGTTCATTAACTCCTAAAGTGAAAAGAAAAAGAAATGTAATCAGCGCACTCCAAGTAAATTATGGTGGAGTGAAATTAATGCAAATCACTGCATAATCACTAACCAAGGCAAGAATACTAACCTACGTGGTAACAAAACTTAACTGTTAGTACTTACCAACAGTAACTTATTTAAATAGGAATCGCTTACAGCGATGGCAACTTAACTAATGTGAATCCACCTGGGTGGCTTAACTTATGATAAGACATCAAGAGTAACTTAACTAATGTGAATCCACCTGGGGTGACTTAACTAATGTGAACCCCTCTGGGGTGACTTAACTAATGTGAACCGGTTCTTTTAAACTATTACTATACTATATGGCATTGAGATATGCCTTATTTAAACTAAAGGAAGCCTTATAAGATACAGTTTAGCAATAGCTAGGGCAAATGACTTTCTCTTTATTAAAGATTGCCTTGAGCTTAGTTTAATAAGCTAAATGTAACGCTACCGAAAACACTAACTGTAACAGCAATTTTCTGAGTAGGTGTACAAACATGTGGTTTCCTATAACCAAAAACATCACTTAACCTATATGTTTGTGGGGTGCAACATTTTAATATGTTAATGAAATACCCGTCACATGTACAAGTAACTTTAAAGTTACGCTCTGAAAGTAAGCTTTATTGAAAAAATCTATTGTACTTCTTTCAGTAAAAGTCTTCTTGATGACCAACCTAACTAGGCGTTACGATCGGTTAGTAGTGAATTTGAAGTAGAAACTATGGTTAAGTCTTAGCGCATCAACAAAACCTATAGTTATGAATAGAAATATCCACTAAATTTAGTATTGTGGACGAAAAGTAGTAAGTAAGGTCGACTAAACCGAAGAAACCACACTACGCAGTTGGATGTGGGGCTTCACCAGGTCGAACAATATCTTTGATGTGAAAATCACCAAGAGGTTTTCCCTCTAAGGATCTTCAAGTGTAAACAAGAGGTCCAAGTTTTTTATGGATAATACATTTCTCATACCGAGGAGATAGTTTAGCAGAGAAATGTTTTGCAGCATTAGAGAGTGGAAAACACCTTTTATACACGATTTGCCCTTCTTCCAATTGTACAGGACGTTTTCTCAAATTGTAATACTTAGCATTACGTGTATGAGAAGACAGTAAAGATTGGCGTACTTTTTGAAATATAGTTTGTAACTCTTTAAGACTATTAGCAAAAGTAAAGCTATTATCTAGAGTTAGGGCATCTTTATCAACAGGGTTTTCAGCATTATAAAAGGAGCCATCGATAATCATTTCACGACCATGAGTTAGGAAGTATGGAGTTAACTTTGTGCCTTCGTGAACGACTGTATTTAAAGCGCATTGAATTTCAGATATGTTCCTATCCCAATTTCTGTGGTCGGAACGCACATAAGACGCAATAGTCCTCACTAATTCGCGGTTCGCTCTTTCTGTCTGATTGGTCTGCGGATGATATCGAGGGTTATAAAATACATGAGGAACATTGTATTTAGTCATGAGGTCTCTGAAAGCTTTAGATACAAATTGGGGTCCATTATCTACATACACATACTTAGGAGTGCCGTGGACAAGAAATATGCCTTTCTCCATGCATTTAACTATCGCTTGTGCAGTAACATTACGCAACGGAAAAGTTGTGACATATTTGCTGAAGTAGTCCACGCATACAAAAAGATATTGATTTCTTTGATAAGATGGTGGGAAAGGACCTAGTATATCGCAAGATATAGCTTCACCTGGTACAGTTATACGTCTTGGATTACCCATAAGACCAGGACGAGCCAAATTAACTGGTTTGTAAGTTTTACAAATTTCACAAGCATCTACATAATCCTTAACATCTTGAAAAAGAGTTGGCCAAAAGTAAAGGTTAGCTATTTTAAGGTGTGTCTTAGCTACGCCAAAGTGTCCAGCTGTTGCATCGTCATGACACTTATTTAAAATTTCTTTTCTATCCTCATACGGAACAACCAACTTCCAGTCGAATTGAGCTGTTAGGCGATATTTGTTCTTAGAGAGACGAAAGAGTTTATTGTTTTCAATTTTGAAATTTGGAAAAAGAGTAGGATTATCTGATACCTTTTTGAAGATATCTATGTACCAAGGGTCTTGCGTCGAGAGTATATCTATAGCATCAATTTGAATTCGAGATAAGCAGTCAGGAATAATATGTTCTTTACCTTTTCGGTGAACAAGTTCAAAATCAAACTGGCTGAGGCGACAAGCCCATCTATTTAGACGACCAGTAGGATTTTTAAGATTGGAAAACCATTTAAGGGAGGCGTGGTCCGTGATAATATAGCATTTCCTTCCATCAACGTACGCACGATATTGCTCTAAGGCATAAATTACGGCTAATAATTCCCTTTCTGTAGCAGAGTAGTTAGTTTCAGGAGTATTCAAAGTACGACTGCAATAGGCAATAGGATGATCGCAATTGTTAATTCTTTGTGTTAACACAGCACCTATGGCAAAAGAAGAAGCGTCTGTGTGTATATAGAAAGGTTCATTGAAGTTAGGACATTTTAGTATAGGAGCCGAAACCAGAGCAGCTTTAAGTAAGTTAAAGGATTCGTTAGCTTCGTCAGTCCAAATATATTTAACCTTTTTACTAGTTAACCGAGATAAAGGACGAGCTATTTGTGAGAAATTTTGAATAAAACGGCGGTACCATCCTGCCATACCAAGAAATCTTTTGATGCCTTTCGCATCTTCAGGAGTAGGAAAGTTTAGAATTACATTTACCTTAGAAGGATCAGTTCTTAAGCCATAACGATCTACCACATAACCCAAATATTTGAGTTCACTTCTACAGAATAAAGATTTCTTCATGTTGATTGTAAGATTTGCAGCTTTTAGTTTTTCAAAGACAGCTTTTAGTAATCGAACATGTGCATCAAAGTCAGATGTGCAGATGATTATGTCATCTATGTAACAAAATACTTTGTTATCAAATTCTGCGGTAAACAAATTGTCCATAAGACGTTGCATAGTTGCAGATGCACCGACAAGACCAAAACACATCCGATTATAGTGAAATAAGCCTCGACCAGGTACAGTGAATGCTGTTTTTTCTTTAGATTCGTCACTTAGTGGAATTTGATGGTAGGCTGCGCTTAAATCAAGTGAAGTTAGATATTTAGCGTCACGCAGGTTGTCTAAGATATAATTTACATATGGCAGAGGATATGCATCAGTTTTCGAAACAGAATTCACCTTTCTACTATCTAAACAAAGTCTTAGGTCACCGTTAGGCTTTTCTACCATTACAACGGGAGAATTCCAAGGAGAGTGTGAAGGTTCTACAATTCCAATTTCTAGCATACGATCAAGTTCTTTTTCTAAGGCAATCTGTTTACCAGGACTGAGACGGTAGTATTTTTGTTTTATGGGAACACAGTCTCCAGTGTTTATTACATGTTTAATCAAGTGTGTCTTCCCAAGACCGACTTTATCAGTATTTATTTTATCAAAAGAAAGTTTAATGGCATCTAATTGAGTTTTCTGCTGTACAGATAAAGAGTCAAAATCATTTAAACCAGATTCCATAGGAACGGCTGACATACTAGCTACGTTTTCATCAGTGGTCAAACTAGAAATAATTTCAGGAGCCAGTTTGAAAGCCTTCCAAAAGTTCAAGCCAAATATAATAGAAGTAGTTATTTTAGGTTGAATATTGAAATGAATGATTTGAATAGAACCCTTATAGTTAACTGGTAATGACATATATTCAGTGCACAGGAGTTCTTGACCATTAGCTACGCGAAGTTTTAGCGGCTTAGCATAAGAAAAAGTAGGTATACCGACAGCAGTAAATATCAAATGGCTGTCCATTCCCAATATGGAACAACTTGCACCACAATCTAGTAAACCTTTAACCTTTAAGTCAAGAATATCCAAGGCGATGTAAAGTCTAGTATCTCCCTGTGGAGGTTCAAAATACGTTGTCTTTTCTACGCAAGAGGGAGTAGAGTGTAAATTGGATGATTTATTAGAAAAGACAAGACTTTTTAGTTTTTTGAATGAGTACTACATTTAGGACATTCAGGAGTGCGCACGCCTTTCTCACCACACTTGAAGCAAACAATCTCCCTTGACTTTCTACAAGCATTAGTTAAATGATTAGTCATACCGCAACGAAAGCATGGCGGCCGAGAAGTAGATTGATTAACAGCAGCTACATAAGTCTTAGAGTTCGGAGATTAGCAAGAGAGCTTAGCGTTATCCCGTAAGTAGGGTTTAGGCATAGGAGAAAAACCTGTAGAAGTAGAGGGATTAACAGGTCTAGCTGTATTAGGTTCGCGAAATTGACTAGCCCTTACTTGTGCCAGTTCAAGACGTTTGCATAAGGATTTTAACTGCTTTATAGAAGTTATGTCATGTAAGGCTAGTTCCTTGCTATATTCAGGACGTATGTTACGACTTATAATGTCAAGTTTTTCGGCTTCGGGTATGTCTTTACCTAAACGCTCAAACATACCAAGCACTATTGAAACAAAGAACACTATAGTTTCATTTTTAGCCTGAGTCCTTGCACGAATTTCCTGTAAAAGTTGATTGTTTAAATCCGGAATGTCAAAATCCTCTTTAAGAGCTTTTACCACTTCACGATACGAAAATAGTTCAGCACGATTAGATCTGAACCACGATAACGCAGGTCCATCTAAAATCTCGGGAAACCCGCGGAAAATCCGGTTTTCAGGAATGTTTCTGGCAACACGAAGTTATTCTAAACGCGTCAGAAAAATACGGGGACAAGTATCGCCTCTATATTTTAAATTAAGTGAGTTAATGTTACAACTTTGTTCAGTTTTGTAAACAATTTCCCTGACGACCTTAGCCGATTCATCAGACAGGCTTCCATCACTATCTGAGCTAGAATGTACAGTATTGCTGTTCTTTAAACGATCCAGTATAGTTGTCAACATAGCTATAAGCAATTGTGCCTCTTCAACTTCAGCAGGCAAGCGAGAGAGACGACAAAGAAGGTATTTGCACCGAGAGTTTAATCTATCAGTAGCAGCACTAGAAAGTTCCTCTTGAAGCTCTACTTCAATTTCTTCAGCTTTACGCTGGCAAATTTCAAGTTCAGTAGAAGTACTGACTTCTTCCAAAGAATCAAATTTTAAACTACCTCTACGAGCTAATTGTGCTGTTTGTTTTAACACCTTTTGCAAGCTAGTACGACGAGAAAGAGGATTAACTGAAAGCTTCCGAATAGTAAGTTCGTGTGCTATTTCATCTTTGTGTAAGTGTGTAATTTTACACCCAGCTTTAAGAAAATCCATGTTTAAAGTTTAAAGTAAAATCCGAAATCAGTAGTTACCAAAGAAACCAAAACTCAAAGGAAGTATTAAAAGTGTCGTAAGTATAGTTCCAAAAGTGTGTACACAAAATTAAGTATAAAGTTTTTCTCAGTAACCACTAGAAAAAAAAATAAAAAATAAAAAGGTAGGTCATAAAACACCAATAAGTTTGTGTCCAGTTTAAGGTTTGTGTTACAACACAGTTTAATGAAGTTCAGTTTTATAAAAAAAGGTTAACTGTATTAAAGTACAGTTAAAATTTTATAAAGTTAAAAGTAACTGTAACAAGGTACAGGTTAAGTCAGATGAAACTGTGAGAAAGCACAGTTTAAGTAAGTATAAGTTTCAGTAAGTATAAGTTTAAGTATAAGTTCGAGTAAGTATACTATAAGTTTAGGTATAAGTTTCCGTTTGAGATTTAAATTATTGTTTAAATCTAAGTTACACAATAAATTGCGTTATAGAAAACTTAAGATCTATTATTACACAAAATCCACACATTCAAAACCTTATCCGCTTAGGTCGTAAGTAAGTATATAGTATGTAGTTACCCTATAATTAACAAGAATTGACAGTTGTCAACTTAAGATTAAATATTTAAATGTATTCATTCAATCACATCATTCTCCGGGCCAAACGTTGGGATCGCCACTGAAATGTACCATAGTAGGTATACTATGAAATATATTAAGTAGTGCTCGGCTAAAAGGAAAGAGACTATTTCACAGGGTGTAGGTCGGCTTATTCCCAGAGCAATAAAAGTATCGAATTTATTTATCTAGGCGCCAGATACTTTCATCGACAAACGAATGATGTGGTTGAAATGAAATACATATTACATTTAGTAACAACAGCTTTATTTTAAAAGTCCACCACTAAGTTACAAGGTTACTGTACTTCTTATATTAATACATATACCCTTTGTGTTAATATACCTCAACTCCTATCAAAATACAGTGTAGTTAGGCAATTCTATATTTTTAAACAAGTATTTGAAGGTCAGCTTCCAGAAAGTAAAACTACCCTTCCTATTTTTTAACAGTAAAAGTCAGTAATATTTAACAGCTATTATGTGAAGCAGAAAGGCTAATTCACTCCATTTAAATGTAATAATTAAAAGTGCTAGCAGATTATCAGCAAAGAAAGAATGCTTCTAGAAGTGAAATTATTACAGGCAGTGATACTAGGTAAAAGTCATCAAACAAGCTTATTAGTAACACATTTCAAAAATGGCTTTCTTGAGAAATAACTGGGTAGGAACATAGAGTGAAACGGAGCATTTACCCTAGTGTAAATTAGTTGAAATTACCGTGAACGCTTTAAAATTATAAATTGTTCTGCCTTACTTGTAATGAGTTCCATATGAAGTTACCATACGAACAGTAGTGGTTCCGAGATGAAGATAATATTAAGTTATTGGAAGCCGGATCAAACCAAGGCCGTTCCAAACTCAAACCGCTTTACACTCGCGAAGAGTACATTTGGTAGGACGTTCTAAACTCGAGGAAAGTAAATTCTACAATCAGACCGCTCTAAACTCAGACCGCTCTAAACTTAGATCGCTCTAAACTTAGACGACTCTAAACTCAGACCGCTCTAAACTCCCCTGTGAACAAGAGATTCACAGTATTAGAGTTTAGCATGAAGAAAGTGAAAGTGACGGTGAGTTCAAATGTAGAAAAAAAATATGGAAACTTACCCGTAATTGGGGGTTTAGACAGCAAGATGCGGAGCGGCAGCGTATTACGGCATTAGTAAACCGGGTAGGACATTAAAGTTGATTTGTGTAGATTGGTGCTAAAAAATCACAACACAATTTAGAAAAAAAAATCAGACTAAACTAAACATTGAGGCTGTATAGCTCATTGGCGAAGAAACACCAAGGTATGCTTACCGGTGGATGAATGTGTGGGAAGCGTCGTCTTAACTAATTTTGATTTAATTGATTTTAAGTTAGAACAAGGTTGGTGCGGAGCACTGAAAAGAAACACTTCGGTTAGCGCGGAAACGTAAGATCAACAGAAATTAAGCAACGGCGAAGGTTCTTACCCATCCTGGCATTTAATAAGACCGAAAGGATGTTATTCGGCGTTCACATATTGGAACCGTGACCGTGAAGTGAATAACCTTAGGAAGTCACCGAACTTGCTTGATCATGGCACGTTCGAAACATTATCTCCGTCACATAGGACAGGGAAAGTCAAGTGAAAAGATGAAATTAAAATTAATTTAATTCCATAAGAAGATCTTATAAGAGGACCTTATTCAACGAAAAGACGAAACCACTCCTTTTCCTCAATTTAGGGAATACTAGTATGTATTAAGATTAATTTTCCATATAAACAAACCACACTCGCTGACAGGCGTAGGCAAATCGACGAAGTATTGGAACGTGTTTTGTTTATGCTAAATATAACAAGAGATGAATTTATTATTTAAACTTAATACCTTTTAGGGTGTAACAATGTCTAGTTAGACTGGAGAGGACTATACTTTTGTCTATTGTAAGCTTTTCGTAGTTAAAATACTAAATTTTAATTATTTAATGCCGAGAAACTACACTGATACAAGGTTGTGCAGCAGGAACGAAACGCACCGTAGCTGTCAGTGTCACAATGCCAAACAAACAATCAATTATAGATCGAATTGGGTCAACAGTTTCTCCATTCGAACTAATATTAAGTTTTACTAAGAAACTAAGTTACTTCAAAGATATATGTGTGTAAATACTGAAAGAACAAGTATGGAAACATAAGTATTAAGGCTGATATTGTCCGTACGTCATGGGAAAAGACCAAACAATATGTATGAGATGTCTCCGTTAATGTTTTGCCGGAAGTTATTATTCAAGAAACAAGGTGAGTGCTAGACATGTACACTACCAAGTGTTACACTGTTACGTATTGTAGGTTCGCGCGGACCGTTTTCTAGGCAAGAAACGAGTTTTATCAGGTCAGTGTACGGAACTATTTCTTTCGTATGCAGTACACGTGCGCCCGCCTATTTTGCTGAATCATCATCTCAGCCACAAGAAGTCCACCGCTGAACATAGGCCTCCTCCATGGATTTCCAAAGTGACCGGTTGTAAGCAGCATGCAACCAGCGCCTTCCTGCCACCTGTATGAGGTCATCAGACCATTTTATGGCTGATCGTCCTACGCTGCGCTTACCAATACGCGGCCGCCATTCGAGAACTTTTCGACCCCATCGGCCATCAGTTCTCCGTGCTATGTGCCGTGCCCTGCACATAGCACGGAGCTTGTGTCCTCTTTCTCCGCAATATGGGCAGGGCATATTATTTGATGTGGCGGCGACAGGGGCTGCTGGTTGAGCCGAGTAAACTGGCCTGTGTTGCGGTGGCTGTGGAGTGCGATAGTCTGGCCGACTGCTAATCGGGGCTACGGGCCGATATCCTTGATACGCGGGCTGACGCGGCGGACCTTGAGAAGGCATAACTGGTGACTGCCTGCGGTATTGGCCAGGCTGTGGCGAGCGTTGGGTGACCTGGGATGGGCCTGGGCTAGACCACTCGGTTTCTACACAACGCGCGTGCTCCTCCAAAAAGGCGATTAAATTCTTGAGTGTGCGCAGAGTCTGGCGCGATCCGTACTTACGCTCAAAAAGGATCCGGAGCTCACCCTTAAGTTTGCGTACCACTATGGATACAAAAACGTGTAGTCACTATCTTTCATGGGCAGATCGAGGTTATTGAGTGCGCATTGCGCGTATATGAGCGAAGTTAAAAAGAGTGTGCGGATATCAGACCGCGTGTGAATATGCGGTAGCCCCAGGATGATGTCCACAAACCGGTCGATCAGGACGCGACGGTTTTCGTATCGCTTGGTCAGAATGTTCATGGCCACGGCGAAATTCTCGCTGGTGAGCTGAAGGTGGGACACCATACTGCGTGCCTCGCCTGATAGGCACGAGAGCAGGTAATGGAGCTTCACTGCATCCGAGATGGTGGTCATGTCATCAGTGAGGCTTTTGAAGATGGCAATGGACGAAGGCCAGTCTTCAATTTTGGAAGTGAATTTTGGTAGCGCTATTTTGGGCAGAACGGTTGCAGGCGTGGTTGAGGTGGAGGGGTGTGATGTCTCCGGGAGAGCTGAGTACACGCTTAATTTTTCGAACGCGACTAGGATTTCGTTGTAGTCTGCAGTCGCAGTCTCGTAATTTTTAGTGTAGGTGGTTTCCGCCTCATCGGTGAGGTCCTGTTCATCCAGGATCTCGTGGTATACGTCGTCTAATCGGCTTTTGTGCTGGTCCAGTTTTGCGTACCTGGCAGTGGAGTCCGCTGTGGAGTACCGTTTGAGGTCCTTGGCCATCACAGCCAAGGCAATTTCTTTGAGCTGCGTGATAGCTTTCATTGCCTCACGGAAAATGGCAGCTTGTGATTTGGACGGCATAGTGTCCTATTACACAAAAATCAAAAGCCGAAAAAACTATGAGTCCAACTGTATGTCGGTAACTGAGCGGATTAGAGCCCAAGCGCGAAGCGAAGAATGCAGGGGCAGGTTATGCGGTCAATTAGAAAAAAAAATAACCTATAAAAACTTGTGCGCTATGAGACTCTGTAACTATATGTGCTGAAAAGTATATTATGCGAGGGCCGATATAAGTAATAGAAATTTTATGCAACTGGAACTCAATGGGTAACAAGAAAAAGGTAGGTATACTAAAGTTGTTAAAAGAAAATGGTACAATTAACAATGTGTGTCAACCCGTAGATAATGGACCCACGGGCTACCTTTAATAACTGTATGTATTGTATAGCATTTGTTTTGGTGTATTTATTAAAAAATATATCAACCTGTATTCCTGAATTAACTGAGCAGCCTGTATAATGCTAATAGCAATGAGCACAATATTACTGTTTTATTTATTAAAAGAAAAAAAACTAAACTTTTTTTTTGACACCCTGTATATAATATCATTAATATCTAATGAGCTGAGCAACCTTTATCATCAGATGATCACTGTGTGTGATTCACCAGACATTAAATTTATTAATGAAATGAGCCGAGAATTATTATATATTGTGTATATACAGGCTGTCCTATACATACAGCTGTATACAGGATACAGCTGTATGTATAGAACAGCCTGTATATACACACTTGGTAGGTATGTTAATTATGGTTAATTCGAACAAGTTAATGAACAAACAGTAATAATGCGTTTAATCGGGAAGATGTGAAAATGATACTAATTTAAGTTAAGGTTTCCGGTTTAGGACCGAACGAACCCTAAACTTATCAAAGCAGTAACTATTTTTACTAGCGTTAACGAGATTCTGATTTTACTTATTAAATAAATCAACAATACGTTGCTTTTACTCGAGACGGTACGGTACACAGGTAGGTGGTAGGTACTTATCCACTCTAAAACAAAAATACTCTTGAGTTGAGTTGAGCGGAGCGATTAATGTAACTTATGGCTAGGTACCTATCACAATCTAATAACTTAACTATTATACTAATCTCCTTGTCCGAGACAATTGACAAGTAGTATACGATATTCATTAGCACCAAGTCACATTTCAAAGCCTAAAAAAAAAACCTTGTCTCGTTTGACAGCTATTTGACAAGACGTCATTTCGTTTAAAAATGTATGATATGAACAACCCTATGTTATGGGATAATACTGAGAGTATTAGTAGGAGGGGTTTTGGGAATGCCGTCTCGGACAAGGAGCTACGTATAATTATGATAGAACTTCACTTCAGGTAAGTTCGTTTAATCATATAATTATAAGTGATGCAATCAAACACCTTTGTCGGTGATATGTATTATGAGATGTTATTTTTGTAAACAATTTTACACACTTTCTGACAAAGCCTTCGAGATTCGAGAATATTCGCTTATAGGTACCTACTTGTATGTATGTTAGTTCGATGAAACAAAGAAAGCGAATTACCTACGAGATAGTAGGTAATAAATTCGTAACAATGTAAGATGACGATGGGATTTAATTTAATATTAGAATTAGTTTTTTAATGTGGGATAATTTGTACGAAGTGCAGAGAAGTCTGTTCCAAGGTCACTAAGCGTGACCTTTGTGGGTATGTTCGGGAATGGAATGAGTATTCGGGAATGCGCTGTAGGTAACTAAACGGGATAAATTGTATTTGTAGATATGGATACTTTTTTGATTAGGTATGGGCTGAGTTTATAGTGTAATATAAACACGAAACCAGCAGAGTATTAGGCAAGGATTTTTTTTTTGAAAAATGAGGGTGTTTTTTTTATAATACTGGGTGACGCTTTTTGGAAATGAACACTGCTTATCCTTAAATCACAGGGGGGGCTAGTTCAAGGTTCGAAGGACCAGAAAATGTGACCGTTGTAGGCGGTCACACTAGGGTTGCCAACCGTACTATATTATATAGTATTGTACTATATTTCGGCTCTCCGTACTATATACTGTTGAACTAATATATAGTACGCAAATATACTATATTTCGAGGGTCCATATTGGGTTCGCTAAAGTTCATCACCCGAAATTGATTTTCCTAATGGTTTGTACTCCTAATGATCACTGTTCCTAAAGTTTTGTTTTCCAAAGTTTTCGTTCCTACAATTTATTTTACTATTAACGTAGTTTATAATAGTCAGTTTTCCGAAAATTTATTTGCCTAATGATCACTGTTCCTAAAATTTTGTTTTCTTAAATTTTCGTTCCTACAATTTATTTTACTATTAACGTAGGTAGTCCACAACACTCAGTTTCCGAAAATTTAAAGTAAAAACTTCACTGTTGAAACTTTACGTATTACTCCTACAATTTTTTTCATAACATTCTTAATCATAAAGTATTTGTTTGATAAAATTTGGTATAATGACTTACATTTACATGAGATAATGTTAAAGACAATAATTTCTAATGGAAATAATCATTTTCTGTGCTATTACAAAAAAAAACCTAACACCGAAGGCTAAGCCTTCTGAACCTAACCTATCCGAATCACTTCTGCCCTAAAAGATCTTGCTCGCTCACTGCCAGCGAGGTACCGATTAGGGAATACGAAAGGGTGTAAAAAAGATATGATGATGAATAATAGTGAAAAAGATGGTTATGTTGAGAAAATATAGGAAAACAAATAGTGGTATGATATGTTTATTGCAACGGATATTATGAAGTTAAATGTATAATAATGTTAAATTTTTTGAATAAAACAACTCTACATAAAAAAGATATGATGATGAATAATAGTGTAAAAGATGGTTATGTTGAGAAAATATAGAAACACAAATAGTAGTATGATAGATGTTTATTGCAATGGAGATTATGAAGTTGAATGGTTAGGGATTCAGAACGTTAGGAATAGAGTAGTTATGAATAGTGATTATGAGGATGTAAAATTTTAGGAACAACATTTTCGGACTTCCGATAATCGACATTAAAAAAATTAGTTCAACTTTGGCGCACCCATATTTCGAGCACTTGTCACGTTATTCAAATAGATAGAACAGATAAATAGACAACAAACTTACACCATTTTTCATCTTTTCAAAAAAATACTATATTTTTTTGAAGCGTACTATATATTTTTTAAGCTTATTCTCAAAAATACTATATTCAACCAAAAAAATGTTGGCAACCCTAGGTCACACGCAAATATGGGTATGAGTGGGAGGTGGGCAGATGGACTTACGTGGAACAAATGGTGATGGCACAGCGGTGGCTTGCACTTTATGGAGCTGGTGATCTGCTGCTGCTGGTGTCTCTTCTTCGTGATGTGAGCTGATATCGCGCGTACACACACACGGGTAACGATTGTATCTACTTCCCGGAGCCGAACTGGAGACGGCACTTTGGGAACAGGCAACCTTCACTTTCACTTATTGTCACAATCACAAGAGTTCGGTACCGACTGGTAATTCGTGGATGAGCGGACGGGCGCGGAGCAGAGTGACGTGCGCACTCGTCAAGGGTGGACTTTGTACTGACTGGGACGCGGCGCGCGCGCACCGCTACTGAGCTGAAGGGATGAATGAGACTGGGACTGACTGGGTGAATGGTAACGTCGCGCTGGCGCGAACAGTAGGTATTGAAATTCTATAGTTCCTTTTTTCTCCGCTGCTATTCGTAAATAAGTAAAAGTAAATAAATAAAAATGATTCAATACAATTGTAAAATAAACGTATTTTATTTAATTTTTTTGCTACGGCAGCCGAAAATAGCTTTTCCTTTAAACACGGCAATTTTCCTTATCGAACACGGCAGTAAAAAATTGTCGCTGGCAACACTGGTCAATGATGTGTCAGACGGACGTTTTATAACCTATGCTCGTCGTAGATATTTCTTTCTGGTGGTTGTGATCGTGATCTTGAAGAAGTTGTAAAAAATCTCGTCTACATTTTGCTATTCCTATTTTCCCATTTAATCTACAAAACAATCATGGATTCATGAAAGCGGAAAGTACAAATTTGCCAAGAATCGACGCACTATGGTCGGTATTTTTTTTTCTTTGAACTCCGACTTTTGTTCCGCCGCTGAGGAATGTCACGACTCTGTGTAAGTACAGTGTATATACAATAATGATAATTACAATACTTTTCGCGTAAACTAGTGGAAGCCATGGTTTTTAATAAAAAAAAATCGATTTCTAAAACGGTGAATTTTGGATAAAATGTCAAATGATTGTTTACGAGACGTATGAAGTCACAGCACAGATAATATACAGACTAATATGGCGGACGCCGTTTTCTCTTGTTTATGAAAAGTTAACTTTTAAAATAAAGTTTTGCGGTCCCAAAAAAATATGGTAGTATTTTTTTTGATCTAATAGAACAATGAACAATTATTTTAGGGCCACTTTGAAAATGAGTCAACTAGCCTATTAGTCTCATAATAAAATTCTCTGCGTTTATTATCTGGACTCAAATGAGCGATTCGGAACAAAAAAAAAATTTCTTTGTATTTTTTGTAATTTTATACCGCTGTAACGTTTAAAATATTGGGTTGTTTTATTTTATATGCTTCTTTGCACATAATTCTATTTTTGTTGGTTATATATAGAGTTGCGCCGAGTAACACTTTTGCCGAGTAACGAGTACCGAGTTTTACTCGGTTCAATTTTTTTTCAATCGAGTACTCGGCCGAGTAACTCGGTTCAATCAAATTCCCATTTCGCGCGCGTAAACAAGTACAAACAGGTTCGCGCCGGTCGAGCGGCTGGCTCGCGTTGAAACACCCCTCACACCGCCCGCGCCTTTCAACTACCAGTCACTTGATAGTTTGCAAACTTAGAGATTATTTGCTTACACAAAATTCTGCCATTTCTCGCGGGGGGTGATATCTCAAACCTATCACACTAACGCAATTTCACTCTGCGTGTTTACAAACCCACACCTTTAGAAAACTACAACACATTATCCTTTCCACGCACATACACTCAATACACATGCAAAGGTTATGTTGCGATACAGCGTAAGTAAACGAAAACGCAAATGTATTTCTCCTAATCAACTGTGCGAGGGACCTGTCGATAAATAATATCGATATATTAAATGCAGATATTACATCATAAATGTACTTATGTAAAGCAATAAATTATAACAATTTCAAAATTTACAACATTTTGCGGGTAGTAGGACTTTGTGCAAGGTCCGTCCGGATCGCTACCACTATATTGCTCGCTAATTCTGCCGCGAAGCAGCAGTGCTTCCAGTGTGACACCCGGTGCAATTACTGGCACAAGAGGTATTCCATCTTAGCACTCTGGGTTGGCAACGCATCCTGTAATCTCCTCGGTTTGCGAGTGTCTATGGGGAGTGGTCATCACTTACCATCAATCACGGGACCCACTAGCTTGTTCGCCTTCCTTTGTTGCATAAAAAAATCTAAGTATATGTGTATATATATATATATATATATATATATATGTTTGGGGTTCCGTAAATCAATTAGGAAAAACGGAACCCTTATAGGATCACTTCGTAGTCCGTCTGTCTGTCGCTCACGTTTACCCGCGTAGAGTATTGTTCGGCGCTTATTAAGTCTGTACGGAGCCCTCGGTGCGCTAGTCCGACTCACACTTGTCGATTTTTTTATCAAAATCTTCTACAACAAACATTGTGGTAATCCAATTTCCTGCTCGGCCAGCGTTCGACAGCTAATACTATAACTGTCATTTTATCGCATTATACTACAATAAAACACTCCGTTGCTTCACTTGCTTTTAAACATCTTCATCTTTCGATATTTTTAATGAATTAATTAGAAGGCACAACACAATAACAATATTTAAAATAATTTCACGATTTAATATTTAATAATCCGGGTACATAAAACTACAAACTATATACTTGCAATACTTGTTGCCAAGAGCAATGTTATATTGCATGTAAACATTTAATGACCTTTGTCAGTTCAGTCAGTTCTGTCCAAAGAAAATGCAAAAAGTAATACGAATGTTAAAAGAGCTCGTAACCGATAAATAGTACCTTATACAATATCTTACACCCAGTTCTGTTCAGTTCTTTATTTATTATAAAAAAAAAACTGTTGAATAGCTACCTCTTTGATTAGCTGGCCACTCGGATGCCATATACTTTTATAAAGAGAATTGTGTCATATGTGAACAACCGTCACTGATTGCTTTTCCTGTGTAAAATATATTTTAATATCTAGTTCGATAATACGTGTTTAATTAGTATATCCAGTCTAAATACAATAAAAACTTTCTTTATTAATTATATATAAAAAAAAAACAAATATAAGAATGTAAATTATCGATAATGATTTATTTTATTTATCGACACTACCCTGTGCACTAACCTAGTCTCGTGGGGAGTACGTAATAATTAATTAAGTAATTTTGACAAAGTCTCGTGACACGCGCAGCTCAGGTCAAATCTATTATCAACTTTATTTCGTAAGCAATTCGATTTGATTTTGCAAGAAAGAAGAAGAAGTCTCGTGGGGAGTATCTTTTCGTCATATTTAATCTGTGGGTATATTAAAATCGACTTTATTCTGTACCCTATTAGGCTTATTTTGTAAAACACCAAAAATATAGTCTCGCTACACTTTACACTAAGGGGCATATTCGCATGGCAATCGATTTTAAGTTTGACTCGATTTGTCATTTCAACTCGTGTAACAAAAACAGTTGTATTAAAAATTGTGTTTTTAGGCAGAAATAATTAGAAAAAATAATTACAAATGAAACGTTATACCGTCCTTTTCCAAACTTGATGGCATAGAACGATTTTTACAACTGTTTACAGCACATGCGGACGTTTTCGGTGAGCTCTGATTCCTTCCGTGCCGATTGAAAGAGTGAAAGAAAATCGATTAAAAAATAGTTTTTGTGTCGCGTAGGCACATTGTGCCTGTGCCAGCGGCAGAGGGGTAAGTCGTTGCATAACGGCTCCCGTATGAAAGCTCTAAGTTTGCAAACAAATACTTCACGTTGCGCGTCATAGTAGATAAATAATTGAAAAAGTTTGTTAATTAACGATTGACTGTGTGTATTACCTGATCAGTGATGACCTGATTTTGATTAACACTGTTGTTTTAATTATATCTACCTAAATATATTGCTTTTCTTAAACCGAGTATACTCGGCATTCAAACCGAGTTATTCGGCCGATTAAGGAAAGGCTTTGGCAGTGTTCCTATGTTTTTCTTTTTTTATATAATCTAGTAAAAAAAATTCTGAATGTATGAACGCAGCCGAAAATCTGGCCAATTTTTTAGGTTTTTGAATGTTCAATCTCTTTTAATAATTAATTTATGAAAAAAAGGAAAACATAGGATATGCATAATAGTGCCATCGATTTTTTGGAAAAACAAAATTGCTCTACTAGCATTATCCAGAGAGGTAACAGGGGACGATGTTTGTATGGGAAAACGGCCCTTGTGTTTCCTCTTAATTCCGATCTACTACGAGCATCCCAAAGAAGCTCAACTGGTGAGTTCTTAAATTACTTCTATAACCTCAAAGCTGTGTACTGTATTTTGCTTGCTTATTTTTACGTGTTAATTGCAATGTCTCTGTGTTCGTTGGTTTTTCGAAATGTAACGTACAGGGGCCTGCGGGTCTGTCTTCATGCTCCTGTACAGTTAGCCTTCCAAATTTAAATTATAACTGTCTTAACCGTCCTACTCTAAATTCAAAATTAACTGCAATGTACGGCCTTCTGCCGACATCAATTCTTATTTCCTTGTCTAGCCTTCTTAGTATTTCTTTTCCTAATGCTTGTAACTCCGCTGTGATGATACACTGCCATGCGCATGGCAACCGCTTAAGCTTCCTGAATTTACAGAGCAGCACCTTTGGGGCTGAAAAAACCACTCTGAACTGCACAGCACCACTGAACCTGTGGCGAGACTGTCACCTCTACGTTGACGTCGCCGAAGCTACCACAAACCTGAGCCTGAGCCTCTACAGTTTCGTTTGCCACCGTAAAGACCAGCTCCTGTCTGCGTACCTCGTTACGTCCGTAGCGGCTTCACCTCTACGTGGCAAACCCTTTGCTCAGGGAAGTGCTATTAGAGCCGTGCCAAAGAACACTTTCAATCTGAACCCTCACCCTGAGACTACCTAACTTCATCCGTTTCGTGCTTCTTATGGTATAAATAAATAACTAGTCCTGTCTTAGAGTGTTTTGTATCTTCTCCAATCTCATATTACCCGAGGCACCTAGGCAGCCACCTCCTATAAGTGCGACAGCGGCGCCCGTCCTAAAGGTTGAGATTGTTCTTGGCACGATTTTTTTCTTTAGATTGTGGGGTGTGCAGTGTATTTTTGTGTTGTGAACGTTCCGGTGCAAACTGCTGTATTTTTCTTTCCCCGTGTGGTGGTCGGGAGAAGAATTACGCCACCCTTATTCTCCGGCAAGGGGGTGTAAAAGCCAGCCAACGGTTCTCTACAGCGTGAAATAACCATAACACCCGGTGAAATTCACGCCCGGCTTCTGCGGAAATTTTTCTAAATTTTTAAATTTTTAACGGTTTTTTTCAAATTTTAAATCTTAACTTTTTTTTTTACTTGTACTTACAAACCCAGCAGTTCGCATCAAGTGTGTTTTTTTGTTTTTGTTAGGTTTAATATGTGTGTGCTTAGCTAAAGTTATAGCGTATAGGTTGTCGCTGCGCGGTGCATCTATATGTATCTACCTATAATGTGTATTGTGAAGATTGTACACGGCGAGGAATAAAATCAGTTAGCAACGAACCGTGCTTGTTATCATTACCGGCTCCTCATAACCTCAAACCTAGCAGTTTTGTTGTGTTGCTTACGCTTACTATACCACAGGAACGTGTAAATTATCTATTATTTGTAACACAAGCGGAGAGTAGGTAATTTATTTGCTCTTCATAGTACACAGTTTCGAGTTTGTATTAGTACGAGCGAGCCTAAGGGGATATGTTCTACTGTTTCATTGATATTACGCCGAATCAGTTCTGATTCCCTGTGCGGAAACCAGTTGGTGTTACAGGAATAAAGAGCGGTAGTCAATGGTCACTATTTCTGAATCAGGTCTGTAGTGCTCACGTTCGTGTTTATTTAATGGACAAGCAACTTAACGTTCACATTTAAATTCTCAACCTATTTAACTTGGTATTTTAGGGTAGTATTTTTTTTTGCCCTCTCTTCTTTTGAATTTAGCATAGCCGTTATAACGACCTTTAATTAATAACGGTTATAACTTAACGTAACTGACTCCCAAACTAATTTAATTTTGCATAAAAGGGGTAAACATTTTTTTTTCTTCTCACTTTTTTTTTAAATTTGTGTTTAGCCGTTATAACGACATTTAATTAATAACGGTTATATACAACTTAACGATCTTTGTACGTCAACTGAATATCTACTACTTTTATCTTTAAATACAGACATAAACCATAAACATTCTAAACAACTAATTTCAATTTAATTGTATCGGAGTTCGTCAAAGTTCGAAGTCCAATATCAATACCGGTTCGTCGAACCTTAAACTGGAGCTGTTTTATTGTAATCGAAATTATTTATATTTTAAATTTTTTCGATTTTTCTTTTTGTATTTTTTTTACATTCAAATTTAATTTAAAATGCTGTATAATGAATGACAACACAAAGAAAAATTAGGGTAATGGCAGGGTTCGAACCTGCAACATCAGCATTCCGTGCCTTGCGTATTCCAGCTTCCGCCACATTACCGCTAATACATTAGCGGGGTTGTGGGGTAAATTTTAGAGCTAGAAGCTAGAAACTTATTTTTCAATGCAGTTGCTCAAAAGTGTCCTTTTTTTGGCTGTTTTGCGTGCGCAAAGTTCGTTTTTGCGAACTAGTGTGATTTACTTTTCTAGTTTTTTTTTAATTTGTACTTGTTCCAATTCACGACTACTTACCAAAGAGTTATTATAATGTTAGCTTGTACCGAGACGTAATAAAACTAAAAACCTATTATTAATGTAAGAATATCAAAATATTGATATTTCATATTTTATTACTAGCCTGTGCATCATTATTGTTTAAATATTGATTTCCTAAAAACAGTTCTTATTAAGATGGCTGAATGGAACGGAATAGCGGAAAAATTTAAAAATTCGCAGGGTATGGCAGTGGTGGTGTGGCGAAACTGGAAAACGCAAGGCACGGAATGCTGATGTTGCAGGTTCGAACCCTGCCATTACCCTAATTTTTCTTTGTGTTGTCATTCATTATATAGCATTTTAAATTTAATTCGAGTTGTTTTGTTTATGCCTGCTTTGAGTGATTGAGTTTTAACTGCTTCATTGTTGCGACTAAACCAAAACCGCGGCAGAACAACGCATCTTTAGTTAATTACGCTAGTTACCTCGAACGCATTGAGCATTTTAAAGTACAATTTAATAAAACTTATACAATTTTCTTATGGATTTAGCCATCATGTCTAATGAAATTAAGTTCCTTTCGATTTTTATCTATGGTGTCGAAACCTGGACCGTAAAAAGTCGCGATAGCAGCAGAATCAACGCGTTTGAGATGTGGTGTTGGCGAAGATTGCTCCGCATACCTTGGACTGCCATGAGAACTAACTAGTCCATATTGAAAGAGCTCAACATCACCACGCGGCTCTCCACTATATGTCGAAAACGTGCCCTCAGTTTTTTCGGACACATGCGGTCTCCGAAGCATTGCCTTGAGAAGCAAATTATCTTGGGCCAAGTAGAAGGCAGACGTGCTCAGGGTAGGGCGCCAGCGAGATGGTCGGACACAGTGAAGAGGGCGGTGGGCGGCGGCATGCATCGTGCGATCCACACATCTTACGATCGCAGTCTGTGGAAGGAAACCATATGTGGTCGCGATCCTCAGCAGTGAGGGACCAATGAAGAAGAAGAAACTATATACATTAACAAGAAACTAAAATTAATTTCTAACCTTGACCTTAATCTATTATTGCATACCTATTGCATCTCGGGAGCGTTGAATCCGCATTCTTGCTACTTTGTAACCATCTTTCGCGCGTCAGAAACATGATTTACTCGAATAGTTTTTTTTTTCGTTTATTTACTTAAACTGCAAGATGCACAAGGGAAAACTTAGGTATTTGGCAAGTAAAGTATCTTACCTTAGAAATCTTGATTATCTTTTTTTAAACTATAATTGACCCTGCATTCGATCTAATAGGTATTGTCCCTACAGCAATTTTCCTACGAATGTCAGCTAGGTATAGTTAACTTACAGTTCTATATTTAGTACCTACGTTTTTTTTTAATCTAAGCATACCCTACACCCGGTCTAACGGCGCTTGTTCCTACTAAACAATGCGTTGCGAGTGTTAGCTAGGTATAGACTTAAAGATTTTTTTTTGTTTTATTTTTTTATATTTTTTTTGTTGGGTGCCTAATTGATAAGAACTGAACTTTAACTAAGCTCTCGCTCTACTAGTTCGTTTTGTTCTCTAACTGGTGTTAACTTTCAGATTATTAGTGGCAACACTTTGAATATAACTAAGAGAAATAAAGGGTAGATTCACGATATAAGTTAAAATGTAAACGCGGGTAGTCAGTTACGAAAGAGACGTGAAGACGATCGGTCATCCCGAGCGTCTTCTTCTAGTGTAATTAAATTAATACTCTTATTGATCTGTACGTTACAAGTAAGATAATAAAGTGGTTTATACGGCAAATCTACGTTTTCATTGCATCGGCTTCTACAGTGTTTATCAGGTCAGAAGTGGGTTAAGAACAACAATAAGGTACGTTTTTTTTCTTTTATCTGCTTATTACACGTATTTAATGGGCTCTGACAAAGCGGTTTGTTTTAAAGCGAAAATCTTTAAAGTGTATTAGGTACAAAGTGCAAATGGTAGGTAGTACAGTGTTTAAATGCATGTTCGGTTGAAAAACGAAGTTACTTACGTCATTATTATTAAGCCGTTACTATAAATGATACCGTATTGATGATTAACGCAAGAAAAGTTACTAATTATTGAGAACGTTTTTGGAAGGTAGGTAGTTGTAAAAACCGGATCTATTAAGATAATAAAGTTATTGCACTTGGGCGCTAAATAATTTGTATACAAGCGATATGTGACAAAAGAAAAATCCTTTTGAGTGTGAATAGTTAGCTTTAAATGGTTAGAAAAATTTCAAAGTACTACCAATACGCGCTAGTGCTAGTAGTACACGATAGTGTACTACTAATTAAATATTATTTGGTATTTTTAAAATACTAATTTCAACAAAAGAATGCTCGCATTTTATGTGCTTAAGTATTGTCTACATTGGTCCAAAACACTGCTTAGGAGTGCGATTTTGTCAACCGCACATAAACGCCGTGCCTGGAACAATAAATGTCCGAAAATACCTGATTTCAGCCATGGATAAAGACCGCAATTCGGCGCCTGTACGACGGTTGATGACTCCTGATGACCAGAGGCGGAGTCGTCGACGTAGCAGGGCGGGCAGTCATCAGCGAAGTCGCAGCCCCCGACGATCGCGCAGTCATCGGCGCAGTTCCCACCGGCCATGCAGCCATCGCAGCAGCAGGCGAAGGTCACGTACGCGTCGCGACAGCCAGCGAGAGTCACGCAGCCGCCGCGACAGCCAGCAAAGGTCATGCAGCCGCCGTGCGGGAGGCAGGAAGTCACGGGGCGAGTCCAGAGGTAACCACGATTCACGCCGTCGACGTAGAAGTATTTGCGAATCTAGTAGAAACCGTAGATTTCGAAGATCCCGGGGCGGGCGCAGTGGAGGTAGAAAATCTCGTAGTATGGACAGAAGGTCAAGTAGATTTCAACATAATACGAGATCACGAAGTCCCCACGTGTACAAAGATTGTAATCTTTTAAAACCTGTAGAAAACGCTTGTTGTAATCGAGCAAGTAAGCCCTATGACTGCCGTTCGAGTATGAGGTTAGAAAAAACAAATTTTACGCGTACCAATGATAATGATGTTCGTGCGAGAACGACAAACATGGACTTGCTGTCAGCACATAAGATAAATGACGTGACTGTAACAAATACAGATGGGTCTGGCAAAACTGTTAATGATACCAAGTCTAACAACGACTCAGGCACACCTGCTGAGCCCCAGGGAGTAACAGAGGTCTTCAGAGAATTTATTAAAATAATGAAATCGGAAACTACGAATGTGCGACCGTCTGTTAGATACCCTGTGGCTAGCAGTCCAGTTCCAGAGTTCGACCCAAGTAAGAATAATCAAACTATTGATATGTGGATCACCAAAGTTAACGAGTGTGCGGCAATATACAATTGGTCTGAGCCGGAAACGTTGCACTATGCTCTCCCCAAATTATTTGGTGTAGCGCAGCGATGGTATCAGTCGCTACCCACTATGAAGTTTACATGGGAAGAGTGGCAAGCTAAGTTGAGGACTGCCTTTCCAAGTACCGAAAATTACGGAGTTCTATTAACAGAAATGTTAAATTTGCGAGTTAAATTTGGTGATTCACTTGAAAATTATTTTTATGAGAAAATGATCTTATTACATAGATGTAGGTTGTCAGGAAAGGATGCTGTTGATTGTATCTTACTGAGTATAGATGATAGGTCCGTCCGAACGGGAGCAGAAGCAGTAAGATTTACGGAACCAGATAAATTGTTGGTTTACTTAAGAAGTGTCAAGTCAATAAAACGACCAGAAAGACCGCTTCCAAAATTATCTGCTCCTGATCAAACTACTAGGCAGAAAACGTTTGTTAGAACTAATAAGGACGGGAAGGTATTGAAATGCTATAACTGTGGAGAAGACGGTCATCCAAGTTTTAAATGCAAAGAACCTCTTAAAAAGTGTGAGCTTTGTTTTAAATTAGGTCATTTAGCAGCTAATTGTACTATCAAAACTCCTAACAAGGATTTAACCAATTCATCCGAAAAATCTGTCAAATTAGTTAACAATAGCGATAATATTGAGAGTAAATATTACAAAACCGCTTTAATTAACAACAAAGAGTTCCTATGCTACATTGATTTTGGTAGTCAATGTACTATGATGCGACGGTCAGATGCAATGCATTTTCTAGCTTGGGAAACCAATGACCTTCCCCTTCTTAGAGGTTTTGGTAATGGAACCGTTAAATCACTAGGTAAATGTACAGCTAACATTACTATTGACACAGTAACTGCTGAGGTTGTAATTTTGATTGTGCCAGATCAGTATCTTACTGTGCCTGTACTGATAGGCCAGACGTTCACAGAACAAAATCATATCGCTATCATAAAAACTAACGAAGCATTACATATCACCACTCGTCTTTTAGAACCTGGAAAAATATTAGTGTACAACAAGGAAGATATAAAGGTTAATGGGTTGTGCACTGTGGAGGTTTACACTGTCCCAAAGTACACTGGAGATATTGCAATAGAGCATCAATTAAGACAGGAACCGCGCAAAGAATACGAGATATTTAAAGATTATTGCAGGTTAGAGGAAGGAAAAGGGTTTATAACGTTGCGGGCCTTTCCGTCGCGAGAATTTGTATTGCCGATGGATACGCTATTAATACGCTCATCTCCTGCAAACATTGTTAATGTAAATTTTACCGAAAGCTCCGAGTATATTTCAGATTCAAACAAAACGGACATCAGCTCTAAAGATATATCAATAGATAAAGATTTGGATCCTAATCATTTAGAGAAGCTAGTCGAGTTGTTAAATGAATTTAGAAAATGTTTCGCCTTTAGTACAAGTGAAATTGGGTGTACTAACATAGCGAATATGGAGATTCGGCTCAAAGATTCGACCCCAGTCGTGTATCGGCCATACAGATTGTCGCACACGGAGAGAGAAACTGTTCGGGAGATTATAAATGATTTAGAGAAAAACGGCATCATTAAGGAATCCTGCTCAGAATACGCGTCACCTATAGTGTTAGTAAAAAAGAAAACCGGAGAGAGTCGAATGTGCGTCGATTTTAGAGCCCTTAACAGAAAGACTATCAAAGAGCATTACCCAATGCCCCGAATTGAAGACCAAATTGATAACCTAGCTGGTTTTCAATATTATACTACCCTGGATCTGGCATCTGGCTACTACCAGATTCCGATGTCTGAACAGTCTAAACCGTTGACGGCTTTCGTAACCCCAGACGGGCATTACGAATTTAATCGCATGCCATTTGGGCTTGCTAACGCGCCGTCAACGTTTCAGCGCATAATCAACAAAATCCTTGGGGGTTCCCGGTTTAAAAATGCATTCGCATACATGGATGACATTGTCATTCCATCTATTAACATTGATACAGGTCTACAAGACTTACGTGGAATAATGACTCTGTTTAAGGATGCAGGCTTAACGTTGAAACTGTCAAAATGTCATTTCTTTAAGAAAAATATAGAGTATCTAGTTTTTGATATTAGCTCTGAGGGTGTTAAGCCTGGCATCCGGAAAATAGATGCAGTTCAGAATTTTCCAAGGCCTGTAGATCAGCATACCGTGCGACAGTTTGTAGGACTTTCTAGTTTCTTTAGAAGGTTTGTAAAAGATTTTTCACTTATTGCTAGACCACTTACACAGCTACTGCGAAAGGACATAAAATGGGAATGGGGCGAAAGTCAGGAAAACGCTTTTACAACTTTACGCAAAACATTGGTTGAACGACCAGTGCTAGCTTTTTATAATCCAACATTTGAGACTCAAGTGCACACGGACGCAAGCAAACATGGGCTCGGAGGTATATTGCTTCAGAGAGAAAAACCAGAGTCGCCATTTAAAGCGGTTGCATATTATAGCCGGCAAACATCTCCAGAAGAACAGCACTTTACGTCGTATGACCTCGAGACATTAGCTGTTGTTTGTTCTTTGCAGCGATTTCGTGTTTATTTGTTAGGATTGCATTTCAAAATCATCACAGACTGTAATTCACTGAGGGCAACTTTAGGAAAAAAGGACATGATTCCTCGAGTGGCTCGTTGGTGGAACATCATGCAAGAGTATGATTTTGAAATGGAATACAGACCCGGTAATAATATGCAACACGTCGATGCACTCAGTCGTAACCCGGTTTGCCCGTCAACCCCAGTCGTGGAGTCCGATGTTATCGTTTGTGAGGTAAGAGAAATATCGGTAGATTGGCTTACTACGGTACAAAAAAATGATTCAGAAATTCAACGAACGATGCAAATTTTGAATGATGCCACTTTAAACAATGTCCCAGATATTAAAAATAATTATGTCATTAAGCGAGGGTTATTGTAGCGTAAGACTGACGACGGTGAAAGATGGGTTGTGCCTAAAAGTGTCAGGTGGCAAATTCTCAAGTCCAGTCATGATGACATTGGCCACTTTGGCTTAGATAAAACCTTACAAAAGGTCAAAAGTAATTATTGGTGGCCTAAAATGAATCGTTTCGTAAAGAAATATGTTCAGAGTTGTCTTGAATGTGCTCATTCCAAGGGCCAGGGAGGTAAAAAAGCAGGGGAACTTCACCCGATCCCTAAGATTGAGTGTCCATTTCATACCTTGCATTTCGACCATTTGGGTCCATTCATAAAAAGTAAGAAAAAACATGTATTTATTTGTAATAATAGATGCTTTTACTAAATTTATTGTGTTAGTTCCCGTAAAGAATACCAAAGCATCTACTTCCATCCGAGCTCTCCAAAATTATTTTGATTTGTTTAGTGTACCTAAAAGAATAATCTCAGATAGGGGTAGTGGGTTTACATCTAAACGATTCCAGTCATTCCTGGCGACATTAGGCATAAAGCATGTTCTGAACGCCGTTGCAACGCCTAGGGCCAATGGCCAAGTAGAGCGCTACAACAGAACTATCTTAGGAGCGTTAACTGCCGCAAATCATGGCAAGGCTGAGAATTTATGGGATGAAACTGTTTCAAAGGTGCAATGGGGGTTAAATAACACCATCAACCAAGGGACTGGAAAAAGCCCATCACAGGTGTTGTTTGGCCTTCAGTTGACGGGCATGGGAGACGCATCCCTTCGGGCAAATATAGATAACAGTGACAATGAGCAGGTTCCTGATCTTGAGACCGTAAGAAAGGAGGTGTCGAACTACGTACAGAAAAATCAAGAAAAACAAAAAAAGAGATTTGATATGCATAGGAAAATCGTTAAGTTTAAGCTCGGGGATTTAGTACGGGTCGAAAGGGAAATTCCTGCTACCGGAAAGAGTAGAAAACTTGTACCTCGATTTCAGGGACCCTATCGCATAACGCAAGTTCTTGATCATGATCGGTATGAAATACGTGATACACCACTGTCAAGAAAAAACAATCGTTCTTTTAAGAGTATTGTGTCGATAGACAAAATATTACCTTGGCTGGTCTTTAACCGTGATTCTGATGATAGTGATGAGACTCAGACAGAATAACTAGTTAAACTTTTAAATAACCTACATGTTGAATTGATGTTGTTAGAGTAATGATATAAATGTGATGTGAATGATATAAATTAATATTAATATAAGTTATACTTTACGTTAGGATTGAGAACCATGCAGGTGTTATGATGATCTTAACTGAAAGTACTGTAATCAAATGCATTGGTAGAAACCTGAAGGAGTTCTATCAAAACACGCTCTCATGTATACATGGCATACCAATTGATAGAGAGATTGTTTACTTTGTTATATACATTGGTAGAAACGGGCAGGAGTTCTATCAACAAGCAACGGGAACGCGAAGGATTTCAATTGCTTGGTATAAATCATGGTAAATAATCTAGTGATGGAAACAGGCAGGAGTTCCATTCACAATATGATATGAGACTTACGATTATAACAACATGCCTACAATACCTATAATCACGTGATGGAAACAGGCAGGAGTTCCACTCACAATTATGATATTGATGTAATTTAAAAATTAAGTGTTATTTTATGATTTAATTGTAAATGTTAAAAACTGGATGTAGTATTAAGAATTAATCTTCTTTGTAGCAATTTTTATAAGTGAGTTGGTACGAGTATATATAATCTTATGTAAGTTTTAAATAATTAAACACCACGAGGACGTGGATTGGCAGGAAGGCCGACTGTTAACTTTCAGATTATTAGTGGCAACACTTTGAATATAACTAAGAGAAATAAAGGGTAGATTCACGATATAAGTTAAAATGTAAACGCGGGTAGTCAGTTACGAAAGAGACGTGAAGACGATCGGTCATCCCGAGCGTCTTCTTCTAGTGTAATTAAATTAATACTCTTATTGATCTGTACGTTACAAGTAAGATAATAAAGTGGTTTATACGGCAAATCTACGTTTTCATTGCATCGGCTTCTACAGTGTTTATCACTGGCATTAATAGCCGGCTACAATCGATCTGCGAGTAGCAAAAGATTTAAATCACTGTAAATTCTATTCCGTGCTTCCGTAGTAACATCTAGTCACACACACACACATACGTGATGAGTTGCCTATGTAATAAAGTAGACAACTAAATTGCTGGGTGGGCCTCAAGCGGCGTATTGAATAGCTTGTAGGCATTAATGAATGTTTTGATAGGTGATGTATGAAAGACAGTCTGATAGTTGAAGTCGCGTAGTGGTAGCTTAGACGGATTTTACCAGGTAAAATCCTTTTGAGGGAAGCCGGGTACCGTAACAATAATATACTATAGCGCAATTTTTAATATAGCGCCATCTAGTAGCACTACGAGTTAACTTTAAGAGAGCTTGTAAACGCTGTATGATGCGCGGGCGCGCCGCACAGTGGGAAAATCGCGTATGTTTCGTCTCAAAACTTCACATCTCAGTTGTTCCAAAATGAAATGAGCTGTAATTTTGCACACATATACTTGGATATATAGGCTCTGAATGACATAAATTTGATTTTGAATTCGACTATTATTATTCAATAAAAAAATTAAACAAAAAATATATATCCATTTTATGTAAAAAGAAATATACTTATTTTTTATTTTTATTTTATTTTATTTGCATAAAATAGACTAAAAAATAAAATCCAATCAAGTTCAAAATAATAAACACAACATTTGGCAAGTTCTTACAGATTTTCATTCATATTAGGATGTGCCTTGACTTTCATCAAGAAGTTACTTTTATTCTGTGTTTGAAGTCCTTATCAAACTTGATATGTATGGATCAGAAGTATATAAGAAGATATAGAACACGTCTTAATTAGTAGGTGGTCTTAAACACTTTCTAGAATGATGAATTCGGTTTATTTATTTCATCCTCGTTTTGGGCTACGTGCGCGTCTTCTGACAATTATCCGATAGGTAAAAACCTGACTATCTGCTCATTTTTTTTTCTCCGTGAATAACTCTTATATGAGTGGAGGAAGGCATATAATACTAATTACAAATATTCACGTATAGTTGAGCTGTAGGCATTGGTACTAATGCATACTTACTGATTTTTTTTTATCAGCAGTCATTCTAGATGACATAATTTATATTTGTTTTATAAGTCTTACGTCTACACCCGTAATGACTGTGGAGCAAGATTAATTCTTAAAATAATCTTTAAGTTGTTATACAAGGCAAAGAAACGCTGTTTCGTGCAAAAATAATAAGGAAATAATACTTTGCACTCTACCCTTAAAAAACTTCAATAGATGAGAGGGAGAATTTTATCAAGTTTTGTGGTCAACCCTACTAAAACTGTTAAATACACCCTTCCTTGTCTTGTGTTGTGTAACTTGACCTTATTAAATAAGAAATTCAGATTTTTTCCTTACCTAATTGTTTGTGTGGTTTTAATTTCATTACAAACTAATTTTTTGATCACATTTAAATTAGGCTCTGAAAACAGGGACTCAATACTTTCTATTCAATAAAATATACGAAAATAAAGTAAAATTTCAACTATTCTTGTTATTTTATGACAAATTTAAGATAATTTGTAAAAAATCTCAAAAACAGTGCCTTTTATCTCTCGAAACAATTTGGAATCGTGTTAGAAAAGGGGCAAATATGTGCAAAAAAGGTTTTTTCCCTAGATGTAATAATGCTTAGAGATCATAATGCAATAAATATCTCGACATTGGGAAGCATCGGCAACAGCTAAATCTCTAATCAAAAAAAAAACATCTCAAACTACAGCGATTTATTTTAGTATATGAAACTTACATAATATTATATGCGGAAAAATAGAGAAGATAACAAGGATTTCAAAAATGTATAACACTTATATATTTGTACAAAAAACGTTAAGAGTAAATTGGCATTGAATCTTAGTAACGTCTTGCGTCAAAATCAGTTAATTATACAGGAGTTTGGTTTGATGTCTGATTATGTCTATATTAAACACTCAAAATCAAATAAAAGTACTCAAATAAAAACTTCATTTATTACGCTATTATAATTTACTATTTATATCCCGTAACATCCACTTTCATGTTAAGAGGTTTTGAGACGGCTTTGTAAGGGGCTTTCCCATAGTGCGCCGTAGGCCGCCGTAGTACGCGAAATGCTCGCTTAGCTGCGCCAATAATCAATAGCAGCTTGAAGTACTTCGTTCGACACGAAAAGGTAGTTTTGTCTTTTACTATTGTTTAATTAGGATTCATAGGCGATAGATCTAGATCTAGAATGCTCGTAATGAGTCCTAAATGTTAGACTACGCCGCATATTTACAATATGCATCGCCTCAAAGATCCATTAGATGGCGTAACTGGTACTAGCAATTTAGGTTTATTTTAGACTGCTAGATTCTAATAAACATTAAGTATTTAATTGATTTAGGTTCATAATCTCTGTATCTAGTACTAGAGCGCTGGAAAGATCTAATTCAGAGAGGAATGTTAATTTTACTCGTAACACCACGCGTAGGTCGCTTTTCACATACTTCGACATGTTCTCGAACCAGTACAACTCGAAAACTTTTTCCAGCGTCTTTTGCCATCCAAGGTGCATTAGGCTTTCATGTATATTGTTGATGATTGACCATCTAAGGGAACGAGGTATAATTGGCAATGACCGGGTCTTACCTTGTCGTTGTATTTTTCGGTGTAGGATACGGGATCTGATCTCGTATGTCTTTGCAACGTCCTCTGGAAGTCTGTTTTCTTTTATTTCAGTGATCAACTTACTCAGATCAGCGTCCTGATGCTGTTCTGCGAGAAGCCAGTTGTCTGATAAATTAGTAAAATCGATCCGTTTTGATTTTATTCTGTCGTTGTCATTTGCACGTTCACCAGGCAATTGATTTCTTGAGAAAAAGTCCGCGTGAGACATGCGCTTACCGTCGACATGAATGATGTCGAAATCGAAGCTTTGTAGAAATGCCCACCGCCTATGAACTCGCGGGGTCAAGTCAATCTTCCTCCGAGTAGCTCGGAGAGAGCTGCAGTCTGTGACCACTAAAAATGTACGGCCATGCAGATAGTGCCCAAAGTGTTTCACTGCATTGACGACTGCGAGAGTTTCCAACTCATATGAGTGGTATTTAGATTCTGCAGACTTCTTACGTTTACTAAAATAGGCAATCGCATGCAACTTACCCGCCTTTCTTTGCATTAGAACTTCGCCGTATCCAATAGCGCTGGCGTCTGTATGCAATTCAACCTCTACGTCGGGGTCGAAGATCACCAGCACCTGTTCGTTCGTGAGCGTGTTAGGTATGTGCCCCGCACGGCACACTACGTCACCACGCTACGTCATCGTGATACGTCATCAACGCCTTGCTACGGCGTATGGATATCAGGCCCCAGAACCATATTTCCCGCCCGAAACTTTTAATCAGATAGACCAAGTTCAGGACCCTGACACCGAAGCTGAAACCCAAGACGCACAAAATTTTTGCCAGGACCTTACGAAAACTTTACCGAGATAGAAATTAATCTACAAAACCAGCAACAGTTACCTTATGTACAAATACAGAACCCACCTTTAAAGCTACTTATCGACACTGGAGCAAACAGGTCGTTTATAAGTCCCGAAGCTGTCAAACGATTCTATACCCAATACCCATTACAATACGACCCTTTGTTGTGACCAACATACACGCATCGACGATTAATCAGTACTCAGTAACAATACCATCTTTCCCGGAATTCAACACTAACAAACCATTGAAATTATTTGTTTACAAATTCCACGACTATTTTGACGGACTTATTGGTTGTGATTTACTTGAGCAATGGCAAGCTGAGATAAATTACGGAACCCGACAATTTAAAACCTCACAAGCTACAAACCCGATATATATGTACACCTCAGGAAACGTAAATTTACTCGAAACCGTAATACCTGCAAATTCTTCTTAGTTAATTAAGGCACCAGTAGATGTCCAAAACGGTGACATTTTTGTAGAACGCCAAGTACTTTGCAATTGCATTATAAGTAATTGCATAAGTACTGCAAACAATAACAAAGGTACTCTGGAAATTCGTAACCCATTCCCACGAGATGTTATATTCACGCTAACTGAGCCAGTTAACGCTGAGTTGTTAAATTCCGAGACATGTGGCCCGTTTCACTAAGCTACAAGTTACAATTTTACAAGTCTAAACCGGCAACATTGTTCAATAATGACCAATGGCAATGGGCATAATGACCAATGTTGCCGGTTTAGACTTGTAAAATTGTAACTTGTAGCTTCGTGAAACGGGCCACAGGTGTCACCGCAATGAGTCCAGCGATGACTCACGACGAGCATTGCGAGTCGATCACGTATTATCGCGATTGCGCTCAGACCACTTAAATACAGAAGAGACACTTAATTTAAAAAAGCTTTGTACTAAGTACGAAGATATATTTTACGTTGAAGACGAACCACTTACGTTTACAAATCAGATTAAACACCATATAAAGACTACAGATGAGGTCCCCATCTATTGCAAAACATATAGGTATCCACACATTCATAGACACACAAATAGCAAAAATGTTAGAACAGGGCATAATTCAACCATCAACATCGGCTTGGAGCGCACCCATCTGGGTAGTTCCAAAAAAATCAGGTGCATGCGGCAAAGTAAAATGGAGATTAGTGGTGGATTTCCGCAAATTAAACAGTAAAACCATTGACGACAAGTACCCTATCCCCAACATCACAAATATCTTAGATAAATTAGGTAAATGTCAATACTTCACAACACTAGATTTGGCAAGTGGTTTTTACCAAGTAGAGATGAACCCTTCAGATATTCATAAAACCTGATTTAACGTTAAAAATGGTACACTATGAATTTCTACGCATGCCTATGGGCTTAAAAAACTCTCCATTTACGTTTCAGCGCGTAATGGACAATGTACTACAAGGTTTACAAAATTCTATCTGTCTTGTTTATCTGGATGATATATTAGTCTTTTCCACTTCCCTTCAGGAACATATAACAAACCTAGAAAAAATATTTCAAAGACTACGGGAATCGAATTTTAAAATTCAAATGGATAAGTCTGAGTTCATGAAGCAGGAAACTCCTTATCTAGGACACATAATAACTCCTAATGGTGTAAAGCCCAACCCTGACAAAATTTCAGCCATAGAAAAATATCCGTTACCAAGAACTGCAAAGTAAATAAAACAATTTTTAGGCCTACTTGGCTACTATAGAAAGTTTATTCCGGACTTCGCCCGCATAACGAAACCCTTGACGCAATGCTTAAAGAAAGGCAAAGGCACTAATATTAATCAACAATATGTGGAATGTTTTGAAACCTGTAAAACTTTACTTGTAAATGACCCCATCTTGCAATATCCAGATTTTTCCAAAGAATTTATTCTGAGAACAGATGCTTCTAACGTGGCCCTGGGCGCAGTTCTTTCACAGGGACCCATTAGTTCCGATAAACCTTTTTCATTTGCCTCTCGTACACTGAATGACAGTGAATTAAATTACAGCACAATAGAAAAGGAGTTGCTAGCGATAGTTTGGGCAACGCAATATTTCCGTCCTTATCTCTTTGGCCGTAAGTTCAAAATACTAACAGACCACAAACCTTTACAGTGGATGATGAATCTTAAAGAACTCAATTCCAGAATAACCCGATGGAGTCTAAAGCTGTCTGAATACGATTTTACAGTCATATACAAAAAAGGAAAATCTAACACTAATGCTGACGCCTTATCTCGCATAGAAATTCATAACGAAGTTAGTTCAATCATAGCAAATTCACCTGAAACTCCTAATATCAATGATTTGGACGACAGACAGACAGACACAGACCATACAAGTAACGAAAACCCGATTTTAGAGATACCAATTTCTGATGATCCCCTTAACAAATTTACTCGACAAATAGTTTTCCGCATCCTTGACCGTAAGTCACGCATATCTGATACTTTGACGAAACCATTTGAAACATATTTAAGAACGTACGTTGAAATCTGTGAAGAAAATATTGAACACGAGTTAGTTAATGCAATCACTAAACACGTTGACCCTAAATACCGTACAGCAATATTAGTTCAACCCATAGAAAAAAATTGTTTGTGCAGTGTGAAATTACCACGAAGGCAAAACTAATCGCCGCGGCATAAATGAGTCATATTTAGCAATAACACAAGTATTTCTGGCCGAAAATGCGCGTTAACATTTCCAGGTACATAAATGAATGCATCGTGTGTGGTCAAGCGAAGTACGATCGCAATCCGATTCGCCCACAATTCCAGGTAGTACCACCTGCAAGAAAACCCTTCGAAGTCGTCCACGCCGACACTTTCACTGTTGAACGCGAAAAATATTTAACAATTGTAGATTCGTTTTCCAAATATGCTCAAGCATATCGTTTATCTGACGGCACCGCACTTAGTATTATTAAAGCCCTATTAAACTTTTGTACACACCACGGTCTACCTCTTACCCTAATAACAGATCAAGGCACGGAGTTCACGAATCAGTTAGTGGCTGAATTTTTGAAAGTCCATAAAATAAAACACCATAAAATAGCTGTTAACGTACCAAACGAAAATAGAATAGTTGAAAGATGTCATAGTGCTTTCCTAGAACACTTGCGAATACTAAAACTCAAAAATAATTACCATGACCATTCCAAACACTTAGTACCTTACGCTTCAGTAGCTTACAATAGCTCGATACATAGTTTAACTAGATGCAGACCCTATGACTTAATTACCGGACACTTTGACTCACGAGACCCGATTGACATTGACATTAGAAACCACTGTTATTACAAAACTGCATTGACGACCAACGTAACAAAATTAAAATTGTATACGACCTTTCACATAATTCCTGTTTGGCCCAACGAGAATCTATAATGGAAAGATTAAATAGAAATAGAGACCCTAGCATAGAATACTCCCCCGAACAAGAAGTGTACATACGAAACCCTTTAGCAGCTAGACAAAAGCTAGCGCCTAGATACCATAGACTTATTATGGGAAGACTGAGGTCGTGCGTGTCTCCGAAAGGGACAGCAAATACACACACATGAATATTTAGGGTTGCCATCTGTAAGGCAGTTTTCCCTGGGGTCATTTACGATGTCAATATAAAAACAATATTTTTAAATTGAAAAAAAGAATTACTTTTGGAAAATGTTTTTAATAATTAACAGGAATTTATAAAATCACTCTTAATAATAACAATGGTACCTAATTAAAGCGAAAAAAGTTGGAAATAATTATGTAGTAAACCCACACTGTAACAATAGATTTCGGTCAAAGTGTTGACAACACATTCTGAAAGATTCCAGTAGGTGCAATCCATGATTCCCGTATATGTGGTTCGTGGGGGAATCTGGAAGTTAAATCCAGAATACACTTCACGGGGCTTCATTTCATACAGCATTTGAGTCGACCTCCGAGTTACACGAGTGCATATTTTATCTGTGTACTAGTGTTTTATCTCGTAAAATAAACGATTAAATGAATCAAAATACTAGACTAACATGCTTTACGAAATAGGGTCCTGTATAAGTTTTTTCTATACCCTACGTACTATTTACCCCTTAACGTGGGGTAATGTTCGTGGGCAAAAGTGACAACACTGAGTTTTAAGGTTATGTAAAAAGCACCAACTAAAAATGCATAAAACAGCTTTTATTTGATCTTGAAACACGTTAGGATGTGTATGTAAAGCGGGAAGAAACCACACAATATGAAACATCTGTTCTAATAAGTCAAATAAGATCAAATTTTTAAAAACTTCAGAGTGAAAAGATAGTTCATCAATTTTCGATTTACTGTCACTTTTGCAGCCTAAAACAGAACATCGCACCATTCTGCAGACTCGTTATATTGTTCTTAACGCCTGTATAAACAATAGTCCACGTAATTTTAAATAAATCGGACATTTTTTGTAATTTTTCCGGTGACATGGATTGAGCTTGTCACAAAACGTCAAAGTCTGTTTAGCATAGAAGTATGCCTAGCAAACTTGACCTTGAAAAAATTAAACATGCGACGAGGGACAAAACATATCAAGCTCTGTCTCTTTTTTTCACAAGCAAATTCATATTTATATCTTATTCTTGTGCAAATGAAAAGGAAGACGTCCATCATTCTATAGCTTTCTCTTTCTACGCTAGATACTGTACAAGACGTACATTAAGTTTGACAGTTAGTTACGCGCTGACAGCCGCCACGACAGGTTGAACTATATATATTTAGCAAAGTTTAAGTGGAATAAAGTCCAAGTGCATTATTGTTCATGGTTTTATTGCGACCTAACCATGAATTGGTCCTTCGAGCAGCCTTAGTGGACTGAAAAGCAGTGTTGTACCATGTACAGAACTTTTTTTTCGGTTGTCGGGAATGTGTGCGAACGAGCGCCGTGCGCCATTAAATACCGTCGTGTTACATACCGGACAGTGTGTAACTCACCTCTTTGCAAAAAGCCTGCAAGTTGCAGTCTTAGAACAGTGTTAACACAGTGTGTAACTTATCTATAAACTCTGATAAGCTTTGCAAGTTGCAAGGACTCAATTGAATAGCAGTGCGTTCAGTTGTGTAATTTCGGAAAACATTTTTTTTTTGCTGCATTTGGCTGCTTCCAGTGGTAGCAGGACTTATTTTTTAATTTTTCCCGTGTGTGCAGTGCTCCCGCGGACTTTATGCGTCTCGACGTTCGAGGCATCAAGTTTTCACCCGGTGGATACTATTTATCCATCATATTTTTTTTCCTTCTGCAAGTTGTAGAAGTAAGGTTTAATTTACACAGAAAAGGTACGGCGAGCCGTGCTCCCATCTCGACGTTCGAGTGCCTATGTTCTTGTGTAAATACTGTTGTGATCAATAAACTGCAACATTAAACTATTTCAGTTCGAACTCTGACTTTAACCATATTATTTTGTGCTATTCACAAGGCATTTTATTGTTATTACTTGCATTACGCATGAGTTGGCAAAAGCGCTCATCGTCATTCTATTTCGTCAAAGGAAATCATTCCGAAGAAGTTTAAAAGTGTTCCGGTCAACCGCTCAATCTGCGTTTCGGTTCTCACAACAATTTTTCTACTCATCGGTCTACGCATCGATCGAGTGCGGAACCAAGCGTCAGCGTGTGCATCAATTCATCGCAAGCGCCGTGTGCGACCGCGCACATAGCAGAAACAGAACGCAGCCGGAGCGGGAGCAACTTCAAGCGAAGAGCATTGAATGAACGAACGTACGGAACTTAGCTGCGAGTCATCGCGTTGTTCGCGTTTATTGTTTGTCTCGAGCATTTATTCGGCCATTTTGTGCATATAGAAGCAATCAAAGCAACTGCCTCGCAGGCTATTCAATTAGAAGCGACTCCTTCGTGCTTAGGCGTTAGGGAGAAGCGGGGAGCGGATGAGAAGGTACGCACTAATGTTTGACACTCAAAACATTATTTTTTTAAATTTAAAATAGGATAAAAACGAGCAAGTAGTCACGTGATGGTAAGTGATCACCATCTCCCATAGACACCCGCAATACGACTTTCCTTTGTTTTATTTAAGACTAAAGTTATTACGTATGCGTTGTAATTGCATTTTGAATAACATTGTTAACCAATACTTAACGTTAGGCATAATTTATTGTGTCGATAAATTGAGATAAATCGTGTTTGTTGGTACACGAAACGGTACATTGTACCTGTGCAAAATATATTGTGCAAGTTGCACAACCACTGTTAATAAAGAAACAGCTTATTTTTCTAAGGTAATTTGTGTGCTCAATTTAACATTGTGTGTTTATATATATAATTGATAGCCATTTACAAGTTGTACAGAGTGTGCTTATTTACTTTTTGTAGGTGTCGCGCCTCGTTGCAATTGTTATTGTACTTAACTAAAGTTAGGTATCCAAAATGGGTGATGATTTGAAGCGACTCGTGGCAGCCAGGGGGCAACTAAAAGCGTCTATTACGCGTATGTTGTCTTATAAAACGGCGTTGGAAGCTGATACAGGTACCGCGGATCCCATTTTAATTAAACAAAAACGGGATCACCTTGCAAAAATTTTCGCCGAATACAATGAGATCAGCTTGGAAATTTCACTGTTAGATCCTGCGGATACTGAGCGGGTCGAAGACATTGAGGAGAAGTTTGATGAGCTTGGCAGTTTTTTCTCGCGTATCATCGAGGGCGCGATGTCCGCGTCACCGCCGCCGGCGTCACCCCCATCTACGGGCAATTTTGTTCCCGCTGCCCGGGAAGGGACGGGATTCCGTCTCCCGCGTATTCAATTGCACAAATTTAATGGCGAGGTAGGTGATTACCAAAGCTTCAATGCACTATTTGACAGTGTTATTAACACTGATGCTAGTTTAAATCCTTGTGAAAAACTGTATTATTTAAAAACACATTTGGAAGGTGAAGCTTTAGCTTTAATAAACTATTTGCCGCTCACGACTGAGAGCTATTCTGTCGCCCTTGACCTTTTAAAGCAACGCTATGATAACAAAAGGCAGTTGATAAATCATCACGTCAATTCTATGCTAGACTTGCCCCCCATGCAAAGAACATCTGCTGCTTGCATGCGCAATTTGGTTTCAAGCATTAAGCAGCACCTGGGTGCCTTGAAAATCCTAGGTGCTCCCACTTCGCATTGGGATTTGGTTGTTATTGCAATTTTACACAGAAAAATTGATCAATATACATTAAGAGCGTACCATTTAGAAAACCAGAGCAGTACTGATTTGCCTATGCTTAATGACTTTTTGACCTTTTTAGAAAACCGTGCTGCCGCACTGGAAACACTGGGAGAAGGATTGCCCAGCAAACGTCGTTCTAGTCTAGTTGCGGTTAATAATTCTAAGTCGGTTAAAACTGTTAAATGTAAGTACTGCCACTCTCATATTCACAAGCTGCACCAATGCTCAAGTTTTAAGCTTGCTGAGCCCCATAAAAGGCAACAATTTATAACCTCAAGTGGTTTATGTAACATTTGTTTGAATAAGCATTCTGGTAAAAAGTGTTTCTTCTCATTTAAGTGCTCAATATGCAAAGGTAAGCACAATACCTTGTTGCATGAGGAAGTTCCTCAGCGAAATGTGACCGTGTCACATACCGAAGTAAGTCAAAATAAAACTGCAGGGCAAATAAGCTTATTAACAAATAGCAGTGACAATGTTCTATTGCCTACTATAAAGGTGAAAGTATATAATAGAAAAACTGGACAACCCATGTATGTTCGTTGTCTTTTAGACTCGGGGAGTCAAGTTTCATTTGTATTGTCCGAAATAGCGGACCAGTTAGGATGTAAGGTACATGCTAGCAAATCTTTAATCACAGGTGTGTGTGATGGTGTTAATATAACTACACAATAGACCACATTGAATGTACATGCTTCTGCTACCGATTTTAGCATTCCTGTGACATGCCATGTTGTAAAAAATATTACTTGTAATATGACACAGTTTCAAATAAAGAACGAAATTATTAATTTCCCTTCCAATGTCCGTTTGGCTGATGACGAATTTTATGTGTGTGACAAAATAGGGATAATCCTAGGTGCGGACGTATTCTTTCAGGTCTTACTACGCGAGCAGCTGCCGGTGCTGCCAGGCGGGCTCGTCTTGCAGAATACACGCTTCGGCTACGTGGCGGCGGGGAGACTTCGCAACCACGAGAGCGGTGCGCCCACGTGCCTAGCATCTAATTTTTGTTGCAAACAGCAAATACAAGCTGACTTCTTGCATAGGTTAGATCAAACTGTCACACAATTTTGGCAAACGGAAAAGGTCCTTGAAGTTTATGCTGAGGCAAATTCAGAACAGGAACTAACTGAAAAAATATTTCAGGAAACTGTCACATTAAAAGACCATAAATTTGAAGTATTTTTACCTCTTAAACAAGATGTCACAGCCTTACATTTAGGAGATTCTTTGACATGTGCATTGAAACGATTTCAAAATTTAGAATTGAGATTTAAAAAGAATAATTAATTATTCCTAAAGTGTAAAGCTTTTATTGAGGAGTATGTACAGTTAGGTCATGCGAAATATATAAATATTTCACAGTATAATTCTGAGAAAGAAGCGGTGTTCTTCTTACCTCACCATCCAGTTTTCAATGAAAACAGTCAAACTACTAAATTAAGAGTAGTTTTTGATGGTAGCATGCCTTCATTAGCGAAAATTTCACTAAATGACGTTTTATTAAATGGGTCTGTTGTACAAAATGATTTATTTAGTATACTGGTTCTGTTTAGATTATTTAAATACATTTTAAATTGCGACATTCGCAAGATGTTTCGAGCCATTGACGTAACGCCATCACACCGACCTTTGCAAAACATTTTGTGGAGACCAGCTCCAGACGCTGACATTCAGTGTCTTCAACTTCAAACAGTGACGTACGGACTTAAAAGCTCATCTTTTCTGGCAACACGTTGTCTGCTCGAATAAGTGAAAAGATATGGGAGCAGTTTTCCCCTGGCTGCCGATGCGTTGTTACATCATACCTACGTCGATGACGTAAATTTAATAAGTAATGATATTAGCGAGCTTTCAGAAGCTAAGAACCAATTGACAAGTTTATTAAATAAAGGTGGTTTTCAGCTGCACAAATGGTGCACAAATAATAAACAATTGTTGACTGATATACCATCAGACTGTCAAACCAAAGGTTATGTACATTTTGCAGATGATAAAGATTCTGTTGTAAAAACTTTAGGCATAAAATGCGATTTAGAGTCAGATACGCTCATTATCAGTTCCCCTCGGCAAACTCTTCTTGATGTTTATACGAAAAGAGACTTACTGTCGTTCGTGAGCAGGCTTTTTGACCCGTTGGGACTTGTCGGACCTGTGATTGTAAGTGCAAAGCTGCTAGTGCAGGAGACCTGGTTAGAAAAAACCAGATGGGATAAACCTTTGTCCGATGACCTCAATAATAGGTTCAGAAAGTTTGCTAGCGGTTTCAATCAAATGAAGGATATTGTGATTAAGCGAAATTTAAACACGTCTAAAGCCAAATCTTTGTTCATCGCTGGTTATGCCGATGCTAGTAGCAAAGCTCAGGGATGCTGTGTGTATCTAAGAATTATAGACTCTGACAATAATGTAAATGTTAACCTATTGTGTTCCAAATCGCGTGTCAATCCGATAACACAGTTAACGACTCCTCGTTTAGAATTAAACAGTGCTTTGTTGCTAGCCAAGTTGGTTAAGAAGGTTTATGAGATTATTTAGCCCAGGTTTGACGTGAAAGTTCAGTTATTTGTTGATTTGCAAGTGGTACTTGCTTGGCTGATAACAAACCCACTGAAGCTCACTGTATATGTTGCAAATAGAATAAAGCTTATCAGCCAATTAACGGAGGGTTTCTCGTGGCATTATGTGAGCACATCTGAAAACCCAGCTGACTGTTTGTCGCGCGGCGTCGAGCCTCATCTGTTACTAGGCAACGAATTATGGTTCCATGGACCCGCTGCGTTAAGAAAGCTGGACTTTCAGCCTATAGGTGGCTTCCAAATGCCAGGGGGAATACCTGAATTAAAGGCGTCTCACGTTGTTAGTAAAATTGACGAGCTACCTTTGTTTAGAGAATGTTCTAACATTGATTTAATAAAACGAGTTATTGCATACATTTATAGGTTTATCAATAACTGTAAAAGTTCATTGACAGATAGAAATAATGGAAATTTGACGCCTGAAGAACTGGACGGTTCCTTAAAAATAATACAAAGATGTGAACAGATGAAACACTTCAGTGAAGAAATCAAATGTTTAAACTCTAAGTTACCTATAAAGTCTAACCTCCAGGCGTTGAATCCCTTTCTGGACGGTATGCACATTATGCGTGTAGGCGGTCGTCTGCAGCATGCAGACATTCCATATGCTACCAAGCACCCTATTATAATGCCAAAGGGATCTAAAATTGTACACAATTTAATAGAGAAGGAGCATAGGGAATTGATGCATGCTGGAGCGAAGCTTGTGCTATCAAATTTAAGCCAGAGATACCATATTATGAACGGTATTAGAGAAGTGAAGCATGTTTTAAATAAATGTATTATTTGCTTTAAGTTAAAGAAAAAACATGCTGAGCAACTAATGGGTTCTCTTCCTTATGACAGAATTAACCCTTGTCGTGTATTCGAAAGAGTAGGCATGGATTATGGCGGGCCGTTTAATGTAAAAATGTTGAGAGTTAGAAAACCTGTTATACAAAAGGCATATATTTTGCTATTCGTTTGTTTCATAACAAAGGCTATTCATGTCGAGTTAGTTACAGATCTGACCACCGAATGCTTTTTAAATGCACTGAAAAGATTTATAGCTCGCAGAAACAAACCATTAGTAATCTATTGTGATAATGCAAGTACATATAAGGGAGCCCAGAATCAATTGAATAAATTGTATCAGTTGCAGTCTACCACTGATCATCAAAATGCCGTCGAACGTTACACTGCTGATGCAGGTATAACATTCAAATTCATACCAAGTTATTCGCCGGTGTTTGCAGGTTTGTGGGAGGCCGGAATTAAGGGAGTTAAGCACCATCTAAAGCGTGTTGTGGGCGAATCTGTCATGACATATGAAGAATTGAATACGGTCATTGTTCAAATTGAAGGAATTTTAAATTCACGTCCTTTGACAGCCTTGCCGACGACAGATAACAATGAGATGCCATACTTAACCCCAGGCCATTTCTTAACAGGTGCACCGCTCACGGCGTACCCTGAGAGAGATTGTATAAATCAGCCTGTAAGTCCTGTTAAATATTGGGATCATTGTAATCGTATGGTTCAATTGTTTTGGAAACAGTGGCACAAACAATACCTTGTCCAATTGCAAAATAGGCCAAAATGGCGATATGCTTGTGACAATATAAAAGTAGGAACCTTAGTTATTGTTAAGGATGATAATGTCACACCTTTGAGGTGGCCCATGGCCCGTGTTGTAGAAGTTTTTCCAGGTGCGGATGGCAAACTAAGGGCACTTTCCATTAGGACACCTAAAGGGTCTGTCATTAGAACAAGTATCTATAAGATTTGCGTACTGCCTATAGATAATTAGTTTTTTTTTACCAGACAAAGCGTCTTAAGCACTTTGTGTTCTTTTACATTAATATTTTTACAAAGATAAATACGGTGATGGGATTTTGAAATAAAATAGAGCTCTTAGGCACTTTGTCTTCTCTTAAATACTTTTAATAGTATCGTAAGTTTACATTAGTAACAGTGTGTTAATTCTTCCCATGTTGGGAATATGTACAAGACGTACATTAAGTTTGACAGTTAGTTACGCGCTGACAGCCGCCACGACAGGTTGAACTATATATATTTAGCAAAGTTTAAGTGGAATAAAGTCCAAGTGCATTATTGTTCATGGTTTTATTGCGACCTAACCAGATACACACATGACAAAGTTACGCAAGCCTTACCCGTTCACATATACACTTCAAAAAAACGAGGCCCGTTCCAAAGTCCCGGCTAAAGAAAGTACGTAAATCTCAATTGTTACAGGCACCTTCTGCTGACGTTACTGACACTGACATGGACCAACCCGGCTCTAGCTCAAGAAATCCATCTTGAAAGCTTCAATAATGGACCCGGAATCCTTCCATTTAAAATGGGACAAACAAAGTTGGTCTCCCATTACCACACGTTCTTGCAAAGCATTAACGTTGACGAATTACATGATAAGATAGACTTAATCACGAACCAACTTGTCAATGCAAGTAATTCCCTAACAAACAGTACATTTCATTTCTTTCAATTTCAAAAAAAAAACTTGTATTCTAAACTTGCTAAGGTTTCAGCGCAATTGAGTACGTTTTCTAGCAAAAGAGTGCGACGAGGACTCATAGATCCACTGGGTTCAGTTATAAAAAGCATAAGTGGTAACTTAGACTATAATGATGCCATTAAGTATGATCATGCCATTAAAATTCTCAGAAACAATGATGTTCAATTGTCTAAAAGTTTTAATGAACATATAAGCTTAAGTAAGAAATGGATTTTTGAACAAAATGAAGTTATGTCAACACTATCAGTTAATTAAAAAATTAATTATTTATGTTAAAAAACGAAAGCATGCTGAGTAATGGAAAACTGTTAGACTATGCACACCTTGCCCTTAATATTATCACCGAAAATGTTAACGATTTCAATACTGAGATGTTACGCATAGAAAACATATTAGCCTTTAGTAGATTAAATAACGTGCACCATTTTATTTTTAGTACAAGGGCACTCAAAGAACTGATTGGAAAACTACATGAAATTTATAGTAAAGACCAAATTTTAGACTTAGACATTAGAGACTATTATAACTTTATAAACATAGGTTCCTATTTTTCTAAGAATAATTTAATAGTTGTCCTAAAGATACCTATCATTTATCAAGGTTCATTTGATTTGTATAAGTTATGCCCATTACCAAATAAATACGGGCTTATCCTTATCCCTCCATATCCTACCATAGCAACCAATCTCCTAGAATATGTGTATATGGAGGCAGAATGCCCCAAATCCGGCGATTGGTACATCTGCGAACAGAAGCTCAGTCATCAGATTCACACCGAGCAAGACTGCATCCACAAACTCATTCATTTACAGGAGATTGATGAAACGTGCAAAACCACGCCTGTCTCTCTGTCTAAGGAGGCTCTATTGGAGCTGGACGATCAACACTATGCCATTACATTCCCAAAGCCCACCAAAGTCCAGACGAGCTGCCAACAAGAACAACACGTCATTTTAAACGAAAGTTATGTTGCAACCATCCCACAACACTGCTCTCTCAAGTCTTCACAATTTATTATCGTAAATATCAACAATAAGCTCCGTGGTCAACCTCTAAAAATAATGACAATACCACTAGAAGCTAGAAAGCAGCAGTCAAGCACAATCTTGAAAATGAAATCCATCAACTTGAGCAATCTCGAGGCTATTGTGCAACAATTATCTATGGAAAAACAGATCCAAATTGATGAAATCCAATCTTCTAGTTTTTACCATACAACAGTAGCTTTGTACCTGATCATATCACTCGGGGTACATGCCGTGGGGTACCGGCTTAGAATAGTACTATGCCGTGAGGTACCGGCTTAGAATAGTACTTCCCCATCTCTTCCCATGGGTGCCGTAAAAACCGGCTAAGGGGTTTCTTCTCCAGAAGGTGGGCAGCAGCGCCTTCTGCTCGACACGTAAATACTGCGCTCGCCAACCCGCTTGCCAAGCGTGGTGAGTATGGCAAAACCCCTCCAAAGGAAACTAAAATGACTTCACAACAAAGGACCAGGCCCCCAGTCCCCGGCGGCTCCGCTATTCCGGGCCACGGTAGCAGCCTCGGTAACGGCGGAGCAGGGGGTGCTAAGAATCCCCGGCAGACGCCCGGCTACCACTTCCAACCCAAAAGACGACTGGCCCTGGTAACACACAACATTCGGACACTGAGAACTGACGAGAAGCTAATCGAGCTGGAAGAGGAGATGAGTAGGTTACACTGGGATATTTTGGGGTTATCCGAAGTCCGTCGAGAGGGTGAGGACACGATAACTCTGAAATCCGGCAACCTGCTCTTCTACCGGGAGGGTGACAAGCGGTCCCAAGGTGGTGTTGGGTTTCTCGTTCACAAGTCCCTTGTAAACAACATTCTCACCATCGATAGTGTGTCGAGTAGGGTAGCGTACCTGATACTCAGAATATCTAAAAGGTATTCGCTGAAGGTCATTCAGGTATACGCGCCGACCACGTCACACTCCGATGAAGAGGTAGAGGCAATGTATGAGGACATTAGTAGGGCCATACATACCTCCAAGACCTATTTCAATGTTGTTATGGGGGACTTTAATGCAAAGCTGGGCGAAAAAAGCGATAGTGACCTGAAAGTGGGGCTATTTGGTTATGGACAACGGAACCAAAGGGGTCAGAGGTTGGCTGACTTTCTGGAGAAAGAGGGACTCTTTATGATGAACTCTTTCTTCCAGAAGCCACCTCATAGGAAATGGACCTGGTTAAGCCCTGATGGTTCCACGAGAAATGAGATCGACTTCATATTGACTACTAAGAAACAGATATTCAATGATGTCTCCGTGATCAACATGGTTAAAACCGGAAGCGATCACCGCATGGTTAGAGGCAAATTGAATATCGATGTTAAACTTGAGAGGTCTCGTCTTATGAAGTCCACGCTCCGTCCTTCTCGCGCCCATATCCAAAACCCCGAAAGCTTTCAATTGGAACTCGCAAATCGCTTTGAGTCGCTAGACAGCTATGCATCGGTGGACGAGATCAATAACAGGTTAGTGGAAACTGTCCGTATGGTTGGCGCTAAGTTTTATAAGCCCAATCGTACCAATAGACCACAAAAACTCTCAGACCATACTCTCGACCTCATGGCTGAACGACGCTTGTTGCAACTGCAGTCCTCTCACGACGCGAAGTCATATAGACAGCTCAATAGACGCATATCAAGTTCCATGCGGCACGACATCCGAACCTTTAATACAAATCGTATTAAAGAGACGATTGAGCGGAATAAAGGCTCCAAAGTGTTCGCAAAAGACTTGTCTATTGGGCAGAGCCAGCTGACGAAGCTGAAGAGGGAGGACGGTAGTATAGCGTCGACCAAAGCAGAGGTGCTGAGGGAGGTTGAGAGGTTCTATGGACAGTTATACACCTCGGTCTCAAAACCTGTTAGCAGCCTGGCCAAAGATCCAAGAGCCAAGCTGACCCGACACTATACCGAAGATATCCCGGACATCAGCCTGTACGAGATTAGGATGGCCCTGAAACAGCTTAAAAACAACAAGGCGCCGGGCGAAGACGGAATCACATCAGAGCTTCTGAAAGCGGGTGGAACACCAGTACTTAAAGTCCTTCAGAAGCTCTTTAATTCCGTGGTGCTCGGAGGTGCAACGCCAGAAGCATGGAACAGAGGGGTGGTGGCGCTGTTCTTCAAGAAAGGGGACAACACTTTTCTGAAGAATTATAGACCCATCTCGCTTCTGAGCCATGTTTATAAGCTGTTTTCCAGGGTCATCACGAATCGTCTCGAACGCAGGTTTGATGACTTCCAGCCTCCCGAACAAGCCGGCTTACGAAAAGGCTTTAGTACCATAGACCACATCCACACGCTGCGGCAAGTTATACAGAAGACCGAGGAGTATAACATGCCATTATGCTTAGCGTTTGTGGACTATAAGAAGGCCTTTGATTCGATCGAGACGTGGGCGGTGCTTGAGTCTCTCCAGCGATGCCGTATTGACTATCGGTATATCGAAGTGTTGAAGTGTTTGTACAATAACGCCACCATGTCGGTCCGAATACAAGACCAGAGGACGGAGGAAATTCCATTGCAAAGAGGTGTGAGACAGGGAGATGTTATCTCTCCGAAACTGTTCACCAACACAATGGAAGATGCCTTTAAGCTTCTGGAGTGGAAAGGATTCGGCATCAATATCAACGGCGAGTACATCACTCACCTTCGATTTGCCGACGATATAGTAGTCATGGCAGAATCGATGGAAGACCTTAGCACGATGCTCGAAGACCTCAATCGGGTTTCCCAACGGGTGGGCCTTAAGATGAACATGGACAAAACGAAAGTCATGTCGAATGTCCATGTAGTGCCCACCCCAATAGCAGTAGGAAACTCAACTCTCAAAGTTGTTGACGAATACGTCTACCTAGGACAAACAGTCCAACTAGGCAGGTCCAACTTTGAGAAAGAGGTCAATCGTCGAATCCAACTCGGCTGGGCAGCGTTCGGGAAACTGCGAAATGTCTTCTTGTCCAATATACCTCGGTGTCTGAAATCGAGAGTGTATGATCAATGTGTGTTACCAGTGATGACTTATGGCACTGAAACGTGGCCGCTTACTATGGGCCTTATAAGAAAGCTCAAAGTCACGCAACGAGCTATGGAGAGGGCTATGCTTGGAGTTTCTCTGCGTGATCGAATCAGAAATGAGGAGATCCGCAGACGAACGAAAGTAACCGACATAGCCCAGCGGATTAGCAAGTTGAAGTGGCAGTGGGCAGGGCACATAGCACGGAGAACTGATGGCCGATGGGGTCGGAAAGTTCTCGAATGGCGGCCGCGTATTGGCAAGCGCAGCGTAGGACGACCAGCCACAAGATGGTCCGATGACCTCGTACAGGTGGCAGGAAGGCGCTGGTTGCATTCTGCTTCCAACCGGCCACTTTGGAAATCCATGGAGGAGGCCTATGTCCAACAGTGGACTTCTTGTGGCTGAGATGATGATGATGATGATGATATCACTCGGAGCAGGTGCAGGCAGGCAGGTCTTCATATTATACCGGAAACACCGAGCCACAACCAGAGCAGATATAAGCAAACCAGAAAACAGAGCTGCAGAAGGCCGTAACATTTGCACTAAACCTAGCAAATAGTTCCTCCACTTAGGGGGGAGGTGTTAGGTATGCGCCCAGCACGACATACTACGTCACCACGCTACGTCATCGTGCTACAACGCCTTGCTACGGCGCCCGCGCATCATCGATATTGAGCAATCGTCCCGATCGACTTAATAAAACCAGAGTGCACGGTCACTCTTGGCCTTTTTGACACCTAACATCGGGTCTTAGGACAACGCGAAATCGTTCGTGTTAGATTAAGTAAAACACTTTGTAATCTTTTATTTTAATGAAACTCGTTTATTAATCAATCCGTTTATAATTCATCTCCTCCGCTGCTGCCCCCTCTATAAATAGCGTAGTTATGATTCTCTGCCTTATCTCTTCATGTTCCGACTGCCGATATAGCTTACCATATCCAGCCGTAAGCGCGTATTGTGGTGCCATGATTTGAGAGAACCGTGGCACGAACTGGTGAAAATAAGAAGCCAATCCAATAAACTGTCGCAGCTGTCTTACCGTTTCCGGGGGTGGTAGTGCCGTTAGTGCTTGAAACTTGCGCGGGTTCGGGCGTACCTCACCCTGACTGACTTCGAAACCTAAGTGTTCCACCTTTTGCTTTAAAAACGCACAATTCTTTATATTGAGAGAAAACCCTTTTTCTGTGAGCACCTCAAGAACCACGTTTAATCGTTCAAGTGCTTGATCAACGCTATCCGCTACAATTAACACGTCGTCCATATAAACGACGACGAAAGTGTTTACAAGATCGCCTAGTGCCTTTATAATGGCTCGCTGGAAGATAGCAGGTGAATTTCTAAGCCCAAACGGCATTGCCTGATATTCAAAGTGGCCTTCTGGAGTGACAAAAGCTGTACGCTCAATAGAGTCGGGTTCAATCGGGATTTGGTGAAATCCGGAAGCCATATCTAATGTGGTAAAAAAGTGGCCTCCGTGTAACTTTGCAATCTGGTATTGTGTTGTCGTTTAGCTCGCGATTGTCCACGCACATTCTATCGGAGCCGTCTTTCTTTTTAACGAGAAGTATGGGACTAGCAAATGGTGATGAACTAGGTCTAATGATGTCAGCCTTGAGCAAATCGTCAATTTTATCACGTACAATCTGCCTTTCCTCGGGACTCGGTCGGTAGGGGCGACGATTGACTGTCTTGTGAGGGTCTTTGCGACGGATCTGCATTGGTTCAACGTCTGCGCGGCTAGTCGGTACGTCAGTGGTAAACGAGTTTTTAAAGGATTGTAAAATTTCAGTCAATAATTTGTGATGTATGCAAATAAGGGCAGTTTTATGTTTGGTTAATCATTGTAATGATTTAGCGGGTAGTTCAAGATTCTTTGTCTCAAATTAAACTCCGGAACGAGCAGTCGTGTTTTATTTGGTACGTCCCAAATTAGCGAATTCGGAGGCCGGAAGCTCATATTTTTCATTGACGACGAGATCAGAAACGAGTACACGTGTGGACAATAGTACGGGCATTGTTCTCGTAATTTTTTTTGTGTTTGGTGCGACGGTGTAGGGGCAACGATGTCGGTGGGCAAACTCGGACCGTTCGAGTTGAACAAAGATAATTGGGAGCAGTACATAGATTGCTTGGAACAGTATTTCGTAGCAAATGATGTCAAGAAAGCGGTCAAAGTGGCTACCCTGATTACGATAGTAGGCAGCGAGGCCTACGAATTAATGGTTAACCTGTGTATGCCCGACAAGCCCTCGACTAAACCTTTTAAGGACCTGGTGGTAGTGATGAAAAAGCATCTGCTACCTAAACCGAGTTTGCTTGCAGAACGTTTTAAATTTAGACAACGGAAGCAGAAAAATGAGAAAAGTATTGCGGAATACGTGGCGGAGCTCAAACGACTCGCGAAAGACTGCAAATTCGAGAGTAGTTTAAAGGAGAACCTGCGAGACCAGTTCGTGTGCGGAGTCATAGCATATCAGTGATAGCATAAGGCAAAGATTATTCACGGAAGATGATATCCAATTTGATAAGGCGTTCAAATACGCGACGGCGATGGAGGCAGCGGAGCTGGACGCGGCATTAGTGGAAAACGGGGGGGGCGTCCAAATGCGGAAGGTACATCGAGTTTCTCGCCGCAGTTGCATCAGCTGGGTTTCGATGTGGGGCGACATAATAATAACAAAGCGGCGCGCAGTGGACAGCGGCCACAGGTATGTGCGTGATAAGACAAAGTTCGGCGAGGGTCCAAGGAACACAAGCGGAGCGGGAAGCGGAAGCGGACGGAGTGAAAAACAAACAACGTTGATAGCAGAGTACGCTAGGAGTGCGTGTAAAAGTTGTGGGGGACAACACTCTAGTAATAGCTGCAAATTCAAAATGTACGTTTGTCGAGTGTGCAACAAGGAAGGCCATTTGAAGAGAGTGTGTCCTAGGTTAACAAATATGGTACCAACATATAACGTGCAAGGGGAACGAGGAAGTGACTCCGAGCAATGCTCAACGTATAGCGAAGAGGTAAATAATTTCGCAATGGACGCTAAGCAATTAAGTAAATTTAGACCATACACCATAGACCTAAGTATAAATGATCATTATTTATCCATGGAGATAGATACAGGCAGCACAATATCGTGCATCAGTTATGACTCCTATAAAAAGTTATTTGCGAATTGTAAGATGGTTGACACTGATTTGACCTTACGATATTATACAGGAGAACGGGTGATACCGGTCGGAAAATTTACACCTACCGTTAGATACAAAAATAATTGTAAACATTTAGACTTGTATGTTATGGACTGTGGTAAAACCAGTTTGTTAGGCAGACAGTGGCTGCAGGAGTTAGGTATTAGGATAGAAATAGCGAATGCATCATGTCATAGTGTGTAAACGTCGTTGTGTAATTGGGATAAATTTAGTTCCAGTTATGCTGAAGTGTTCAGCGAGGGTCTCGGGAGGTTCACGGGCGGCACGATGGGGTTCCACCTGCGCGAGGGGGCGCGGCCGGTATTCCTGCGCGCGCGGCCGCTGGCGTACGCGCTGCGCGAGCCGGTGGAGCGCGAGCTGGAGCGGCTGGTGCGTGAGGGCGTCATCACGCCCGTCGCGACGTCGGACTGGGCGACACCGATTGTTCGGTAATAAAAAAGGATGGGTCTATTCGCATTTGTGGAGATTTTAAATTAACTCTGAATAAGTCACTGGAAGTGGACCATTTTCCCTTACCGAGAGTAGAAGATTTATTGACCTATGAAGTTCAGATTAGGTCAGAAACACCATTGAGTACAGTTGATGGATTAAGAAAACAACTTAGAAAGTTGAGTTTAGAATGTCCTTCAGAAGCTATTTTAGACACAGATCTGCCGGCCAGTTCAGAATTAAAAACCATTTCAGATAAGTTGGTTGATTTAGGTACAACTGTCGACAGGTACTTGAAAACACAGGATAGGTATTCATTAAATAGGTCTAAAGCACTGGGGTATCACCTATATCATCGGTTATTGAGAGTTCAACCTCTGCTGGATCCGGTCAAGCTTCAGACTAAGTCTGACCTTTTGTCAAAGCTGGAGTCACTCTTAGCTATTGTTGAAGTATCAGCACCATCTTCTGAGGTAGTTCAGGATGATCAGATCGCCTCTCCACTTGTTCACTTAGTAGACAGTGACCATCAAGTTGAGTGTTCCGGGGATAAAAATGTTTCAAAGTGGGGTGTAAAATTCAATGGTACCACAGATGTCAGATCTTTCTTAGAGCGTATTGATGAACTCAAATTGGCGTTTGGCGTTTCAGATTGTAAGTTGTTCAATTCAGCGGCACAGTTGTTTACAGACAAGGCATTATTTTGGTTTCGAGGTATAAAACAGGAGGTTTCGACTTGGAATGATTTGAAAACAACATTATTGAGGGAGTTTGATCCCGTTGATTATGACTACAGGTTGTTAGGTGAAATTCAGTCACGAACACAAGGTGCAGATGAACCAGTTCACATTTATTTTGCAGTTATGTCTTGCATGTTTGCGCGTCGCAAGGTACCGCTGTCTGAGGAAGCGAAATTGGAGATTTTGCAGCATAACATCCGGTCCAATTTATCACAGCAGTTAGCTTTAGTTAATATCACCTCAGTCGCGGACTTGAAAGAAAATTGTAGGAAAGTTGAGGCAGCGCGACAGCGGACAGAGATGTTTTCGGAACCGCCGTCAAAGTCGTCATCAAATATCCTTGGCAGTGAGTTTTTATACAAAGGCAAGGCAAAGCCAGTCAACTCAGTTTCAGTTCCTACTGCCAGGAGTTCCGAAGGCAACTCGTCATGTTTTGCTTGTGCGCAGCGCGCAGGTTCATATGTTCCGATTCCGAAGCAACGCGAGAGTGCATTTAGCGTTCCGAAGCAAGCGCAAGTTCCATCCACACAGGTGCGGGAACCCGTTTGTTACAAATGCGGTAAAACACGACATAACTTTAGGTTTTGTAAAGCAAAACCTCATAACAAACAAATCAGATGTTTCGGTTGCGGAATGACAGATGTCATGATTGCTAGTTGTCCGAATTGCAGTAAAGATGCATCTAAAAAGCCTGGTTCACACTTCCGTACAAAAAACTAATAGGTTCGAACCGCAGCGACTTAGATATTAATAGTGAGTCCATTTCGAATTTTTGTAATTATAATTCGATCGCTACGGTTCTGTTTGCACCAAATAAAGATGATGTTCGGCCATATTTAAAGTTTAAAGTTAGTAATTTTGAAATTTACGGATTATTGGATTCTGGAGCATCCATTTCGATTTTAGGTAACAATGCTCATTTAGATTTTGTGAAATTCGGTTTTAATTTACAAAAAACACAACCAACATCTTGTCATGTTGCAACAGGCGTTGAAGTTCAAACAATAGGGTACATTTTTGTTCCGTTAACATTTAATAACGTAACTCACGTCATTAAATTTTTTGTTATACCCGACATTGTTTCGGACGTTATTTTAGGAGTGGATTTTTGGAAATCATTTCGATTGGCGCCTGAAATTTTTGACAACATAGACTACATAGTGACACCGAATACTTATTTTAGGAATTGCAACGGTATAAATTCAGAACAAGTTCACACGATACAGTCATACGTGCATTTGAACGCGAACCAGAAGGAACTGGCTGACGCAGTGGTAGGTAAATTTATGGACATTTCTTTTGAAAAGGTAGGGTTAGGTAGGACCGGCCTGATTGAACATGTTATCGAGACAGGTGACGCATCGCCTGTGAAGGTGAAGCAGTACCCGCTTTCACCTGAAAAGCGAGCAGTATTAAGTGCTGAGCTCGATAAAATGCTACAATTAGATGTGGTCACTCCCTGTGAAAGTCCATGGAATAATCCTGCGTTACTAGTGCGTAAGTCAAATGGAGACTGGCGTTTTTGTTTAGATTGTAGGAAGTTAAATGCGGTCACGAAGGGGGATTCGTATTCCATTCCGTACATTCCGCAAATCTTAGATAGCTTGAAGGAAGCGAAATACCTGACGTCGATCGATTTGAGAGAAGTTCCTCATTTTGGCAAATTCCGTTAGCAAATAGCTCACAGGAAAAGACTAGTTTTTGCGTACCGGGTCGCGGGTTATTCAAATTCAAGGTCATGCCATTCGGATTGTGCGGAGCACCTGCTAGACAGCAGCGGCTCATGGATAGGCTGATCGATCACAATTTGACAAGTGACATCGAAACCGGTTTAGTATTTTGTTACATCGATGACATTGTTATCTGTTCATCGGATTTTCAGACCCATTTAGTACTTTTGAATCGTGTTTTGGAAAAATTGAAAATGGCAAACTTAACAATAAATTTTGCGAAGTCCAAGTTCTTCAGACAGTCGCTTAAATACCTCGGTTACGTCGTAGACGAGTTTGGGTTGCGCACTGATCCTGAAAAGGTCGCTGCCATTTTGAATTTTCCCATTCCGACCACTTCTCGGGAAGTGAAGATATTTTTAGGGACGTGCTCATGGTATCGTCGATTTATTCGAAACTTTTCGACTATAGCCGCTCCTTTAAATAGACTCACGGCTAAAGGGAAGAATGTTCCTGCCTTTCGGTGGTCTGAAGAAGCAGAAGAAGCCTTTAAGTCATTGAAGAACGCATTAGTTTCGGCTCCTATTCTGGCAGTGCCTGATTTCGACAAGCCTTTCGTGGTGCACTGCGATGCTTCTTCATATGGACTGGGTGGGATGCTTAGTCAGACTATCGACGGACACGAACACCCCATCGCGTATGTTAGTCGTTCTTTAAACAAGCATGAACAAAACTACAGCGCGACCGAGAGAGAGGCTTTAGCCGTTTTGTTCTCTGTAGAGAAATTTCAGGCGTATTTAGGATCGCGTCATTTTAAGGTGATTACGGATCACGCGTCACTTAAGTGGTTTATGAACCTAGAGAACCCATCAGGACGTTTAGCACGTTGGGGGTGTAGACTGTCTCAATTTGATTTTGAAATTGAGCACAGGAAAGGCACCGACAATGTGGTACCTGATGCGTTGTCTAGGCTCATGAAAGTTGATGCCGTGAACGGTTCGAACACCGATGACGTCGAAAAGGACGAATGGTACGAGAAGATTATGAACGGTTGTAAATCTTTCCCCGCTAACTATCCGAATTTTTGTATTAAGGAGGGAAAGTTACTCCGATTTTGTAAGAGTAAGTACAACTTACTCAGTGAATTTGACTGGAAAGTGGTAGTGCCAAAGAGTGACCGAATTAAGGTTTTAACAGAGAACCATTGTGAGTCTACAGCCGCCCATCTCGGTGTATTTAAAACACATCGGCGGTTATCTTTGACATATTTTTGGCCTGGCATGCATAAGGACGTAGTCGACTTTGTGAAGGCGTGTGACGTATGCTCCGCCTATAAGCATTCACAGCGACAAACTCCCGGGTTGATGGGTCAGCCAAAAGTATGTCATAGACCGTTTCAGGTAGTCTCCATAGACTTAGTAGGTCCACTGCCGCGTTCTCGGTCGGGTTACACGTTTTTGTTTGTGGTGACATGCTGCTTTTCGAAGTACACGTTATTGTTTCCGCTTCGCCGCGCAACAAGTGCCTTAGTTGCAAGACACTTTGAAAACGGTGTTATTTTGGCTCATGGGGTTCCTGAAACTGTAATAGCCGATAACGGGGTTCAGTTTACTGGATCAGAATTCAGGCAGCTTTTGAAACGATACAATGTTCCTAGGGTTCATTATGGACCACGGTATACCCCACAGGTGAATTTGGTTGAGCGTCATAACAAAACGGTTATGACTGCCGTAGCGTCGTACGTGGAAGAAAACCACCGTACATGGGATGAGCAACTGCACCGTATTCAGTTTGCGTTAAACAGTGCAGTTAACGAGTCCACGGGGTTCTCTCCTTTCTTTTTGGTACACGCTAGGGAACCAGTCATAAACGGTTCGTTCTACCGAGATTCGGGTCAGGAGTATACCGTAGGTATTCCTAGAGAAGAATATGCGGGCGAATTTGGCTGTTTGAAAAGTATTTTTGAACAAGTTAGGTCTCACCTTTTCAAAGCGCATGGCACAAATGCAAAATACTACAATTTAAGGCGACGTTCAGCTAAATTTTCCGTGGGAGATATTGTGTGGAAACGCACTTACGTACAAAGCGATGCTTTGAAATTTAAGATGGCGAAGCTCGCGCCAAAGTATGAAAAGTGTAGGATTAAGAAAGTTTTGTCTCCCTTAGTTTATGAATTGGAAAGGATGGACGGCCATCCGATAGGCTCTTGGCATATTAAAGACCTAAAAGCGTAAATTACCGCTTTTGGCTCATTTGGTGACCAGTGGACGCGCGGCCCGCTTTACTAGTTATCGCTCGCCGCGCCGCCATTGTTGACTAAAACGCCATGTAAGTGGTGAATTAGGTAGTTCGGACGGTGACTGTGGTCGGTGGACGCACGATGGCTTGCTCCGGCTCGTCGTCGTGCTGCCACGGATCGCAACCGTCGTCTGTAACTGTTGCCACTAATTAAGATTGGAGCTTGGCATTCGAGTGTTAAATATTATGATATATTTAATCACAAATTGTTAGAGGTGGTGAACAAAAATAATTGTCGCACTACTTTTGTAAGCGTGATGTATGGAAAGCAAGTGAACGTTGATGAATTTAGGGCGGCTCAATCTTAACTCTATAACATCCGGAGTAGTCTTTAATATATATGCACAAGTATAGGTATGAATATTTTGTCCCTTACCAAGTTATGTATAGGTTTATGTACATCTGTGTTTCGCATTCAACATGAACGGGTTTCGGTACTTGTGTGGATGCGATGTTATGTTGCACAGTAATTTTGCTTCGTTCCGTTTAATTATCTCGACCTAGGCGAGATAGATTTCGTTTCCTCAGACAGCAGTCTAGGATGTTTAGTTTTTTTTTCGGTATTCCTCAAAGACAATAAATTGTATCTGAGATGTTTAGTTATATCTTGGTGAAGGGTTTCAGTTCAGTTTAGGTTACGTTTTGAATTTTGAAAGTTGTTGTGACTATTTCGTTAGGTTTCGCCCGGACAAGAAGAGATTATATTGAAGGATGCTGAACATCGGTCCTGGCTGTTAGCGATTAACCTCTTCAGCACAACATTGCCGTTGTGCTGGGAAGGTTAATGCGGTTTGTTTTCTTTATGGTTGGATTGTTTTTTGAGGTTTTTGGTATGTAACTTAGTGATGGATTTATGGTTTTGTTGGTTACATACATTTTTTCCTCTGTTAAGGGGTTCTATTAAGCACAATTTTTTTTTTTGGTAATAACTTTTTGGTAGAGTTTTTTCAGCACTTAAAAGTGCTGAAAAAACTCTTAACGTTTGTGGTTACGCAGGGTAATCGAACCTTGGGCAGTTCTTTCACTGGAGATCAGAGCGCTGAGGACAGCGTCGGTTCACCTACGTTGAACCTTAAATGAGGAAGGGGGGTATTGTAACGTTGTGTATTTTTGGTACGTTTTCTCCAGTGACTTGAACAGCTTGAGTTTCGATTATTGTGGTAACATCGGTAGGGTTTTTCAATACTGGCAACTTAATTAGCTGTGTTTACGTACGCGGCTACATATGATTGGTAGATCATATGATAATAAAATTAGGACTGTCAGCCGCAGATTTTCCCCCTAAATATGGGGATATAAAATGAACATTGCGTTTTCATACATACCATTTATTTCAGATATTTCAGGAAGTACTTATTCTAATAAGGTTTTGCACACATTCAGGTACAGGAAAGCAGAGCAGAGATCTTCTTTGATAGTTGTCTTCGGTCATGGTTATAGTTTGGATCCAAGAGTAGAGCATAGGGAGTCAATTTTCGGAATAAATTTCAGGGGATCAATTTGGGGGAAATTTCTTCATCTGAGGGTGCTCCAGGGTGCTTCTGTCGCAACTTCCTCCAGCCATTTTGGGAATCATTCCGATATAACCAGGGCTCTATGATGGTGCGCAAGAGAAGCTTTATTAATCGGGTGCAAGAAGGAGGTCCGCGCCTGGATGCACAGCTTGAGTGGCTGATGTGGCGTCGGAGCAGCCTATTTAAAATATATTTTGAAGGAGTTAGGAAAATCGTGAGTAGAAATTCCCCTGGTAAATTCATGTGGCTCCTTGTTGAATAGTTTCTAACCTCGTGGTTTATTTGCAGCTCTTGAAGGATTCTTCTTGACGGGAAGGAGGGAGAGCCGGCGTCTGAGATAGTCCATATAAATTACTGGATGGTCTCCGGTAAGAATCCTTTCCTAATGTCTGTTTCGCTATCGCTTACATTTTGCAATGTGCACTATCTAATCGAAGCAATGTGTTCTTTCCAGCTGGATGGGTTTTCATTAAATTAATTAAATTTGGTTAGGCTTCACTTAAGCTCTATTTAATCTTCAGTTTAGTAATCTCTTTATGCCTTAGGCCTTCTGATCTTTTGCATTGTGAATTTAGTTTTGTAGGGTTAAGTCAGGGGTTGCTTATTTCGAGTATTTCGTAATTGCGGGCTTGGTCATTTCCCCAGCCGCCATTTTGTAAAGCCAACCCTTGATTTTCCATATGCCTTCTGCACCAAGCTTCTACCACGTTTCGTAATTTGGGGATTGCACTGCTTGCGCCGCCTGAATATAATCTTCGCGTCTTTCTGTGAGGCTTGAGAGCTGAGCTTGCATAGAGTCGACACCCCGAGCTTCGTGTTCGACTCACACTGCCCTGTTCCAGTCTGCAGCCGGACAGCTTGCCGGGAAGGTTTACTTCAGCGCCAGGTCTGTGAAACAATCATACATTAATAAAGTAGGGAATTAGGATTTAAAGTCATTTAGACATGAATTGGAATTGATGGCATTTCGATTTACGTAGGGACTAACATCTTTAGACATAGTTAATTGTGAACCTATCATAAGAACCGCCTTCAGCAAAACACCCGCTTGCGACTGAGCTAAAACATATATTTAATCAAATTGTCTGGTATTTAGACGCTAAGGTTCCACAATTACATTACTGTATCCATGTGAAGTTGTAGGAAATAAAGATTGTGCTTAATACTAACATTTTTCCTTTACCTCCATTTAGTTAAGCCCTAAACATTCAAAGCACGCCTCCAGACAATATTTCGATTTTGTGATAGCTCCGGCTATCTTTTCAGTATTTTGATATTTCGTTTGAAACTGGTGTTCCTCCCTCCGGGCAGGGGAACGCCCGTGACAATACCAGTAACGGCGGCAAGCAGGATGCAGCGCTGGGCGGTCCTGCTGGCTGGCTACGACTACTCGATAGAGTACGTGCGCAGCGACAAGAACGCCGCCGACGCGCTGTCGCGCCTACCATTGCCAGAGGGGCAGGGGGGCGTCGGGGAACGTGGAGAGACGACATATTTCAATTTCATACAAAATTTTCTACCAATCACTAGAAAAACTGTACAGGAACAGATTGTAAAGGACGATGTGTTAAAAAAGGTATATTTTTATTTACAATCGGGTTGGCCTCAAACATGTGCAGATGAGGATTTAAGGCCGTATTTTCTGCGGCGTAATGAATTGTATTTAGAGGCGGGATGCATTATTTGGGGTTATCGGTTGGTGATACCTAGCGAATTACGAGAATGTTTATTAAAAGAAATTCATACGGGACACATGGGCGTAGTGAAAATGAAAAGTTTAGCGCGCAGTGTGATGTGGTGGCCTGGCATCGACGCCGCTATAGAACGGGTGTGCAGAGAGTGCGCCGCTTGCACAGCAGAGGGCGTTGCACCGCCACTCGCGCTTCCACAGCCGTGGCCATACATCCCCGAACCATGGTCTAGGATACATATTGATTTTATGGGTCCATTACAGGGTACTACTTTCTTAGTAATAATAGATGCCACTTCTAAGTGGATAGAAATTTTTCAAATGCCCCGAACGACAGCGGGAGCAGTGATAAAAGTTCTACGAGAGACATTTGCTCGTTTTGGCCTCCCGAGAGAAGTAGTATCCGATAATGGCCCACCATTCGCAAGTAAGGAATACGCAGATTTTTTGACGACTAATGGGGTTAAAATTACATATGCATCACCATATCATCCAGCATCGAACGGCGCGGCGGAAGGGGCCGTTAAGCTGTGTAAACGTGCTATAAAAAAATCACTAAGGGAGGGCGGCGATATAGATACCGCTTTGCAGACGTATCTATTAGCGTATCGCAATGTAGATCATAGCACTACGGGAACCTCACCGGCCATGCTGTTACAGCGCAGGAGTTTACGGCCGAGGCTAGACTTACTGAAGAGCAATAGGCAGGTAGAGGACAAGGTCGTTGACACACAAAATAAACAAATAGGCTACGCAGGAGGAAAGTCACGGAAGTTTGAAATCGGAGACATGGTGCTATCTAGAAATTATACCAGGGGGGAGAAATGGGTTGGTGGTCAAATAAAACAAAAGTTAGGGCCGCGAAATTATTTGGTAGGTAGGGAAGATGGTCCCCTAGTTAAACGGCACGTTGATCAGTTGAAAAACAAATGGACAAGTCCGTTAGACCCGTTTACCGGTACAACCGATAGTGCGCCCCAGTCTTCGACGGTGGCGAGCCCGAGCTCGCCAACGATTAAGCAGGCCGCCCCGGAGACAGCGTCGCCTCCGGCCGAGGCCGTGCCAGCCGTCGCCGGCCACACCGGGGCCGCAGTGGACGTCCCGAGACTAACTCGCCAGAGAAAACCGGTCAAACGATACGGATTTGACTTCAACTAACATTAAAAAAAAAGGAACTCCTTAACATGGTTTTAAATGGGTACTACAAATTAAGGTTGTATTAAATCATTCTAGTTTAGGTTATTAGCTGTAAGTTGTTGTTTATTTTAAGGAGTAGTAGTTCAACATTATTAAGCTTGTTATAAAAGTTCAGAACTATTGTTAATTAAGTAAGAGGGTGTGATGTATGCAAATAAGGGTAGTTTTATGTTTGGTTACATTGTAATGATTTAGCGGGTAGTTCGAGATTCTTTGTCTCAAATTAAACTCCGGAACGAGCAGTCGTGTTTTATTTGGTACGTCCCAAATTAGCGAATTCGGAGGCCGGAAGCTCATATTTTTCATAATTATTTTTTATCAAGGGGAACGTCGGTATTAATGTCATCAAAGTCAATCGCACTAGTTGTAGGAACAGTACAAGATTCTACTACTTTTAATTTGGCAAAGTGTAATTTGTTAGATGTCATGTGAACCGCTAGGCCCTGGGCTAAGATTTCACGACCGATCATTACATCATGATGTAGACAAGAGTCTGGCAGAACATGGAAGAGTATCTCTAAGAATATGTCGTCAATCTCTACAACGGTCAATATTTGGGTGGTGGAGTTCACCGAAGTCTGTCCTATACCGGTCATAGTCACAACGTCAGAAATTTGTTTTCCGCTAAGCTACAAGCAACAGATTCCTTAATTCAGAGCTTTGGCTCCTGAATCGTATTAGAATTGTAATTGCTCACCGGCGTGTCTCAGAAGACCTGTAGGGGCATCCACGACGCACAAGTCGACTCGCTTTTTCTTGCAGGTGCTTGCTTCACCGCTGGTCCCGTCCCGAGCGCTTTTCTTCGGACAGGTGCTCGCGTAGTGGCCCTGCCCCCGGCAGGCGAAGCAGGTGACGGGTTTTTCAGAGACGTCTTTTGAGACCTTGTCAATTTATGTAAAAAATATATGCGGGTCGGAGGTGGCTATTGAGAAAATAAAACATAAAACACCACGAGACTATGCTTCATTCCGAGTAACGGTCCTGGAAAGTGTTTATGATAAACTCTGTCAGCCGGAGGTGTGGCCAGTAAATACGGAATTCACTGAGTGGATCTGGTTTCGAAAATCAACAAATAAACACAAGGAAGCAGTTTAGAAAAATTGTCATTTTCTATAAAAATGTACGGGGACTAAGAACTAAATTGGACGTGTTTCGAAGCAGTATTGCGTCATCCAATGCAGATTTGTTTGCCATCACCGAGATAGGCTGCAATATATCAATACAAGACGCAGAAATAGTCCCGTCAGGATATCAAATAATCCGCTGTGACAGGAGCGACGGCCGCTAACAAGGTGGCGCACTTCTCGTGGCCACACACCGGGTTGAGCTGCGGAATTTACCGATACAGAACGGTATAGACATAGAATCACGATGTTTTGAACTGGTATCTGTGAGTGTGTACAGTAGTTTATATTCTAAACTTTTGTTTTTGTATGTTGTGTTGTTTATATCACGCCCGGTAGTAGCGATAATGAGTATGTGGTTTTGTTTAATTTTATAGAACAATTATGTAGCAGGTTATCCTAGCGACCATGGAACGGCATATTTTAGAAAGAGTTTTTTGTACATGTCAGTTCACATATTCAACCACCTGCCTAACGAGATGAAGATGCTAGAATTGCCTGTGTTTAAACATAGACTGTATGAGTGGTGTCTCAGGAGAGCGTATTACAGTGTAGCGGAACATTTTAAACAACAACAATAAGTTACGACCCACACCGCTTAATCGTTTTTGCTACACTTGTTTTTAAATTTATTGGTGATTTGATAATTATGTGACAAATCATTATGCTTTTATTTTTATAATTTTTATTTTACTTTTTAATTTTTCAAATTTATTAACAGTTTATGCATCCAATTAATTGATTGACAATATTATTTCACTGATTGACATCACATTTACATATTAATCTTTTCATGACATGACAATGATGTTCTGGTATTCTTTGTTTTATGTATTAATAGCATTAAGGACTTTAATATTGTACACCGGATATCGGTTGATTGTGACGCACTCCAAATTTGTACTAACTTTTACCAACTCGCAATCTGACAATAAATCATTTCGTTTCATTTCATTTCATTTCAGGTATCGGAACATTGTGGTAATAGGAGACTTCAATTTGTACTCTTGTTCGGTAAATGTTTTAAATTATTTTGAATATTTCTTGTCATTTTGTGAATTCACACAAAAGAATGAAGTACCTAACTGTTTAGGCCGCCAACTGGATTTGATATTGAGTACAGGCGTGAGTGGGGGGGGTGCGGGTGTGGGCTGCCGACGAGGCTTTAGTGCCGGTGGAAGCGCACCACCCGCCGCTGCGCGTGCGCGTGCCGCTGACGGACTCGCCTCAGCCGCCACTAATTTTCTTGACCAAACTACCGACGACCAAACGGCCACTAGTGATAACGCCGCTTCCCACAATAGTCGACCTAAGTGGGACTTCCGTAAGGCTGATTTTAATTTATTATATTCTATGTTAGCGTCGGTAGATTGGAGTATGGAATACAGGAGCCGGATGATGTTTTAAATTACTTTTATGAGTTTTTTTACAGTACTTTAGATCAATGTATTCCTAGAAAGAAGCGTAACAGAAGGAAAACAGTGTACAATTACCCCGAATGGTATACGTCGGATATTATTCGAGAAATTAAATTATAAGCTCGGCTTCACAAACAATATAAACAAACTAAATCTCATTGCAGCTCCCAACCCAAAAGACGACTGGCCCTGGTAACACACAACATTCGGACACTGAGGACTGACGAGAAGCTAATCGAGCTGGAAGACGAGATGAGTAGGTTGCACTGGGATATCTTGGGGTTATCCGAAGTCCGTCGAGAGGGTGAGGACACGATAACTCTGAAATCCGGCAACCTGCTCTTCTACCGGGAGGGTGACAAGCGGTCCCAAGGTGGTGTTGGGTTTCTCGTTCACAAGTCCCTTGTAAACAACATTCTCACCATCGATAGTGTGTCGAGTAGGGTAGCGTACCTGATACTCAGAATATCTAAAAGGTATTCGCTGAAGGTCATGCAGGTATACGCGCCGACCACGTCACACTCCGATGAAGAGGTAGAGGCAATGTATGAGGACATTAGTAGGGCCATACATACCTCCAAGACCTATTTCAATGTTGTTATGGGGGACTTTAATGCAAAGCTGGGCGAAAAAAGCGATAGTGACCTGAAAGTGGGGCTATTTGGTTATGGACAACGGAACCAAAGGGGTCAGAGGTTGGCTGACTTTCTGGAGAAAGAGGGACTCTTTATGATGAACTCTTTCTTCCAGAAGCCACCTCATAGGAAATGGACCTGGTTAAGCCCTGATGGTTCCACGAGAAATGAGATCGACTTCATATTGACTACTAAGAAACAGATATTCAATGATGTCTCCGTGATCAACATGGTTAAAACCGGAAGCGATCACCGCATGGTTAGAGGCAAATTGAATATCGATGTTAAACTTGAGAGGTCTCGTCTTATGAAGCCCACGCTCCGTCCTTCTCGCGCCTATTAGCGTAATTAGTTTATGTCAATATATAAAGATTCTGTACTACGGTATTTTAGCTACAAACAAATATATTTTTCTACATTATAATCATAGTTCTTATTTGTTTAGGTATTTAGTTCGAAATAAAACATAAGAAACCATTTTAATAGTGTATTCTGTCATACAAGTATTTATTACGGGAAACATACATATAATTTGCCAGTAATTCCAAGTAAATCATAACCAATAAGAAAGTAGTTTTAATATACCAATAATAAAAGTACTTAACTTATGATTAGCACCTTCCTGCTCGGTCGACTCCAGTGAAATGTGTCGTGCTGTGCTCTGAAGGAGTTTTTTATAGCCAACAACACCACGTGGATCCACATAAAGCGCCAACAGGCTTGTCAACCAATCAGGATTAAGACTGATGTTAAACACCAATAGAATTCCTTGACCAATCACAAGCAAGAATAACAAATTGCCCGTGTTGACGCCACGTGATCGAATCAATACTTTTATTCAATAACTATTGTATTATGCAAATAATTCTAAATCATCACAATGTAAAAATATTTAAGTTATGTGTGAATTACGTTACATGTTTCATATTTAAATCTTATTACGATAGTTAAACTACAAGAAGTGCACTTTTAGGTTGTCATCAATCACGTGGTCAAATCATGTCTTTTTAATATACTAATTTGACTTGACCGTTATTCGAAGCTTATTAATTGAGATAGGCACGACGTTCCCCGCCTTAATACGTCTATCTATTTCTATCAAATAGCCCTATCTTGCTCTTTCCCCCACCACCTGGCAGTAGGGATGTATTTCGTCTTTGATGAATTTCCATTTAAAGTTTCTCATTGGCATCTTGTTTTCCGCCGCGATCGGTCGTGCCCTCCCGGAGGAGGTACGACACAATTACAATATTATAAAATCCTTTTCTTGGATCGCTCAAACAAGAACTGGAAATAACGTTAAAAAGGTGATAATAGAAAAACTCAAGAATTCGTAAGTTGTGTGTGAAAAAATATTCACGTAAGTAATTTTTGTTCAAAAATTATGTTTACCCAACAGTGGGGTCTTTACCTGGAAGTGAATATGCTTCGTATTGTTGAATAACAATTTATTAACAGAGACCTTGCGTATTAATTGCTCCAAACTACCCTCTTATTTTTACAAAATTTTTAAAAGTGATTAACGGTTTTGCCGTTCGATATTTATATTTAATTATTTGTAGAATATGGAGAATGAGGATGAACAGCAAGAAAGCAAGGGTCCTGATACTCAAAGTAGTAAGTCGAAGACTCGACAGCGCGCAATCAGCGTGTCGACCAATAGCAGCAGTACCAGCAGCAGCTCCTCGGATAACTCAAGCTCTGTCCCGGAGCGCAAGCGCCGTCACCGGTCTAGGAAAAGGGGGGGCAGAAGAAAGTCCGATCGCAAGCTGCATAAACTAGCACAGGAGGTAAACGAGCTGCGCGCACGCTTAGTAAGTCCGAATAATTATTGTAACGCAGACTGTGATGCGTGCTCTGCTGTCTCGGATAACGTCAGTCGAAATCTTTATGACGAAACTGAACCACAACCACAACCAGGTCCCTCCAAACCTTTTAGTTTAGGTCTTGAAACTAAGTTGAAGGAGCCTACAATCCCCGACGCTTCAGAAGACCAATTAAAACTCTTGTGTAAGGTACAGCGTTTAGATAATAAGGGATGGTCTGATATTCGCTATTCCGACACTCAAAAATTGTATAGCCGTGCACCAGGCTACACTGACTTGGAGACAAATGAGGAAGTTAAGCAGTACGATGTGTCCCCTCATTTAGTTCAGTCGGACAGGGCTTATGGTGCGTTGACCTTCTGTATAATAAAACAACAGGAGGCCCTCCACGCCGCGGTGGCGGATGTACTTTCCTTCGTTAAGTCAGAAAGGGAATTTTCACTTCAAACCTTCCAAGACAAAATCAATAATGTTTTCCTAGGTGGCGATTTGTTCAAGGTTTCTGAAGATTTGTTACAGCTTGTTTGCGGCCACAGAGCAGAGGTGATTAATATGAGGCGGAATGGAATAATGAAGAACGTCAAGGACCCATTGGTCAAAGCTGCTATACGCAAAATACCGCCGTCAAGCTCATCATTATTCAACGTCGAAGCTTTTTCGGCTAAAGTTGAACATAACGGCGGCGTTCGTAAATGTTTTTGGCCTCTTCAAAAGCACCCTGTTTCGCAAACAGAGGGCTCTAAGATAACAAACGCTCCCTCGCAGGGAACAGCGTCTCGCAAAGTGCCCTCGCAGGGTTACTGTAATCACGCGCACGCAATAAACAATGCACCAGCTTACCATGGTCATGCGTGTCACGGTACTGCCCCGATGCATCATGCTCCACCCCCGCGGGGTAATTATAATCATAATTTTCTCGTTTCGTGATCGACAATTTAGACCACACCAGCAAAGACCTCAACAGCGTCAGGGCCGTAAGCGACCCTCATCCCCCGCAGGATACAAGAACGCTAAGCGAGGCAAATATTGACATGACCTTCAGAGCGGGCCGTCTAATACAATTCTACGATGTTTGGGAGAGAATGAGCGCACCAAATCATTTATTACGCATAATAAAAGGATATCGCATACCTTTTCTGCGAAAACCGCCTCTTGTTTATCCAAAGCTTGTTGGAAATTCCCTCGAATGTGCGCATTCAGCAGAAATGACTCAAATTATCAGTCAGATGAAAACACAAGGCGTGCTAGAGGCAGTGAAGCCGTCTCCCAGCTTCTTATCAACAATGTTTTTAGTGCCCAAGAGCGACGGCTCAGCTCGACCAATTTTCAACCTCAAAGCTCTAAACAAATTCATAATGACCGAGAAATTCGGCCTAATAAATGTCCACCGTGTACCAGATTTTGTTCAGCCACAAGACTGGCTGTGCAAAATAGACCTGTCACAGGCATACTTTCACTTACCAGTAAGCCAATCCCACAGGCCGTTTCTGCGCCTTATCTACGGCCAAGAACTCTTACAAATGACGTGCCTTCCGTTCGGTCTCAGCACAGCACCGAAAATCTTTGCGACACTTACCAATTGGACGGCGCAAATACTGAGAGACTTACATATACGTGTAATCGTATATCTCGACGATTACTTGATAGCACATCAAGACAGGAATACTTTGTGCAGGCATGTGAAGTTAGTGATAAAGAAGCTAGAAATGCTGGGATGGCTAATAAATTACGAAAAATCTCTTCTGACCCCCCAAAAGGCATTGGTGTACTTGGGCATCTGGTGGAACCCTTGGAAGAACCAAAAGAGCCTGCCAAAGGAGAAGATTCCAGTCGTATTGACAAAGATACGACAGATGCTACTTTCCATGAGAACCAATCGCAAGGACCTAGAAAGGTTGGTGGGAGTTCTCAATTTTGCGAGCTTCGCGGTTCCGCAAGGAAGATTGAACTATCGTGCGCTTTTAAATCTTCTCAATACAATACCGAGGTTTTCAGGAAAGACCTATGTGATACCGAACGGTGCCAAAGAAAATCTGATTTGGTGGCTACACAATTGTCATTGCCCATCCCCAATTCATCTGCCACCGCCAGAGCATTTCCTTACGACGGACGCATCGGACCTTGCTTGCTTTGTTTGCCTCTCAGAGGGCACATGTAGTTCTGAACTATGTGTCATTAGACCAGAACGACCGAACAGCTTTATTTCACGACGCATTCTCTCAGATTTGGACATTCGAACTAGCGTGGGTGTTTCCACCCCCATACCTGATCCCCAAAGTGTTAGCGCATCTCAATCAGGCGACAGGCGACAGGCGAGCGGACATCAAAGCTCGAAGTCTGGCAGCCCCATTCACGCTGCATTCCCTGGACAAGTTTCTGATCGACGTAACGACGAGCTTACCACTACCGAATGTGCAGGAAATGGTACTGGAGGTCTGGAAGTGTGGGGGTGGTCAGAACACTTAACTAATTGGAATTCAGATCAATTAAAGCTTCTTAAGCAATCTTGGCGCGCCTCCACACGGAAAACCTATAACATAGCTTGGAGAAAGTGGATGTCTTGGGCACTTCAACATAATGTCGACATTGCTAAGCCATCTGGTTCTGATGTGGCAAAATATTTGTCAGACCTTCATTTAATCTATAAGCTCTCATACAAAACTATACTGCTTTATAAATCGGTCGTATCAACCTTATGTAATGCTGAGTGCTCAGATCGATTGAGCTCTCATGTTCTTGTAAGACAGGTACTGAAATCAATTGCACTGCAAAAACCCAATGTTCAGAAACCTCCAATTTGGAATGTTGATTGTCTTATTAATCATTTAATCAAAAGTAAAGTGAAACTGGACAGTGCCTTCGAGACATGTAGGCATACTGCGGTATTACTTCTTCTTTGCTCTGGCCGAAGACTGCATGATTTGACTCTATTAAATATTGATAATGAGCACTGTGTTGAATCAGATGATTCTATTGTGCTATGGCCAGTATTTGGTTTCAAGACGGACTCTGCTAACTACCGACAGTCAGGTTGGAAGTTATTGTCTAATTCAACATGTCAAAATTTAAATCCGGTCTTCTGGATCAAACATGTAATAGCATTATTAAAGGATAGGCGTAATTTAGCGAAAGTAAATAGCTTATTTATCACTCTAAGAGGCGAAACTAAAACGGCATCCAGAACAATTATTTCAGGATGGATCAAAACCCTTTTCAAGGAAGCAGACATTGCAGCAGCCCCTGGCAGCATCCGCTCGGCTGTTGCTTCTAAAAGTTGGGTGGATAATTTCCCCGTAGAAGACATTTTATCACGTGGAAATTGGCGTTCAGAGAATACCTTTACCCGATTTTACAGGCGTGAGGTAATGCCTGCTTCCTCTAGTAATTTTTCCAACATTGCAGGCTTGTTCAATTTAGTTAATTAGATCAGCCTGTTAATCATAATTTGGTCATTTTTTCCTAGGAAATCAATAAAAATCTATTATATAGCTATATGTGTTACAGAATAAATAAAAATGTATATTGAGAACAGGAAACTACTTATTTAAGTTGCAAAGCTAAGCTGATATTATTGTCTATCAATAAACAAAAATATCGTAGAACATGCATTTATCTTATTTGCTAAATATTACCTTACTATACTTATTATATAGTGTCACATTGGCATCCTTTACACTTTCTACCCCCACCAGGCGATAACAAACACATCTCAATTAATAAGCTTCGAATAACGGTCAAGTCAAATTAATAGCCGCGTTTTACCTACCAATAAAACGCATATTAATTTACTTACCTTATTCGAAGCTTATGAGTAAACTCTGCCTGGTGATATTAATTTCGATGCAATGAGAAACTAAAAATGGAAATTCATCAAAGACGAAATACATCCCTACTGCCAGGTGGTGGGGGAAAGAGCAAGATAGGGCTATTTGATAGAAAGAGATAGACGTATTAAGGCGGGGAACGTCGTGCCTATCTCAATTAATAAGCTTCGAATAAGGTAAGTAAATTAATATGCGTTTTATTGGTAGGTAAAACGCGGCTATTAACTAGTAATGACAATCTGTTACCTAACAACACAATAATATTAAATTAATTTAACAATATCTATCACGGCCATACTGACAGTACTTCGTCCTCGAAGTATAATTAGCACAGGGTAAACAAATAGGAAATAATTATTATAATAGTGATTAAGTAGGTTTACCATAGTAGTTAAGTCTTATCAGAGAATGACTGGGGTGGGTATTTGCCAGATACATAAACATGCCGATCACATTCACTCGCTGCTAGTGAGAACAATTGGCACCAAGCATTTGGCCGACCAGCGAATACCCTGTACAATACTGTACATTCATACATAATATTATAACAATTGCCAAATCATACATAGACATACCAACCACATTCACCCGCTGCCAGTGAGACTGACCAGTACCAAGTATGTGGCCGACCAGCGTTTTATCGTAATCATAAAAAAAATATAACTAAATCAACACTTATAAAAAAATACTATGTATATAAATCATTTAAATGTATTTTTTTAATATTGACTATGACCGACTATTTGATAATGCTTTAAGTAATCACCTATGAAAATAATTATCATAAAAAAATTAAACAATGAAAATATTATATATTAAGATTCTGTTTAAGTTACAATTGTATTTGCATGCATTTTCAATGTTTTACGCAAATAAATATTATGATTATGATTATGATTATGATTTACGTGGAGTGGTTCTATTGATTAATGACATCTTCGACAGCAATATTTTGTTCCACCCATTCTCCAGGCCAAAATCGTAACTTTTCTTTAGCAATCACTATGTTCCTTAAATTTCCTATACCCCTCAAGGCAAAACGGTCATTGGGAAGTATTGTGGATATTTCATAAGGTCCCTTAAACGTCTGTCCTAATTTATTATTACGTCTATGGTCCTGATTTACGTAAACTAAATCTCCTACATTATAATTCTTGTTATTGCGTCTGACTGAATCGAAACGTTGTTTAAATCTTTCTGAAATTTGTATTAAACGTTGTTTGGCAAGTTGACGATCAGCCTGTACGTCAATAAGTGGCTCGTCATCTTGACTTAGAACCTCATTTAATCGAACTTGAACACATGGTATGTTGGCTTCTATGCCTATTAGCAATCGTAAAGGTGAAAAGCCGGTGGATTTTTGAACAGTGGTATTTATTGTTTGCTGTACTTTCCACAGATCGCTCGGCCAATCAGACAAATTATTACGCACTGTATTTAACATATTAGTCACTGTTGCCACATACCTTTCAACTTGACCATTACTACGAGGTGTGCCAGTAGCTATCATGTGGTGTTCGATATTTAATTCTCTGAACAATGACTGAATTTGTTGAGAGCTAAAATTAGTGCCACGGTCAGTGACTACCAATGAAGGTAAACGAAATAATGTGACGGTTTCTCTTATAATTGGTATTAGTTCTTGTGCGTTTAAGGTTTTAAGCGCTTTTAGTAAACAAAACTTAGTGAAACCGTCCACTATTAGCAATACATGTCTGTAACCTTCATTGGTTGTTGTAAATGGACCAGTGAAATCCAAGTGTATAGTATGAAATGGGATTGCCGTTTTATCAATTGGGTGTAAATAACCTTGTTTTGGGCCCGAATGTCCTTTTCTCTGAGTACAAATTAAACAATGAAAAATGATTTTTTTTGATAAAAGCTGACATACCAGGGAACCAGAAATATTGTTTAATTTTATGCAACACTTTATCGGACCCCACATGATAGTTTTCATCGTGAAACAGTCTTAATAGGCTCAACCTATAACCCTTTGGTACGAACAGCTTGGGCTGTGCGTCAGGGTCGGCTTTATAGAACAATAAGTTATTTTTTATTATATAGCGATTTGGATCCAAATCACCAGACGCTAACTGTGACATTAAAGCCTGAGTTTCTGGATCACTGTCTTGAGCAATTTTTAACCATGATCGGGAAACATCGTTATCAATTTCAATAAGATTAACTTCAGGCAATAAGAGACCCCTTTTTGGCTGTGAGGACTCGACGGGATTGCGGCTAAGGAAATCTACGTGACTAATAAATTTACCCTTTCTGTAAACTATTTCGAATCTAAAATCCTGCATCAAGGTCCACCAGCGGGCCACCCTCGGGGACAGATCTCTTTTGGTCATGGTCGATTTCACTGCATTACAATCTGTAACTATTTTAAAGTCGATACCAAGGAGATAGACCCGAAAATGTTTTAAGGCATTATATATTGCTAAAGTTTCTAGGTCATAAGAGCAGTACCTAGATTCTGCAGGGCTAGTCCTTTTACTATAATATGCGACTACTTTAGTCACATTATCGACTTTTTGCAGAAGAATCGCGCCATAACCTATGGAACTGGCATCCGTATGTAGCTCCGTTGGTAGCCTTGGGTCAAAAATTGTCAGTAATGGTTGAGAAACTAGATGGTCTATCACATATGTCCTAGCAGCAACCTGCGCGGGACCCCATTCCCATTTTTGGTTGTTTTTGTTAATTTTGAAATACAGGCGGTTCGTGAAGCAAAATCTGGGATAAACTTTCTAAAATAACTGGCAAGCCCCATAAACTGTCTAACTTGTTTGATATTAGTAGGGACAGGAGAGTTAGCTAAAGCCTCAACTTTACTCTCACTTGGTCGAACACCATTTTGAGATATGTGTCGACCCAAATATTCAATGCTTTCCACAAAAAAAATTCATTTTTTAAGATTTATTGTAAAGCCTGCGGCACTGAGTGCCGAAATTGTTTGCTCTAAATATTGTAGTCCTTGTTCGATACTTTCGAAAGGGATGAGAATATCGTCCATGTAGACTAGTAAGAATTTAAGATGCTGAACTGCCGTAGAAATTGCTCTTTGGAAGACAGACGGACCATTACAAATTCCAAAAGGCATTTTAAGGAATTCGTAATGCCCGTCCGGTGTTATAAAAGCCGTGTATTTCGTGGAGTTTTCAGCAACGGGAATTTGGTAAAAGCCATTTTGCATATCAATAGATATATAGTACTTAGCATGTCCGAGTTTATCGATTTGGTCCTCAATGAGAGGGAGGGGGAATCTATCTCTTTCTATTAGTTTATTTAATGCTCTGTAATCTATACACATTCTATCTGTTCCATCACTTTTTTTTACTAAAATCATTGGACTGGCAAATGGTGATATACTTTCTTTAATTATACCCTTATTTAATAAATCTTGTATTATTTCTTTAACCTTTTCCCTCTCTATTGGGGCCAATCGGTATGGTCTATAATAAACAATGTCATTCTTCTTAAAATTAATATTTAGTTCCCCTGTTTTAACATTACCAACCACGTCGAATATGGAGGGATACTTTTGAAATATTGCCTTTATCTTATCTTGTAAGTCAGTATCTAGATGTGATAATGAAGCGGAGAGTTCTTGTAGCTGTCGTAAGTTACTAACGTCTTCAACAAAATTAACCTCCACGTTGGAAGTAGTGGGCAACGTTTTTCGTACTAAGCGAGAACCTAGAGCATCTGTAACAATTTCGATACCAGGAAATTGTACCGCGTCTCTTCCTATAAGGAGATCGTAACGGCAACCATCATCTCTAACAACGTAAAGATCAAGTTCAATACATAAGTCACCCGATCTTACTGGCACCGTTATCTTGGCAAAAACATCTAAACTACCCTTACCAATTCCACAGAAACGTAAAAAACATGGGAAAAAAGGACATCCAAGTTGCTTTGCTACCGATTCCTTGATTATACTGCAGTTAGCCCCAGTGTCAATAAGTGACTGAATTTTTACATTATAAATAGACACTTCCGTTAGTTTTAATTCCGATTTTCTAAAAAATTAATCTCCTTAGTTGCAGAAGAATTATTGTCGCTAGTTGATTTTGGTTTAAATCTACAAATTGAATCTGTGTGGCCCGGTTTTTTACAAAATGAGCAATATCGTTTGTTAAATTCGCTAGATTTTTGCTCTTGCGACTCCTGGCTATTCTGAGGAATATCTTTTTTAAAGCACTGCGCCTTGGTATGACCCTGTTTACCACAAGAGTAACACTTCACATCATTTGATCGATTATCTATCCTGGGACGTTTAGCAAAATTAGGGCCGGAATCCTTAGAATCCTTTCCACTTTGCTCGGAAGACCGTTTTTTAGCTTTTGCATATGAGGAAAAATAAGGTAATGAGTTCGGAGGTTGTCTTAACATTACTGTTAAAAGATGCCATACGAACATTTACATCTGTTATACCACCACACACTAGTTCTATTAGCTGTGCCTCAGTGAAAGTAACCTTAGTGCTCTTAAAAAGTCGAATCTTTTCCCTTGCGTATTCACAATAGGAATCCGCTGTTTCAGATGAATATAACACCGCTTTTTGAAGTTTTTCGGAAAGATTCTTCTTTTCGGGATACAAGTCCGTCAATTCTGCACGAAAGTTTGTCCACGAACGGCCCTCTGTAGGGTCCCAAGATTCGTACCATACTAAGGCGGACCCTTTAAGGGCTTTACCTGCTTTCGCAACACTTGCAATGCTGCTCCAGCCGAACTCCTTGGAGAGAGCTTCTATCTTGGCGCACCAGGACTCGGCGCCGCTGTCACTTGTAGCCGGATCAAAAGTCGGCAAAGCGATGTCATCGTCCTTTCTTCGAGCACCAGAGACAGCATCCTTGATTGCCTTGAGAAGTTCTTGCAAAGCAGCAATATCCATCTGAAACCATTTAAGTACATCATTATAACAGTGTTGCTGGATACTATCACACTTCTGATATTAGCGTAATTAGTTTATGTCAATATATGAAGATTCTGTACTACGGTATTTTAGCTACAAACAAATATATTTTTCTACATTATAATCATAGTTCTTATTTGTTTAGGTATTTAGTTAGAAATAAAACATAAGAAACCATTTTAATAGTGTATTCTGTCATACAAGTATTTCTTACGGGAAACACACATATAATTTGCCAGTAATTCCAAGTAAATCATAACCAATAAGAAAATAGTTTTAATATACCAATAATAAAAGTACTTAACTTATGATTAGCACCTTCCTGCTCGGTCGACTCCAGTGAAATGTGTCGTGCTGTGCTCTGAAGGAGTTTTTTATAGCCAACAACACCACGTGGATCCGCATAAAGTGCCAACAGGCTTGTCAACCAATCAGGATTAAGACTGATGTTAAACACCAATAGAATTCCTTGACCAATCACAAGCAAGAATAACAAATTGCCCGTGTTGACGCCACGTGATCGAATCAATACTTTTATTCAATAACTATTGTATTATGCAAATAATTCTAAATCATCACAATGTAAAAATATTTAAGTTATGTGTGAATTACGTTACATGTTTCATATTTAAATCTTATTACGATAGTTAAACTACAAGAAGTGCACTTTTAGGTTGTCATCAATCACGTGGTCAAATCATGTCTTTTTAATATATTAACTAGTAATGACAATCTGTTACCTAACAACACAATAATATTAAATTAATTTAACAATATCTATCACGCCCATATCCAACACCCCGAAAGCTTTCAATTGGAACGCGCAAATCGCTTTGAGTCGCTAGACAGCTGTGCATCGGTGGACGAGATCAATAACAGGTTAGTGGAAACTGTCCGTATGGTTGGCGCTAAGTTTTATAAGCCCAATCGTACCAATAGACCACAAAAACTCTCAGACCATACTCTCGACCTCATAGCTGAACGACGCTCGTTGCAACTGCAGTCCTCTCACGACGCGAAGCCATATAGGCAGCTCAATAGACGCATATCAAGTTCCATGCGGCACGACATCCGAACCTTTAATACAAATCGTATTAAAGAGACGATTGAGCGGAATAAAGGCTCCAAAGTGTTAGCAAAAGATTTGTCTATTGGGCAGAGCCAGCTGACGAAGCTGAAAAGGGAGGACGGTAGTATAGCGTCGACCAAAGCAGAGGTGCTGAGGGAGGTTGAGAGGTTCTATGGACAGTTATACACCTCGTTCTCAAAACGTGTTAGCAGCCTGGCCAAAGATCCAAGAGCCAAGCTGACCCGACACTATACCGAAGATATCCCGGACATCAGCCTGTACGAGATTAGGATGGCCCTGAAACAGCTTAAAAACAACAAGGCGCCGGGCGAAGACGGAATCACATCAGAGCTTCTGAAAGCGGGTGGAACACCGGTACTTAAAGTCCTTCAGAAGCTCTTTAATTCCGTGGTGCTCGGAGGTGAAACACCAGAAGCATGGAACAGAGGCGTGGTGGCGCTGTTCTTCAAGAAAGTGGACAACACTTTTCTGAAGAACTATAGACCCATCTCGCTTCTGAGCCATGTTTATAAGCTGTTTTCCAGGGTCATCACGAATCGTCTCGAACGCAGGTTTGATGACTTCCAGCCTCCCGAACAAGCCGGTTTCCGAAAAGGCTTTAGTACCATAGACCACATCCACACGCTGCGGCAAGTTATACAGAAGACCGAAGAGTATAACATGCCATTATGCTTAGCGTTTGTGGACTATGAGAAGGCCTTTGATTCGATCGAGACGTGGGCGGTGCTTGAGTCTCTCCAGCGATGCCGTATTGACTATCGGTATATCGAAGTGTTGAAGTGCTTGTACAATAACGCCACCATGTCGGTCCGAATGCAAGACCAGAGGACGGAGGAAATTCCATTGCAAAGAGGTGTGAGACAGGGAGATGTTATCTCTCCGAAACTGTTCACCAACACAATGGAAGATGCCTTTAAGCTTCTGGAGTGGAAAGGATTCGGCATCAATATCAACGGCGAGTACATCACTCACCTTCGATTTGCCGACGATATAGTAGTCATGGCAGAATCGATGGAAGACCTTAGCACGATGCTCGAAGACCTCAATCGGGTTTCCCAACAGGTGGGCCTTAAGATGAACATGGACAAAACGAAAGTCATGTCGAATGTCCATGTGGTGCCCACCCCAATAGCAGTAGGAAACTCAACTCTCAAAGTTGTTGACGAATACGTCTACCTAGGACAAACAGTCCAACTAGGCAGGTCCAACTTTGAGAAAGAGGTCAATCGTCGAATCCAACTCGGCTGGGCAGCGTTCGGGAAACTGCGAAATGTCTTCTTGTCCAATATACCTCAGTGTCTGAAATCGAGAGTGTATGCTCAATGTGTGTTACCAGTGATGACTTATGGCACTGAAACGTGGCCGCTTACTATGGGCCTTATAAGAAAGCTCAAAGTCACGCAACGAGCTATGGAGAGGGCTATGCTTGGAGTTTCTCTGCGTGATCGAATCAGAAATGAGGAGATCCGCAGACGAACGAAAGTAACCGACATAGCCCAGCGGATTAGCAAGTTGAAATGGCAGTGGGCAGGGCACATAGCACGGAGAACTGATGGCCGATGGGGTCGAAAAGTTCTCGAATGGCGGCCGCGTATTGGCAAGCACAGCGTAGGACGACCAGCCACAAGATGCTCCGATGACCTCATACAGGTGGCAGGAAGGCGCTGGTTGCATGCTGCTTCCAACCGGTCACTTTGGAAATCCATGGAAGAGGCCTATGTTGGGGACTTCTTGTGGCTGAGATGATGATGATGATGAAATCTCAATGTGACTATGATGCGTTTTCATTATGTAGGGCGAATATTAAGTCTGCTCTTATACAAGCACATGAACAGCACAGGGACAGACTGCAGGTTCGATTCCTGGCGGACCCTAAATCATTTTGGCAATTTATTAGTTCCAAAAGAGGTTCAATAAATAAACAAAAAATTACGAAAGGCGGCGTAGTGTTATCCGATGCAGATAGTGCTGCCGAATTTGCTGCTTATTTCCAGTCGGTGTATAGTACAAGTGAAGCGCGACTGGATGTGCAGGCCGCGTCCGCGGCGGGCGGCTCGAGCGGTCAGCGCGTGCATATGCAGAGCTTAACAATATCGGAGGTACAGGCGGCACTTGCGAGTCTAAAGCCCAAGCGTTCAGCTGGTCCAGACGGGATTCCTGCTTTCTTATTTAAAGACTGTCGAGCGGTAATGGCAGAACCACTATTATTTATTTTCAACATTTGTTTAAAGCAGTCTTATTTTCCGAGTTATTGGAAATTGACGTGAGTTATACCGGTACCAAAAGGAAAGACAAGCTCGCACGTGAGTGGATATCGACCAGTGGCGGTGTTATCAACACGACCAACTGAAGAGCTTCCTCGCGAACCAACAGCATGGTTTTAGACCAGCCAAAAGCACCACCACTAATTTGCTTAATATTATGTCATATGTGGTTCCAAACGTAGATTCAGGTACACAGGTTGATGCTGTGTACTTTGATTTTAAAAAAGCATTTGACTCTGTGGATACAACCGGCTCACTCGAGTCGACTACAGCGTTTAGTCGGCGAAGTAGCCGGGTACTCAGTATCGAGCCGTAACTGTAACATGCGTGATGCAGTAACGAGGTTCTAGTGTGTACGCGTGTTACAGTTTAGGCTCACGACGTCGCCGGAACGCTTTCACCAATCGCACTCATTTTGCGAGCTGTAACTGTAACCAAACAGATACAGTAACGAGGGTCTAGCATGTACGAGAAGGCCAGTGGCCTGACAAGCCGGATCTACCCGCAGTTTTGGTTTGTAACTCCACGATGTCGGACAAAGTGTCTCTCGCTTGTGCAGCATACATACTTATAGATGCTTTACTTGATGATCATAAACGGCCACGAAGATGGTGGAATCATAGTATGTATCGGGAAAGAAGTGGTCTACTTTTCAAATCCTCTGACCATCTCATAACGACCGCACGCCTACCGCTCGCAGCAGGTTTGCAAACCACGTACACACTATGTTTTTTGACTTTTTTGGTTACGGTACATGCAACGGTTAGACTTCGGTTACACGCTCATTCTGTCGTCAGTTCAGTCCATCATTCTGATCAGAATGACGAGAGAATTATCGTGTAACCTGTGTCGTGTCGTGTCAGTCTGAACTGATCGTAACCGTGTCCGTTTGTCATCATTCTGGCATCAGTCAAAATTATACCGGAATGATGGTCTGAACTGACGCCAGAATTAGCGTGTAACCGAAGTTGTAACCCGATCAGGTACAAAAGTTCGCCCTAGGGGATTTTCGAGTTAAACAAGAATTATAACAATAGGTTTTTATTAAATAAAAGCTCCCTAGGACGACTAGAGACTCTAGGTCGTAAGTTCGTAATTCTTGTGCCTAATTCCTAACTTGAGTCAATTAACGTGATCGCTCGCACTCCCCTGGCCGTGACCCGACGTGGAGCAGCGTAGGCTTGAGGTTCGGCAGGTCTCCGCAGGGTTCCAAGACCGCCCGAGGCCTGGATGCTAATATTAGGGCGTTTTTAAGAGCAGGCGCGACCCTACTGGTATTTAGGCTTTTAATTTTAACTATTTGCGACTATTTTTAATATGAGCAACGATCTGTGGTACTATGTTTACTTATGTGCTGTGTGATTACGATTATAACGTGCTGCATATGTTAAACTGGCGGTTTAACACAGTTTATTATTTTTTAATTACGTATTGCGGAGAATGCGCGCGCGCATTTGCTGCATGAATGAATTAACTTAACGTGGCGCGCGTGCAATTCGCTCGAACGCGTCGGCCGACTGAACTATTGAGGTCACTGGGTCATCGCAGGAGACGGCCAGCGTGTTACGTAATTAATAAGAATGCAAGCGCTCTAGAATTAATGCGACAGGGTTCTAGAACCTCGCCGTAGAAACTTGAATTTTGATGTGTATTTAATTGAAATCTTTTACAATTATTTTAAGTTAGTAAAAGTACTCAATATGAATGACCGTCCTTCATTATATCGTAGGGTTACTATCCGCCCTACATAAGTTAACAACATTACAAAGTAGTAAGGGCTTATTTTTACGAGTTACAACCCGCTCGGAGTATGAATGCTGTTAGGGTAGGTGAATTTAGGCTTATTTAACCAGTCTTCAGAACCGCTGGAGTTATTTATTTCATTTATTCATTAAATTGCATACATGTAGTAAATATAAAGATCTTACAATTCCAGCGTAACATACATGATACCCCAGTAGGGTGTAGCAATGATAGTAGTGTTAACAATTTTACAATCTTAAAATGTTACAACTAGGTACTATTACTAATACTAAAGACCTATCAATTATGTACATATTTGTATACATTTTAATAACTATCCCATTGTCTATCTAGTCACATTTCTGATGATGCTAAATTATACATTTCAATGCTCAATTAAATTTAAAATAAATTACGTGGACAATTAAAATTAAAATAAACTATGTGGTCAATTAAAATTAAAATAAATTATGTAGTCAATTATTATATAGAATTTAATGTCAGTCAATAATTTACATACTTTCATCATTTAAAAATTCTTCTACTGTGTAAAAAAAAAAGTTTTTTTTTTTTAATTAATAAGAAGATTATGGTCTTTTAACCAGTCATTAACACGTTTGAGTGTAAATTCTAAAGTGTCATTATAATTATCACTACTGCTGAAGTCAAATAAAAGAAAAATGTCATCGGCAAACATAACCGTCTCAACATCTGTCACCTTTGGAAGATCGTTAATATAAATTAAAAACAATATGCATCCAAGGACACTCCCTTGTGGTATGGACCCCTCTACTTCTCGTTTCTTAGACCGTACTATTTCCATCTCATTAGTCGTCAGGTTGTGGTAATTGATTTCAACCATTTGTATCCGCCGTCTCAAGTACGAGCGGAACCAGTCATGGACAACACCTCTAATTCCGGATTCGTACAATTTCGCCAATAGAACTTTATGAGAGACTCTATCGTAGGCTTTGCTAAGGTCTAAAAATAGCCCTACAGCGTACTGCCTATTTTGAATGGTAGTCAGGATTTCATGGGTATACTTATAAATGGCGAGTATTGTCGATCGAGCCTTCCTAAATCCGTATTGCCTGTCGTCCAGTACTTGGTGTTTTTCAAAAAATTTGGTTAGGCGGTTACACATTATTTTTTCAAACACTTTCGATATTGTTGACAGCAGCGCTATAGGACGGTAGTTACTGGCGTCTTGGCTGTCACCGTCCTTATGCTTTATAAGAGATGTTTTTAAGTTTTCGGGAAATACTCCCTTACTAAATGATTGGTTTATCAATCGACACAAAGGCTGCCCCAACTCCTTAGCACAGGTTTTCACTAGTGATGCAGGTATTTCATCTATTCCACAGCTATGAGTATTTTTTAGACCTTGTATAGTTTTGAGCACCTCAGCTTCATCCACAGCATGTAAATACATTGATTGGCTGAGCGAGGCACATACCGGGCGACCGTGCGCGCTGCAGCCGCTCGTCGTATTGCTGACACTGCTGGACCCATAGACGCCTGCAAAGTATTTGTTTAATGTCTCTGCTACAATGTATGGTGACTCTATAACATTATTTTGGGATACTGTCTTTAATTTAATGTTTTTCTTAACATGTCCTTTATTATTGATTTCGTTAATTATCCTCCACATTGTTTTAGTTTTGTTTCTTGACTTATGCATTTGTTTAACATAATTTAATTTTTTTGATGTAATAATACTTTTCTTTAAAATTTTGCTGTATAATTTATAGTATGTCTTTAGGACCGAGTTGCCCCTAATATCATTGCAATGTGTTCTTAACAATCTTTTGTGCACACATGAAGCTTTCAAGCCCTTACTCAGCCATTTGGAACTTTTTTTGTTGATAGTTATGTGTTTTTTGGGATTTTGTCATTTAGTATTATCTCCAGGGAGTGTCGAAAAGCATTGTAGTTATCATTTACGTCGTCATGCTGGAGTATAACGCTCCAATCTAAGTTTGCTAATTCTTCTTTGAAAGCAGTTTGATTTTGTTTACTGAATATCCTTTTACGTACAAAACAATTATATTTCGGGAATGATACATCTGACTGTATTGCAAACGAATGTATGACTCTTTTGTGATCAGAAAATCCGTAATCTGTGACGTCAACCTTGTATGATTTTTTATTAGTGAAGACAAGATCAATGCATGTTGCCGAATTCTGTGTAACGCGTGTTGGTTCAGTAACTATTTGTAAAAGGTTTTGTGTTAACATAAGATCCGTAAGACGGCAGGTATATTTATTTTTTTGGTATACATTAATGTTGAAATCGCCGCCAAGCACAATCCGTTTAATATTTTCCTTAAATCTAATTTTTTGCAGTATTTTTTCCAAGCAACAATAAAAGAGTTCTAACTCTCTTTCCGGTCTATAGATACTTATCAATAGAGTATTAAACTTTGGTATCTCAACACTACAACACTCCACCACACATTCAACAGACATCTCGGCAATATCTCTACGAACAATATATTCCGTGCCCTTCTTTAGCAGGATGCAAGTTCCGCCACCACTATGCTGACTTCGAAAAAAGCCCGTGGCCAGGACATATCCTGAAATTTGAACAAGTTCTGCCTGTGATGAGCTTAACCAAACTTCAGTTAAACACAGGGCATCAAAAGGACACTCAGTCACAAAACTTTCCAATATATCTATTTTATTTTTAAGGCTTTGCATATTTTGGTATAGAGTCAAGAATCTAGTACTTACAAAATTGCTATTTTTTTTTACGTCAACAATACGTTCGGTTTTTGCTCCCGTTCAAAGTCAAAGTCAAAATATTTTATTCAGATTAGACTTACAGGTAGCACTTATGAATGTCAAAAAATTTACCACCGGTTCGGAAAAACCTCTGATGAGAAGATACCGGCAAGAAACTCAACGAGGTGTAATTTTTTAAATAAATCAAAATTACAATGTTATTTTACATCTCAAATATTTAAAAAATTTACAATTTAACAATTTAACACAGCAGGTGTACAATCTTTGGAGCCAGGGATCGCCAATACAGATCGGGATCATTTCCAAACATCCTTGTCCAAGATATAGTCATTGATTTTATAATACGCCCGAGAAATTAATGTCTTCTTGACAATAGATTTAAATTTTGTATCATTTAGTTCAGTTATGTTTTTTGGAATTTTGTTGTAAAATCTTACACAATTTCCCATGAACGACTTATTGGTTTTAGCCAGTCTATAAGTTGGAACTTTAAGCTTTCCTGTATTTCTAGTAGCCTTTGGCTTATCGACGTTGGTAGGGAAATTGCATATATTTTTCCTAACGTACATGATTATTTCAAAAATATATAGCGACGGTAGGGTTAAGATGTCTGTCTATTTCCTTGAAAAATTCCCTTAATGACTCACGAGTATCCATATTATAAATTGCTCTAACTGCCCTTTTTTGCAAAATGAAAACTGATTCAATATCTGCAGCAGATCCCCATAAAATAAGGCCGTACGAAATAATGCTATTAAAATAGGCAAAATAGACCAACCGTGCCGTCGCTACATTGGTTAGCTGCCGAATTTTTCTTACTGCAAAAGCAGCAGAACTCAACCTACTTGCTATCGCTGTGACGTGGGAACCCCACTGCAGTTTAGAATCGAGTGTTATTCCTAAAAACACAGTTGATTTTATGAATTCAATCGTTTGACCATCTAATTTGATATTTGAGACTGAAACTATATTAGTTGAATTTAACAATGAAAATTTAATACATTTAGTTTTATTAGGATTTAATACTAAGTTGTTGGCAGCAAACCATTCAGATACCTTGGACAGGGTGTCGTTGGGTTCAATGAATTCAGTATCTTTCCTATTAACCTTGAAGAGTAAAGAAGTGTCGTCAGCAAACATGACGATGCCTGATCTTCGGCTCACCATATATGTAAGGTCATTTACATAAACAAGGTACAGGAATGGAGCAAGAATTGATCCTTGAGGCACTCCCATCTCGACCACAGATCCCGATGATATTGCTCCATTTATCGCTACCTTCTGATTTCTCTGCACTAGGTAAGACTTGACTAGATCTAAAGAGATGCCACGAATGCCATAGAAATTTAATTTACAAATTAAGGTGTCATGGTCTACACAATCAAATGCTTTGGAAAGGTCGCAAAAGACACCTATGGCGTCATGCGACTCTTCCCAAGCTTGCAAAATAAATTTAATCAAACTGTGACCTGCATCTGTAGTAGATCTACCCTTAGTGAATCCAAATTGCTGCGAATGTAAGATTTTATTTGTATTGAAATGAGAAATCATTTGCGTTAGCATTATTTTTTCGAATATTTTGCTAAACGCTGGTAGAATGGACACTGGGCGATAATCAGAAGGATTATCCTTATTACCTGATTTAAAGATAGGAACTACTTTACTACATTTCATTAGATTGGGGAATACGCCTACGTCTATACAGTTATTAAAAATGGTAGCCAGAGTTGGCGCAATGACGTCCAAGATGGCATGTAAAACCTTGACTGATACGCCCCACAAGTCTTCCGTCTTTTTTATTTTTAATGATGTGGGACTCATGCATTGTACGTGCGCGCGGCGCGAGCGCCGGCGCAGACTGAGCCGTCGCCGACGCGCGCCGACGTCTTATACGAGGCCCTATATTTATACTCGCGAGAGAGGTATATCTGCTGTCTCTGTCTAGTTGGTCTAGCGTACGTTGGGTATAAAATAGAAGCTTTTTCCAAATAAAATGTCATTATGAAATCAAACATAGACACTTTAATTTCCTCTCCAAATAACACGCACCCGAGCTGCTACAGTGGTGACCCTTCGATGCGAGAAAAAAAAGCAAGAAAAAATGCCGCTAGAAGATGGAGACCCACAACAGCCTGCTGCTGCACAATCATCGGCATCGGCGCCAGGACTATCTCAAGAACCACCTTCTCTTGCACCAGACATCGATTTAGCTGCGGTTTCCATACAATCGAAATTTTTTCCATTTTGGCGCGAACACCCTCGTCTCTGGTTCGCTCAATTCGAAGCCCTCGTTGGTTTACTGAGGATTAAAGACGACCAAAAATACAGATACGTGTTCGGAGTACTTCAACCAGCCGACATCCAGCAGATCAGCGACATCCTTCTAAAACCGCCAGCCCAGGGAAAATACAACACTCTAAAATCACGGTTGCTGTCAGTCTACGAAGAAGCAGAATCAAGGCAGTTCCAGAAACTCGTCAGCGGACTCGAGCTGGGCGATCAAAAACCTACACAACTGCTGAGACGAATGAGAGAGCTCGGAGGAAACATGGTCTCAGACGACGCGCTCAAAGTATTTTGGATGAACCAGCTACCACGACAAACCCGTGGCGTTTTGGCAGTTAACACCGAGTCGTCCTTGGATACACTGGCAACGATAGCAGACATGATGATGGAGCATATGCTCCGCAGCAATTAATTCATCACAGACGTCGCCAACGATCGCTGCAATTCACCCATCTACGTCAACTGCAACACCGTGCGCGCAAACTATAGCTAACGCACAGTTCGCGCTACTCACGAAGCAAATAGAAAAACTGTCGTTAGAAATCTCAGAGTTGAGGGTAAGAGGCACAGCGAGAGATAATCGCCGACCCTCAAATTATCGTCGTTCCCGTTCTCGATCAAAATCTACGCGACGCTTCAATCGTAAACCTGCAGACCCGAACTGGGAATGTTATTATCACTACCGCTTCGGGGATCGAGCTAAAGGTTGCGAGTCGCCGTGCGCAAGAAGACGACAGTCGGAAAACTAACTTCGGCACCGACTGTGGCGGGCATCGGTGCAGCAAATACAAGTAACCGCCTATGCGTCATCGACATAAATAGCAGACAACGCTTCCTCGTTGACACAGGAGCCGACATATCCCTTTTGGCCGCCACAACCTCGAACAAAAAGAAAATTAATTCAAGCGCCTACAAATTATACGCAGCAAACAGTACCCCGATAACTACATACGGCGAGAAAACGTTAACACTTGATCTGGGCTTACGACGCTGTTTCCGATGGACGTTTATCTTGGCTGACGTCAAAACATCGATCCTAGGGGCTGACTTCTTACGTCACTACATGCTACTCGTCGATTTACATCGAAAAAAACTCGTGAATCGCGTCACTGCACTAAGCGTCAACACAATCAAGATATCTACGGCAGAGCCAGGCGTTTTTATGCTGGACCGCAATCACGCATATCACGACATACTGAAACAATACCCGGATGTTCTACGACCCATGTCTTTGAAAAATCCTGCGAAACACTCAGTCGTTCATCACATCAAGACATCGGGACCCCCGCTTTATGCAAGATCGCGTCCGCTACCTCCAGACAAATATAAAGCTGCGAAAGAAGAGTTCGAACGAATGATCGAGATGAGAATATGTCAACCTTCAAACAGCCCGTGGGCTAGTCCCCTACATATTGTGAAAAAAAAGGACGGAGGACTACGGGTATGCGGCGACTACAGACGACTCAACGCCGTAACCCAGCCCGACCGATATCCAATACCCCGCATTCAAGACTTTACATACCAATTACACGGCAAGAAATTCTTCTCCAAACTTGATCTCAAAATGGCTTATTACTGGATACCCATATCTAAAGAAGACGCAGAGAAGACAGCCATAATCACGCCATTTGGGCTATTTCAATTTAACTGCATGACGTTTGGATTACGCAACGCAAGCCAAACTTTCCAGCGCTTCATGCATGAGGTCCTGCGAGGTCAAGAGGGATGTTTCGCGTTCGTAGACGACATACTTGTGTTCTCGGAAACGGAAGAGGCACATAAACAACATTTACACGAAATTCTGAAGCGCCTGAACGACTACGGAGTCACGTTGAACATCGACAAATGCGAGTTTGGAAAGCAAAACATAAATTTTCTCGGTTACGAGGTATCGGCAGTCGGCATTCAACCCACCAAAGAAAGGACAAATGCCATAAGTTAAGGAATGCCACCAACCAAAGTCCAGAAGCTTGAAGGTATCATGGAACAGCTACTATCTAAATTGCTTCTTCGAAGCTGCTAATCAGAATCATCATCATCAGGAAGTGTAGTGTTTATTTTCCCATCCTAATGGATGGTACATATTTACCCAATAAGATTATTCATTGTTTACTCATTAATTTAATTGTATTTACTAGTTATTAAGATAACAACTGGTGCCGCCACCCAGCTACGTATATAAGGTTGAGCTTTGCGATTGTAAAGGAAGTTCACATCGACTCCTCAGACCGAACACAAGCTCCGTATCGCTTGAGTATCGGTTCTTACGAGTCTCCTCATTTAGAAAGTAATTCATTATTTGTAACTAAGTAAATCATAATAAAACTCATTTACTCCTCACATCGTGGAAGTAATTTCAAAGAAGACCCCAACTCCCCGAGGCCGCACTGAGCAAGACACATAACTGGTGACAGCGCTGCAGCAGTCTCCCAGGAAATCGCGAGCTCGAAATTGCACCGGTTCCTGGAAAGTTCTGACTTGAAGAGACTGAAGAAGACCCATATGAAGACGGCAATTATATTGGCTACCTTGTGAGTAACCCTACGTTTCCTTGAACCTAACCTCTTTTATATTGTGTGCATTACTTCTATTTTGTTTTTGTGTGTATTTGCGTCATTCTATATCATGGCTCTTAACCACGCAACAATTGAAAAATATTTACCCAAATATGAAGGAGATAGAGACACACTTAACTTCTTTTTAGATCAGGTGACCCTGCTAGCTAGGGCAGCTGATGGGGACGCTAGAGCTCTATTCCCAATTATTTTAAAAAGTAAATTACGGGGCGAAGCTATCAAAGCGGTAGCCCATATGCCTAACAATACAGTCGAGGAAATTATACAGGCTTTAAGAGTTAAATTCGGTGACAATCGCACCATTGAACAAATAATTGCAGAGATCACTCGCATCAAGCGTTTCCCGAACGAAAACCCGTTAACTTTCGCTAATCGTCTTAAAGAATTGTTATACGCAGCTAAAAATAAATCAGAAACACCTCAGGCAACAACAATACTAGAAAACGTTTGCATCGACCAATTATGCAAAAATTTAGATATCGCAACGGACAGACTAATACGATCCGCGCAACATACTAGCTTTGATGAGGCATTCAATCAATTGAAACACGAAACTGAGTTACACCCCGAATATTTTATTAGGAAACAAGAAAAATCAAACATATATCAGAAACCCAATAATTACCGCTTTAATCAACCACAACAATTCAGACCAACAGTACCTAATACACCACCCAGACCGACACTTCCATACTCGCAACCTAGACCGATGACTAACCAAAACCAACCGCATTGGACTAGCCTACCGCGACCAACACCAGAACAATGGAGACGTATGTATCCAGCAAAACCCCAGCAACCACGGTTAGAAAACGAAGACACGGACGTGAGCATGCGTACCGTAGGCAACCGAAGTAACAGACGACCCTTCAACAATAATCGTCCTAACGTAGCTCGCGGCGTAGAAGTATACAATACCGAAATCACTGAAAACCAAATCGAAAATGAGTTTTTTCAACAAGGACAGCAGGAAAAACACCTCACATAAAAATTAATTATTTAGATAAGGATCACTTGCCGTATATTACGATCAACGAATGGGGAGGAAAATTTTTGATAGATACAGGAAGTACGAGATGTCTTATTAAACCATCACTAATACAAAATAATCTGGGGTTACAATCCAAAATAATAAATAAACCATTCACTATAAAAACGGCTCACGATCAAACAAATCATTTTGGAGCTATAAATTTAAGTTTAGAACCAATGGGTGAAAACATACAACATGAATTTTTGTTGTACGACTTTGACCCTAAATATGCAGGAATGATAGGGGTTGACCTAATAAAAAAATTAACGGCACTAATAAATTTAAATAAATGTGAACTCATTATGCCAAACAAAATAATACCAATAAGTATAGATTACCCGGAGAAGATCTTGAAAATCGATCCACTCTCGGATAATCTAATAACCTGTGTTACAAAAAAACCTGATGGCGATTACTTGATACCTGAAATCGGATCAAGTCACGTCTCAGTCAATTGCGCACTCGTTTCAGTGCAAGAAGGTAAATATAGACTAGGGCTAACTAACTCTAGTGAGGAAACACGACTTGTTAGAAACAATTTTGATAATTTTTTACAACCAATCCCTGACGAATTAAAAACGTTGTCAGAGGCAGCGGAAACTGTAAAAATAAATCAGTTAGAAGAAAATAAATTAGTAATACGTACAGATCATATGAATAAAGAGGAAAAATCTAAAGTAACTAAATTAGTACATGAATTTAAAGACGTATTTCATACGGGTAAAGAACCTTTGTCTTTTACACATACCGTAAAACATAAGTTACGGCTGACCGATGACGCTCCAATTTACGCGAAGAATTACAGAAAACCCCCTCATCAGCAACAGGAAATAGACAAACAAGTCAAGGAATTATTTGACAATGGCATAATCCGCGAATCAAACTCTCCGTGGAGTTGCCCAGTACATATAGTTCCTAAGAAACCCGACGCATCCGGTAAAATTAAATGGCGTATGGTCATCGACTACAGACAATTAAATGCGAAAACAATAGAAGATAAGTACCCGTTGCCTAACATTGAAGAAATTTTAGATAAGTTAGGTAGAGCTCAATATTTCACCACCTTAGATCTTGCAAGTGGTTATCATCAAATCGAAATGGATGCCGATGACGTTGAAAAAACTGCGTTTACGACAAACCATGGTCATTGGGAATTTCTCCGAATGCCATTTGGATTAAAGAATGCTCCCGCAACTTTTCAGCGTTTAATGGACCTAATACTACGCGATCTCTTGTACAACACATGCCTTGTTTACTTGGATGACATCGTAATCTATTCAACTTCACTAGATGAACACATAGGAAAATTAAGAAAAGTATTTGAGCGTTTACGTCAACACAACTTAAAAATACAACCGGACAAATCGGAATTTCTAAAAAAACATGTAGAGTACTTAGGACATGAATTAACGCCTAACGGCTTAACTCCTAATCAGCGAAAAGTACAGGACATAATAAACTACCCTGTACCTAAAACCGAAAAAGAAATAAGATCATTCCTAGGTCTTACAGGATATTATAGACGATTTATAGACAACTACGCACAAATAACGAAACCACTAACCAAATGCCTAAAAAAGCGAGCCAAAATCGTTATTGACGACGAATTCCTAAAAGCAGTAGAAAAGCTTAAAGAGATAATAACTAATGAACCCATTTTGAAGTACCCAGATTTTGAACAGCCATTTATCCTTACAACAGATGCAAGCGACATGGCACTAGGGGCGGTGTTATCACAAAAAGAAGATAACATTGAGAGACCAGTTGCATATGCTTCCCGTACCTTATCGGATACAGAAACTAAATACTCCACAACAGAAAAAGAGCTTTTAGCAATCGTATGGGCTTGTAAGCACTTTAGACCTTATCTGTATGGTCGTAAGTTCACTATTTATACTGATCACAAACCATTAACATGGTTAATGTCATTAAAAGACCCTAACTCTAGACTGACTAGATGGAGACTTAGATTAGCCGAATACGATTTTGAAATCAAGTACAAACAAGGTGCGATTAACGCAAACGCAGACGCCTTATCTCGAGTAAAAATCAACTTCAATTCTAACGAATCAATATTAGCTCAAGCTGGTAGTATAGTCGAAGAACAGAACGATGATCGCGAGGAGACCCAAACCCAGCATTCGCAGGATGACAATGTTCACCCAGGGATCCCTATAATTGAAGATGCTATAAATAAAAAACAGCATCAAATTTATTTTAGGCTACATAACAAATTAGATAGCATAGAAGTCAAGAATCAGGACGGTAACGAAATCATAGAGGTCAGTCTTTACACTTCGAAAAGGCCAGCTAATGCACTTCGAAAATTTATTCGTGAATATATTAAACCAGGAATTCATTACTATGGTTTCTTTTACGTAGAGGAATTATATCAAGAAATGATAAAAATTTTAACTAAAGAGCATAATCCCGAAATTCGAATAACACGTTGCACGCAAATTGTAAAAACTGTGGAAGACAAAAACGAGCGGATCGAAATACTGAAAAACTATCACGAAGGAAAAACAAACCATCGTGGTATTACAGAGACACTGATGCACATTAGTCGTAATTATTGGTGGAAAAATATAATGTCAGACATTAGAGAATATATAAATAATTGTACAATTTGCAAAGCAGGCAAATACGAACGCCATCCATTGCGCCCGCCAATGTTATTACCCCCAATAGCTATGAAACCGCTACACAATGTTTTTTGTGACGTAGTAGACATAGAAGGAAAATTATATTTATCCATAGTTGACGGATTTTCACGGTTCGCAGTGGTCAAGAGATTAAAAGATAAAAATAGCTCAACGGTTATGTCTAAACTTTTATCGTATTTTGCACAATATGGTGTACCCGCAGAGATAACAACCGATGCAGGAAAAGAATTTGCTCTTTTAAAAGAATTAATTAATTTATACCATATTAAAGTAAACTTTACCACTCCGTATAATCCATCGTCACATAGTATTGTTGAAAGATTTCATTCAACCTTAAGAGAACACTGCAGATTACTGAGTGAACAGTATAAAACCAAGTTAACCCACGATGATAAAATGAAATTAGCTTTAATTGCTTACAATAACTCAATACAATCAGATACAAAATTAACACCACATGAAATATTATTTGGTCACATAGAAACTGAACCTTTACTAAACTTTTTACACGATTCTCAGCTGCTTAGCACTCTATTGGAAAAACATCGGGAACACTTAAAAACAATATACAGTCACATATATAAAACAAAACGAGAAGCCCAAATAAAACGAACCGATAAATACAATAAAAATACTGAATTGCCAGCACCACAATTAAGTACCCACGAAAAACTACCAACCACAAATAAACAAGCAAATGTATTTTGCACGCGACGTAAAACATATATCCGCGACATTAAAGCTCCCAAAGTATATCTGGACATTCGAGGAAAACGTAGAGCTGCAAATAAACTAAGACCTATAAATGTTGCAGGGTCCTCTGCGGCCAGGGCAAAGAAAACTACAGACTGACACGACTTGACAATCCGAATGGAGTTTATTTTGAAAAACTAGGAACAGTAATCAAATTCATAACGGGAAACCCTGATGCGAGCGACATAAAAGAAATTAACGAAAACATAAAGGAACTACAAAATAATCAACAAACCCTCCTATCGAATCTTAACGAGACAATTAGCAAAGTAGAGGTCAGATTAAATAGTATCAAAAAAGATTTAAAGACATTGTATACTTCAACTTCCAATAATAAGATTAATCTAGATATATTAACTAGTTTTGTACTCATAGAAGACATTATCAACATTTTAGAATTAGGAATAACATTAGCGAAACCGGGTATAGCCTGTAGGGATATATTTGAAGAGGCACATGAAGTAGAAATTGACCACATAATGGTATACACGGTACAGAATATTATTCACTTTGTTGCCAAAATTGCACAAACTAAAGTCAAGGAAGGTAATGCATACAAAATAATACCCTTTCCCAATCCTAATGGACAAATCCTTCAGATCCAATATCCTATAATCCTAATAAAAGACTCCTGGTACGCCTATCCGATCGCCAATCAATGTAAAAGAAGAGAAAGGACAATGATCTGCAAACACATCTGGTGAAAAGACGCCGTGAATGCTCCTGACTGCATACATCAAGCTCTGCATCTGAAAACAAACCACACTTGCATCACAAACAGCCTAGGCGAAGAAGAATCTATGGTCACCGTAAGAGATGGACTATTCTTGCTTTTTTCCAAAGAAGCGCAACGAGTCACAATTAAATGCGAGGAAACGCATTACGAAGTTATTAAAGGACCGTATAAGCTACACTTGGAATCAGACTGCGAATTATCGATGTCAAGCATTCAAACCAGGGTCATCTCGAAGGCAAAAACATTATTTGAAGAGGAAGTCCGGCAAATACAGATGGACCTCCAAGATGAAATTAGAGGCAACAAAAACCAATTAGATGACGACTCAAAAATCAATCTAAAACCGTTGGACAGAACCCGAAACTTAAATATTGCACATCACATCTGGATTCCTAGTATTTGGACCCTTATCACATTTGGAATCCTACTTTGTATCATCGGATGCTCCATTTATCACAAGTGCGCAGAAAGAAACAGAAACAATGAGAACACGGGCATAACCCGTTACACCCTTAGTTCTCTCTTAAGGGGGGAGGAGTTAAGGAATGCCACCAACCAAAGTCCAGAAGCTTGAAGGTATCATGGAACAGCTACTATCTAAATTGCTTCTTCGAAGCTGCTAATCAGAATCATCATCATCAGGAAGTGTAGTGTTTATTTTCCCATCCTAATGGATGGTACATATTTACCCAATAAGATTATTCATTGTTTACTCATTAATTTAATTGTATTTACTAGTTATTAAGATAACAACTGGTGCCGCCACCCAGCTACGTATATAAGGTTGAGCTTTGCGATTGTAAAGGAAGTTCACATCGACTCCTCAGACCGAACACAAGCTCCGTATCGCTTGAGTATCGGTTCTTACGAGTCTCCTCATTTAGAAAGTAATTCATTATTTGTAACTAAGTAAATCATAATAAAACTCATTTACTCCTCACATCGTGGAAGTAATTTCAAAGAAGACCCCAACTCCCCGAGGCCGCACTGAGCAAGACACATAACTCATAAGAGAATATCCGAAGCCCAAGACTATACAAGACCTCAGACGATTCCTTGGCATGCTTAATTTTTACCGCGACTGCCTACCACATCAAGCTGAGCTTCAAATTAATTTGAATAAATACACATGGTTACAAAATTTTAATTTTTAAAATTTTCCGGAAGTTTTTTTCACTTTTTTTTTATCTTTTGACACAGTGAATTTAAATCTACCAGCCGTTTCTATCTATCAGCTTTTATTTTCCGTATGAATTTTTTGTATTTTTGTATTTTTCTATATATTACATACATGTCATATCTCCAAAACTAAAGCTGATAGATGAAAACGATTTTTATTTTCAGAATCAGGATGCCATACGTCTACATGAAAGCTAATTAACGGTCCGGAAAAAAATCATTGTAGATAAGTGATATTTACACAACAAAAAGAAAAATGACAAAACACCGATCGACTGGACGCCGATAGCCGAACAAGCTTTCACCAACTGCCGGCAAAGCATTTTGGAAGCCACGACGCTATCTCATCCGATCCCTGGAACCCCTCTCTGCATGATGACGGACGCTTCAGACCATACCGTCGGCGCAGTACTGCAACAAAAGGTCAACAATACATGGAAACCACTAGCCTTTTTCTCTAAGGCCATGAGCGAGACACAGCGAAAATACAGTGTGTACGACCGCGAATTATTAGCAATGTACACAGCTGTGAAGCATTTTCGAAGATTGATTGAAGGCAATGACGTCATCGTCTACACCGATCATAAACCGCTCACCTATGCACTAACGAGATCACCAAACAGCACCGACACGCCAAGGAGGGAGCGACAGCTACATTTTATCAGCCAGTTTTGTACCGCCATTAAATATATACAGGGTGATCAAAACGCCGTCGCTGACGCCCTATCGCGCATAGAAGAAATTTGTTTCCCATCCGTGATCGACTACGAGAAGCTAGCTGAAGATCAAAACTCAGACGAAGAGCTCAAGAAATTAATCAACAAACCGAATTTAAAGTTCGCACAAGTCACCTTGCCCGGACTACATCGACCAATCACGTGCGAGTTATCGACTGCAACGCCGCGACCGTACTTGCCCCCGGCATATCGTTACGTAGCATTCAAAGCGCAACACGATTTATGTCACCCGGGAATTAAAACGACAACGAAGCAACTCGCATCAAAGTTTTTCTGGCCACATATGAACACGGACGTGGGAATTTGGGCGAAGAGCTGCATTCCGTGCCAGCGAGCTAAAATACATCGTCACACGATCACGCCAATCGGAGAATTCCCAGCTTCACAACGCTTCGAACATGAAATAATTAATAGATTCAGGCGTTACTTTGCGGAGGTCCATATCAACAAACTGGAACAAATTACCTTGCTACTCCGCGAAACCAGTGCCGGGCTCGTGCAAAATAGCTGCGTCTGTGCGACACATATATAACACTCTACTCTCTCTATGTCTACTGAACATACTAACAAATATAAAGCAAGTATTAATTACGTTGGCCCTTTGTCAGATAAAATTTATAATATTTTAAAATCAAAGGAAATAAATGTTGCTTTTAAGACTAATAATTCTTTGTATTCTAGACTATGTAATGGTAAGGATAAAGTAGAAAGAGGGAGTAGATCAGGAGTATATAAGCTCACTTGTGACGATTGTAGTAGCGTTTATATAGGACAAACCGGTCGTAGTTTTAATACTAGATATAAGGAGCATGTTTCATCTTTTAGGCATAAGCACGCAGAGAAGTCCAATTTTGCAAAACATTTGATAGACACAGATCATACATTATCAGATGCTCATTCTTATGAAATATTACACTTTTGCAAAAAGGGATTTTGTCTGAATGTTTTGGAGCATTTGGAAATAGTTAGGTACAACAACGCGGGATCCATTGTCAATGAACAGGTTAATTTTCCTTCTTCTCCTTTATTGCGGGTATGCTTAAATTCTGTCTTTAACAATGGGGGTAGCTGAGATTGAGATAAATTATGTGGGTAGTTTGTGATAATATACGGGGGTACTTTTGTTTTATTTTTAAATTTTGAGGGTAGGCTTTGAGAAAAATAATAAGGGTAGTTGTGCAAAAATGTTGGCGGTAGGCGAGATTAAAGAAAAATGTTTTAGTTTGTCAGTACGCCATTCGTTCAAGTAGCGAACGGTCGTACTGTTTCTTTGATCTTGATGATGCCTCGTATAGACTTCACTGTCGTATGGACTTAAAGTCCGAAATAAATGATTTGAATTTGAATTTGAATTTGAATTTGTATAGAGGCGAAACGCGCGTCGATCGTGTAGTTTTAGTGTTTAGTGGTGGTGGTGTGTAGTTAAGTCTGTGTGATATATGTTGTTTCGTGTGGAAGCGGAGGAGGGTGGGTTTTTGCATGAACATATATGTGTCGCACAGACGCAGCTATTTTGCACGAGCCCGGCACTGGTTTCGCGGAGTAGCAAGGTAATTTGTTCCAGTTTGCTTCGAACATGTTCACGTCGACATCGTCGGTCCGCTACGACTATCAAACGACTATCGATACTGCGTGACGATGATAGACCGCTTCACTAAATGGCCAGAAGTCGTGCCGGTCAGAGAAATCACCGCCGAAGTCGTCGCCCGAGCTGTATATGATGGCTGGATATCGCGATTCGGCTGCCCCCTGCGTATAACCACAGACCAGGGGCGGCAATTTGAATCGGACCTATTTAACTCGCTTATGCGGAGGCTCGGTATCACCCGCATACGAACCACGGCATACCACCCTCAAGCGAATTCAAAAATTGAGAGATTTCACCGCACAGTCAAAACAGCGCTTATGGCAAGAGGAGCCACGACGGAATGGACACGAGAATTACCTACTGTACTTTTGGGCTTACGCACCGCGCTACGCGAAGAAAATAATTTAAGCCCGGCCCAGCTAACCTACGGTTCTACATTACGCATTCCGTCAGACTTCTTCGTACCAGCTAAAGCGAGTGTAAATGACGCCGAATTTGTACGAGCATTGACCGACACAATGACAGCGATCACACCTGTACCGAAGCGAAAAACAATGCAAAACAAACCATTCGTGCATAAGGATCTAGCAACATGCACTCATGTTTTTATAAGGAATGACTCAGTTCGGCCGCCGTTGACACCGCCGTACGACGGACCCTATGCCGTGCTAGAAAGGAAGAACAATAAATGCTACAAAATTCAGATGCCACTACGCACCGCCGTCGTGTCAGCCGACAGACTAAAACCGGCTCATATCTACAGCGGCAGCGACGCCGAGCACATCGATCCCGCTACGAATGCTACGTCACGCACCCCTACTCCAACCGCCGTACCAGACGTGCAAGATGCGAAAACTATACCGCCGACGAGCAGTCCACCGATTCGCGTCTCGAGATACGGCAGAGTTATTAAGCAAAGTGTGCGCTTTGCTTGAAGGGGAGTGATGTGGGACTCATGCATTGTACGTGCGCGCGGCGCGAGCGCCGGCGCAGACTGAGCCGTCGCCGACGCGCGCCGACGTCTTATACGAGGCCCTATATTTATACTCGCGAGAGAGGTATATCTGCTGTCTCTGTCTAGTTGGTCTAGCGTACGTTGGGTATAAAATAGAAGCTTTTTCCAAATAAAATGTCATTCTGAAATCAAACATCGACACTTTAATTTCCTCTCCAAATAACACGCACCCGAGCTGCTACAATGATTTAAAGGATTTTAGAATATCGAAAGGAGAGACTTTTGTAAATTTGAATTGACTAATGTTTTGGATACTAACATTTTGTTCTAATAGGGCTTCAGCGAATTTTGAAGAGGACGCGAGACACTTTGTCGTTTTGGCGGGAATTTCTGAGAAGTATGTATTAAATTCGTCAGCTACTTTAACGGCGTCCGTTATTATAGTATTATTTATTTTTAGTGAAATAGATGAGTCTGTGTTTTTTCGTCGGCCTGTTTCGGTATTTATTATTTTCCAAACTGTTTTAACTTTATCACTTGATAATTTTATTTTATTATTTACGTGTGCTGCTTTTGCTTTATTACATACGATTTTAAATAATTTTGAATAATTCCTAACGTATTGGTGGAAGCGTTCGTCAGTAGTACAGGATTTTCTATCATACAGCTCATATAAGACGTTCCTACTCTTTCTTATTCCAGTCGTAGCCCATTCATTAAATGTTAATTTACTTCCTACCTTAATACGTTTTTTAGCACAAGTTTTATCGAATTCTTTACACACGTTCTCCTTGCACAGGTGCTATCTGGGCTAAGTAGAATTGATTGTGTATTTTTAGGCACGAAAGGAATTATTAGATTCTCCTACATCCTTATTAGCTTTATATACAATGTCCTCCAATATGCATTTAACATTTTTTTAAATACTATACGCCGCCGAGCTATATATTTTGCCCGTATATGAAGAGAAAATATCAAAAGTCAAGTGTAAATTTGTGTCATAGAAGTGCGCGCATTCGCTGGATTCCAATTCATGATTTAGCAAGGTATTAAATAACTCCACACGGTAGTAAAAGAATGGAGCTCCACAGATATACGTAGGTGTGCATATGATTAAATTTGTATGCTTCACTGTATTCAACGCCGACCTTATTTCTCCGACAAGCTTCGCGGCATCAAAGTCTTCAGTTAGCCGGAAGTCCTGCTCGCCTATCAATATAACACAAAAGTCTTCCATGGTATGGTCACAAAGCCGAGGCCGTAGTCCGCCAAAAAGGTGCTGGATACCGCCGCCTGAAATTGCATGGTGGCAACTATGAGAGTCTTCGAAGTATTTCAGCATGGCTTTCAATACCATATTGTTCCTTCGAGTACTTGTGCTGCTTATTATGCTTACTTTTTTGCGTGCTGAAGTATAGTTTTCTTGTTTATTGCTTGACAGTGACTTTATTGGAATTAGAGTTTGCTGTATTGGATGTGTACTCCGAGACTGTGGCAGTTGATGCTGTGGGGGAGCCGCCTCCTTGGTTTTCCTGTTTGCGTCCCTATTTTCGACTAATTCAGATTGGTCAGAGTTGTATTGAACCGTATTCAAGCTTTTTCTATGGTTTTTAGTTTTCTGTTGTTTCGGGGTTGATGTACAAATTTGTGTTAGTTGTTTAATTGTTCGATCATTGTCTTCTAGGTGTTTTTTTAAAGCGCAATTTTCAGATAACAGGTCCTGGATTTCATTTTCCGCCGATTGTAACTTTATTTCTAAGGTCATAATTTTATTTTTGTAATCTTCGCGAGTATCTTCGGTTATTGCTCCTAGGTCTGGGCAGCTCCTGTTTGAGTTAAATGCTTGCAACATTGTGTCTCCTCCGTTGTCATCGGAGGGAAGCGTTTCGAAGGAGTTATCAGTCGAAACCTCTATGTCCGATAACTCTTTTGCAGGGCTTTGCACTTTACTTACTACTTGCTTCCTCACAGTTACATAATCCCTAGCTGGTGTGCTACTGGCGCTTGCAAAATCACTAGATGGGCTGTTAACCGCTTGTTTGATTGTATTTGTTGTGGCTTTGTACTTGGTACGGTGACATTCCTGACACTTCCATATAGATTTACGTCCCATTAGTCGAAATCGGCTTTCGGTAACATTCGTACAAGCAATATCATAGACTCGCGCACAGTTAGAACATTTTAAAAAATATCTGTCCTTTATACGTTTTTTACATTTGCAGCACGTATTCATTTTCAACTCCAATTGCTTTGTCACAAAGTAAAAACAAAAAACAAAAAAAAAGTCACTGTTTGCATACGAGGTTTGAACTGAGTTCGTTAGCACGCACTTTTAAGCGGTAGTTTAAACAACTGAACTATCTATATATATAAAATTCAAAGTCCTGACTGACTGACTGACTGACTGATATATCAGCGCACAGCCCAAACCGCTGGACCTGGAGACTTGAAATTTTGCACATAGATACCTTATATAGTGTAGGCATCCACTAAGAAAGGATTTTTGGAAATTCCACCCCTAAGGGGGTAAATTAGGGGATGAAAGTTTGTATGAAAGTCCGTCAGTTTTGAAGTTAGGATCATGAAATTTTGTTGTTAGGCTTACGTAAAAAAAATAATTTATACGGGTCTCAGTGTTTTTGATAATTCCAACCCTGAAGGGGTGAAAAGGGGGATAAAGTTGTGTATGGAAAGGCCTACATTTTCACAGCAAAAATCACTACATTTATTATTTAGGCTTATAACGCAACGAGTATATCGGGTGTTATTGGAATTACAACCCTTAAGGGGGAAAAGGGGGATGAAATTTTGTATTTGAGTTGTTCATTTACAAATTTTTTGTTTTGAAGTAAAAATAACGTACGTGGTAACGTGTTATTACTAAGCCTCTATTGCCACCTGTCTATCCGTCTGTCTGCCACGCGCAAACATGTCCTGACTTTTTTTTTATGAAATAGAAAGGCAAACAAGCAAGTGACTGATTTGCGATCATCGTCCAACCGAAACTATTGAATCAAGAAAGCTGAAATTTGGAATATAGGTTTATTTTATAACGTAGGCATCCGCTAAGAAACCATTTTTGGTATTTTTTACCTTTAGCGGGAAAACGGGGGTGGGTGTTGAACTTTATATGAAAGTCTTTGTTGATTGAAGTTATAAACATGAAAATTTGAATTAGAACTACTGAGCATAAATAGCTTATAAGTATTATAACATAGTTCAAGATTTTTGCATTTTTACATTTAAAGGGGGAAAAGCGGAGGTGAAAGTTTGTAAGGACGTATTGATTTTTTTTAATAGGAACTTGAAATTTTGAATTTTAGATACTTATCATAAATAAATAATTATGTGTTTCAGGATTTTATGACTATGGAATTTTAGAGGTGGGAAACGGGGGTGAAACTTTGTATGGAAGGGAGGTATCGGTTTATTCAAAAATAAGAACTTCAAAATGATTGTTTATTTTAGGGTATTTGGATTTTTACATTGGAAGGGGGCAAAACGGACGGTGAAAATATGAGAGGGAGTGAGAGCACTTATAAGTTTTTGATTCTAAAAAAAAAAGACATTTGTTTTCTGTAGGCCATGCGGGCGAAGCCGCGGGCAGGACATAGTTATAAATAAATAATGAGATATTTCAGAGATTTTAGATTTTTAATTTGAAGGGGTAACACGGGGAGGGGGGAGTTTGTATGGAGGTATCGGCGTTTTTTAAAGGTAGAAACTTGAAAATAAGAACTATTGAGCATAAATGAATACCGCCGTGTTTAAGGGTATTTGGATTTTCACAATTAAAACGAGAGAAATGGGGTTAAAAATTTGTATGGAGGTACGGAGGCTTTTTCGAAGATATAAACTTGGAAGACTTTAAGGGATCACAGTTAATGTTACAAAAACTAAAGTAATGGTGTAAGAGAAGAATGAAGAGGTTTCTGAATGTGTAATAAAGATTGGTAATGAAAGAGTTGAACAAGTGAAAGAATTTATGTACTAGGTAGTATGTTTACTAGGGATGGAAAGCACGATGAAGACATTGAAAGGAGAGTGAAAGCGGGAAATTGGGAGCTCTGCGTGCTTTTGTGAGCAGCCAGAATGTCGCATCCAGCAACGTGAACAGCCAAACGTGCCTTTTACGACGTTCGGCTGTTCACGATGCTGTGTTAGTTTCCACGTTGATGTATGGAAATGAAAGCTGGGTTTGCGAGAAGAAGCATAGGAGTAGAATAAATGCCGTAGAGATCCGTTCTCTGAATAGTATGAGTGGGATCAAGCTGACTGAGAGAGTGAGAAATGGTGTTATAAGAGAGAGGTGAGGTCTGAAAGAAGATGTAGTGACTAGAGTAGAGAAACGAATGTAACGTTGGTTTGGGCATGTTGAACGAATGGATGAAAGGTAATTATGTTAGCAAATTTATGAAGTCACATCGACTGGGCGAGTTGGTCGAGGGCGGCCTCGACGTACTTTTGCCAACCAAATTTGTGATGTCCTGAAGACAGGTCAAACCAGAAGTACACGGAACTGCCGAGCATGTATGTGGCCCTAGCGAGGGAATATGCCAAGACCAGGGCAAATGACGTTCTGTGGTCTCTGCCTACCCCAAAGGAAAACAGGCGTGAGCTTATAATAATAACAATAAAAATAAACTTGAAAATTAGAATAGTAGCTGCTCATCATAAATAAATAACGATGTTTCGGGGTTTTCGGATTCAGATGTCATTTGTTTTCTGTAGGCCACGCGGGCGAAGCCGCGGGCAGAAGCTAGTGGGTACATATAAGTAGAAGATTGAAAATTGTTATCATTTGCGTAGTTTAAATGTTCGTTACTAGTGTCACTGTCACTTGCGACGAGTTGTCGCCGAGCTTTACCGAAGTCAACACGGGCACTCACGAATACTTACGGTGAACCGAATTTTAAACGAGTTAACGTTTAAGTTATACTTTCTTTCCGCTATTTTTATTGTTTATCTTGGGTATTTATTAACACTTTCATACAATAACTAAAGCGTCATAAACAGAGGTCAAAGTTTACTTTTTTTACGTGCGTGAGATGCCACTTTAATTGCACTTTTTGATTTATTCTTTAAGAGATGCACCGAAACACGACTGCATTGAGCTAGCGTACCCGCATTTTAGTAAAAGGCTTTAGTTTTTAACATAATGGAGTTTTGGTGCGTTAAATATTTATTAAACTAGATGACCCGGTGAACTTCGTATCACTTACCTTTTAATGTAAACCAAATTTATTTAAACCATATTTTATATTTAACTTTAAATAGACATCATCCAATAGTTTTAAGTAGGTATCGGCTAAATAAGTGGCGGAAAAAATGGGCAAATCACGCAGACATGACCATGTTGCATGCCGCTTATTTATTGCAGTTTAGTATTTTTTTTTTTTTTTATGGCTGCTGTTACTGAATGTTTCAGTACAATTCTGCCAGATTCAAGTTATCGAGCTTTACACGCATTTCTTTATAATTCAATTCTAAAGAAAACAACTAATTGGAAATGATAGGCCGGTTAATTCCTGAAACAACCAACGACGAACACATGTAGCTAAAGTTGCAGTTTAGTAATCTGGCAATACTGTCAGTGTCACTGTCACCTAACTTCCAGGCCACAAACAAAAAAAAACTCACCTAACTTGTCAGGAAAATATTATTGGAATTTTAAAATTATTTTCCAACATATAACTTCTAAAAATGCATTGTCCCTATTGTAATAAGTGGATGGAACGGCAGAACAAACGTAATACCTGTCCTGGTTGCAATAAAACATCATTAAAATGCGACGAATGTTACACCATAATCGCTGACACCTTCAGATTTTGTGTCATGTGTGGTAAGAATGTGAGCCGAATAATACGCATTAACAGGGCAAAGGAACAAAAAGATAGACTTAAGCAAAAGTTGCTAACGAAACCACAATTCGTCTCCACAATGGAATCATCACCGTCTATGCCATCATCTGAGGGAATATTTTGTGAATTTAATTTATCGGCCGAAGACATATTTTGTGAATTTAATTTATCGGCCGAAGACATAAAGGATATTGATAATATTCAAGACAGCCAGAAGCTCAACAACAACAATGATCTGGTTCAACCATGATGCTGCTGTTGTGATCGATGTGCATGAACTCGTTCCATTCTCTGCCTATCCACTTCATTGTTATTTACTCTGGAACGTAAACCTGCCATACTTCTACGACTGCTATCATTATCAGCCTCTCGCTGGTCATCAGTGCGGTCAGAGCGTGAGGTAGCTCGTTGCACATTTGAACGACTTCGACGACCTATGTCAGGTCGTTTTCTCCTCGGCATTTTAGCAGTATCAGAAAATAATATTTTTGTGCACTTGTTAACGGTAACTTTAATGACAAAACACAGACAGATTTATAAAAAAAAACTCTTTATTGCCATCAAAAAATAATCCCTAATTATAGAGTACGATTCACTTCTAATGTCCCTTGGCCGCGGCGCTGACATCACCTCAAAATGTATGAAGACGTCAGATTTTTGTATGAGATGTCAATCGTACCTAATCAAATTTGCCATTTCCAACACTATCATATAAATTTCTGAACGCACCGCTATGACCATTCGACAACCAAGTGACAAATCCTGTTGAGGAACTGGATATCTAAATTATGTGAAAACGCAAATCCCTTTGTAACATACCGGACTACTTCGGTGAGCAACGAGAGGGTGTGGGTTGGATGCGACGGCCCAGAGTGCACGAACAATCAAATTTAAATTAGTGGACGCCAGAATGTCCGTGACACAAAACTGTGATGTGGTCTAAGTAAAAAGGCAGTAGGTACAGGTTTAACACTTTATTTCATAAGCAGCATAGTAACTACTTACAATTAATCGTTACACAGATCAATATCCTTGATGGATGCATGTTAACTTATTGTACCCCGGTGAATAACCCGAATGTCCAAATGGACACGCAACTTACAAAGTAACTTAAAATTACCCTGTATTACCCGTTACTTGAAAGTAAATACAAGAGGGCATACTACCAGCTTTAACAGTCAATAAAACGTTCTATAAAAAGATATTAGTCCCCTTGGGGTACATGAAATTACACAGCGTCCCTTCTTAGGTATGGAACGTGGAAAGTTAATAAATAGTATGACCAACGGTAACTAACCGTGTACGATATTAAGATTGCCTTCACGGTCAATCCTGCTTCAGTCCGTAAAGAAAAACCTGACACATCCTGCGAAGTGCGCAGTCCGCTCACGCTAAGCTAAGCTCCACTCTCAGCAAATCATCATCGTCATCAAAAGAAGAACAGTCAGTAATCAGCTCGAACTAGACGTCCGATCCTGACCTCCAAAGTTGTACCAGATCCTGACATCCGAAGTTGTACCAGATCCTGACATCCGAAGTTGTACCAGATCCTGACACAGACACCGTGCCCCGATCCTGACACCCTGTGAACAATAGATATTCACAGTATCAGTAAAAGATACTACATTATAACAGAGCGCTCCTACCATGCGTCTTGACTGAGGTTAAGAAAATAATCATTACTTACCACATTAAGTGGGTAATATCAGTGGTACACACGCCTACGAATCTCCTCGCCGCATCCTCGCGCACCGGAGAGTACACGGACTGGACGGAAATGAACAGAAAACTGTAACAAAAGTAATAACAGAAATAAAAAAGAGTTACAACATAAGCAGTTTTTATCACCGGCCCTTACAACCAATATAAAACTCACTTACCGCGTTAAACGCGAAGAAAAGGAACTAAGACACACTCCCAATCATCCTTTCTTAAGGATTAAAATACAGGCAGCGCCATTACGCCATCAGCTCAGGTTTCTTGTCCCGAGGGAAAGTAAAAATAATCGGACAGTCCAGTCCGGGAAAGAAAGAAGCTTCTCGATTGTAAAAAAAAACTATCGAAACTGCACATCATGTACGTTCCAACGCCTGCTTCACCCTAAGTGCATTGTATAACTCGAGAAGATGAGAGTTGAAGAAATATTTTAATTTATCCTTAACAAAGAAAGCAGAACAAAAGTTACATGTCGTTTGCTGAAAGTACGCTGAATCCCTCCCTAATAGTATCTGTTTTTAAAGAAATCAACTAAATTACAACAACAATCCGTCAGAATTTGTCAAACTTCCAGAACGGCTCGCGACGTTTCGTTTCTGCAGTAAGCAATCACGGTGCATCACGAAATTATGAATTTTGATATTAAAACTTTTTAAGAAACGTAGTGACAAACAGTCCATTAGGTAGAATAGAGCCTGAAACCATATTTGTTACACCTCGGGAAGACTGAAACAAGTAAAAATTAAATAGAACTCGTTCGACAAACGGAGTGACGTTTGGGATTTTCATCGAGAGTGAAACAAAACGCAACAACTGTCAAGCGCTTGCGCCTTGACCAAAACAAAGTAATTGAAGATGTGTTTTTATTGATTATAAGTAAGTTTTTACAGATGAAATGGCAAAGTAAATGGTGTAAAAGAAAGTGGAAATTATGTATGAACAGCTGAGTATGTGTTGTGCGGATGGAAACTTAAAATGTAAGTAATGTAACCCTAAAGTGTTACACCTTATTCAAATAATTATCGTGAATTTGAGTCGATCGGCGTTTATATCGACGGGACGAATGTCACATGTTTGACAGCTAAGATCTTCTAGATCAGATTTTCCATTATTCCTTTAAACCTTTTAAACCTTCCCTGGACTTTCATTACACACGAACAGCAATTAATTTTTATTTATATAGATATATAGATAGATAGAAGATAATCAAATTGAGTGGTAGTAGTTAGTTAGATTTAAAAAAATTCGATTAATAAAAATAGTTAAGAGTATTTACGTATTATAAAAGTTAAAGATGATAATAGCAAGTATTGAAGTTAGATGTTTTACTATTTAGTTATGCGAGTTTTTAGTTGCTATAGAGAGTGGACACTTTTACTTGTAGTTTGGTGTTAATTTCAAATCCTTAATGTGCCATTCCCCGAGATTTTTCCCCGCTAAGTCCTGAAGTACGTAGACTAAAGGAGATCGTTTAGCTATTATCTTGCATTTTATAAACTTTGGGGCCAGTTTTTTACTGAAATGACGTGAGCTGTCGCTAAGATAGTAGGTCCGTTTCCAGACTGTATCACCAACCTCAAAGTTTGCTGGCTTACGGCGTTGATTATAACGCTTTGTACTGCTTTGATGAGCTTGAAAAAGTGTTAACTGTACTTTATCAAAAATTGTTGCAAGGAAACCTTTATTTTGCGCATAAATGTCCCGTGGTAAGAATAGCAATTCGTCCCCAATATCATTATCCACGTAGTGAGATCCGCAAGTTACCATTTCTCTGCCGTAGACTAAATATGAGGAAGTGTAACCCGTTGTTTCATTAACCGCGTTATTTATGGCCGACTGTACTTTGGGTAAGTTGACGTCCCATGTTTTGTGGTCGTCGTTTACGAAAGTGGAAACGCAGGTCATAATTGTTTTGTTATAACGTTCTGTTAAATTTATGTGTGGTGAATAACGTGCGATTAAAAAATTATTGGGAACCTTGTATTTATCGAAAAACGCTTTTATTTCACGGTTAGTGAAGCAAGTGGCATTGTCCATGTATATTGTTTGTGGAATACCATGTACTAAGAACACCGATTCCTCTAAATGTTTAATTACTATAGCCGAAGTCGCGTTTCGTACGGGAAACATTAAGCAGTACTTAGAGAAGATGCAATTTACTACCAACAAATAAGAGTTTTGTTTTCTGCTAGTAGGTAAAGGACCCATAAAATCGAGAGATATGACCTGAAATGGTCTTGAACACTGTTTGGGACGGCCCATTTCGCCTAGGGTGGCGTGTGTTGGGTTCTTATATGCGGCACATGTGTCGCATGAAACGATGAACTTAGCCACATCCTTGTACATACCTACCCAGTAGTAGTTTAAGGCTAGTCGGTGATAGGTTTTAAAGGTACCTAAGTGTCCGGCCGTAGGCTGTGCATGGTTTTCGCTAATTAATTGTTCGCGAAATTCCTCTGGCACGACCTCTTTCCAGGCAAATTCAGTGTTGTATCTAGTGTTTGATTTAGTTAATCTGTATTTATAACATTATCGGGACTTTAGCGCGATAAAAATATATTGTTGATTTACCTCGACGTTTCGGCCATGTTTCAATGCCCGTGGTCACGAGTAGACTGAAGTGGAGGGTATTACTTCTGTTTAGCCGCGCGAGTTTTACGAACTACCCGCACTTTGTCTTGTTTATTTTCCACCGGCATATCACTACACCGACACACAATGCTCACAATGTCCGACGATTTATCCGAAGATATATCTCGACGCTTACACTTGCTGATTACAGGATTCCATGATGAAGAGAGTTTATATCCGTCTTCCCGGTTGAAATTTGGAACCATTGGATTGAGCTTCATAACCCTAAAATCCTCTCTACAGAACGACATTATTATCCTAGAATAGTACGTGAAGCGATTGAAATTAAAAAGTACAAAAATTTCAACCGGGAAGACGGATATAAACTCTCTTCATCATGGAATCCTGTAATCAACAAGTGTAAGCGTCGAGATATATCTTCGGATAAATCGGTTCACGGTTGCGAAATTGTGCGCGCGTCGATATTCCTAATTATGTCGGCGAGTGTAGTAAAATGTAACACTTGTAATATAGTGATCAGCGAAGTGCTGGCGTTTATCCAGAACCAGGCAGATGTCATGAACGAAGAGAGTATCATTCGATTGTGCGCGACTGCGTTTTCGGTGGAGGAAATCGAAACCGCAAAGAATTTGCTGTTTCTTTCAGTGCAAACGTCAGAGAAAAATGTGAAGAGGAAAGGCAAGATTGAAGGAAAAATACAGCGCGACTTAGAGGATATTATATCTATTATAAAATGTACATCGACGGAACTCATTCCAATATTTGTGGCGCGAGATTTGAGAAAACTTCCACCGGTAACATATGACCATATTGACTGCACCAGACTGCTTAAAGATATAAATATGTTGAAACATCAGGTTCAAGATACAAGGGCGCAGTACGCAACAATTGAACAATTGAACGGCATTAAGATGGAATTGTATAATTTAAAACAAGCATCTCTAGTAGACGGATTTCAGCAAAATAATTATATAAATATGAAGAGAGGATCACGTAATTTAAGACAGTATGAAAACTGTGAAAACAATAGTGGGCCGTTTGGCATTTTGAATATATCCCAAGAAATAAACAATTCACCTACAAAGGGGGTAGGCGAGAAAACAGCTGATGAATATAATAGTTCAACGACCCATCTCCAACCGTCATACCAGAAAGAGATATCGCCATCCTTATCTCGCGCAGCACGCCGGTCCGAAGCAATCCCTCGCGTAGAACCGATCGTGCCCGAAGTTGAAAACAGCGCTTCGTCGCCATCTCCGACGGTGCCCGATGCGCGTGCACCGAATAGTGCAGCGAGGATGACTCATAACAGTCATAAGTCAGTCGTACTCACAGGTCGCTCGCGATGGTAGCGAATTTAATAACAAAACGGATGAACGCTGGATCACGGTACAAAGAAAACGGCACAAAAATAGATTTATTGGTACACAGGGTCAGTCTAAGGACTCAACTGGTAGTTTTAAGGCTGCGGACATTAAAGTTCCATTGTTTATAAACAACGTAGATAAAGAGTCGTCGGCCACGGATATAACGGATTATATTATGAATAAAACGAACGTGTTAGTAAGCTTAGTAGAAATAAAAATGAAGCGTCCAAAGCCCTACGCTGCATATAAAGTGTTTGTCCCGAAGCACAAAATTCAGATGTTTTTAGATGAAAATATTTGGCCTGAGGGGATAAATTTTCGACGTTTCATTCATTTCAATGAAAGAAGATCTCCTAGTCGAGATTTAAGTGAGGCAAGCTTAATTAAACAATAATAATGAAGAACAACCTTGAACACGTTAAACTAGTTAGTTTCAACTGTAAGTCCGCAACCAGGTCGGTGCAAGGAATAAGAGAGTTATGTAAGTCGGCGCATGTTATTTGTTTACAAGAAACATGGCTCCTGCCATATGATACATCATTTATCGGAACTATTGATGAAAAATTTGAATACACAAGTAAATCAGCCGTGGATACGTCGGTTGGCATTCTACGAGGAGGACCTTTCGGAGGAGTTGCGATTATGTGGAGAAAAGGTGTTTTCTCTTCAGTTACGGTAGTGCCCTGTCGTAGTAATAGGTTGGCGGCGGTTATAGTGCGTGTGGGTGATAAGAGTTCTCTCATATTTTCTGTCTACATGCCTACGGACCTGACAGAGAACTTAACGGAGTTCACAGAAGTGTTAAGTGAGATGCATGCGGTAATTGAGAACTGCCACACTGAGGCTGCTATAATGCTTGGTGACTTTAATGCACATCCGACTGAATTATTTTATAGAGAATTGGTGTATTTTTGTGATGAACATAGTTGGCGTTGCGCCGATGTGGCGAGGCTGGGTGTAACGTCAGATACACATACGTATATAAGTGAAATTCACAATAACTGCCAACGATGGCTCGATCACTGTCTAGTCACAGAGGCTGCATGGAAGTGCGTGTCCGATGTTAATGTGTATTATGATGTATATTGGTCCGACCATTTCCCCTTAGAAATACAATATAGGTTAGGAAATTTACCGGGAAAATTACTAGTTTTTGATAATGTTTGTAATATGATTAAGTGGGGCGAAAGAGATAGTGAACAAATTAACAAATACAATGAATTATGTTGGCGTAAGTTAAAAAATATCGACTTTCCGGTGGAATTAAAGTATTGTGCTGACAATTTATGTTGTAACTTAGGACATCGAACAATAATAGACAACTTATACCTAAATATTGTAAACAGTTTAAGAGAATCTGCAAAAGATAGTTTTGAGTCTCGAAAACCTAACAGAAGAAAGCATGTAGTCGGCTGGAACAAACATGTTCGGGGGTTACATCAAGAAGCAAGGTTTTGTTTTCAGATGTGGCTTGACCATGGCAGACCTACTTTTGGAGATGTGTATGACAGGATGAGTGATTCCAGGAGGCGCTTCAAGTCTAAGCTTAAATGGTGTCAGAACAACGAAAATCAGATAAAAATGGACATATTGGCAACTCACCATAAAGCGAAGGACTTTGGGGGCTTCTGGAAGCACACCAAGAAACTCGAGAATAAATCTGGTTTGCCCACTGATGTTGATGGGGTGTGCGGGCCGGATCAGATTGCCGAGTTGTTTAGGCATCATTTTGCTGTAGAGTCGCCACTGGGAGAACAGCGGCAAGTGCTGGATGTTGAGAATAAATCGGAGAACGAGTTGACTCGATTTACCACGAAAGAGGTGACAGATATAATAAGTAGCATGACTCGTGGAAAGTCACCAGGCCACGACGATCTCAGCATCGAACACTTGCAGCATGCGGGTGTTCATTTGCCCAGGTTATTGACTATGCTGTTTAATTTGTGCATAGGACATGCATATCTACCTCCTGCCCTCTTAAGGACTATTGTTGTACCCATCATAAAAGATAAAACAGGTGATGCCTCCGACAGGAACAACTACAGGCCAATATCCTTGGCGACAGTTGTGGCAAAAGTGCTGGACGGTTTGCTTGATCGCATGATGACTAAACATATTAATCTTAATGAGGCACAGTTTGGTTTTAGGCCAGGTTTATCGACGGAAACAGCAATACTGCGTCTCAAGCATACCGTTCAGTATTACGTTACAAGGAAAACGCCGGTATATGCCTGTTTTTTGGACCTGTCGAAGGCATTTGACTTGGTATCATACGAAGTCCTCTGGGGTAAAATGCGGAACGATACCAGTACACCTGCAGAAATTGTAAACTTGCTGAAATTTTGGTACTATAACCAGTTAAATAGTGTTAGATGGGCTGGCTCTTGTTCTGCGGAGTTTGGATTGGCATGCGGGGTTAGGCAGGGGGGCTTGAGCTCACCACGACTGTTTAACCTATATATTAATGGGCTACTAGATGAGCTCAGCGGAGCTGGCGTCGGCTGCTCCATTGATGGTCAATTTGTTAATAATATTAATTACGCTGACGACATGGTTCTGCTGGGTCCATCAGTCAGAGCCCTTGAGATCCTTATAGGAATTTGTGAAAGGTATGCTATAGCCCATGGTCTAAGGTACAATACCAAAAAGAGTGAGTTACTTGTTTTCAAGGCAGGAAACAAAAAACCCAAGACTGTACCTCCGATCACTCTGAACGGGGTTCCGTTGAGAAGGGTCGAGGAGTTCAAGTACCTTGGCCACTGGGTCGTTGACGATCTCTCTGATGATCGAGATATCGAGCGGGAGCGAAGGGCGTTGGCGGTGAGGTCTAACATGTTGGCGCGTAGGTTTGCACGGTGCTCACGGGAAGTTAAGATAACTTTGTTCAAAGCATACTGTCAAACTTTTTATACCTGTAGCCTATGGGCCAAATACTCTCAGAGATCGCTGAGCGCTCTTCGCGTCCAATATAATAATGGGTTCAGGATGCTGTTGGGGCTGCCTCGACACTGTAGCGCTTCGGGCATGTTCGCCCAGGCGAGCACGGATGGGTTTTGGGCGATACTTCGCAAACGCATTGCGTCTCTAATGCGCCGGGTGGGGGGGAGCGCTAACAGCCTCCTGAGCAGCATACTAGACAGGGTTGAGTGTCCAGTGGTTAGACACTGGAATTATGTTCATAGGGGAAATAGGCGTGCCATTTTTAATGTAAAATAATGTAGGTATTTTAAATTTTTAATTGTGACATTTTATTTTATTGGATTATCTTATTAAAATTCTAAATTTATTTATTCGATTCAATGATTATTGTTTTGAAATTTTTATTATTTATTTGTTAATGACATACAATTTAATTTAATTTTCAAATTATGATTATGTATTTGACTTTTCCATTTCTTTTTATTATTTTTCTATTTGACATCCAAAGTAAAGATAATCAACATTTTAATTTTAAACTTTTAATTTATATTGCGCACTAACATAGTTTTGTAAGTAATTATTGTTACTAACACATTATGGGATCAAATCCTGCAATAAATGATTTTGATTTTGATTTTGATAAAAACGTGTAATTTGACATTTTGTGCAATTTATGATGTAATTATATTGACTGAATAAATAAACTAAACTAAACTAAACTACGAAGATTTGTTTGACAGAGACGTTTTCGATCGCTTATACAAACCTAAGATCGTGCAGCCACCGAAATTATACGGATTGCCGAAGGTGCATAAGACAGGCGTGCCTCTGCGACCAATCGTGAGTCAGATTGCATCACCCACTTACGATCTTGCTAAGCACGTTGCATTCGTTTTGCAGCCGTTTGTGGGAAAAACGTCGTCTTTTGTCAGGGATTCTCGCCATTTCATTGAAATCCTCAAGGACATCCAGATAACCCCGGATGACATTATGGTGAGTTTTGATGTTGAATCACTTTTCACCAATGTACCACTCAAAGAATGTCTTGAGGTAATCCGGGGGAAGTTAAGCGACCACGAGATGTCGGAGTCTTACATGGTAGGATAGGTGAACGGCGATCTAGACGGAAGCGTAGGGAGAAACATCCGGATGTAGCGAGACAACCTGCATTCATGCCTTATGTGAAAGGAGTGACGGACAAAATTGGAGCAGTACTAGGTAAATACTCCATTAAGACTGTATATACGCCGTTGTCCAAAGTCGCGAGGCATGTACGATCTCCAAAGGATGTTATTCCTTATCAGTCACCGGGCGTTTATAAGATAGATTGCAGTTGTGGTAGTTCTTACATTGGACAGGCGAAGCGAACTATAGCGGAAAGGGTCAAGGAACATATCGCAGCTGTCAAAAATCGCCAGGTGAACAAATCCGCTATTGCCGAGCATTTGCTGCAATCGGGACCAAACCATTGGATTGAGCTTCATAACCCTAAAATCCTCTCTACAGAACGACATTATTATCCTAGAATAGTACGTGAAGCGATTGAAATTAAAAAGTACAAAAATTTCAACCGGGAAGACGGATATAAACTCTCTTCATCATGGAATCCTGTAATCAGCAAGTGTAAGCGTCGAGATATATCTTCGGATAAATCGTCGGACATTGTGAGCATTGTGTGTCGGTGTAGTGATATGCCGGTGAAAAATAAACACGACAAAGTGCGGGTAGTTCGTAAAACTCGCGCGGCTAAACAGAAGTAATACCCTCCACTTTAGTCTACTCGTGACCACGGCCATTGAAACATGGCCGAAACGTCGAAGTAAATCAACAATATATTTTTATCGCGCTAAAGTCCCGATAATGTTATAAATATGTGTGAAAGTCGCGAAAGTTTAAAACAATTTAGTTAGTCTGTATAGTGAATTATTAGTGATTTTATAGTTAGGAAAACCTTGAGCAACTATTGTACGTATTTTTGTACCATTTATCTCGTGTAGTGAGATGTGCGTTTGCGATAGAGATTGCAGATACCGGAACGGCTCGGGATAAGGAGTCGGGTATCACATTGTAGACCCCCCGTCTATGAAGGATTTCAAAATTGAAAGCAGACAGTCTTACACCCCAGCGAGCTAGTCATCCCGTCGGATTGTTAAGGGCTAAAAACCAATTCAAGGACGAGTGATCTGTGTAAACTTTGAAGGTTTTTCCATTCTCGAGGTAACAACGCCAGTGTTCAAGTGCATTTAACACTGCAAGAGTTTCACGCTCAGTTACGCTATAGTTCCGTTCGCCTGCGGTCAAGGATCGACTCATATAAGCTACCGGATGTAATTGATCGTTGGCGTATTGGCAAAACATTGCCCCTACTCCGTAGTTACTGGCGTGACAGTGTACCTCGAATGGTAAATTTAATTAGGGCAAGAGAGTACTGGCGCGTTGACAAGGCACGCCTTTAATTGTTTGAATGAGTGCTCCACCTCAGGTGACCAAGTGAAAGCCGGCGCATTCTTTTTATTTGAAGTTAGCGTGTTTAAAGGTCCCGCCAGTGTGCTAAAATTTGGTACAAAACGCCGATACCATGACGCGGTACCGAGGAATCTTTTAACCTCTTTTTTGACGTAGGTCTCGGGTAATTTAATATAGCATTAACCTTATCAGGATCCGTACGCAAGCCCTGGGCATCTACGACGTATCCTAGATATTTTAAACTTTCTCTAAAAAACTGAGTTTTTGCGAAATTTATTGTTAGGCCGGCTCTTTTAAGTTTATCAAGGACGCGTAGGAGTAAGGACACGTGTTCCTCGAACGAGCTACTGGCACATACGATGTCGTCCAGGTAACAGAATACTTTTAGTTCAAACTCAGGCCCGAACAGACTGTCAACCAAACGTTGTTGTGTCGACGGGGCATTGCAAAGACCGAAAGCCACAGTTTTAAAACAAAAGGTGCCTCAGGATGGCACAAAAAATGCAGTTTTTGTCTTGTCCTGTTCGTTAATAGGTATTTGCCAGAAGGCTTTTGACAAATCGATGCTAGATAAGTACTTGGCGTCCCTGCGGCCCTAACATGACAGCCACTTTATCTGTTTTTAACACTCCCATCGGGGATAAACTAGCCTTATCCCCGGTGGCTAACATGACCGCACGTGTCACGGTGCTTAGCACTCTTTTGACAGGTGTTAGGGTTAGTTTATCCTTTTGCCTAACATGACCGGCCACATTCGGTGATAAACCTAACGTAATTTTGACAGTTAATCGAGATAAAACGGGTTACTTTATCTGGGTCGTCGAAGGTGGGTATAAGATATTTTATTTAATTTAAACAGTATCTTTACTTTGTAATATTAGATTTTATCATCACAAAAGGTTATTAATTTAGTGGGGTAGTTACCAAATTGTTGTTTTACGTGTAATAATTGACTAATGTTTTTGTGGAATGTGACGAGCACACTTATTTACTTACTCTATTGAGCCGTGTGTGACCCCATGATAATAGCAAATAAATAAATGATAAAAACGATACTACATTGATTTGATTATTTAATGGAAAAGACAGACACATGCCAGTCACCTTATGGGAAGTGATCACTCCCGCTAATGGTAACCACCAACCCTGCAGTCGCTAATCCGTTGTCAACGTATAAGGGCTTATTACACTATGGCATAGTGACTACGCGGTATTCAGACAGTCTTACTAAGATTTAGCATAGCGTAATAAGAGTTAGCCTGTCTAATTAGACCGAACGAATGGGTTCAGCCGTGCTTACTTGCTTACTAAGACTTTCTGAATACCGCGTAGTGTAATAAGCCCTTTAGCCGCCCCCCTATCTCTGGGCCTTCGGATCATCATTAATCGCACGAAACGAAATGTATACTACTTCACGCCGGTACTCTGTCTAAGCATGGTACTGTAAGGACCTTTAGGTTTCCTTGCAGCCTCTTCCAGAGCTGACCACGGCAACAAGAGTGGCAGTTTGTACTAGAAGAAGAAAAGGGACTTTCAATTGTGACTGTAAGATTGACATGTAATGTATGAATTGGAAAATAAACTAGAATAAATTATAAAGTTCTTAAACTTATGCGTTAGCTTGTTAGTTGTTTAGTTTTGAGTTTGTACAGCATGTTTAATTTTCAATTCATGATACATAAGATTGAGTTTGGGCTTGCAAAGGTTGATTTATTTAAAATAATATACAACTGCATAGTCATAAATATGTTTATTAAAAACTACAATACAGCAAAGTGGTTGTGTATTAGGCTATGAATAATAAGTTTTATTAGTTGTCGTAGATATGAGGTACTAATAATTCCGCCCGCACCTTGGTGCATATCTGAAAATGAAACAAATTGGTTGCTGTTTTGATTTACAGGTGATTCAGAATATGCTCTAGAACCGTTAATAATGACATCTGTTTTAAATGCTGCCCTACATTCCCCAGATGAAAGATATACAAACATGCTACGAACCATGAGGTTTGATTTTAAGAGTGGCACAAGCTAAATGTGCTAGACTAATAAATAATTGTTTCATTTACTTGTTTACTTCTATTCTATCTTATTATTTGATACGAGCACAGAATAAAGAGGGTTAAAGTGGTCTCATACATGGAGACATACTACATAAAATTCAAATATGGTAGCTTCGTGCTAGCAACGCAATGGATAAACATTTCAAATCGAGCTATTTATTATGTAATGCATTGTTTTAACTAAGGTTCAAATTATATATACATGTATGTGGTCAATAAATCTATACAAGGGTATATAGCATGTCAAGCCAAGTTCAAGTAACAGAACTGGCAAGCAGCACCGTGTGTATTATTACACGAACCATTTGAATTATTATGTCCGATGGCTAGTTTCTACCAGCAAGCAACTGGCCAAGTTAGACCTTAGGCTACAGTATATTATCCTAAGTTATAAGAAAAAATGATATTTTATGTTGTTATATGGCATGTCTGTTCTATTTGCGGATGATACGACTGTCGTCGTCAGCGCTCAGTCCTATGAACAACTCGCCGAGAAAATCCGCGAGGCGTGCAGGCAGCTGCAGGAATGGTTCAGTTCGAATGGGTTGCTGCTGAACGTAACCAAATCAAATATTATGATTTTCTCAGGTCGAAGTATCACATTGCCTCCGTGTGTCACCAATAGTCCAATGCCAATATGTTGTGAGTCTAGGTTCCTAGGATTCACATTAGACGCTAATCTTAACTGGAAGTGCCATGTCGACGGGCTGTGTGATAGATTGAGTAGTGCGGTATTTGCGCTGCGGAGACTCAAACCGCTTATCTCTGATGATGCCTTAAGACAAGTTTACTTCGCTCACTTTCACTCGCTAATGTCGTACGGTACACTCATATGGGGTAACTCCACGGATGCCAATAGAGTTCTGCTGATGCAAAAACGTGCCGTACGGACACTTTCTGGTGTAAAACCAAGAGATTCATGCAGAGACTTATTTCCAACACACCGCATCATGACGCACTACTCACTGTACATATTTGAAATAATCATGTTTGTCAGGAGGAACCTGTCCATGTTTGCCCGCGTGGATGTCGAGGGCAAACTACTTCGTCGCACGGGACGTCTCAGGACGGTACCCCGTCGCATGGCACTTGCAGAAAAGAACCCACGCGTCATTGGTCCCACCTACTACGAGTATCTACCCGCTGAATTAAGAAACTTAAATTGTGACGAAGCATTTGGTCGCCGACTGAAGAACCTTTTGTTGGATCATCCATTGTATTCAGTGAAAGAGTATTTGGACATTTTTGTTTAGTTTTTTAAGTGTAATTTGACATTTTCATATTTTATTTCTTTCTTTCTTTTTTATTTATTTTTGATCCCTATTAGAGACGAATTTTTCATGTTGACATTCCAATTTTAATTTTAATTTTGACTTAGTTTTAGTGTATAATGCTTATTATTTTTATTATGATGACATACCAATATTAATTTGATTAGTTTTAGTATTTAATAGTTATAATATTTGTTTAATTATGCTGACATTCGAATATGATTTTGTTTTAGTTTTATTGATTAATGCTTTTTATGAAATTTGACGATCTCGATATAAAAACGTGTAATTTGACATTTTGTGCAATTTATGATGTAATTATATTGACTGAATAAATAAACTAAACTAAACTAAACTATAAATAAATTTCAGGACTGACCATTGTAGTTGGCACCCATTTAGATCTCACTTCTTTTGTCGTTGAAGTCAACAACCAAGGCATATGTATATCATAATATTGAACTGTGCTCTCATTTCACATTTATGTTTTTGATAACCTCTGCCTGGAGAAGGAATAAAAAATATGTTTATTATTAGGGATACATAGAGCATTGGCTTAGTGCCTAGAGGTAGACCCGTGGTCGTAAGTTCGAGAGGTACCGAGTTCGTTCCTCAGCGTTAGCCATGTAAGCCTGAAACAATAATTTTAATAATCAATTATCTGGTCAATGTTATCAAGTTAACTGCATACAGTCAAGCACACATTTATTGATGAAGGTTGTTGCGATCTTCGGATGATTTTAGTTATCATTTGGGTCCTGCAACCATGGTTCCAGTTTGTCATTTTACCAAACTACCTGTTATTCGCCATAAATTCAGTAGCAGGTAAAATAAATAGAAAATATCTTTACAGAATTATATAATACTTACACCTGTTTTTCTTTCGGCCGCATTTCGGCGACTTCGGTTTATTTCAGGATTTTGCTTTCCTTTTGTTTACTAGAATTGTAACAGGTCTTCATGTCTGATCGCTGTCAGTTTCAAAATTTTCAACTGTCAAGTGTCAAATTTTGTTGATTTTCGTTCGGAAACTACAGATGCAAATCGTTCAGGACTGTTTTTAAAGCTAGCTATGTATGTTTAAAGAAATCTATGCATGGTTGTTTCTGTCACATTGCGAAAATGAACGAATGAACTGAATAATTAAACAATATTTTCATTACTATAGTAACACAGTTTTATCTTTTTTAACACCGTCTTAACCCTGGTGTTAATTTTATCTGTGTGGTCAGTCATGTTAGCGTTTGGGTTCAGATAAGGCGGGGTTTAAAGTTTTATCTCTCGGGGTTAGTTTAACCCCTGGTCTATAATGTTAGGCCCGCTGAGGTTATCCAGGATCTCTGATATGTAAGGCAAACTGTACGCGTCCTTTTTAGTCACTGAGTTAAGTTTGCGGCTATCTAGGCAGAACCTAGGTTTACCGTCTTTTTTGTTTACTAGAAGTACAGGGGATGACCATGCACTTTCGCATGGTTGAATTACGTCTAAAGCTAACATTTCCTGTACTTGTTCGTTTATTATCCTAAGTTTTTCAGGGGACATGCGGTAAGATCTTTGCCGAATAGGTTCCGAATCGCCTGTGTTTATACTGTGAGTGATTAGCGTTGTACGACCTAGACCTATTTTTTCGTACGATATGGCGTTAAATTGTTCCTTGATATGATCTGCCTGTACGCGCTGAGACTTTGTTAGGTGGCTATAAGACCACAAAGAGCTGGGGTCCGCAACCCGATTCGCTTGTTTGGTAACGGGCTCGCTTACCCCAAGACTGTAGAGGTACTTGGGGCAAACTATGAAAGCGCGCCAGAAGTCAACGCCTAATATAATCGAGGTACAGATCCCAGGTACCACGTATGCCCTTATAGTGTGAGTCGGTTGCTCAAAGGTCATATCGAGATCAAAATAACCCGTACTTCGTAAGCGTTGTCCGCCGGCCGCTATTATTTGCACCGAATCATCGTAGTTTATATGTAAGCCCTTTTCAAGAAGTGTATTATGTCTATAACTGTGACAGCTGCTCCGGAGTTGAGTAAACATCCCAGGACTGCCAGTCCGTCTATAAGTACCGTTACGAACGGCCGCGTATCAATTAAGTTAGTGCATGGCGAAATAGCGGTCACGTTATATGATTTAAAAAATGCATTTACGTAATTTAGCCATTGTGACCAGTTATTATGTTTAGATGAGAGATTGCTATTTCACCCCAGTTCTAGTTTTTTGAAGTTCTAACGTTCGGTTTAGTAGTATTACATTTTGGACATTCCGTTGCTTTTACGCCTGCGTTACCGCAACGAAAACAGACGATAGTACGTGGTGCCATACAATTATCTAGTGTGTGTGTATGCGTTCTACAACGTACGCAAAATGGTTTAGTGTTAGTGTAGATTTTGGGGCTTAAGGCACTAACTGGGTAACGCGGCCTATAGTGCGGGCCGTGTTGCTTGCCAGTGTTGGCATAGTTAGCCGAGAGGCCCCCACCATGGGGTTTGTTTTTGAATTTTTATTAAGAGCCGGAATCAATTCGAAATATCTCTGAAAATGAAAATGAAAATGAAAAATTTATTTTGCAAGTAGGCCGTATAGGCTCTTTTACATGTCTGAATCTACTAGCGCTTCGGAAAATGGAAGATACTACTGAGAAGAAACGCCGCAAGAAACTCAGCAGTTTTTTTTTTCTTTTCCTTTCAAAACAGATTACAGTGCAATTTATCACAATAGTACATGGCATACACAAGTAACACAAAATAATAATAATTAAAAAAAAACAGTAAATAGCACAGCAAGCTTTAAGCATATTGAACGTACTGGCACTAGTTAAGAATGATCAGGAGATGTATAGGGTCCCCAGATCAAAGAAATTAGATAGGGATGTATATGGTCCCCTAAATAATAACAATCAAATACTTAGTCTAAATAACTTAGAGATGTATAGTCTCTAAGGGTCAAAAAAACAAATTAATTAACTTAATCTATGCTTAGCAGAGGTGTAAAACGCTTCCACGGTCAAACTGTGCAATATTACTTGGAGATGTATAGTCTCCGCATGTCAAAATAAAATAAGAATAAAAATATTCATGTCAAATAAAAAGAAAATAGTACATAAATATTAAGCTTGTGGATTCAAAATAGGCATAGCTAAATATTTAAGGCGATGCACCAGTGGAGAAGCGGAGAAAAACGTTATACTAGATCCAATTTTTTAGGTATTTACAATTAAATATCGATCGTGCAAAAATTATACGATATAGTTAAGGATATTGTCTGAGGAATGTGCTAATTTGTTACACGATAGGGTGTACTTTGCCCGATCATAAAAAATCCCAAATACAGCCTAATATTAAAGTCTAAATCCAATAATTTAATAATGAAATTTCTGAATTTACACATCATTTTTATATGGAAATATTCCTCTTTAAAAACTACAGGGAACCTGCTAAAATTTGGGTTTCTAGTGAAGTCCTATATTTTTTTGTCAGTTTATTTATCCCAAAACTTGAATATTTCCCAGCGGTTTGAGAGACGCCGCGCCGCCCGCTACCCCGCCAGTCGCAATCCGGCACTTGCCAACGTTAGACCTGTGCCAAATTTTCTCCGCCCGTTTTTACATTCGCGCAACAGCATAATAATTAAAAATGGCTTAAAAAATATATCAAAAATTAATACGTAATAAAAGTTAATCATAGTTTAACATCTAAAATGTTATATACTGTGCCGTAGTGTAAACAATACGAGAAATTGATGGCGCGCGTCTTAGAACATAATATCCACCGGGAGTGGCCTTGTGTGAAAATTTGCTTACACAAAATTCTGCCATTTCTCGCGGGGCATTTAAAACACTCGTGTTTGAAGGGCTCTCATTATATTATAGCAGTTGCATAAACTACTATTAATATACTTGTTGCCAAGAGCGACGTAATAATGCATGTAATGTAATTTTGATTAGTAATCTATATATATAAAATTCAAAGTCCTGACTGACTGACTGACTGATATATCAGCGCACAGCCCAAACCACTGGACCTAGAGACTTGAAATTTTGTACATAGATACCTTATATAGTGTAGGCAACCATTAAGAAAGGATTTTTGGCAATAACACCTCTAAGGGGGTAAATTGGGGGATGAAAGTTTGTATGAAAGTCCGTCAGTTTTAAAGTTAGGATCTTGAAATTTTGTTGTTAGGCTGACGTAAAAAAATAATTTATACGGGTCTCAGTGTTTTTGATAATTCCACCCCTGAAGGGTTGAAAAGGGGGATAAAGTTGTGTATGGAAAGGCCTTCGTTTTCACAGCAAAAATCACTATATTTCTTATTTAGGCTTATATAACGCGACGTGTATATTGGGTTTTATTGGAATTACAACCTTTAAGGGGGTGAAAAGGGGGATGAAATTTTGTATTTGAGTTGTTCGTTCACAATTTTTTTGTATTGAAGTAAAAATAACGTACGTGGTAATGTTTTTTTTTATGAAGTCGGAAGGAAAACAAGCAAGTGGGTCACGTGATGGTAAGTGATCACCAACGCCTATAGACACCCGCAACACCCAAGAGATTGCAGATGCGTTGCCAACCCAGAGGGCTAAGATGGAATACCTCTTGTGCCAGTAATTACACCGGCTGTCTTGCTCTCCACGCCGGAACACAGCAGTGCAACCACTGCTGCTTAGCGGCAAGATTAGTGAGCAAGATGGTGGTAGCGATCCGGACGGACCTTGCACAAGGTCCTACCATCCGCTGTGTTATTACTAAGCCTCTATTGCCACCCGTCTATCCGTCTGTCTGTCTGCCACGCGCAAACGTGTCCTGACTGATTTGCGATCATCGTCCAACCGAAACTATTGAAACAAGAAAGCTGAATTTTGGAATATAGGTTATTTTATAACGTAGGCATCCGCGAAGAAACCATTTTTGGTATGTTTTACCTTCAGGGGGAAAACGGGGAGTGAGGGTTGAACTTTGTATGAAAGTCTTTGTTGTTTGAAATTATAAACATGAAAATTTGAATTAGAACTACTGATCATAAATAGATTATAAGTATTATAACGTGTTTCAGGATTTTTTCATTTTTACATTTAAAGTGGGAGAAGGGGGGTGAAAGTTTGTAAGGACGTATTGGTTTTTTTTTAATAGGAGCTTGTAATTTTGAAATACAGCTACTTACCGTAAATAAATAATGACGTGGCACAGGGTTTTCGAATTTTCAAATTTGTAGGGGGGAAACGGGGAGTAAAAGTTTGTATGGAAGTATCGGGTTTTTAACGGCACGGTTGGTCTATTTTGCCTATTTTAATAGCATTATTTCGTACGGCCTTATTTTATGGGGATCTGCTGCAGATATTGAGTCAGTTTTCATTTTGCAAAAAAGGGCAGTTAGAGCAATTTATAATATGGATACTCGTGAGTCATTAAGGGAATTTTTCAAGGAAATAGACAGACATCTTAACCCTACCGTCGCTATATATTTTTGAAATAATCATGTACGTTAGGAAAAATATATGCAATTTCTCTACCAACGTCGATAAGCCAAAGGCTACTAGAAATACAGGAAAGCTTAAAGTTCGTGGGAAATTGTGTAAGATTTTACAACAAAATTCCAAAAAACATAACTGAACTAAATGATACAAAATTTAAATCTATTGTCAAGAAGACATTAATTTCTCGGGCGTATTATAAAATCAATGACTATATCTTGGACAAGGATGTTTGGAAATGATCCCGATCTGTATTGGCGATCCCTGGCTCCAAAGATTGTACACCTGCTGTGTTAAATTGTTAAATTGTAAAAATTTTGAATATTTGAGATGTAAAATAACATTGTAATTTTGATTTATTTAAAAAATTACACCTCGTTGAGTTTCTTGCCGGTATCTTCTCATCAGAGGTTTTTCCGAACCGGTGGTAAATTTTTTGACATTCATAAGTGCTACCTGTAAGCCTAATCTGAATAAAATATTTTGATTTTGACTTTGACTTTAATAGGAACTTGAAAATTTGATTTTAGATACTTATCATAAAAAAATAATTATGTGTTTCAGTGTTTTACGACTATTGCATTTTAGGGGTGGGAAACGGGGGTGAAACTTTGAATGGAGGGGAGGTATCCGTTTATTCAAAAATAGGAACTTCAAAATATTCGTTTGTTTAAGGCTGTTTGGATTTGGATGCGCGGTGAAAATATGAGAGGGAGTGAGAGCACTTATAAGTTTTTGATTTAAAAAAAGAATTGTCATTTGTTTTCTGTAGGCCACGCGTGCGAAGCCGCGGGCAGAAGCTAGTATTTATATAGATTAACTTCTTCTACCTAAACCGACCCGTAGAAGGATGTACGCTACTCTGCTAATATGTTTTATTGTAATACTACATGTTTTATTTTCTGTTGACCTGTAAATTGGCTTGACAGATAAATTTATGATTATGATCAAACATTTAAGGCAAGGCATTTGAACGCGAACTAGGATATGTTGTTATTATTAAATTCTCGTAGTACGATATGCAATAACCTAAATATTTCTTGACCAAAGTCTACATTGAGATCTGTTTCTTATTACATTCTTTTTACATGAAGTGAAATAGTATACTTTACTATAAACAATCTTTGCGTCTATAAGAAATATGAATGTAGGTGATCATTTTTAGTTTATTTTATTGCCAGAGGGTTCCTTAGTTTGATCTTGTATGACTAATTATAATTTTGAGAGCGCGACGTGTTTTTAAAATGGCTCTGCCAGTAAAGTCAAATGTTTGGCACTTTTTTATTAAAAGTGACACGGGTGGAAAATGTAAATTATGTCAACTATTGGTTAAAACAAATGGAAATACCACCAAGCTGACTAACCATCTAAAACGACACCACAAGGACACATATTGTGATATTATTGATGTAAATAAAAGTTTAAGCAAAATTGGAGAAACTTCCAGTACAACAACAGCTGAAATCGAAAGAAATATTTTTTTTACTTAAAACAACTGCTAGCCCGCACCCGCTGATTCCGCTGTATTAATTACCCAACTGCCGCAACAAGGGAGGGTAATCGAATAATTGATCATTATACTCCCACTGTATACTTCAACTGCCGCCAGATTGTCTATCAACTATCCCTCTACAAAAAATAACAAATGATTCTGGCTCTTTGTTACGTACGACGTTAAGGAAGGACAAACAAACTTCTTTTTTGATTTACAATATTACTACGGATTAATGGAAGTATGGATTACGATGCGATCTTTGCTAGATCGATTCAAACCTATGCGATCCAGATCGTAGATCGATTCAATGGATTACTATCCATTGCGTTCCAATAGATTGATTCAAATCAAAAAATTGGGCATCCCTAGTAGCGGGCGTCGGCTTTGCTTCTTGTAAAACCGCTGGAAAATATTCAAGTTTTGGCATAAATAAATTGACTAAAAATATAGGACTTCAGTAGAAACCCAAATTTTAGCAGGTTCTCTGTCGTATTTAAAGTGAAATATTTCATTATTATTGATATTTTTTCTTTGGGAAAACTACCCTCGGTGTCATCTATGAGAAACTTAATCAAGTTGTCTCATTCAACTTGGTCATTTATGAATGCCCGTTAGCTGACAGGGGATGACGCCATTTGTTGTTAAATTATTGTAATGACCGTAAAGACGAAGCACATTGAAAAACTCGCAGGGTATGGCACGGTAATGTGGCGGAAACTGGCAAACGCAAGGCACGAAATGCTTATGTTGCAGGTTCGAATCCTGCCATTGCTCTAATTTTTCTTTGTGTTGTCATTCATTATATATAGCATGTTAAATTTAAATTGAATGTATAAAAAAAAAATACAAAAAGAAAATCGAAAACAAATAAAAATAAACAATTCCGATTACAATAATTTAACAACAAATGGCGTCATCTCTCGTCAGCTAACGGGCATTCATAAATGACCAAGTTAAATGAGATAACTTGATTAAGTTTCTCACAGATGACACCGGGGGTAGTTTTGCCAAAGAAAAAATATCAATAATGTAATGACCGTAAAGACGAAACACATTGAAAAATTCGCAGAGTAAGGCAGCGGTAATGTAGCGGAAACTGGCAAACGCAAGGCACGGAATGCTAATGTTACAGGTTCGAATCCTGCCACTACCCTAATTTTTCTTTGTGTTGTCATTCATTATATATAGCATTTTAAATTTAAATTGAATGTATAAAAAAAATACAAAAAGAAAATCGAAAAAATTTAAAAATAAATAAATTCGATTACAATAATATATCGTATATTGTTTGCTAGATCGATATTTAGTCGTATAATGCGCATAAATAGCACTTATGATTAAGAAATATATGAAAACAAATATTACTACATATAAACAAATTTATAAACATTGGCGTTATGAATTAGAATGATTAGGAGTTTCAATCGTTAGTATAAGAAAATATATGGAAATAAATATTAGCATAAAAAAGGTGTGTGATTAGCGATATTATGAATTTTGATTATTACGAGTATAGGTATGTATGAGTTTCGATTGTTAGTGTTTAATATTTTTATGCAGAGTGATCATTATGATGTAAAATGGTATGAGAAACATTTTCGGACTTCCGATAATAGGACTTAAAAAGTTATGTTTAAAAAATGCGCACCCGTCCCTATGCCAACGGCTCTGTAACTATAATGATCTAAGGCGCGCGTAGAGTGAGACGCATTGGCGCAGCGGCCGCGCGGTCCCCCACACCTCACCACCTAAAATCCGAGTTCGCGGGGAAATGCCTCGCCTTAAAATAAAAATAAAAAAACACCGATTACTAAGTAAACCGTTTATAGCGACCGCATACTGCAAGTATGCAAAATGAGGTAAATTATTAAAATCCATAAGCTTAATAAATGGACATATACAAGAAAAAACAAACAAAACAACAAAAAAAATGTTGAAAATCCAACAAAAATCAGAACTTATACAATAGTAACTTAATATATACACTTAGTTATATACATAAATATAATTAAATAGAGAACACGATGAAGACTCCCACACTAAGTCGCATTTTAGAGCACACATGTTGGGCTTTTTTTTGAGGGTTACAGTCTTTGCAGCATGAATAGTCCGGACCCCACAAACAGCACCCGATCACGAGTATGACCCGTATCTCAGCCATCGTCTCCCTCAACCATATTGCAGGGAAGGTGGCGACCCGATCAACGACGCCACCGTAAGCAATGCCCCTTAAGCGAGCATGACATACTCAAGCTGTAGGACTACAAAAGATAAATTTAATACGGCTCGTTTGGCGAGAAACATCACAATGTGCTCTAAGATAAGAATTACACTGTGATGTCATTAATGTGATGTCATAATTGAGTGGAATACAAATTGTTAATAAGTGTTAATACTTAGAAATTTCACAAACATACAATTATTTATTAAGGTCACATTTAAATTAAAAAGTGAACAGCCGGTAACGGCAGCATAAAGCTAAAAGCTGTGTTCAAGATGATTATCATTAATTATATAATACGCTCGAGAAATTAATATTTTATTGACTTCATTATACGTAGTATCTTTTAGTAGTCTGTGACTTCATTTCTGTTGAAAGTCAGAATTTTGTTGAAAGATCAGAATTTCCCATGAATGATTTATTGGTTATAGTTAGTTTGTAAGCTGGAACTTTAAGCTTTCCGGTATTTCTGGTAGCCTTTAGCTTATTTACATTAGTAGGAAAATTGCATATGTTTTCTGTTCAATAATACACCACCTAATTTAGTTCAATTTGCCACGTGTACATCTCGTGATTTTGTATTCATGACGGTTTGTGCGTTAGAATCAAATTTATAAGTTTAAGTATCACTTTATTTCCCAAAATCATGATTTTAACGTAAGCTTTTCTACCATACCCAGGCAATGAATCGGCTATATTGTTTGTCAGAGTAGTACACCACTCTATAGTTACACACCTGCCATCGTAATACCCAACATTCTATTCGAGTACAGAGTTTTGATTTTTCCATTCTTAGTAGTTTGTGGTCAGTGCTCAGTCCAATTTATTTTAGTCCATATAAATATACATTATAATATGTTCAACCGTCCAGACCAAACGAGTGCCTCTTTTTTAGTCTGGCATTATCGTTTTTCCATATTATTAGTTGGACTTCTATGACCGTTTACAATAATCTGCGGCTGTAGTTTTATATTGCTGACAATTTGTAAAATGGGGACTATTGGTGAAACCAAAGGCGTAGCTTGATCCACAGGCAAGATTATCTGTTTTAAGATGGGGACTATTGGTGAAATCCAAGGCATAGCTTGATCCACAGGCAAGATTACCTCTTCTTTCATCGAGTTTATCATTGAGCTTATGCTTGAGCCGTCAATCTGCTTACATTCAGATACCTAGCAGTATCCTTTTTTTTTTTAGGCTAGTCGCCGGTTTTGCTTGTAGTTAGACTATAATTGCCTTCAAATAAGCCAAATACTTTTTTTCATTGATTTTCTGATTATTTAATTTTATATTTCCTTTGTACGCCATTACGTTTTGACATGAACTTGATCACATCTGTCAGTATCACTACCATGAGTTGCCATCGAAAACTTTTATATTTTATTTTGTTGTTTTTACTAGCTGAGAATGTAAATATAAAAACCTCTTTATAGTGATGTATAAGTATATTTCTACTAGGTGAGGTATATTCGTACCAATCGTAGGTCGACGCTTATTGTTTGTATCTCATTGTTAATTATGCGTAAAGTTTTCTGGGTTAGCTGGAAGATGCTGAGTTATCCCCTAACAGGGATAAGTAACTTAGCTTTTGTACTCAATTATTTTACTTATAATGTTGTGTAGCGTGTTCGATGTAAGTACAATAAAGTAATTACTGACTGACTTAAACCTCCTATCACGTTGCAACCGTTGACTGTGATTAAACACGCTCTAATTTGCAAGTTAAAGAATAACCCCCTTATTCATTAACGCTTCGTAAGCGTTTGTTAGTCAACATATTTTATGTCTTTATCTGTCATTGATTGTGGCGTTTGCCCTCAAATGAAAGGGACAAAACATTTACTACCTTAAAAATATTGTTAACTGTTTATGAATAATGGGGTTAGCTATAGTCGATAAGATCTTCTGTCAACCTTATGCCTCATGGTAGGTACCGATGTTTGACGCTAACAGTTACAAAACAATAATCGCTACGTCGCTAGCGCTTAGCTTTCGATGAGTAATTTATCATTGGATTCATACTAACGATCTTTAGTTCTAAAAGTGACCGCTAGAAGCGCTGTACAATTCTTCATACAATTTATTTACGCCGTCGCTAGCGAGTGTAGTCACTGTAAGCTCATGGTAAGGGTACTGATACTTTGTCTCTGGCGAGACAGCGTGCAATGTTATTGCTATGGAATTTACTTCCACTTTTGTTTTCGCACTATTTCGTTTAGAAGTTACCTTTGTATCATAATTGTCAAAAACTTTGTCTCTAATAGAACGCTTTTGTTGTGAAATTTATTTACACATTTGTTTATCATGGTTTTGTTGGATCTTGTTTCCATTTTGTTCACTTGTTCATTTTATTTTATTACTGTTGTATTCTTTTTGTCATTTTTAATTTTAATTGACATTACCTTGCATTAGAAATAACAATATAATATATTTTCGATACGCCTATAAAAATGTTATACTTAGTTTTTTTTTCCTTGTTTCAACTTAAATGCATTTTGAACAACCTGGCCTGGTCAACTTTCTATAGTGAACAAATCACAGAGCGTATTTTCTAACTATTGGATATCTGATTACACAATCTATTAAAGTAAATTGATTGATTTGATTGTTTCTTCCTTAAAATGAAAACAAAATGAATAAGTTGGCACTTATACATAAAATCGGACCTCTAGACAATGTGTTTATTGTCAATTGTATAAACAGGCATCATTACCAGTTTATAGGGAACTCAAGGAGTTTTTACGCCTTTGTGGTTGCATAACTGATTATATTTATTTATACCTCTGAGGTATAGGGAACTCTCAATGTTTTCACATTTTCGTCGTTGCACCACATAAGTACCCACGTTGAGAAACCAACATTAATAGGGTTTCGGTTATGCAGACGGGAACACGTTTTAGATTATGGTTTCCGCACTATAGGGAGCATTTTTAGCAAATAGATATTCTTACGGGGCCTACTTTGTATGCCCTTATTTTATTTATTTTTTACTTACAAAATTTGTTCAAAATATCTTTAAATAGAAAACGAGTGAGGAGCGGGAGCTTCGTTTGCTCACACGTACCTACTAAAAATGTCGAATATAGTTTGTGCCCAAAACTGAGGGTAGGGGGTCAATGCGCCCGAAATCAGACCATTAAAATCTTCAGCACCAAATGAAAATATAACTTACTAAATAGTAAGTTATATTTTCATTTTTTTTATAAAGACGAAACACATTGAAAAATTCGCAGAGTATGGCAGCGGTAATGTGGCGGAAACTGGCAAACGCAAGGCACGGAATGTTAATGTTGCAGGTTCGAATCCTGCCACTACCCTAATTTTTCTTTGTGTTGTCATTCATTATATATAGCATTTTAAATTTAAATTGAATGTATAAAAAAAATACAAAAAGAAAATCGAAAAAATTTAAAAATAAATAAATTCGATTACAATAATATATCGTATATTTTTTGCTAGATCGATATTTAGTAGTATAATGCGAATAAATAACACTTATGATTAAGAAATATATGAAAACAAATATTACTATAAACAAATTTATAAACATTGGCGTTATGAATTAGAATGATTAGAAGTTTCGATCGTTAGTATAAGAAAATATATGAAAACAAATATTAGCATAAAAAAGGTGTGTGATTAGCGATATTGTGAATTTTGATTATTATATGTTGAGTTTCGATTGTTAGTGTTTAATATTTTTATGAAGAGTGGTCATTATGATGTAAAATGGTATGAGAAACATTTTCGGACTTTCGATAATAGGACTTAAAAAGTTATGTGAAAAAAATGCGCACCCGTCCCTATGCCAACGGCTCTGTAACTATAATGATCTAAGGCGCGCGTAGAGTGAGACGCATGGGCGCGGCGGCCGCGCGGCCCTCCACACCTCACCACCTAAAATCCTAGTACGCGGGGAAATGCCTCGCTTTAACCATCATTACAAACTAAACAAAATTAAATATATTATAATCAAAACGCTTTTTGCGGAGGTGTTTTTATGCACTGATGATGACGTTTTTAAAGTTGATTCGTAAGGCTTTATTAAATTGACGTGTTGGTAGCTTACGTTGTAGTTATGAATAGTCATAGCTCAATATCACTGTGATTTAAATTTCGTATTCTTTGATATTGACATATAACTGCTATCTTGTATTGTTCATGAATAAACATCAATCTATCCATCTATCTATTTGTCAGTATACAGCTGACCGTGGGCATTCATAATGTTACAGTTATGAAGAACTCAAGGAGTTTTCACTCCTTTATGGTTGCGTAACCAAACATATTTGTAATTCCCAGTTATGAAGAACTTAAGTTTTTAACTTAACCTTTTTACTTAACCTTTACTTGCTAGTCTCATTCATCTTGGGATCTCCACGGAAGCGACGAAGTGGTTTTCATCCTATCTCTGTGATCGGGTTCAGGCGGTTCGTGCTGGTTGGTCAATTTCTGACTGGTGCGAGTTGAGTACCGGAGTTCCTCAAGGAGGAATTCTGTCCCCACTCTTATTTTTGGTATTCATCAACCTCATCACTCCCAGAATCAAATGCTCTTACCATCTGTATGCTGACGATTTACAGCTGTATGCGCAGGCTGATGTGAACGACATAAATTCGGTGATTGCTGCTGTTAATTATGACTTGGAACAGATTTCCGATTGGTCGCACAGCTTTGGAATCTCGGTTAATCCGTTAAAATGCCAGGCCATTATTGTGGGGAGTTCGCATCAGCTTGTTAGGTTGGGCACTTTGTGCGTTGCACCGATCTTGTTTGACGGCGCCGTCATACCCGTCGCTGACAAGGTCAAAGACTTGGGCCTTGTCATTGATCCGCAGCTGTCATGGGATAACCAACTCGCAGAGGTGAGTCGGAAGGTTGTAGGCACCCTGCGTGCACTATATCGGTTCAGGAACTTTCTCCCAGTAAGTAGTAAGTAGATAGCTGGCAACCCTGCCAAGCTCAAACGTCAAAAACGACACTGCTGTTATAAATATTAAAAATAAATATAATTCAAGTGTTTAAAGTAATATAAACAACAAAAAATCATTCTTAATAAACAAGAACATGTTCGAGTAAAGTAGTTTATGTTGTAATTAACGTTAAAGTGTTAAATTCCAAGTATACTCGCCAGCCCAGCGGCGTCCAACGGACAGCAAGTTCAAATCTACGTCTAAAAAAGGGAAGTATTGTCTTCGCAAATAATAAATAAATCAAAATAGGACACCTAAAAACGCATTAAATAAGCATTGTGTAACAAACAGTCTGTAGTTATTGAACAAAGGCTAGAATCTTACATTTATAACCTCAAGCATAAATGTCATTGAACCGGTCAGCTGTTTACACAGGGCGTTTCTGTTCATAATACCTTCTTGCTACTCTTTACTAGCAGCTTAGACGCCTAAATACTGTTGTCTGTACCTATCTTGCCTTTCTCGCGACTTTTTCTTGTTTTCCTAATAACAATCCGACTTCACAGCTTTCTATGCTTGGTGTATAGTTGCGTTGCGGTTAGTTTCAGGTGCTGTGGAGTGACTGTGTGTCTCCTGAGTTCAAAATGTCTAGCTCAGTGATGACCCGCAAGGCCACGGCACGTGAACTTGATCTCAAACTGAACGCAACCCTTAAAGAGCTCAAGCAATCTAATGCTACGTGTGAACAGCTACTGCGGGAACGTGATGAGAGCGAAGAGGAGGTCAATAAAATAGTAGCAAAAAACACGAAACTTAAATACGAACTGGCGGACTTGGATGTGATGTACACGGACGTAGCAGAACAGAGCGACCAACTGCTGATCTCTGTTAGCAAATTCCAGCAATGCTTTGACGTTCATGAGCGGGCTCTGCAACGGGTCGACGACCTCGAGTACGAGCTCGCCGACTCCCACAAATTAGTTCGTCAGCTACGGGAGCAGATTGAACGTCAGGAAGCCGATAACACCCAGCGGCTTTATGAAGAGTTAATGCCATCGCCTAACGCCTGTACACCACGTCTTAGCAAACGTTCGCTGTCTCCGGTTGTTATTGATCTTACTAGGGAGTCATATTTTGAGTGTAAACAAGTTCATTTTAAAAGCCATAACAAACTAAAAAAATATCTTAAGTTAAATAGATTTATAAGAAGATCAAAAAGACTGTACAAACAACATCTTAATGTTCACAAAACTAAAATGTTACATAAAAGTCGTCTCAATATTTTAAATAAATTAAAAGCTAGTAATTTAAAATTAAAACACAGTAGGTGTAGTTACGTCACGGACACTTGCGAGCTGAGGGCGGAAATTAATAGGCTTGAATGTTCCTTAAGGGACTTAAGTAACAAATATTTAACATCTCAGAAGCAAATCAGTGAACACATCCTGGCGGCGGACGAATTGTTGGATCTATGTCAACAGAATGAGCAGCGCATCGAGTTATTACTCGCGACGCCAACTGCGTGCGACTGTGATTGTGGACTCCAGCAGACTGAACCGCCGCCAGAGAGTTTGCTCGGTCGGCCTGAGGCCCCCAGCGCCAAGTCTCCCCGTGACGGAACTCTACAGGATAAAATCTTCTGCAAAAATGTAAATAGAACCCTAGTGTTTTCTGATAGGATAGGAAAAGGCTTTGGCAAAATATTATATAATAAGGTACCAAACAGCTGTGTCATAAATCATTGTATGCCGAACGCCTCTTTTAAACAAATAATTGAAACAATTATGCATTCCCAGGTGACCAAACAATCAACAATTGTGTAAATATTAGGTGACGGGGCTACCATTCGATATTCAGATGTCAAAACTGGGTTCGACTCCCTACTAAAACTGGGTGCAAAAAACATTATTATAGGTGCGTTTCCCTACTCAGCTTCTCAATCTCAATGTCATATAAATCCTTATATCGTTTAAACAAATTATTGTTTAAGTTGACGAACCGTCATAGTGACGTTTTAGTTTTTGACACTAATAATCTTATTAGTGAGTATCAATTTACTTCTGACAAGCTTGCTAAATCCTTAGCATGTTTTATTAATTCCGTATTCGGAAATCATCCTCCTCCCCCCTCCCCTGTTAGGACGACATCTCCGACCGAGGACTTGTCTTTAAACTACCTACTACGACAATAGAGAAGCTAAGTAGTTTAACATTACTTCATCAAAATATAAATCGCTTTTCTGGCAAAATATTAGATTTAGAATTATTGTCTGAAACTATAGATCTAGATATTATCTGCTTAACAGAAACGTGGCTAAAACAAGATATGATGAAATTTAATGTTAATAATTATGTAGTGGCCAGCGCGTTCTGCAGGGAGTCCGCGGCAGGAGGCGGCTGTATTATCTTGTTTAAAGATCATTTAAAGTTCAGAGCGCGAAAAGATCTGTCTGGCCTCTCTGTGGAACGTGTGTGTGAGATCGCTTGTGCAGAGACGGATCAGTACTTAATATTGTGCATCTATAGACCACCAACTTCAAATCTTCCCATATTTGTTAATGCTATGGAAGATGTTCTAAGGAAATCTGTAAATGGTAATAAAAAAGTGGTAGTCTGCGGAGACTTTAATATAGATATTCTGTCACAATCAGTTGAAAGAGATCAGTTTGTGTCTCTTTTGAAGTCATTTAATTTAGATTGCTCTTTTAACGAACCAACCAGAGTCACACCCACTTCGGCCACATGCATAGATAACATTTGTTTAAATTGTTAATTATATTTAGAGAAAGCTATTATAAGCGGAGTTCGCTCGGACCATAAAGCGCAATTAGTGAAGCTGCCTCGGGCCAAGGGCAGTACAGATCGAATCATAGAAGTTAGGCCGTTAGATAAACATAGACTTGATCGTCTCAAAACCAACATCGCGCAAAAAATTACCAATCTAGAAGTAATCTCAAACGAACCCAATAAACATTTCAAAATACTCCTAAATACCGTGTGTAAAGAATTCGATAAAACCTGTGCTAAAAAACGTATTAAGGTAGGAAGTAAATTAACATTTAATGAATGGGCTACGACTGGAATAAGAAAGAGTAGGAACGTCTTATATGAGCTGTATGATAGAAAATCCTGTACTACTGACGAACGCTTCCACCAATACGTTAGGGATTATTCAAAATTATTTAAAATCGTATGTAATAAAGCAAAAGCAGCACACGTAAATAATAAAATAAAATTATCAAATGATAAAGTTAAAACAGTTTGGAAAATAATAAATACCGAAACAGGCCGACGAAAAAACACAGACTCATCTATTTCACTAAAAATAAATAATACTATAATAACGGACGCCGTTAAAGTAGCTGACGAATTTAATACACACTTCTCAGAAATTCCCGCCAAAACGACAAAGTGTCTCGCGTCCTCTTCAAAATTAGCTGATGCCCTATTAGAACAAAATGTTAGTATCCAGAACATTAGTCAATTCAAATTTACAAAAGTCTCTCCTTTCGATATTCTTAAATCCTTTAAATCATTAAAAATAAAAAAGACGGAAGACTTGTGGGGCGTATCAGTCAAGGTTTTACATGCCATCTTGGACGTCGTTGCGCCAACTCTGGCTACCATTTTTAATAACTGTATAGACGTAGGCGTATTCCCCAATCTAATGAAATGTAGTAAAGTAGTTCCTATCTTTAAATCAGGAAATAAGGATAATCCTTCTGATTATCGCCCAGTGTCCATTCTACCAGCGTTTAGCAAAATATTCGAAAAAATAATGCTAACGCAAATGATTTCTCATTTCAATACAAATAAAATCTTACATTCGCAGCAATTTGGATTCACTAAGGGTAGATCTACTACAGATGCAGGTCACAGTTTGATTAAATTTATTTTGCAAGCTTGGGAAGAGTCGCATGACGCCATAGGTGTCTTTTGCGACCTTTCCAAAGCATTTGATTGTGTAGACCATGACACCTTAATTTGTAAATTAAATTTCTATGGCATTCGTGGCATCTCTTTAGATCTAGTCAAGTCTTACCTAGTGCAGAGAAATCAGAAGGTAGCGATAAATGGAGCAATATCATCGGGATCTGTGGTCGAGATGGGAGTGCCTCAAGGATCAATTCTTGCTCCATTCCTGTACCTTGTTTATGTAAATGACCTTACATATATGGTGAGCCGAAGATCAGGCATCGTCATGTTTGCTGACGACACTTCTTTACTCTTCAAGGTTAATAGGAAAGATACTGAATTCATTGAACCCAACGACACCCTGTCCAAGGTATCTGAATGGTTTGCTGCCAACAACTTAGTATTAAATCCTAATAAAACTAAATGTATTAAATTTTCATTGTTAAATTCAACTAATATAGTTTCAGTCTCAAATATCAAATTAGATGGTCAAACGATTGAATTCATAAAATCAACTGTGTTTTTAGGAATAACACTCGATTCTAAACTGCAGTGGGGTTCCCACGTCTCAGCGATAGCAAGTAGGTTGAGTTCTGCTGCTTTTGCAGTAAGAAAAATTCGGCAGCTAACCAATGTAGCGACGGCACGGTTGGTCTATTTTGCCTATTTTAATAGCATTATTTCGTACGGCCTTATTTTATGGGGATCTGCTGCAGATATTGAGTCAGTTTTCATTTTGCAAAAAAGGGCAGTTAGAGCAATTTATAATATGGATACTCGTGAGTCATTAAGGGAATTTTTCAAGGAAATAGACATCTTAACCCTACCGTCGCTATATATTTTTGAAATAATCATGTACGTTAGGAAAACTATATGCAATTTCCCTACCAACGTCGATAAGCCAAAGGCTACTAGAAATACAGGAAAGCTTAAAGTTCCAACTTATAGACTGGCTAAAACCAATAAGTCGTTCATGGGAAATTGTGTAAGATTTTACAACAAAATTCCAAAAAACATAACTGAACTAAATGATACAAAATTTAAATCTATTGAAAAGTAAAAAGCTGATAAACAATAGTTTATCAGCTTTTTACTTTTCTTTTTGTGCACCCATGTTTGTTACTTTCTTATTTATAGTGTGGTTGACTGGTAGAGAATGCCTACTGGCATTAAGTCCGCCAATTGTATTTGTTTTGTAAACTGTGCAATAAAGCTTAAATAAATAAAAAATAAAATAAAAAAAGGAGTTTTCACTCCTTGGTGGTTACATAACTGATCATATTTATGATTTCCAGTTATGAGGGACTCAAGAAGATTCCTCTTCTTCGTTGTTGTTGCTTCATTTGGTTGACTAACACTTACCAGCAATATTCTCTTTGTTTGTAGTCGATTTTTTTTATATTTTAAGCTTCCTTTTACTTTACTTTATTATTGACATCATTATTATGTGTGCACACATTCAAATTTTATACCATCTTGCTATTGTAATGTTTCAATTGTGTTTATTAAACATTACAAAAGAAAACAAGTTAAATAAATCTTGTAACTCAGGTTTCCTGAGAGTGAAACGTAGTTTACACTACTATGCCAAAGCTTGGTTAACAATTTAAATACAGTCGATATCATTACACAACACTAGAGTATTTGTTTTGGTAAGTGATAGATGCCCATCTTTTGACTGACGTGACCGAAGGTATTGTTTGACTATTTACATTCAATATTCTTCCAGATCATAGCACGATCTTATAAAATAGTTCAGGAGGGTATGCAGGAACTAAGTTCATATTATAAGTTAATTAAATCGACCCAAATAGTTTACCACCTTGCAAACATGCAAAGGTGATAAACAGTGATCGGAATAGGTAGAGCTAATTTACCTAAAGTTCGTGGAACAGAGACGAAAAGTGGAGACTTCCTTAGAAGTAAAAATTTTTTTTGGGACAATTTGTCCCAGTTTTCGGACATCGTTTAAATGCATTAAAAACACGCCGTAAAGGTGCTAAGGTTGGTTATTATAAATAAATAAATGAATCATGTTACTCATTTACAGTAAAATAATTAAATTCGATTCCGGTTTTTTTCTTTCAAAATTGATAAATTTTAGTAGGACTGACTTTTTGGCTTTCATCATCATCATCTCAGCCACAAGAAGTCCACTGTTGAACATAGACATCCTCCATGATTATGATGATGATTGTTATAGCAAGAAACGTTACATAAACAGAAGAAAAAAAACACTCGCTACTCTAAGTTTCTACGTACATTGATTGATGTAACAGGTATAAAATCGACTTTGAATCATGTCGTCACTTGGATGGCAAAACTGCTAAAGCGACACTTTGGGCCAAATTGAGTTATATATACCATCGGAATCAGCGGATTTTTCTGCGTCGATCTGTCCAGGTTTCAAGACGATCTGAGCACTTTTTGTCGCTTTAGCCCACGAAAAAAAGCTCGAAATTTGGGAGACCCATTACTAATCCGACGCTTAAATTAAATTTTTACTGTTTAGTAATTTTACCTTTTTATGCTTTTGTTATAAGAACGTTGTCAGTCATTCGTGCTTTTGCGAATTGAAATAAGATTGGCGCTTTAGTACTTTGTGCATACCAAGAATTGTAATGCTATGTCGCTTAAGTAAATTGATCCACTTCATATTAAAAGGTTGGGCACACTTAGTCTTTTTCCTTTACTGATAAGAATATGTTAAAGTCGTTTCAGTATTTTTTACAAATACATTTAATATAATGTATAGTGCAATTAGCTTTATGAAAACAAGATAAAATGGAAAAAAACGATACGGATAGTATATAAAACGTGGCATTTGCTTTTCAGCTTCTTAAAGAAAAGCTCTTATACATATAGCGGTCATGTCTTACTACGACGGACTTAATGATGCGTAAGCACGTCTATACAGTCATATCGTAAGTCATAAGACGATTTCAGATGACATCCGTGTACCCTTAAAACTGGCCCACAGATGTACTGGTCTTCTGAAGTCTGAAGTAAATAAATAAATCGTGTACTATAACGAGCAATGTTTATATTATTTGTATGTAATCGCGCTTTGGAGGTCTAACGATTTCGATTAAGGGTTTCGCCGATGATGACCCAACTACAAAAGGTTATAGTGGCTATAGTCGTTTACCGTTGGCAAACGTGTTAAATTTACAATTTATAGAATGCCACTGAGTAAAAACTCGATCTAGTCAGGTCTCATTTCTGGAATATTTTTTCCTGCTCATTTTTACTAACATCTGGTCTGAGCCGAACTAGGTCGTTCGGGTACTTAGTATTAATAATGTGATTAGTCGCACACCATGCCAGCACCGCTTGAGTTAATATTTCATGAGCATTTATTCTAAAACGCTCAGCCCCATTTGCTGAAGTATATCAGTGCTAGGGGCACGACTGGCAGACCTAAAATCCTTCATAAAAGGTGTCGAGGTGTTTTATATCACCCTAAAGGCACAGATTTTTCGAACCATATAAACCCAAATGGCCAACATACTTATAATTGTAATTACCTTTTACACAGAGATCTTTCTGTTGTTTTTGTGTGTTTTGTGTTTTGTTGAATGGTGTCTGTCTGCAAACTGTTATTAGGATAGTCTTAGGGCTGCTGAATGCTCCAGACGGTGATGCACAGGCGCATTGTATTCAGTTTTTATTTATTTGCAAACCATATAAAAGTTGTGGTGTAGAAGCAATCTTGTCTAACGAACTGCATTAGGGCGACTGCTCCTTTAGCACCTGACCGCGTTACGGCACAGCAATTCCAAAAAAGCTGTTAATTTACTTTTGTAGACTGTCAATATTCTTACGCTTTACGCCGATGTGTAATGGATATCTATAACAGAAATCTTGTTGGTGCATTGCGCATAGCCTGCGCTAGATTTTTAGACTCCATTGGTGGATTTTACAATGCGCACAATTTGTTCCAATCCGCTCACTCCAGTTATATTAAAAATATTCCATCACAGCAGCAAATGAGGTAGATGCTATACCACTTTCCTGTTGCGAGCGAGTTGGCGTATGCGAGTTGCATTAAAACAAGGCCTTACTTCCCGCGCATAACACTGTCGGTTTTCGAGGAGGTTTCAGTACGCTATCAAAAGTTTGGAACGACCTCCCACCACCATTACGAAATATTATCATCCCGTAGTGGAAATCTCGTATGAGTTCTCATGTGAACTTCATAGAACAACCCATGCTTCTTAGGACAATTTAGAGTGTAGTGCTAGTGCAAGAGCCGCAACAATATCTTTTCCTCGTAGGTACAGCTTGAATTTAAAGCCTGGAATAGGTACACATGCTTGTAACTTGCACACTTTTCTGCGTGCATGTCATATTTCACACAAATGTGGCACAAAAATGCAAGTACTTGCATGAAAGTGCAGAAGCTGTAGTCACGTGTATTCCAAGCTTGACAGTTACAATTTTAGTTGTTTGAATGCATAATAATTGTGACTAGCCTTACCCGCAGCGTTACACATACAAAAAAGTATATATCCTAGGTTTTTAGGTATTTAGGTATTTAGGACATGATGTATCTGTTTGTCAAATATTTTTTTTAATCTGTCTAGCCGTTAATGCATGATTGAAGACCTAAGACCCAAAGGGTCAAATACCCAAACATTTATTATGTTATTAAGTAGAATAACAGCAGAGAACAACAAGAAAGCTAGATAAAAACTGCCGTCTACATAGAAAACAGAGTAATCGATAAATCATTACGTCGGCTTATGTTCTTGGGTCATGTTTTGAAAATAATGTGAGAATAGTTTAGTAGTTATGGGAGCTACCTTCCATGAGACCTACACTTTCTGTTTTCGATATACGGTCTCCACCAGCGAACCTTTCCACCCCAATGTCTATCAGTTCTATAAGCAATGTGCCTACCTACTACCACTTAATTTGTAAGACGGAAGGGTTCGCAATTCGTAGAGCCATGTTGGTAACGTTGGTTCTTCTGCGGACCTCCACATTTCTATCAAGATGTCGCATAGAAATTCCGAGCATAACCTGTTGGGTGAATCTTATAAGGCTTACTGTAAGAGTCAGGGATATTATATTTGGTAACACACAATGGTTGAAGACGTTTTATGGCTTCGCGCACCGCGGTATTTAAGATGAAAAGAAGTTGCGTATCTTATCAAACGCTGCCAAATCAATAATCATCAACAACTGCGAGATTGCGAATATGTAAATAAAATTGGTATATCATGCTTTGTCAATTAGTTCTGTACCAAACTTAGCATAAAGAGGAAACTGCAGTTCATGCGTTAGTGTTGCAAATACCAGCCTAGTCACCTTGTGATTAGCTCTACACGAAGCTTAAAGTGAAAGCTGGCGTTTCGAGCTCGTAAACCATTGTTTGTCCAGCCCCGTGCGCCTGGAGGGCTTACAAAGGTTATACGTAGGGTTTTATGTTTATCTGGAATCCCGATGAAGATTCTTCCATTTGAGTTGTTTCTGCCAATTCCATGACAGCCAAGTACGTCTTCCCAGATGCTAGATTCTGATGTAAATAGTAGATACTGATCTGATTGAGTATTATTTACATACTTTATCAGAGCTTTGTAATACGGCTCACAGGACAGTTCAAAAATCGTCATAGAATTGAAACTTACTTACTATTTTTTGGATGTAATGTTGCTAAGATTGTTCAAAAGGTTTTTATATTCCATGTCAGCTATGTTTTTGTTCTTGTTATGTTATTTTGATCGTGATTAAATCAGTGATAATAGCAATTTTTCATCACGATTAATGCAGGGAAAACAGAGCGATCCTGAATAGGGCAGCTTTGTCATCAAATATGTTGCCTAGTCCATCATCTTGTCTAAGTCGGTTTCAAGAGCGCCTGTCGTCAAACAGCCACAGTGAAAACTAAGAATCGGATATCCTGTAATTTGCATTACTACCAACATTTCTCTACCGATTGCCACAGGTCATAAAGCTTGGAATTCTGGAATTTATAGCAGAGATCATCTATTTGGGTGTTGATCTCAGAAGGTTAACAGTATTTTATTATAAAACAGTAAAGAAAACAAGTACACGGGTCACCTGACGGGAAATGAACGCCGCCGCTTAGCGATGTTAAGAGAATCGATGATCCGTTACCCACCTTACGTTGCGTTCAGTTGTGCGGGTGCAAAGCCACTCCTATTAGCATCTAATGGGCTGGTATTCCACTACGACCGGCGATGGTGGGAATGCAGTAACTAGGGGCAAGCTATTAGATCTTAGGCAACCTGCAAGCGGTAAGAGGTGGTAGTTCCAGTTACTGTCTCGGCCAAATCCTGTCTATGGCCTCTGACTCTTGCTTAGCCAACAAGTCCCAGTACCGCAGCGCCGCCTAGATTATGGACAGAGTCATCGCATGCGTAAATTTGGTGAAAGTCTTACCCATAGTAGATACTTTCGACAAAAGGGTGAATAGTGAAGTGTATCTATACTCTCTGAGTAAAAACTTGTCAATATCAAATGCTATACATAAACTTCAAGCATTTTTACTATTGACTAACTTTTCTTTTGAGTAAAAATTATAAAAGGTAGTCTGCCAACTTGTTATCTTTTCATTTTGATTAAGTTACATGAATCAGTGTGTACAATAGCATCTTTAATGTCCGAAACGTATTAGACTGGTTCACTTTTCTCAAAAGTGGCCATTTTTTCACTTCTAGCGGCATTTTGGGAAACATTTGGCCAATTGTGTTTTTTTTACTAATTCGGACCTGCTGAACACGAATATCGAGGTTGGCATTCCTGAATTTCGACCGGAAGCTCAGAATTCAAGATGGCGGCCAAGATGGCGGACGCTTTCTTACTAGTACGATTTTTTTCGTGTAAATGCCGTTTTCGGGGTTATTTTTATCATAGAATGCGAAAACAATTGTTTAAGAATGTTCAACCAATTATTTAGCCCTGGCAGAAGCTCAGAATTCAAGATGGCGTCCATGATAGTGAACGTTTTCTCAATTTTTCGATTTCCGGACCGACCTTTCGTTTTAGGACTGTTAATCGGGTTATATTTGTCGAATAATACGATTATGATAGTTACACAGTGTTTAAGCAACTACTTAAACGTTAGAGAATAAAAAACTACCCCCAAAACATGAAATTATTTTCAGTGGAATGCCCTTACATTTGACAAAGTTCATGTTTTGATATGATGTTGCATGGATAATCTTTGTCTTTTTATTGTATATATTTGCCGATATTTCTGGTTTGGCCCTTAATTTGACGTTTGATGAGTGAAACTAGGTTGTTGAAGCTATTTACTACTTTTAGGTAAATGCAATAATATACAATATGTGCCGCGAGAACAGGTAAACTACGCTGCCCGAAGGTAATGACGAATGAAATATCTATTATAGTACTAGACTATTCAAAAATTATATTAATCATTTAATCATCATCATCTTTTCATGAATTTGTACAAAGTCCGGAACAGAAACACGTTGACGTACACATTAACATAGCCTTTCGGCATTTGCAAAACTTTGTTGAAAAATCTTTTTTGCAACAGGAAAGAACAATACTGGTAGCAGTCTTTGAAATGGGTTCCAGTTTGGTGAAAATGGGGATGTAGCCGTCTATTTCTTTCTTATATCTGCAGTCTGTAATTGGTGACAGAAAGGAGCTTGGCAGGTGAGCGTTCTCCCTTTAGGAAGTTTGGTAGTAATTTAATTTAATATGTTCTATGATCAGCGAAACAGACTCTGGGTTTTTTACTTGACCAAATAAGCGCAACGTTAGTTGAAACTATTGAGTCAGCTACCTAAAGAAGATAGAAACCAAATTAAATTGTACGAGCCAAGTCAACGTCGGTAACAATAACAAAGTAAGTTGAACTTACAAGTAATACAAACCTTGCACAATATTGTCGTATAAGATATAATCGCACCGTGCTTCTCAGATTGAAAAGCACGGTGCCAAACGAGGACCACAGGGAATTGCTTTTGAAACACTTGAAAAGCTGTTGTCTTGTAATAGAAACTATGTAAAGATGATGTGTCATCACTCCCGGTGATCGCTTGAAAGGCCGGTAAACTCTTCACTGGTAAGTCAACTGGTAAGAAACTCTCCATTGGCTATGTATGTCATGAACAGGTACAAAAACTCTCTTTCTTGCATTTCCACTCATTAACCATACTTCATTTGCATGTATTTTATCCAACTGATAATGGAGCAATAGAAAGACATTGTGTATAGCAGACACAACAGTTTGCTTTGCAGTACTTGCCACTGCGTTCAGAACAATTCATGTGTCTCCTTTATCGTGAAAACTTTCGAGGGAGGAAATCAGTGTTGTTTGCGGGTCTTTAAGGACAAATGGAAGAAAGAAATAGACGGCTACATCCCCATTTTCATCACGCTGGAACCCATTCTAAAGGCTGCTACCAATAAATATTGTTCTTTGCGGTTGCAAAAAAGATTTTTCAACAAAGTTTTGCAAATTCCGAAAGGCTATGTTAAGTGTACCTCAATGTGTTTCTGTTCCGGACTTTGTGCAAATTCGTGAAAAGATGATGATGATGAGGATGATGAGGATGATGATTAATATAAATTATAAAAGTCTGGTATTATAATAGATATTTCATTCGTCATTACCTTCGGGCAACGTAGTTTACCTGTTCTCGCGGCACATATTGTATATTATTGCATTTACCTAAAAGTAATAAATAGCTTCAACAACCTATTTTCACACATCAAACGTCAAACTAAGGGCCAAACCAGAAATATCGGCAAATATATACAATAAAAAGACAAAGATTGTCCATGCAACATCATATCAAAACATGAACTTAGTCAAATGTAAGGGCATTCCACCGAAAATAATTTCATGTTTTGGGGGTAGTTTTTTATTCTCTAACGTTTAAGTAGTTGCTTAAACACTGTGTAACTACCATAATCGTATTATTCGACAAATATAACCCGATTAACAGTCCTAAAACGAAAGGTCGGTCCGGAATCGAAAAATTGAGAAAACGTTCACTTTCATGGACGCCATCTTGAATTCTGAGCTTCTGCCTGGGCTAAATAATTGGTTGAACATTCTATGATAAAAATAACCCCGAAAACGGCATTTACACGAAAAAGTTGTACTAGTAAGAAAGCGTTCACCATCTTGGCCGCCATCTTGCATTCTGAGCTTCCGGTCGAAATTCGGGAATGCCAACCTCGATATTCGTGTTCAGCAGGTCCGAATTAGTAAAAAAAACACAATTGGCCAAATGTTTCCCGAAATGCCGCTAGAAGTGCAAAACGCCGAAAACTGGACCAGTCTATATTACTTGTAAGTCTATTCAACAGATAATAGTCAATAATGCATAAGTTATTCCTCGGATAAATCGTTTCCCATTACTGAAAAATCAGCCTTTAGTATTTTGTTACGTTTATGATTACCATTTAATAAATGCCTTATGCCCTTATAAAATCGTTTGACATTTGGTAATTAAGTATTAAACTCAGATTGATAACAAGTGACTTAAGGTCGTTAAGTAAAAATCAGTATAAAATGCCAGAATTAAAGTCGCGTTAGTCTTCTGAAAATATGATATCAAACACAAAATTGTCTGTTTAGTCTTTTTACCTGACTGCATTTTCTCAAAAAGTTGAAGACAAATGACTAAAGCGACACTTATCTTCTAAACCAGTAGTCTCAGCTTGATGGGATTGATTCCAGTCTATAGTATGCAGAATTAGCTTTCATTCCTTCCTAGAAATTCTAAAATGCGTTCAGTAGGAGACGAGTAATGAATTTTTTTCGTAAAAAAAAACTTTAAATCGCTCTCCTGTAAAGTTGACCAAGTGTCGCTTTAGAAGTTTTGCCATCCAAGTGACGATATAATTAAAAGGTAGGGCTAAAAATTATTTGCTAAGAATTGATCTGTGCAGGTTTCCTCACGATAACAGTAACACGTAACAGCAAAAAACCAACAAACGAATGACAACAGTAAATGGCGGCGATTCGATCCATCCGTCAAGACGAACGTTTTTTTTTTAAATCATAGACAAACAAATGAAGTCCCTATTGTTATGTCACTCGAGATCAAATGTCGTCGATAATTGTTTCAATATCTATGGATACTAGAATAGAGACCCACTTGAATTTTGACAGCTGTTCCAAATTTAAATTTACAACGTCAGAGATATCGGTAATGTGATGACCAATAAAGAACAGATTTACCTACTACTACAGACAAGAAAATTCTTATAATAACATTGGTTGTAATAATGCTGGTCATTTCCTAAGGTTTTTGAACGCGTTATTGAGCATTTATGATATGTGTGTAGATAAAATAACTTACTTGGACAGGCCGAACTGTGGTGCGAAACCGTGACCTCATATTTGAGAGTTTTACGCGCGACCATCACCGATGGTATCATCTATCATAATCTGATAATAATTTTAAAATATTTTATTTTTGAAGCTTACAATGAAGTATTTAGTATTATTATTTTTAACTAGCTTACTGTAACAACCTTCATATTTTACATTATTTTGTATTTATTTCAGGGATGTACAAAGGTTACGGGAAGACGTATAGTCGACATTCAAAGTTTTTTTGATAAATTAAAAGCTATAGCTAATCACAGTTCACTTTTTAGCTGTGGATTTCATTGTATTGAAATTGTACCAGAATAGTATCCAGGTTTTTCAAAGCTTAACCTTACTTATATTTTTACTTACCTACTATGCACCACGTTTTGGGGTAACTTTGAGCCAGGATATTTATATTTGTAAATAGTTATATTGAAGTATTTTAAAATAAAATATGTTTTTTTACAGAGCGAAAGCCTGGCGTTCATAGAAAATCCCATAAATCCACCAAAAAAGAACAGACGGCAGGATATTTACTCTGTTCCAGAACTGAGCCAAATATAGGGATAGGTATATGATACCTGCCCTATTTTAGAAGAAGACATTCGATCTCGTAATAACTCACTATTACTATTATTATTATTAAAGTAACGCCTTTAGAAGACCTTTTTATTTTTTATTGATTGTTAATTATCTAAGTAAAGTGGTACCTAGTGAGACTGATGACTGATTATCTCACTATTTTTTGTAACTAACACACTAATTCTATTGTAGAAAACTGTTTTTAAGTACCGTTGATTATTGTCTACGTGAAACAATATAAAGACTGAACAATATTCTGATTATAATATAAATAAATAAGCTTTACGTTAAAAGTAATATGTTTTTGTTCCTACCATTTAACTTATTTTCTCACTTTTCCTCGGACCTAATCCAAATTAGGTCTAGATGATTATTAATTGAGCATAGTTTGATTGGCAGCGGTGTAAAACTGCACCAAACGCTTGCAAGTACAAGTTTTGATACAAATTAAATTCAGAGGCAAAGTTACCCAAACACTGGGTAACATTGCTCCTTAATTAAAGTTTTTATTTAGATATCAAAACAATATTAACACGCAATACATGCATTGCAGCACGATAGTAGGCATGTTCTACATCACAATGACACATATATCAACATACCACAGTATATTAATTTAAAATAAATCAAAGATTTCGAAATTTGGAGCAAATGTTGGTTCAAAGTAGCCTCATTTTACGTACATTATATTTTTTATATTATATGGTAAATTGATAACATTTTGTACCTACTATATAATAAAACCTTACAATTATTTTCTTCAACTACAAAGATTTTTATTTACCACTATTCACTAAGTAATGTAATGGTTCATTATTTTAAATATAGTAGTTTGCAAAATAAATCAAAAAAAATATTTTCTCTATTCTATCCATTCTATGTTCTCACTGCAGCGTTGCATGCCTAGGTATGACAAATACAAGCGGCGCACTAGCACGGCTTACGAGTTTCGCTAGCGGGTGGCGGGGTGAGATGGGCGGAGCAAGCGTGGAAATTATTTTCGGGTGCCTCGTCTGAAAACTGAGATCTTAAATATAAACAATAGCGGGGACCTTAGAATCACAGAGTAAAATACCTTGTTTTGGTCACTTATTTACAAAAAAATTATAATATAGGTATGTGCCCGTCGTGATTAAATGATCAATTGCTGGTATTATGCCGTTAATCTCATTCAACAGAAAAAGGGTTAACTTTACGTAGGTATACCCAACTTACGCTATAGTGACTTCCGTTAAATTGGAGGTACTCACCTATTGACTTACATTAAATTGAAGGTATTTACCTATTGACTTTCATTAAATTGGAGGTACTTACTTATTGACTTCCATTAAATTGGAGGTATTATCATTTGACTTCCATTAAATTGGTGGTGCGTTACAGTCGACTTCCATTTAATTGGAGGTATTTAGGTACTGGACTTCCATTAAATTGGACGTATTTATCCAAATGACTTCCATTAACTTAGTGGTGCGTTACAATCGACTTCCATTTAATTGGAGGTATTATTTTCAGGTGGCCCCAAAGAAATCAACATGTCAAGCTTACCACCACCTGATAAGTTAGATCTCGATGGAGACAGCGCATCTGTGGGCTTAAGATGGGAAAAGTGGAAGAAATCACTTAAAATTTACCTTGAAGCTGCTAGTATAACACCTGAAGATCATATTATTGACCAAATAATAGAAAAGTGCACTTCATCAGAGCTGCGGAAAAAATCTTGACTATGGGAGACGTAGCTACACTAGATAAAGTTATCACTGAAGCAAACACATTAGAAGTGGTTAATCGGCAACTAGAAAGTTATGAACAAAAGGAGAAGACTAAAGTTAATGACGTGAATGCAGTAGCAGACAGAAATAAAAGAACTTCGAAATGGGAAAGAACAGAAACGAGACCTGAAGGAGACAAAATCATATCCAAGTGTACCAGATGTGGGAATGCTAGACATAATCATCAAGACTTGAATTGCCCAGCGAAAGGGAAAAAATGTCATAGCTGTGAAAAATTAGGGCATTTTCAGAGATGCTGCAGAACAAAGCTAAATCAACAAAAGCGGAAATTTGAACAGAAAGAAGAAACAAGGAAAGACTATAAAAGACCAAGGAAAGAAAAATCGGTTAACTCATTAGATGACGAGGAAGTACAATACATATTTAACGTAAACGATAATGCCACGATTGTATGCGATGTAGGCGGGGTGAAATTGGAAATGTTAATAGACTCCGGATGTAATCTGAATCTGGTATCCGAAGAAAGCTGGAATTACCTGAAGAAAAACAAAGTTATTTGTTATAAGCAAGTGAAAAAACCAAATAAAATCCTAATGGCTTATGGGAGCAAAACACCACTGGACATCACAGGTTCATTTGAAGCAGTAATTTAACTGAATGGGAAATCTGATCGCATTACAGTCTATGTTATAAAGAATGGAACAAGAAATTTGCTTGGCAAGGAGACTGCGATGAGTCTCGGCGTTCTGAAACTAGGGGCAGGTATAAACCAAGTCCGTCATGAATTATCGCAACCATTTCCAAAATTTAAAGATGTACTAGTGAAAATTCCGATTGATCAATCGGTGAAACCAGTAGCACAACCCTATAGAAGAATACCAATCCCTATCGAGGAAAATATAAATAAGAAAATAAAAGAACTTCTAGATTCAGACATTATAGAAGAAGTACATCAACCTTCTTCATGGATTTCTCCGATTGTGCCCATATTAAAAGATACTGGAGAGGTACGAATATGCGTGGACATGAGGCGTGCAAACGCCGCTATACTCAGAGAAAACCATCCACTACCCTGCATGGAGCACTTACTACCTAAGATAAGAAAAGCTAGATACTTTTCAAAACTTGATATTAAAAACGCTTTCCACCAAGTGGAACTTCACCCCGATTCGAGACATTTAACAACTTTTATAGCATCCAGTGGGCTGTATAGATATAAAAGATTAATGTTTGGAGTTATTTGCGCACCAGAACGTATCCAAAAAATTTTAGAGAAGATGTTGATTCAGTGTGAAGGCGTCGTCAATTTCATAGACGACATTCTAATTTTCGGAAGCAGTGAAGAGGAACATGACAGGCGCCTGTTAAAAGTGTTGGAAATTTTAAAAGAAAATAATGTCTTGTTGAACGAGGATAAATGCTTATACAAGAAAGAAAAAGTAAACTTTTTGGGTCACGAGCTTACCGCTGAAGGAGTTAAACCATTACCTAAATATATAAAAAGTATATCCGAATTCAGGGTGCCGCAAACACTGGAAGAGTTGCAAAGTTTTCTCGGACTAGTAAATTATCTCAATAAATGGATCCCGAAGTTAGCAACGACAACTGAACCACTAAAAGAATTGCTGAGGAAAAAATTAGGAAGGAAAAGTAGTATAGAAAAGTATTGGGAGGGGAAACAGGATAAAGCGTTTATAAGTTTAAAAGAAGCAATGGTGAAAATTAACACTTTGGGATACTATGACGTTAAAGACAAAACGCAGGTCATAGCAGATGCGAGCCCAGTGGGCCTGGGAGCAGTCCTGGTACAAATCGATAAGAATGGGCCTCGGGTAATAGCATACGGAAATATAACGCTGACAGATTGTGAACGCAAGTATAGTCAGACGGAGAAAGAAGCCCTAGCCCTGGTATGGGCGATCGAACACTTTAACACATTCCGTTTTGGAAAAGAGTTCGACTTAATAACCGATCACAAACCGCTAGAGTTTTTATTTAGCCCGAAGTCGAAACCCTGCGCCCGGGTTGAAAGATGGGTTTTGAGATTGCAAGCGTACCGATACATAGTGAAATATAAACCATGCAAAACAAATATTGCCGATCCCTTGTCACGTTTGTGAAAAGTTTCAAGTAGTACAACATTAAGCGTAGACCACGTTCAGCAAATAGTACAATAGGCAAAACCTCATGCAACCTCTATGCGAGATATTATATCGTGTTCGGAAAGTGATCCAGAAATTGCTAAGGTAAGAAAAGGAATTTACGACAATCAATGGGACGAATCAGTTAAGAACTACAAGGTTTTTGAGGAGGAGTTATGTTTTTACGAAAGTATCCTCTTAAAAGGAAATAGAGTCGTAATCCCCCAAAAGCTTAGAAAGGAACTCTTAGACGCAGCTCACGAAGGTCACCCTGGCATTGTCGCCATGAAGGGACGTCTAAGGTGCAAAGTCTGGTGGCCAAAAATGGATAAGGACGTAGAAAACTTAGTAAAGTGCTGCAAAGGGTGCTGTACCCTAGTAGGATTACCGACTCCTTCTGCGATGATGAAACGCCGCGTACTTCCTGCAGAACCATGGATAGACATCGCAATGGACCTTTTAGGTCCATTACCTAGCAGTGATTATTTATTGGTAATCATAGATTACTATAGCCGATACAAGGAAATAAAAATAACAAGGACAATCACAAGTTCACAGATCATTAAAATTCTTAAGGAAATGTTTAGTCGACTGGGCTACCCAGTATCTATTACTGCTGACAATGGAAGACAGTTCAGAAGTGAAGAACTTAAGGCGTTTTGTGGGGAGTGTAACATTACACTATTTAATACCGTTCTGTACTGGCCACAAATGAATGGAGAAGTCGAACGTCAAAATCGCGACAAATTAAAACTTCTAAAGATCAGCCAAATGGAAAAGAAAGAGATAAAGGAAGCTCTCTACGAGTATTTGATGATGTATAACTCCACTCCCCATTCAGTAACAGAAAATACACCATCAGAGCTTTTTTTTAGAAGACAGAATAAAGACAAAACTCCCATGTTAAAAGACATTCATAATAGAGGAGACGATTTGGAAATCAGGGACAGAGATAGATTGCAAAAAGAAAAGGGAAAGGAATATGGAGATAGGAAAAGACGAGCCCAGAGTCCAGAAATAGCAGCAGGGGATAAGGTTTATGTAAAAGATATGGAGAAAACAAATAAACTGTCTGCCAGCTTCAAATCTACACCACATGTAGTAGAAGCCACTTCTGGTGGAGACGTCACGATAAGAAATGAGCATACAGGGCAAAGATTACGCAGAAACGTCGTACATTTAAAGAAAGTAGAAGGTCAGTGGAAACCTGTGCAAGATGAGATCGAGCCAAACGATGAGGAAAATCTATCTTTAACTGAAAATATATCTGTAACTGAGTAGATGTACAAATTAGTTGAGATTTGTTAGATTATTATGTAAACTGATTAGATTCGTATTTTGATTAAAAGCGTGAACTCTAGATGGGTTGTATTTATTATTTTCATAAAAAATGTAATTAAGGAAGGGATGTAGTGTTGTATCTATATAATAGATATATACGCTGTCTCATGCACACAAGTGTAGGGCAGCTGTCAATCAGTCAGTAACACGAGTGAGCTCAACTGGATTGGACCTGCTGTCTACATTACGTACTTGGTGTGGTAGTAAGCCAGTGAATTAGATAGAAGAAGTAGTAAAACATATGATTTCACAGTATGGTCGCAGTAACTTCTATAACGTAGTTGCAATTTTCAGCGTCCTTTTTTCCCGATTTGTGGCTAAGCTTGATTGAGCTTAAAAACGACTCGAGACTTACATCTTGAAGTTTATCCACTAGATTTTGATGGTATAAACAGGTAAAAACTTATTTTTCCTGCATGGATGAGGGCACTCCAATAACTACTACTCTAGGCTTACGTTTTTGAGGCTCGTCGATCGTCAGGCCCGAGTTCGTTAGCTGCACTGATTCTTTTAGCTTCACGATGTCGTCTCTGGTGTCTGTGCTAATTATTACGCCGCCGTTTCTTGTCTTGCGCAAGCCTCTCACTTGTAATTTCATCTGTTCAGGGCAGATAATTTTTTGGACCAGGGATTTAGTCTCCTCACTTGACTTCAACTTGTCATTCGGATAAATGGCAACAGAACTAAAATTTACCGGCTGAATAAAACTGTTGGTACCTTTTTTAACCATGTCAGCAAAGGAAGTTCCCGTGGCAGGTTTCGAGGACTCTTGAATAGTCAGCTTCAGGTGTTGTAGCCGCTGCGATAGGTCTGTTGCAGGTTTCGTGGACTCTTCAATACTCAACTTCAGGTCTTGCAGCCGCTGGGATAGATCGAGTTGGCTTTGTAGGGTCTGGATTGAAGAAAGGGCTTGGACGGCTGTCAGTTTGAGCGACTGATATTGTACTGCCATCTGTGAAGTACCGTGACCCACTTTTCGGCACAGAGTATTAACACGCACTTTCTGCTCTGTGTTTAGTTTACCCTCTGATGCGATAGAGCACACCTCATTTAGACACTGCTCAATGGACGTCATCCAGTTCTGTATTTCTGGAGTGCTGATGACCTCGGGCAAATCGTCATCCTGCGCCTGGCTCGGCGCTGGAGGGCGCGGCGCGGGCGCGGGCACGGGCGTGCTGGGCGGGGAGCGAGCGGTCCTCCCGCTCCGGTTGAAGAGACTATCGTTCATGTTTAAAAGTTATAATAACTACCTACTACTTGTTACAAATATACATTTCCATAAACTCACTTGTCACTAATTACTTTACTACCGATAGTTGATAAAACAAGGTCACGATTCAGCAATTGATTTAATTATAATTAATAAATATTTGATACGTCTGGTTTCGATGCGCGCAAAATCGATAAGGGAGTGAGAGTAATCAATGAGAGAGTCCCCGAGACGGTAGGCGCTCAAAAACACCGGAGCGCCTACACGTAGCTGGAGCGGCTAAGCCGCACGCTGCCGAGCCCGAAAGGGCAACCCGCCGGGAAGGGGCCAGGGACGCGATATTCGTTCCCCCGGTCCCCCCCTTCCCAGGCGGAGCGCGAGGGCGTCCCTCCTAGGTTTTTAATGGGTATACCGGTCCTCTTCAAGGGCCGGGAGTCCCACATACCCACCGGTACCCCCCCGGGCCGGTGGGATGCGTAAATGCATTCTCCTAGGTTAAAAAAAAAACGGTTACGTTAGGTTAGGTTAGGTTCCCCCCCAACGTGTCGCCACCTTGTCGTGGTGGGGAGGCTTGAGGCGCGAGCCGACCAAGAGCGACGCAGCCCCGGCGGGGCCCATACTGGGCCTGCCAGGTGGGGCAGGCGCGCCCCACGTCATCGGGCGCGCCACAAACCTGCCTCCTACCTGGGGGCAGAGGCAGTGGGTCCGCTCCCGTACCGCCCTGATTATCAGGGCAGACAGGGACGCGGACGTGAGGAGGGGGGCGCTGCCCACGAGTTACAGCCCCCAAAGATCAGAGCCGCTCGCTCGGAAACAAGGAGCAGGAGAGCAACCCCGAAAAACAAAGCCAAAACGAAATAATTATGATGAGTGAATTTAAAAAGAATCTACCCCAGGAGGGTACCACTTCATGTGGAGAGTCCCTCCCCGTATCTGCGGACACGTGCTGCCCCTCGTATTCTGGGGGCGACAAGCCCGCGTAATAATAATTTACAACGACCACAGGCAAAGAATATGGACACTGATGCACATGATTTGGATGTTATGATAGGAAGCGAGGAGGAGCCTCCGCAGTCGCGCCCGCTTGTGGTCGCACAGCTGGAGAAGGAAGAAACCCCGCCGGCAGAAGCCAGTGCGGTATCAGACGTGGAAGGGGGCTGGGAAGGCCGTTTCGAAAAGGTGGCACATGTCCTCCTAACCCGGCTGGAGGACGGACTGTTGTCCCGTTATGACTCTGCTCAAGACACCGACGCGAGCATGTATACCGTCAGATCCTTCTCGTCGTCGGCGGCTTCCCCGAGCAGGTGCTGGAGGAGACGAACACCGGTCAGCGAGGAGGAGAAACCACAAGTCACACCTGCAGGAGAGGAGGCCCCAAAAGCGAGCGCGAAAAGAATGGATATGGACCAGAGCCCTGTCCTGCCTGCCAATGATGCCCAATCTATTCCCGGGAGGCTCTGGCGGGAGGGCAGAAAGAGAGCACGTCTTTCCCCGGCGCTCTCAGGATCCAGCGAGGACGAGTCTTCCGCGTCCGCGTCTGCGCCGAAACCTAGAGGCCGAGGCCGCCCCACCACATCCGGGAAGTATGTGGGTTTGGCGAAGGCGAAGGAAGCATATAACCGCGCCCTAAGGGAGGAGATCCGCCTCAAGGCAGAGAGGGACGTCCAGGAAATGACAATCCAAACTCGAGCGGGGTTTGGATCGAGAAGTCCCACTCTGTCAGAGCCTGATCTCGAGAGCAAGGCGGCCACGGCAGACCTGGACCAACAGGTCAGAGACTGTGTGGCCATCTTTGAGAGGGCAGCGACCTCTTCCAAAAATCAAAAGGGCCCATTCGTCAAGAAGCTGAAGGATGCTTCCAAAGCAATAACGGATGCATTCGCGGCGCTGAGCAGCCGCACCACCACCGAAGAGACGGCACGGTTGCAGGCGGATAATGCCCGTCTGCAGTCCGAAATAGCCAGCCTTCGTAAGGAGCTGGCCGAAATCAAGGAAAAAATGGAGGAGATGCGGAAGCAGGGTAGTCCAGCACCCCCTTTACCCGAACAAGACCCCGAGGCGCAGCCCCCTGCGCTGTTGCCTCAAAAAAGAAAGGCCGAAGAGCGCGTCGAGCCCACGCCGACCATCTCTCTGACGGAGGAAATGAGCCGTGCGGTCCTCGCCCAGGTGGGGAAATACATGGACGCACGCCTGGCAGGAATACAAGACCGTCTGCTGCCAGAAAAGCGCATAAGACCTGCTCTGCGCTCCGACCGGTCTGGTCGAGTGACTGAAACGGTCACAGACACCGACGCGTGCTCTCCGGCGGTCTCTGCCAAAGGGCAAAAATGGCCGAAAGCGGCGATAGGAGGGCCCACTTCTTCTTCGGCTGCTGACCCAAAAAAGGCCAAAAGGAAGAGGAAAGCCAGACGCGGATCAGACGCAACGGCAGCCCAACCAAGTGCGTCATGCCCCCTCCCACCTGCGCCCGAGACAGCAAGCGAGGCGTGGACCACAGTAGTCAAAAAGGGGACAGTGAGGAAAGAGAAGAGGAAGGCACAAAAAGCCGCTGGGTCTCAAATGCCCAAAGTGAAGCCCAATCGACTCCGTCTCCCGCGCTCATCAGCGGTGGTGGTGACGCTGCTGGAGCCACAAGCCGAAGGGGAAGGGGCCGATTTTGGGTCAGTACTTGCGGAGACCAAACAGCGCATATCTCTGGACTCGCTGGCGATCTCTGGCGTCCGGGTCCGAAGGACCGTTACGGACGCCAGTATATTTGAGATTCCCGGCGAAGACAGTGGCGAAAAGGCCGACGCTCTGGCTGCAATACTGAGGGAGGTACTCGACCCCACTGTGGTCCGAGTCTCCAGACCGTGCAAGACTGCAGACTTAAGAATATACGGTCTGGATGACTCCGTCCTCTTCCCGGAGGTGGTGGCTGCAGTCGCGAAAGAGGGAGGCTGTCCTGCTGACTCCGTCAAATGCGGAGAGGTTTCCTTCGGCCGCACGGGAATGGGCTCAGCGTGGCTGCGTTGTCCTATCGCGTTGGCCAAAAAACTGGCTCAGGCGGGGCGGCTGCGGGTGGGCTGGGTGTCTGCGCAAGGCAAATTGCTCAACGCCCGCCCTATGCGTTGCTTCCGCTGTATGGAGGCAGGCCACGTCAGGGCCAAGTGCAAGAGCGAGATCAACCGCAGTCTCCTCTGCTACCGCTGCAGTGCCCCTGGTCACGTCGCAAAAGACTGCAACGCCGCACCAAAATGCGCGCTATGCGCCGAGGCGGGCTTACCCGCGGGCCACAGGATGGGCAGCACTGGCGTCTGCAACCCACCCAAGCCAAAAAAGCCGGCTCCCGTTGTTCAGGCGGCCTCTCAACCGGCCAGTCGCCCATAAGAAGTTGTTCTCGAACCCGAGGTGGAACCTATGGCAACTGAGTAATGGCTACCCGCTACCTCCAAACTAATGCCAACCACTGCGCCGGAGCTTAGGACCTTTTGCTCCAGAGCATGGCGGAGTGGTCGGTGAAGGTGGCGATAGTCACGGAGCCATACTCGGTGCCGGTTCGGGATAACTGGGTGGGCGACAGAGATGAGACCGTGGCCGTCATCACGCAGCCCTCAACAGGCTTTCCGCCCCATCAAGGGGTGACCAAGGGGCGCGGGTACGTGGCAACGCACCTCGAGGACACGATGGTAGTCGGGGCGTACTTTTCGCCGAACAAGAGCCTGGCGGAGTTTGAGTCGTTCCTCGATGAGGTGGGCTCCGTGTTCGGCGGAGGTCGGTCTGGCCAGGTGCTCGTCGCTGGAGATTTCAATGCCAAATCCACGGCATGGGGATCTCCAGCAACGGACGCCAGAGGACAAGCCCTCGAGGAGTGGGCGGTATCAGTCGGCATGATGGTCCTCAAAATGTGACTCGATCCCCTGCTGGGGAGGGTCCCCGATGGAGGCTGGGCAAGCTGGACCGGGAGATAGCTAAGGAGGCGGCCATCCTGGAGGCCTGGCAGGCCGGGTCAAGACCCGTGGGCGAAGACGTGGATGCAGAAGCGGAACGGTTAATCACCGGCCTTCAGCGCATCTGTGACTCGGGCATGCCCAGGATCGGGCCGGCGCCCCACGGCGTTGGGTGTACTGGTGGCGGGACGATCTGCGTGACATACGCTGCGCCTGTACAGCGGCGCGCCGTCAATACACCCGAAGCAGGAGAAGGAGGATCCGAGACTCCGCCCGGGAAGAGGCTCTCTACGCAGCGTACTGAGAGACGTGCGTGCGACTGTACGCCGCCATAGCGCAGGCCAAGGAGACGGCGTGGGAGGAGTGGCTGGAGACGCTCAGTCGCGACCCATGGGGTCGCCCCTACAAATCGGTCAGAGCGAAACTTCGGCCATGGGCCCCCCCCCTGACGACCAGCCTCGAGCCGCAGCTCCTCGAGCGAGTCGTGGCGAGCCTCTTCCCCGAAAGGGATGCGTGGTGGCCACCAGAAATGGGACGCAGCTCCACTTCTCCTAGTTATGGCGATGAGGAAACGCCTCCCATAACAGAGGCCGAGCTTGGTGCAGCATTGCTAAAGCTGCGGCAGAAAAACGGCGCCCCCGGACCGGATGGCGTGCCGGGCCGGGTTGTGGTACTGGCGCTTAGCGAACTGGAGGAGCGGATGAGGGCCCTCTTCTGCGCCTGCATAATTCATGGTCGGTTCCCGCGAGGCTCGAAGACAGGCAAGCTCGTCCTTCTTCATTGTCCTGCTTGACGAGATGGGCAAGCTCTTCGAGCGGGTGCTCGCGGCACGTCTCGTCAAGCACCTCGAGGAGGTAGGTTCCGACCTGCACGACTGCCAGTACGGTTTTCGTCGGGAGCGGTCGACCATCGATGCTATTGCGCAGCTGAGGGCCCTCGCCGAAGAGGCAGTCTCGCAGGGTGAGGTGGTGCTAGCGGTGTCACTTGACATAGCAAACGCTTTCAACACCCTGCCCTGGGAGACGGTGCTGCAAGCGCTCCTGTACCACGGCGTGCCCCGGTACCTACGGAGAGTGGTGGAGGACTATTTTTCCAACCGGGTCATCGCCTACCCGACCCGGGACGAGTGGGCCACGAGGAGGATGTCGTGCGGTGTTCCACAGGGGTCGGTCCTCGGTCCGCTCCTGTGGAACATCGGGTACGACTGGGTGCTCCGCGGCGCCAACCTAAGAGGGGTCGGCGTCCTGTGTTACGCCGACGACACCCTCGTCACCGCGCGCGGAAGCTCCCACAGGGACGCGGCGCTATTAGCGACGGCCGGAGTCGCTCACGTGGTGAGCCGAATCAGGGCGCTTGGGCTGGAGGTGGCCCTGAGCAAGTCGGAAGCCCTGTTCTTCTGGGGACCTCGAAACGCCCCTCCTCCGGGCCTAACAATAATTGTGGGTGGAACCTCCATCGCCGTCAAACCAACGATGCGATACCTAGGCATTGTCTTGGACGGCAGGTGGAGGTTCACCGACCATTTCGCCCAAAAGGCCCCAAAACTGATTGCCACAGCTGGGGCCTTAGGTGGCCTCCTCCCTAACATCGGGGAGCCTGGAAGTACGTGCAGGCGTCTGTACCAGGGGGTACTGCACTCTATGGCGTTGTATGGGGCACCCATCTGGGCAGATGCCCTTGACCGAACAAATAAGGCCATGCTGCGACGGCCGCAGAGGGTCATCGCGACCAGAGCGGTCCGTGCCTATCGGACCGTTTCTTTCGAGGCGGCCACGCTACTGGCTGGTAGCCCGCCGTGATACCTCGAAGCCGGGGTTCTCGCGGCGGTATACCAGAGAGTGTCAGCTGCGAGGGAAGAGGGAAGCCGGCCACATCTGGAGGAGATCAAGCGGTGGAGGGAAGAAGCCCGCGAAGCTCTCCTCCAGCAGTGGGAGGAGAGGCTCGAGACCCCGAGTGCGAGTCGGGAGCTAGTTTTGGCCGTGCGCCCCGTCCTTCGGGAGTGGGTCGCACTTAATCACGGCACTGTAACGTTCCACCTGACACAGGTTCTCACCGGGCATGGCTGCTTTGGTGGGTACCTGTGCCAGGTGGCCCGCAGGGAAGGCTCACCAGCGTGCCAGCACTGCGCTTCAGGCGCAGACGACACGGCGCACCACACCCGCGCCGTATGCCCCGCTTGGGAAGAGCCACGTTCGGCTCTAACCGCGGCCATAGGGGCGGACACCTCGCTGCCGGCTCTAGTTAGAGCAATGGTGAGGGACGCGGAGACATGGCAGGCGGTCGTCACTTTTTGCGAGACCGTCATGTGACAAAAAGAGGCTGCGGAATGAGCGCGCGAGGAAGGCCCCGCTGCGCCCCCGATTTGCCGACGCCGAGCTGGGCGCAGGCGTATTGCCTACGAGCGACGCCTCCCGCCCTAACAGGGACCTCGGGCAGTGGACCGGGGAATTCGCTGCCCGATGAGAAAATCCCCGAGACGGTAGGCGCTCAATAACATCGGAGCGCCTACAAACAGCCGGAGCGGTAAAAGCCGTACGCTGTCAAGCCCGAAAGGGCAAGCCGCCAGGAAGGGGCCAGGGAATGCGTCATTTCGTTCCCCCGTTTCCCCCCTTCCCAGGCGGAGCGCGAGGGCGCCTCCTAGGTTTTTAGTAGGTATACCGGTCCTCTTCAAGGGCCGGGAGTCCCACATACCCACCGGAACCCCCCGGGCCGGTGGGATGCGTAACGCATTTTCCTAGGTTAAAAAAAAAAAAGGTTCCGCGAAGAGCCCCGTCCCCAAGCGTACAAATCGTAGTGGGCGGTACCTCCATCGCTGTCGAGTTGACGATGCGGTACCTGGGCATTGTCCTCGACGGCCGATGGAACTTTAACGAGCACTTTGCTCGCAAACTGCCTAAACTGGTTGCGGCGGCCGGGGCGCTCGGACACTTGCTCCTAAATGTCGGGGGCCCAGGCGGTGCCTGTCGCCGCCTTTATCAGGGAGTGGTGCGGTCTATGGCGCTATACGGAGCACCTATATGGTCGGAGGCGCTAAACAGCCACAACGTAGCATTGCTGAGACGCCCGCAAAGAACAATCGCGAACAGAGCGATTCGGACTTACCGGACCGTCTCCTTCGAAGCAGCCACTGTCCTAGCGGGGAACCCACCATGGGACCTGGAGGCGAGGGTCATTGCGACCGTATACTGGCGTGTTGCAACCGCGAGGGCGGAGGGGAACAGCCCGCACCCGGAGGAGATCAAACATTGGAGACAGGATGCCCGCGAAGATCTCCTCCAGCAGTGGGAGAGAAGACTCGAGGCCCCTAGAGCGAGTAGAGAACTTGTGTCTGCAATACGCCCAGTCCTAAGGGACTGGATGGTACAGCCCGGCACTATCACGTTCCATCTGACACAGGTCCTTACCGGGCATGGATGCATTGGTAAGTACCTGTGCCAGGTGGCCCGCAAAGAAGGCTCTCCAGTGTGCCAACACTGCGACACAGGGGAAGTGGACACTGCGGGGCACACTTGCGCCGTATGCCCTGCATGGCAGGAACCACGACGGGCCCTGGTTGCGGTCATCGGACCAGACTTCGCACTTCCGAGCTTGGTCGCCGGGACGATGACAAGCGAGACAGCATGGGGGGCGGTCACCACATTCTGCGAGACCGTCATGCGACAGAAGGAGACGGCGGAGCGGGAGCGCGGGGATGATCCTTTGGTGCCACCAACCCGCCGACGGAGAACGGGACGCAGGCGGGTCGCCTACGACCGAAACCTGCCCCCCTAACTGGGACCTCGGGCAGCGGATCGGGGGATTCGCTGCCCGACGAGAAAGTCCTCGAGACGGTAGGCGCTCAAAAACATCGGAGCGCGTACAAACAGCCGGAATGATAAAGCCGTACGCTGCCGAGCCCGAAAGGGCAAGCCGCCAGGAAGGGGCCAGGGAATGCGACATTTCGTTCCCCCGGTCCCCCCCTTCCCCTGGCGGAGCGCGAGGGCACCTCCTAGGTTTTTAGTGGGTATACCGGTCCTCTTCAAGGGCCGGGGAGTCCCACATACCCTCCGGTACCCCCCCGGGCCGGTGGGATGCGTAAATACATTTTCCTAGGTTAAAAAAAAGGTTAGGTTAGATTAGGTTTTTTTTATTTTTATTTATTTATTTATTATAATTTTTTTTTTATTCTTCTACATCCTCCAACATGATCGGAGCCTATGTTTGCTGGTTCTCTTCCATTCCATTTCTCGCAATTTTTCCGCTCGTACTTTTATGCTTCATACATTATCCAGACCCCTTCCCTATCCTGTTTGCCACAGAAGTCCTTCCAGCTCTCGATTTGGGCTTTGGGTGCCTCCGACTCATACTCTTCTTTCTGTTTCAGGTATTCTTCAACGACCAGCGACCTACGCATCGGGGCGGCGCACCTTATCCTGCGCTTCCTGGTGGCAACACCCTTCTTCATCACTGCAAGTTTCTCGGACCACCACGGCAAGGTAAGTGTTTCTTTTTGCTTCTTTTTTTGGAATTGTTGATCTACATGTACTTTCTATTACTTTTATTACGCTTTCTACTGTGGTTTCTATTTTTTCTATTGAGTTGATTTTTCCTACTTCTAATTTTGTTAGTTGGTTATCCAGCATCAATTTGGTGATTTTCGCATGAAAATCACTCCAATTGGCTTTCTTAGTGTTATATAGTCTAGTGGTTCTTTCTATTTTTATTCCTGACGATTTTTTAAGATTGATATTAAACACTATGCCGTTGTGGTCCGAGTTTGTTAAGCCTTCATCTACTTCCCAGCCGTCCACCAGGTCGAGCATGTCTGTCGAACAGGCTGTGATGTCGACAAAGCTGCTATACCGTTTGCCTCCTCTGATAGTGTCGAAGGTCGGAATTTCCCCTGAGTTGAGTGGTTAGGTTAGGTTAGGTTTTTTTTTTTTTGATCTGCTACCTCCGACATGGTCGGAGCCTGTGTTTACAGGACCTATTCTTATCTAATTAATAGATTCAGGCGTTACTTTGCGGAGGTCCATATCAACAAACCGGAACAAATTACCTTGCTACTCCGCGAAACCACCCACCGGAGTGGTGGTGGTGGCTTTGGTTTCGCGGAGTAGCAAGGTAATTTGTTCCGGTTTGTTTCTATTCTTATCTTCCATACCGATTCTCGCATTCATTCCTCTCGTACTTTTATTCTTCATACTTTGTCTTTCTTTCATTCATCATCTGTTTTGCCTTACGGTCGGGTCAGACCGTCTATTCTCCCTAATTCTATCCGCTCTTTTCTTTTTATGTGGGGTTTTAATACACAAGACAAGCCTTTTATTTTAACTATAAAATGTTACAGAACTTTCAGAGAGAGTTTACAATTCTGTACGGTTCAATACCGCACAGTAATTTCGCTAACTCGCGCCCTACTTTGAACATGCGTAACAACAGCACTATTTACTTAGACTAGCATTAATATATAACGCGCATTAAAATACTCTTAGAACCACTCTTTATATTAACGTCAGAGATACACGACCTTGTAGTCTAACTTGTAACTATTACTTCAATAAACTATTAAGAGAGTCATAACTTTAACTTACATAACCAACATCAACTAGGAGCCCTACTGAAACTTAGCAGCGGCCCCTACATAATTTGGTCCTTCGAACCTTCGTGTTTAGTGTCGCTTGTGGCTCTATTACGGTAGCGAATCGGTTTGCTGGCCTCCCACAAGCGGGTCTCACCAGTGAATTGAGAAGGCGCAAATATCGTTTATAGAGTGCGGCTGCACTGAACATTCTCACCAATCGAAGCGACGGAAACTTCGTTGTCTTCGAGTTGCGAACCAGCGGCAGTGAGCAGTGGATCAACGGTCCACCATTAACTAAAAAAGCTAAAAGCTTCCGGACTCTTCATCAAGGGAAAGGTAAACTACCTACTTGCTCTGAAACAACATGTATTACGACGCTGACGGTAAGCCTTTGGCATCAGGAGCGCCCGACTGGTCAAGAGTTATACAAAACCAACAGCGGAGCTTCGCCAGCATCCAGGACATTCGAACCAACTTCAAAAAAGATGGCCCATCCAGGAAAACGGCAGAGAACCTGAAGCACCGGCTCGAAACTTTAGAAGCTCAATGGGAAGAATTTGAGGGAAATAACAATATTTTGCAGCAAATGACGGACAAGGATCACGAATACTTCGTGAACGACATTTACAGCAAGACGAAAACGATATACCAAGAAGTGAAACAGAACATTAAATCTTGGCAACTCAAACTATCTCTCAGCAAACAATTCGGACTTCCGAGTAAAGAAGGGACGGCATTTCCAAGTCCCTCGCTGGCCGAAATAGTGAAGGAGCAACCAACGAATACCCGCCTGGACAGCGAGGCATCGCTGTCTCAGGATAAGAAGGACATGCTTCGACTTCAATTTCTCAACTTTAACGCACTAGAAAGAGCGATCGAAAAGATTGATTTGGACAACATGGAAGAGAAATGGGAGCTCGAAGATTGCCTCAGCACATTGAAGACGAGATGGGAAGCTATAGACACGAAGCACTGGAAATTAAACTTTATTCTAAACGGATCTGTCCCTACCTACGACGATGAATATATTAAATGGGAAAATAGGTACGACGCTTTAAAGAAAAACCTAAATAAAAAGATTTGGGCGAACGCACACTATCAAAAATCAACTCCAAAGATGGATATCCCCGAGTTCGACGGAAAATACAACAAATGGGTGTCCTTCCGCGACCTATTTATGGAAACGGTACACAGTAACCCGCTTCTGTCGAAATCTCAGAAAATGCAACATCTAAAGTCTAAACTTACCGGGGATGCCGAAAAATTAGTGCAACATCTCGCAATAAGCTCGGAGAACTACAACTCATGCTGGGATATCATCCAGCACAGATACGAAAACAAGAGGTTGTTATTTGCATCCTACGCCAACACGCTTCTGAAGCTACCAACGATCCAGCATCCATCCGCATTCAATGTAAGAAGAATGCATGACACAATTAAAGAATGCATTAACGGGTTAACGAACCTGGGACTCGATGTATCGACATGGGACCCTATTATTGTCCACTTATTGCTGCCAAAGCTAGATACAGCGACATACAACGAATATACTCAAACTTTGGAAAAGCCCAGAGAGCTGCCTGAGCTGCGGGAGCTTACGGACTTCTTGGAAGCCAAATTTATGGCCTTTGAAACCTTAGAGCAAAACCAGAATGGTTACCGGCAAGATACTCTACCGAAAAAACCAGTTTTCATACAATAAAAACCTGCACTGAAGAACTTCAACTTTTATAACAAATACAACGAACAAGGGTCATCGAACTATAAGAAGCCAGAAAAATTTACAAAATCATACCATGCAACAAGCCGAAACTGTCCGCTCTGCAAAATGAGTCACGTGTTAATGCATTGTGCTACATTTTTAGGCATGAATACAGCGACTAGAAATGAGAACGTCGCTAAACTGCAGATTTGTCGAAACTACTTATTTAGTCACAACGGAAAAGAATGCACTGCGAGCAAGAATTGTAGAGTGTGTAATAAAGGTCACCACACACTGCTACACAACGACGACTTAGAAAATATTAGAGGTCAACTACGCTCTAACCCGCAACCCTCAACTTCAAACAATCGATCTACGAATCATATAAACTGCGATGACCAAGAAGTCCTGCTAACAACTGTCAAACTGATGGTGAAAAACATAGAGGGTCACTATATAGCTCTACGAGCGCTTCTGGATCAGGGATCGCAGGTGTCCCTAATAACTGAAAACGCGGCTCAAAGACTCAGACTCCCCAGGCGAAAAATGAGCGCGGTAGTTTCGGGAGTTGGAGCGTCCCAAGGGAACAGCAAGGGCTGCCTAACTATTGAATGTAAATCGATACACTCCGATTTCTCATTCGCAACTGAGGTCCTTGTTTTGAGGAAACTAATCAACAACTTACCGAGCTCAACATTGAACAAAACTAAATGGGATTACCTGGAAAATCTGAAACTGGCGGATCCCGATTTCCACGTATCGGGGCCCATCGACATCCTCCTGGGAGCAGACATTTACTCTAGAATCATAAACGACGGAGTGCTGAGACACGACGCCAGCTCTCCAGTAGCCCAGCAGACTAAACTGGGATGGATCTTATGTGGCAACGTCAAAACGCTTAACTGCATGGTTACACTCAACGAGTGGGAAAACCTAAATAGATTCTGGGAAACTGAAGAAGTTAACTACGAAGAGAAAACCACTAACAGTGAAGATTATTGCGAAAAACATTATCTGGAAACTACAGAGAGGCTTTGCACGGGCCAGTATGTCGTCAAAATGCCCTTGAAAAACGACATAAAAAACAAACTTGGGAAAACGAGGCCGCAAGCTATTTCGCAATTCATGCAGTTGGAACGAAAAATGTCTAAGCAACAACGATTTGCCGAGCATTATAAACAATTTATCGCCGAGTACGAAGAACTAGGTCACATGAAAGTAGCACAAAAGTCGGCAACTGATCAGCTTCAAGCCTTTCTACCACACCATGGAGTGATACGGGAAAGCTCCACAACTACTAAGCTTAGAGTTGTATTCAACGCCTCCATGAAATCGGATAACAAGTACAGTCTGAATGATTTAATGGAGAAAGGGCCAAACTTGCAAAAAGACATCCTAACACTAATTCTCACGTGGAGGAGCTATAAATATGCGCTAACAGCGGATATTGAGAAAATGTTCAGAGCTATTTTCCTACATGAAGAGCAGCAATCCCTCCAGAAGATCCTTTGGCGACCATCGCCACGCGACCAACTACAAGAGATGCAGCTGTGCACCGTGACCTACGGCACAAAAGCGGCGCCCTTCTGGGCAATGCGCACGCTACAGCAACTGGCTAAGGATGAAGGTCAAGCCTACCCGGCAGCTGAAAAGGCATTACGGAACCAATTTTATATAGATGACGTAATCACCGGGCACAGTACGTTAGAAGGCGCACAAGATTTGCAACGCCAACTTTATGAACTACTACAAAAGGGTGGTTTTACTTTGCGAAAATGGGCCAGCAACGAACCAGCGATTTTATCAAATATTCCAGAAAAACATAGAAGTATCCAAGATGTATTTAACTTTAACGCCGATGAATCTATGAAAACTTTGGGCCTAGGATGGAATAAAACGAAAGACTTATTTTGCTTCGACTGCGAGATACCAACGGAAAACAAATCAAAATATACAAAACGAATGATGCCTGCCGATATTAGCAAGATATTTGACCCGCTTGGTTGGATAGCGCCAATCATTATTAACACGAAGCTTCTATTTCAAAAAGTATGGAGCAGCAATATCGGATGGGACGAAGCAATCCCGGCTGAAATAGCAAGAGAATAGGAAAAGCTTCGCTCGCAGCTAAAACTAATTAAAAATATTACAATACCTAGATGGATAAAATGTGTCAACAATATCATTGAACTACATGGATTTTGCGACGTCAGCTTGAAGGCGCTAGCGTGCGTCATATATAGCAGAACAGAAACGACACAAGGTCACTTTGTTACAACACTGCTAACAGCAAAAACAAGGGTCGCACCACTTAAGAAAAAACCCTCGCTACCTCGTCTCGAGCTCTGCGGAGCCCGCCTTCTAGGGGAACTAATGGAAAAAGTGAAGAAAGCTTTGGCGGAATACGAACTACATGTGTACTGCTGGACAGATTCCCAAGTAGTACTCGCGTGGTTACAGGGAAGCAGCACTAAGTGGGAGTCGTATATAACTAACAGAACAACTTTTATAAACAACATAGTACCGGCAGCGCAGTGGCGACATGTAAAAAGCAAGGAAAATCCGGCGGACTGCGCTTCGAGAGGACTCCTGCCTTCACAACTTTTGAACTTCAAGCTGTGGTGGGAGGGTCCTGAGTGGCTGAAAACTCAGTGTGACCTTGAATCAAAAGACATGTTTCAAACCAATGACGGAAAAATAACCGAGTGCAACCTTGTACAAAAACATTCAAACAGCGAATGCATAATTAAACGTATTATAGAACGATGCAGTACAATGACACGCGCGACTCGATGTGTCGCATGGGTGTTGCGTTTCAAAACAAAGCTACGGGGCAAAGTGCAATCACCTGGCGTGAGTCATTTAACGATAGAAGAAATAAATGAGGCTACTCAACTTATTATCCGGTCAACGCAGAGAGAAAACTTCTCGACGGAAAATGCCGATCTCACCGAAGGAAAAACACTAAACAGGAAATGCAAAATTCTGAACTTAACCCCATTCCTAGACGACGAAGGCATACTGCGCGTCGGAGGACGTCTACGACACTCAACTCTGCCCGAGGAAGCGAAGCATCCGGCTATTCTACCTCATAGCGGACACCTAACTTCGCTTATAATTGATAACGCTCATAAACGCATGTTACACGGTGGAGCACGTGTGACGCTTGCTGAAACGAGACAAAAGTATTGGATTATAGGAGGCAACCGCGCCGTTAAAGCATTCATACAACGATGTGTCCTGTGTCAACGATACAAGTCCACAAACAACAACCAAATAATGGGAAACTTACCCAGCGCGAGAGTGACTCCATCCCGACCCTTCACCCACACCGGAGTAGATTTTACGGGTCATATTGAGGTCAAGCTGAATAAAGGACGAGGAGTGACAACATGTAAAGGCTACATTGCCATCTTCATCTGTTTAGCAACGAAGGCCGTCCATATTGAACTTGTGTCGGACCTAACCTCTCAAACCTTTCTAGCTGCCCTTAAACGTATGTGTGCCAGGAGAGGCACCCCAAAGCACATATATTCTGATAACGCAAGCAATTTCAAAGGAGCTGCCAACATTTTAGAAGAGGAATTCAGAGAATACGGAACCTTAACATCACCAGCATTCTTCAAAGAGATCAACGATCTCAAGATACAATGGCACTTCCTCTGCCCACGATGGCCATCTGCAGCAGGAGTCTGGGAATCAGCAGTAAAGTCATTGAAGCATCACCTCGTAAGAACACTAAGAGATGAAAAGTTAACGTTTGAGCAGCTAACTACCCTACTTACTCAGATCGAAGCGTGTTTAAACAGCCGACCGCTTTGCCCGCTAACCGAAGATGTAGAAGACTTGGAGTACCTAACCCCAGGACACTTCCTAACAGGAAGCTCAATGATGACATTACCCAGGGAAGATCACACGCAACAAAATTTAGATCTTCGTAACAAATGGAGACGGGTAGAACTTATGCACCAACATATTTGGAACCGCTGGTCCAAAGAGTACCTACACCATTTACAAACAAAAAGTAAGTGGTTGTTACCAAGAGGAAACATACAAACGGGAGATTTAGTCCTTCTGAAAGAAGATAACGTGCCTCCAGGGAGGTGGGCTATGGGCCGCATCATTGACCTACACCCAGGGGAGGACGGGTACGTGCGAGTCGTAACACTTAAGACACAAGCCGGGACTTTCAAACGCCCGATTGTGAAACTGGTCCCACTTCCGAAACAAGAAAATTTGCAAACTTCTGACAATGAGCAAGAAAGTCAAAACGCAGACTCCAAGACGACCAGCGAATCAAAGCCCCAGCAGAAAAACCGCTCAGCCAACAGACGAATAAAGGGCGGAAAAATAGCAACAACAATGTTGACATTACTGCTTACGCTATTTACGTGCGTAAACACGCAACCGACGCCAACGGTCATCACTACGCCTATTGAAGGAAACAAGCCAATTTATTTCGATAAAATAGGCAACCTACAACTTATTCGCGACGAATGGACGCTACTGGTCTATTACAACCTAACAACATATTGGCAAGGGACTACAAAAGTCAAAAACTACATCGATAATTTAGACAAGCTCTGCGGAAGATTAGAAAATGCATCCTGTAAACCTGTAATAACCCAACTACAACACGAACTACAGCAGATAACAGACTACAACACTCTGCTTCTGAGCCAGCATCTAACGAGGAAAAAGAGAGGCTACTTCAACGGAGTAGGAAATTTGGCTCGAACTCTCTTCGGCGTACTAGACGAGGACTTCGCCACAAAATATCAGGGCGATATAGCGAAAATCCAGAGTAACGAAGGCTATCTATTAGAACTACTGAAAAACCAGACTAGTATAGTCGAAACCGAAAACAACATTATCAAGAACAATGAGAAGTTTATGCGAAGCCAGCTAGAAACCATACACCAATATCTGGAAGAGGCTAACAGCACCCTGGAGAAGATCGTATACAGAGTAGAGAAAATGTCAACTATGAACGACTTAAACGCCGCATCCCTCACAGCAAGCATGATTCTTTGGAATTTAAAACAAACGCAAGACACTTTGCTAAACACGTTAACCAACATACATAATGGTCATTTAGATGTTCATCTTCTAACACCGAGACAACTGGCTTACCAGCTGAACATGATAGCAGCAAAGATATCGAAGCGTTTAACCTTGCCTATAAAAAAACGTGGAAGACGACATTAAAGAACTATATAAGCTCCTTTACGTCAGAGCGCGAGTGACGTCATCGTACCTACTACTCGAAGTTCATATTCCACTGATGAGCGATGACGAATACAACGTATATCGAATTCTGCCACTCCTCATGCTGGGTCCGAATAACGAAACTTTATCAATCATACCATCCTCTTCACACATCGCAGTTAACTTCGGGAAGGAAACCTATATCACGGTCGAAGAGAAAGACCTTGAACAATGCGTGAAAATGAAAGAAAACAACCTTATTTGTAACACGAACTATCCTATACATAACCTGCGCAACGAAAACGCCCCATGCGAAGCTGAAATACTTAGTCAGCAAACAAGCCGGCACTGCCATATGGTCACGGTCAAGTGCATTGATGCATGGATCAAGTTACAAAAGAGTAACCGATGGCTTTATTTATGTTGCGGCACGTGCCACGCGCGCGTACTATGCGAGGATCGCATTACAAAAACAAAGATAGCGAATATCGGGACGATTGACATCGGTGAAGGTTGCATTCTTCAGAAAAAAGACACCACTATTTTCGCTTACAACCACTTTGGAAGCACACTCGAACTGGAACCGAACATACCCAACACGCCGGATGTAAATCAAAATCTTAACGAAGATATTCAGTTAAACTTCAGCAATATAATAGTACCACCAATTACGTACGAGCAAGCAGAAAAACATCGACAACTCGATGAAAAAATTGAAATCCAGAAGAAGGATGAGAAACTGCCGGCTGCTGAGTTAACCGGCCACGACATCCACCAGTACTCCGTACTTTACTGTCTGGTGGCAGTAGTTGGTGTGGCAGCGACCTATGTCCTGAGGAATCAATGCAGGAAAAGGGTCACGAAACGAAAAAGTCCTGAACAATCGACGGTGCCACCGAAAAAACCCGAGCGAAATCCGATGGCCCGGGCTCAAGAGGAAGCCCTTCAAATGCACGAGCGAGGCAGCACTGTTCATCAAGAAGGACAGCGCCCTACACGGACAGCGCAGCGAATATTTAATCTAGAACATAATTAATTATTTAACTATTTTTCATTGTACAGGTCCGTGTATCTTTCACGCCATCTAAACCCTTTTATTCCCCTTTCTTCGGCCCTTGGCAGCATGTACGGTTCAATACCGCACAGTAATTTCGCTAACTCGCGCCCTACTTTGAACATGCGTAACAACATCACTATTTACTTAGACTAGCATTAATATATAACGCGCATTAAAATACTCTTAGAACCACTCTTTATATTAACGTCAGAGATACACGACCTTGTAGTCTAACTTGTAACTATTACTTCAATAAACTATTAAGAGAGTCATAACTTTAACTTACATAACCAACATCAACTAGGAGCCCTACTGAAACTTAGCAGCGGCCCCTACAAATTCTATTCTTATTCTATTCTTATTTTCTATGTGAGAGTTTTTGACATATTCCTTATTTCTACTTATTATCTAGTACACAATTCTGTATGATATGCTCCATATGTTACATCATATGGGGCAATCATGCGCTTTCTTAATCTACCTTATTCCTATTACCTACTCTAATGACAATTTTCTTACAATAATTAATCAAAATATCTCTATTTCTACCGCTTATTATTTGTAACAAATTCTCTATTTTTAGCGTCGTGTCTAGTTCGTTCTCCACATTAAATCTCTCTCGGGTAAATACGGGATAGTCTAGGATCAGGTGTAGTACGTTTTCATCGGCCTCCGGTTCGCATAGGCACGACGGGCTCTCTTTGCACTTGAACCTACTCAAGTAGGAGGAGAACCCCCCGTGCCCTGTGAGTAGCTGTGTCGTCGGCCCGTCCAACTGGATCTTCTTTACGATCCGGTGTGCCGCCACCGCGTCGGGGAAGAACACCTTGGTCACTAAGGTCGTTTCCTCCAATCTGTATCTCCTGTCCCATTCATCAATCGTCTCCATCCGGATATTGCGCTTGATGAATGAGACCGGGCACAGATCGTACTCCGGCCTCTTCTTCGACGCCAGAGCGGCGTCCTTCGCCAACTGATCGGCCCTCTCATTCCCTGCCAGTCCTGCGTGTGCCTTGATCCAAAACAAGGATACCTCCTTGTTTTGGACTCCGCAACGCCTCAGGTTGCTCCTGGCTGCGACTGCCAGGGGATGGGAGGAGCCGGGGTTAGTTAGGGTCTGGAGAGCCGCTCTGGAGTCGCTGTAGATCCCATAGGTGCCCTCCCCGCGCGCCAATGCCACCTCCGTCGCCTTGTGCAGGGCTAGCAGTTCGGCCTGATACACGGTGCAGTACGACGCTAGAGCAAGCTTGGTGGCTTTCGTCTCAGCGGCGTCTTTCCAGATGGAAAGCGCCGCCCCAACTCTGCCCCCAATCTTGCTCCCGTCGGTGTAGATGCACACAGCGTAATCACTGTGACGCAAGTACTCCGCCTCGTCCATCAGGTGCCCGAACTCCAGCCTGGACCATTCCGCAGGATGTGGGGCCTCCAACTTCGGTGCCATCATCTCGACCTCTCGGTCCGCTAGCTCACGTCTAGGTGCTCCCTTCTTAGCCTCGTATAACGAGGCTGCCTCACGGACTCGGAGGTCTAGAGGGAGCGTCCCAGTGAGCAAGAGCGCTGAGTTGAGTGACACCGTCCGGTACGCCCTACACATCTTTTGCGCGAAGCTTCTCTGCACTGATGCCAGTTACCTGCGGACTCCCAACTTCTCCGCCGCCGGAGCCCATGCCGCCGCCGCGTACAAAATGATCGGCTCCACTGCCGCCGTGTAAATGGTCCGGATGATGTTGGGGCTGAGACCCCAGCTCACTCGGGCCGCCCTCGTCAGCTGCTTATAAATGCCCGCAGCTCTCCTGCAGACGTTCGACGTGTGGGTGTTGAAAGTGAGTTTCTTGTCAATGGTCAGGCCAAGGATTTTGATCTCCTCGGACATTCCAATGCCGACCCCCCCCCCCCATGCTCAGGCGCGGCGTGTCGAACTTAAGCCTTCTGGTTAGCACCATAGCACAGGTTTTGTGTGGTGCAAACCTGAGCTTATTGTCGACACCCCACTCTCGAACACGCTCAAGGGCGACATTAGCTTGTCCTTCGATCTCCCGGGCCTCACCACCGTCAAACAAAATCACCATGTCGTCCGCAAAGGCCTGGCAGTAGATCCCTCCGGTTTCCAACTGCCTGAGGAGGGGGTCCAAGAGTAAGTTCCACAGGATTGGACCTCCTATGGAACCCTGGACACAGCCCTTCTCGGTCCTTCTTCTGTGCGCAACCCCTGCGTACCGAACCTCCACTTCCCTGTCGCTGAGGTAGCTCTCGATGACTCGCCTCAAGTTCACGGGACACTCTTCCTCAGCCAGTCTGGTCTTTATTGCCGGTCACCAGGCACTATCGAAGGCGCCCTCGATATCTAGTGAGACTAAAGTCACGATCCTCTTCGCTGCTAGTTTTGCGCGAATACGTGCTATGAGCGCGACGAAGGCGTCTTCGCTACTCCTTTGCGGCATAAAGCCGTACTGGCGAGTACTCAACCGTGGCAACACGTGAAACTTGACGCGACCCACCAACATTTTCTCGTAAATCTTGCCGAGCACCGGCAAGAGCCCTATCGGCCGGTAGGACTTGGGAGTGGTGTATGCTTCCTTTCCTGACTTCCTTAGCACGACCACTGTTGCCTCCTTCCAGATCTTCGGGAAGCAGTGGTGTGTCAGGCACTTGTTCAGGAGAGCCAGGAAAAAGTCAGGGGCGGCGCTCACCGCGCAGGAGCAGATATCGGCTGTGAAGCCGTCAGCCCCAGGTGCCTTTTTTGGGTTGAAGGATCTCAATGCGACATCCAGTTCCTGCCGTGTAAACGGCGGGCCATGGTAATCATCATGACCCTCTTCGTTTACAGTGTTCGCCTGCCTCCTGGTTGCCGCGTGCCTCGCGTTCTCGCCGTCTCTCTCGTCCCTCGGGTAGAAAGTCTCTGCTAAGAGCCATGCGGAGCCCTCGGCGTCAAGAACCACATCCCCCACAGTCAGCGGCAGATGCTCCTCTCTTCGTTTGACCCTGTAGATCCCCTCCCACATTCCCTCTCGGTCCTGTTTCCCACAAAAATCCCTCCAGCTGTTCTCGATCGCCTCCTTGACTGCGAGCTCATATTCTTCTTTCTGTTTCAGGTACAGCGCCACAACTGTCGGTCTTCGGTGCGGTGCAGCGCTCCTGATCCTAAGTCTCCGGGTGGAGACTTCCTTCTTCAGCGCCGCGAGCTGCTCCGACCACCACGGAATAGTAAGTTTTTCTTTTTTCTTCGCTTTCGGTGACGTCTGCCTGCATGTCTCAGTTATAGCTGTCGTATATTTAGTCACTGTCCGTTCTAAGTCAGTCGTGTTGTTTATTCTGTCGAGTTCTTCCGTCGTTAGTCCAGTGTCTTGCATAATCTGGATCAGTTTCTCATGAAACTGCTCCCAATTTGCCTTCTGTGTCTTGTATAGTCTTGTCGTCCTTTCTATGTCTGTACCTGTCGATTTTTGTAGTCTTATGCCAAAAGTTATTCCGTTGTGGTCCGAGCAGGTGAGCGCCTCAAGAACCCTCCACCCTTCGACCAGACCCAGGAGGTCGTCCGAACACGCCGTCATGTCGACATGGCTGCTGTACCTTACTCCTCCGCGTATGGTGTCAAAGGTAGGGATCTCGCCGCTGTTCAGGACCTGCAGGCCCATCTCTAAAAGTACTCCACTCATCGTCTCGCCTCTGAAATGAAATGAAATGAAATGAAATGAAATGAAATGATTTATTTTGCAAAACATACACAGGTGTTAGAGATTCGTACATGTCAGTAGAAATTAATTACATGAAGGCATGTCCCGCCATAAATTGGCATGCAAATTCTTAACCTAATTTGAAAATAATACCACTAAAATATCTATCTATACAATTTGTCAAAATATTCATTTAAATTATAAAATGGTCGCGTAGTCAAGTAAGATTTTAATTTTTTAGAAAATTCATTAATATTATTACATTGCTTTATGTCCTCATTTAGAAAATTATAAATTTTTATACTATTATACTCAATACTCCTTTTGAACTGTACATAATTATTACATTTTGGTAACTGAATGTCAAAATTTGCTCTACATAATCTATGTGGTCTATTCTGACTATTACATGCAAAACTGGACTTGTTCTTGTAGACAAAAATGCATACTACGTATATGTAAAGCGATACCACGGTCAGTATTCCATGTTTTATAAATAATGGACGGCAATGTTCAAGAGGTTTTGCTTTTTCGACAAATCTTACAGCCTTTTTTTGCAATATAAGAATACGGTTTGCGTCAACACCATTACCCCAAGCCTCAAGGCCATACCTTATTAAGCTTTCAAAATAAGCGAAATAAACTGTCTTAAGTACTGAAGAGTTCAACATTTTTGATAGATTTTTTAAGGCGTAACAGGCGCTGGCCAATCTTTTCCTCAATATGCTTATATGACTTGACCAACGCAACTGTGTATCTAGTTCTACACCTAAAAACCTGACATTAGTGGCTTTTTCTATGAGCAGAGGCAAGTCATACGTTATACTGTTTGTATGTCTTAGAAAAGGGAAATATCTTGTCTTATCCATGTTCATTTTGAGGCCATTACATTCAAACCAATGTGTCAGGTCCGCCCAAGTCTGACTAATTTGAGCCTTAAATGTTACAAAATTTTGATTTTCAAATATAATACTTGTGTCGTCTGCATAGATATAAGCTGTTCCATAAGTTAAATTATATTGTAAATCGTTAACAAAAATAATAAATAGCAAAGGTCCAAGAACAGATCCCTGAGGAACCCCACAGTTAATAGTTTTTTCAGCAGAGTTAACGAATTCAATACACCCCACTCTGTCTACGTCAGCTATCTGAACAAATTGGGCTCTATCTGTGAGGTAAGACGTAAGAAGTTTCAATGTAGCCCCCCTTATTCCATAGTACTGCAGCTTATCTAATAATATTTTATGGTTCACACAATCAAACGCCTTACTAAGGTCACAGAATATACCAGCACATTTGAAGTTTTGGTTAAGATTGGACATAACTTGCCGGACTAATTCAATAATCGCTATTCCAGTATTCCGATTTTGTCTAAAACCAAATTGTTGAGAGCAAAAATAATTATTTTTTTCAAAGTGATTAATAATTCTAGTTGCAATTGCCTTCTCAAAAATCTTTGATAGAACTGTTAGCAGCGAAATAGGGCGGTAGTTGTTTATGTCCGTTTTAGAGTGCTTTTTATATAGAGGAATCACCTTTGCTGTTTTAAATTGGGCAGGGAAAATTCCATCACATATGCATGCATTGAATATATCACACAGCGGCACACACAAGAGTTCAATGCTATACTTGATCAAAGTGGTACTAATACCGTCCGGACCACAGGAACTTGTATTTTTTAGAGATCTGACAATATTTATTATTTCTATCTCATCAATAGGAGACATGAACATAGATTTTGCATTATTAATGTCATTATTTTGTAAAAGGTTCATATGCTGCCCGCTATGTTCCGGTTTAATATCAATAACCTGACCCGCTCTAATAAAGTGGTCATTAAAAATGTTGCTTATTCTTACAGGATCATTAGTTATTACATTATCATCTAGTAGTTTAATCGTCCCTTTACCTATTATTTTATTTTTGCCTGTATTCTCATTCACAATATTCCATATGGCTTTACTTTTTGATTTAGCTTTTTGTATCGTACTTTTAACATGTATATTTTTAGCCGTAAATATAAGTTTCTTTAGTGTAATGTTATAGGTCTTATAGTATTTTTTAAGATTTTTATCGTGTCTGTGTTTACGAGTTTCTAATAATAAGAGCCTTTTTTTCCTGCATGATACTCTAATTCCACGTGTTATCCACGTCCTATGATAGTTTCGTAATCTAACTTTTTTCAAAGGTAAATGTTTATCAATAATTTTATTAATTATACTGTAGAACAATTGTAATTTTCCTTCACATGTTTTTTCTTCAAATACGTTATTCCAGCAAACACTTTTTAAATTATTTTTAAAGTTCTTTAAAGCACCTTGGGAATAACTTCTTTTGACATGTAATTTTACTTGCTTTACTGGCACTATTAATTGGTCGAGAAAAAATACGATTTGAGCATCGTGATCCGAGAAGTTGCAGGGAATAACATGTGCACTATAGCTGTCGTACATATCAGAAAATACATTGTCTACCAAGCTTTGAGACGTTTCCGTTACCCGGGTGTAGTCTTTTATAGTAGGCATCATGTTATGTTCCCTAAGTATTTGAAGAAAATCTTCAGCCACAGTTGTTCCGCCTTTTAAATCAATGTTGAAGTCTCCACATACGACAGAACCATGTTTTTTATTATTTACTAAAAACAGCTCTAACTGTGCTAGAAAACTTTTAGTGTCGCTGCCTGGACTTCTGTACACTGTGCTTACAAAAATCTTACATGTCTCTAGTTGCATAGAGACACAACACACCTCAAACAATTTTTCTTTATAGTAGTGCTCAACATTGCACACTTGACAACCTTTAGAAATATCGTCTCTGGCAAAAATGACACATCCACCTCCCCGGCTAATCGATCTAGAGCAACTCGCTATAATCTGGTAGCCAGGTAACTTAATGCTCGTGTCTTCGTCCGGCCTTAGCCAAGACTCCGTTATACATACAAAACATGGCTTGACAGCAAGTTCTACTTCTATGAGAGATTCCAAATGCAACATCTTATTTTGTAGACGATTAATGTTAAGATGGAGCACAGAAAAGCAGTTCTTATTTCCTAAACGATGCATTCCCGTGAAGCTATTAGAAACTCTCGTTCTTGAGTTAGATCTAAAAAAGTCTCATTATTCTCATCCATAGGTGTTTCTATAACTTTTGAGCTATGTTCAACTGTCTGGGCCAGATTACAGACACAAGGAAACAATGTTAAAAGTTGTACTAGATCATTAAAAATTGTGATGAATCCTTGTCTGTTTACATTTCCGAAATGAGAAAACATATGGCTATCGTAAGACAAATTTAAATTAGAGTCTAAAATGTAGCAGAGTTCATGTTTTAAATTAGTTTTACACAATATGTTATTAAATATTTCTACACGTTTATTAAACAAATTTGCGAAATTATTGACTTTGAAAGTCGGTGAACAAATAATAATATTCGTGTGTTGAACTAGGCTTAACTGTTCTTGAATATATTTGACAAGATTGTAATAATTTGTACTAGTTTTAAAGTCTTTGTCGCCAATACAAATAATGCAAAAATCGTTTAAAGTGAAGCCTTTAAGCTTGTCATGTAGGCCAACAAACAGTTCCCGAGTGCCCGCCCCGGGGGTTAAGTAAAGACACGTTTTTTTACTGACGAATTCCTGTTTCATCAACTTCAGCATGTAATTTGAATGGTTGCTAATAACACAGAATCTCGATTGCAACAGTGTTGACTTCACTTTCATAGAAGAGTCAGAAATTCGATAATCGGCTGGCGTAGGAGGCACGTTCAAAGGTCCAATCTCAGTGAAATTTGGTGTTGATTTCTGGTTTAGTGGAATTTGAATATTTTGAGTCAAAGATTTTATTTGATTTCCGAGCACCATTATCTCGTTTTCCACGTTTTTGAGTAATTTTTCAACATCAATTATTTTAAGTTGTAAGTTCAATAGACTTTTGTTGCTCTCTAATTTTTTGTCTGCATGCAAAGCAGCAGCTGGCAAGGTGGGTGATGATGAAATTCCGGGAAATAAGGAGTTTCTTCGTTTTTTTCTTCCAGTACAGATTTTGATATCGGAAGTTGACGATGAACACAACGAATGGAGAACTTCTATCTCCATATTTAATTGCTGGATTTTTCTTTGAAGTTCATTATTCTCTATTATTTTGATTTCCAGCTTATTTTCAGTGCTAAAAAGGGTCGTTTCGAGTCTGGATATTTTGTCATGTAGTTCGTAACTGTGTATTTTTGACTGCGGTGTTGGGTCATGTATGTCGCCGTCCACGCTCCTTGATAATATAGCTGATGGGGACAAGGGATCCGAAAAAGAAGAATCATCCGAAGAGCCTGATACGTCACTCTCCAAGAGTATATGGGTGTCCAGGATTACCGAGCTACAGGGTTCATTGTGTGCTATTGACTGAGAAAACTCTTTAGGTTGAGATTCGTTGTTCAGAGGTGAAGACGATAGCGGAGTGTTAATTTCTTCTGGTACTTTACTATCCGCGTTATCATTTTTCGAAGGTGGCTTTGAATCCAGCGACTGTACCCCGCTAGAAGTACTCGCCGTTGGGACCTCGGAGTTTTTGGGGGTGGTATTCTTATTAGAATTTTGGTTTTGGCCCTTTCTCAGTGTGACATTTGACTGTCCACTTACTCCTCGTACTCTGTCAGTTTTTTTAGTTCCAGTACATGATTTGCATCTCCATTTCTTTTTTGATTCATCACTCATAAGGCCATATAGCTTTTCAGAATATCCGGCACAGTCAAACTCGTACCTATTAGTACACACTGAGCATAGTATAGTACTTTTTATATCCACAGTGGACTTGCACCTGTAACAGACCACAGGCGCCACCTTGCGGCCACTACTTGTACCAGTTGTCAATTTCAAATTGGTTTTCGATGTCATGTTATTGATGTAGTTTGTTCTTAGCTGGATTTAAATATTACTGTAGTATAGTTTCGCATTACTATCATAGATGGCGCTTAAACAAAGCTCAATGACAACAATTTGTAATTATCCAGATGTCAAATAACCACCTCGAAACCGCACTCAAACCATTTGCATGGATTAAAATCACGTCTTCTTAAACGTGTCACTACTTTCGTTTCTGAACGAAGCACTAGCGCTTATAGTAGGACACGGTATGACAGTTGTCAAAACCAGCTGTTCAAGCACCGCTTATTTTGTTGTTTATTTATTAGAATTAAGCAGTTATTTTAAAGTCTGTCTTCGTGTGAGTGTAATTTAAATCAACCGAAAGTAATGTTAATTATTTCCACTTCAATTATTTGCTCAAGTCGCTCACCCAAGTGCTGTGATGTTTCTCTCCACAATCTTAGTGTTTGCGCGAATGTTCCTTATCAGGTTTCATGAAGGTTTTATACTGTTTCACTATTTTAAGTCAATTAAAATCGCTAAGCTCAATCAACAACATGTTATCTTATGCACTCACACACACATAGATGTCTCTCTGACGTCTTTCTCCCCGCTACCCCATGTTACCCGGTCAGGTACAGAAGTTCGCCCTAGGGGATTTTCGAGTGAAACAAGAATTATCACAATAGGTTTTTATTAAATAAAAGCTCCCTAGGACGACTAGAAACTCTAGGTCGTAAGTTCGTAATTCTTGTGGCTAATTCCTAACTTGAGTCAATTAACGTGATCGCTCGCACTCCCCTGGCCGTGACCCGACGTGGAGCAGCGTAGGCTTGAGGTTAGGCAGGTCTCCGTAGGCTGCAAGGGTGTAGAAGGCTCGGCAAGGGTGCGGTTGTCCAAGTAACCGGCTGGTAGCAGCTCGGTCAGGGTACAGTGTCCAAGTAACCGGCAAGAGGTGCACTGCAGGTGGCTCGAGGATATGCGAAGCTTGGGGTTCGTTAGACCGTAGGTAATTTGGTGAACGTGAGCCCGTAGGTAGTTGGGTAGCACGTAGATAGTTGGGTAGCCCGTAGGTAGTTGGGTAGCCCGAAGGTAGTTGCCCTGTAAAGATTTAGTGCTTTACAGGCTGGCTACTAGCGGGAACTGATGCTATACTGAAGCTCGAGGAGACGAGAGTCCAACCAGGGAGCTAGAGCTCGCCAAGTAGTGGTGTGGCATCAGTTCAAAGGTTTACAGGTGACAAGGTAAGGAAGAAAAGCTACGTTACATTTAGAAAGAAAGAAATAGTGAAGTTAAAGCTCAGTGACGGTTACGGTTTGAAATTTCAACGTGCGACCGTTGAACAAGTAGGTTGAGTTTAATATTACAATAAAGACTTAGAAATTACAGTAAGAAGTTAAAGAAACGGTCGCAGGCTTTAAGTTAGTACAAATTAAGATAGAAATAAATTAAATACAATCTGAAAGAAACACATACACGAAAAATACAATTTTATAAGAACAATTTAGACAGTCATTAGCAGAGAGAGAGCTTACCAGTTGGGCAGAGGTTTCACCGTTTAGAGGTGGTTGTAGTGATGTAGAAAATATGAGCTCTCTGAGAGCTGCAGGGGCTTTTATAAGCCATTTATGAGCTTCCCTTCCAAAGGAAAGGGGTCGTAACTAAATAAAACAAACCCCGCCCCTAACGATTCTTAATGTTGCCAAAGTTTATTTATACCGATTGGTAAAATAAACGCTGGCTTTAGTAGCGCCCTCTTGTGTGGCTCGTAGTAATGTAGCACAGCGTAACAGTTCCCCTTTTCCCCGGTAAAGAAAATTAAAACTCATTTTAATTTTCGCTAAAGGTCTTACGACGTCGCAGCATTCATCAATCGTCTTTCTTACTATCCACATATATACATCATTCTTTCAGAGTAGGTCCGGCTATAGGGCTAGTCTGACCTTCGCGTCTGGTAGCAGAAGGCGCGGGGCGTGCTCGTAATATATTTTATCTACACATATATCATAAATGCTCTATAATGCGTTCAGAAACCGTAGGCAATGACCAGCATTATAACAACCAATATTTTTATGAGAATTTTTCTAATTTGTTTCTATATTTGTTCAAATTCATTTTTTATTACATTATTTTAATGCGTACAGTCTATAGATATTTAATAGGTACCTAGCACTAGTAGATAGTAGCAATGCAGATCATTGCCTTAAGGCTTCTGAACCCATCAAAGAGTACTTATGATATGTGTGTAGATAAAGTAATGTATGCAACTGTACATAATTAGGTCTTAAAACACTCGTGTGATCCTATTATGAAACTCGCTGACGCTCGTTTCATAAAACCACACTCATGTTTTAAGACCCCTCATTATGCAACAGTTGCAAAAAATATTATAATTTGTCGCGAAGTCCAAGGATTACCATCCGTCCTAGATAGGTTAACATTCAGATAGGATATGGCTTTTAATTAACGGGTTCCAAGACCGCCCGAGGCCTGGATGCTAACATTAGGGCGTTTTTAAGAGCAGGCGCGACCTTACTGGTATTAAGTCTTTAAATTTTAACTATTTGCGACTATTTTTTAATATGAGCAACGATCTGTGGTACTATGTTTTACTTATGTGTTGTGTTCTTAGAGCTTTCATACTGGAGTGGCCCTGTGTGATTATTTGCTTACACAAAATTCTGCCATTTCTCGCGGGGGGGTGATATCTCAAACCTATCACACTAACGCAATTTCACTCTGCGTGTTTACAAACCCACACCTTTAGAAAACTACAACACATTATCCTTTTCACGCACATACACTCAATACACATGCAAAGGTTATGTTGCGATACAGCGTAAGTAAACGAAAACGCAAATGTATTTCTCCTAATCAACTGAGCGAGGGACCTGTCGATAAATAATATCGATATATTAAATTCAGATATTACATCATAAATGTACTTATGTAAAGCAATAAATTATAACATTTTCAAAATTTCCAACATTTTGCGGGTAGTAGGACTTTGTGCAAGGTCCGTCCGGATCGCTACCACTATATTGCTCGCTGATTCTGCTGCGAAGCAGCAGTGCTTGCACTGTTGTGTTACGGCGTGGAGAGCAAGACACCCGGTGCAATTACTGGCACAAGAGGTATTCCATCTTAGCCCTCTGGGTTGGCAACGCATCCTGTAATCTCCTCGGTTTGCGAGTGTCTATGGGGAGTGGTGATCACTTACCATCAATCACGGGACCCACTAGCTTGTTTGCCTTCCTTTGTTGTATATAAAAAATCTAAGTATATGTATATATATATATGTTTAGGGTTCCGTACCTCAATTAGGAAAAACGGAACTCTTGTAGGATCACTACGTAGTCCGTCTGTCTGTCGCTCACGTATACCCGCGTAGAGTATTGTTCGGCGCTTATTAAGTCTGTACGGAACCCTCGGTGCGCTAGTCCGACTCACGCTTGTCGATTTTTTTATCAAAATCTTCTATAACAAACATTGTGGTAATCCAATTTCCTGCTCGGCCAGCGTTCGACAGCTAATACTATAACTGTCATTTTATCGCATTATACTACCATAAAACACTCCGTTGCTTCACTTGCTTTTAAACATCTTCATCTTTCGATATTTTTAATGAATTAATTAGAAGGCACAACACAATAACAATATTTAAAATAATTTCACGATTTAATATTTAATAATCCGGGTACATAAAACTACAAACTATATACTTGCAATACTTGTTGCCAAGAGCAATGTTATATTGCATGTAAACATTTAATGACCTTTGTCAGTTCAGTCAGTTCTGTCCAAAGAAAATGCAAACAGTAATACGAATGTTTAAAGAGCTCGTAACCGATAAATAGTACCTTATACAATATCTTGCACCCAGTTCTGTTCAGTTCTTTATTTATTATAAAAAAAACTGTTGAATAGCTACCTCTTTGGTTAGCTGGCCACTCGGATGCCATATACTTTTATAAAGAGAATTGTGTCATATGTGAACAACCGTCACTGATTGCTTTTCCTGTGTAAAATATATTTTAATATCTAGTTCGATAATACGTGTTTAATTAGTATATCCAGTCTAAATACAATAAAAACTTTCTTTATTAATTATATAAAAAAAACAAATATAAGAATGTAAATTATCGATAATGATTCATTTTATTTATCGACACTACCCTGTGCACTAAGCTAGTCTCGTGGGGAGTACGTAATAATTAATCAAGTAATTTTGACGTAGTCTCGTGACACGCGCAGCTCAGGTCAAATCTATTATCAACTTTATTTCGTAAGCAATTCGATTCGATTTTGCAAGAAAGAAGAAGTCTCGTGGGGAGTATCTTTACGTCATATTTAATCTGTGGGTATATTAAAATCGACTTTATTCTGTACCCCATTAGACTTATTTTGTAAAACACCAAAAATATAGTCTCGCTACACTTTACACTAAGGGGCATATTCGCATGGCAATCGATCTCAACTCAACGTCGCCCGGATGACGACGAGGCGCTACCGGTCTTCAATATAGCTACGAGCGACACCGGCGCAGAAAGCTGGTGTAAGAACATCGAAGATCTCACCAAGGAGTTTGGGTGGAGTGGCGTCGTAACTGTAGCAAAAGCCGGTAAGGCCCTTAAGGGCTCAGCTTTAATATGGTTTGAATCATGGAATCCAACTGGGGGACGAACATGGGCGACGTTCCGAAATGATTTGATAGATTTATACCCTGAGAAACGTAACCTTGCTGATAAACTCTCTAAGGCTGTTTCATATACCTCTGACTCAGCAGAATCTTATTGCGAATATGCACGGGAAAAGGTTAGGCTACTTCGCAATACCAAGGTAGCTTTCACTGAAGCCGAACTGATTGAACTAGTTTGTGGCGGCATCACTGATGTTAATGTTAAGATGGCCTCCTTCAATAATAGTGTTTAAAGTACATCTGAGCTTATTTCACTTTTTACATCATATGTCAAACCTAAGAAAAGGTCCTTGGAGCAAAGCATTCCTGATAATGCAGCAGGTTCGAGCAGACCTAAACGCCTGAAGCCAGATCTCCGCAGTTGTTTCTCGTGTGGCAAGATAGGTCACGTCCAGTCGCAGTGTAGGGTATCTCAGGCTGCTAATTCAAAAAACAACACTACAGTACCAGATACTAAATTAGTTGAGATTTTTTGTTCATTTTGCAAAAAAAGGGGTCACACTGAAGCGGTGTGCTTTCATAAGGCCCGTATTTCCGTTAACGCAGACAAGTCTGCCAGTAATAAGACTGCTACTAATCAAGTCAATTTTTTAGGACAGAATTGAAACTTACTAATGTTTCAATTTACGGTTCCGTTATAGAGTCACTAATAGACACTGGAGCTAATTGCAGTTTAATTCGTAAAAGTATCGCGTTACGCCTCCAGTGTAATATTATACCGCACAGGTTATCAATAAATGGGATAGGATGTGGTGTTATAGATACAATCGGCATTGTAAAAATTCCTGTAAATTTCGACGATGTTTGTCTAGAACTTGATGCTTTTGTAGTTAAAGATGCGGATTGTATCTATGACGTTTTGATTGGTACAAACGCCTTACAAAACTCTGATATTGAAATAATCACTGATGCTAACGGTAGTAACATAATTAGAAAAAGGTCTCCTGATTTAAGGCGAGGCATTTCCCCGCGAACTAGGATTTTAGGTGGTGAGGTGTGGGGGGCCGCGCGGCCGCGGCGCCCATGCGTCTCACTCTACGCGCGCCTAAGCATATAGTTACAGAGCCGTTGGCATAGGCCGCGGTGCGCATTTTTTTACATAACTTTTTAAGTCCTATTATCGGAAGTCCGAAAATGTTTCTCATACCATTTTACATCATAATGACCACTCTTCATAAAAATATTAAATACTAACAATCGAAACTCATACATATAATCATCAAAACCACCTTTTTTATACTAATATAACAAATATTGGGATTCATATATTTTCTTATACTAAAGATCGAAACTCCTAATCATTCTAAATCATAACGCCATGTTTATAAATTAGTTTATAGTAGGTGGTAGAGTGAGAGATAGCAGCAAAAATTTCACGTCATTTTTGAACGATTTAAATTACTCTAGTCGTGTTCTGGCGTGTTTCTGGACTACCATTGTGGCAGTCTGGCTGCTGGGCGCCGTTGCGTTAAGGAGGGGTGGGGGCTCAAAACTCATAAACAATCATGAAAATTACGTGATTTTCTCAAGGTTGATTTTAAGATTTTCTATTAGTTAGCAACGTAAACAATCCCAAATCAGACTATTCACTGGTTGCCAAGTCAGTGCCAGATTGGTTTAAAGTGGCTGAAACCGACATGAAATTGACGTAATTTTCTAAAAGTTGAAAAAAACATTTTTTAATGCCTTATACCATCGCATTTACGTTTATGAAAACGCCAGACCATATAGATGTTGTTAACACGTCGCCAGACTGGTACAATGGTTTGCTCTCAGAGTAATATAAGCCTTATCACTACTTAGTCAATACATTACTAATTTGTGTCAATTGATAGTTTTAATGAGTTAAACAAAGTTTAGCGGGTGGTAGGACCGTAGGCAAGGTTCGTCCGGATCGCTACCACCGTCTTGCTCTCTAATCCTGCCGCTAAGCAGCAGTGCTTGCACTGTTGTGTTCCGGCGTGGAGAGCAAGACAGGCGGTGCAACTACTGGCACAATAGGTATTCCATCTTAACCCTCTGGATTGGCAACGCATCTGCAATCCTCTTGGTGTTGCGGGTGTCTATAGGCGGTGGTAAACACTTTCCATCAGGTGACCCACTTACCTGTTTGCCTTCCTTTTTAATAAAATAAAACAACAACACCAATGTCCTATAAAATATGTAAATTCTATTTAAGTGTGCTAAAACGAATGTATAAATATTTTTGAGATTACATTTTTAATTATAATATGACACTTCATTAAAATATAATAACTTAACCTAATTATTTTTAGGAATTTGAGAAGCTTAAAACTATTCGATCTTTAATTTCTTGATTCAAGTGAAAATTTACTTTACTTTACTTATTTAAATTCGTTATGCTGGGAAATTTAGCTGCGAATGGGTTGCCTAAATAAATTTCCACTTTTCATCGAATCAAGAAATAAAAGGTCGAATAGATTTGAGCTTCTCAAATTTCTAAAAATATTTATACATTCGTTTTAGCACACGTCAATAGAATTTACATACTTTATAGGACATTAGTGCTGTTTTTTTATTTTATGAAATAGGAAGGCAAACAAGCAAGTGGGTCACCTGATGGAAAGTGTTCACCACCGCCTATAGACACCCGCTACACCAAGAAGATTGCAGATGCGTTACCAACCCAGAGGGTTAAGATGGAATACCTATTGTGCCAGTAGTTGCATCGCCTGTCTTGCTCTCCACGCCGGACCACAACAGTGCAAGCACTGCTGCTTAGCGGCAGGATTAGCGAGCAAGACGGTGGTAGCGATCCGTTTTACGTATTCACCGTTTTAGAAATCGCATTTTTTTATTAAAAACCATGGCTTCCACTAGTTTACGCGAAAAGTATAGTAATTATCATTATTGTATATACACTGTACTTACATAGAAGTCTTGACATTTCTCAGCTCGGCGGAACAAAAGTCGGATTTCAAAGCAAAGAAATTACCTACTTTCTGCTTTCATGAATCCAACATCCATGATTGTTTTATAGATTGAATGGGAAAATAGGAATGGCAAAGCGTAGACGAGATTTTTTACAACTTCTAAAACAACAAGATCACGATCACAACCACCAGAATTATCTACGACAAGCATAGGTTAAATAAAAAACGTCCGTCTGATACACCAGTGTTGCCAGCGACAATTTTTTTACTGCCGTGTTCGATAAGGAAAATTGCCGTGTTTTAAAGGAAAAGCTATTTTTGGCTGCCGTAGCAAATAAATAAAATAAAATATGTTTATTTCACAATTGTATGGAATCATTTTTATTTATTTACGTTTACTTATTTACGAATAGCAGCGGAGAAAAAAGGAACTATAGAATTTCAATACATACAAATAACATGATACAAGCGCCACGCGCAACTGTAAAGCTAAATTTGTGGCTAGTCATGAAACAACAAACGGGGATTTTCGTGTCAAAGATATGCATTGTTTTTTTTTTTGCGTTTTCTTGCTTGGAACCTAACCAAAATACGACTTTTCAAAATTGCCGTAGATTTTGCTACGGTAATAGATTTGCTGTAGTAGGCCGTAGATTTCCTTTTAATTATGTCAAATTACCGTAGAACACGGCAATTGCCGTAGCAATGGCAACACTGTCATTGACATTAGTTTGTTTACAAGATTAATGCGGTCACAACATGACCGAAAGCGGTTAAAGCGTTTAAAAAAAATATTAAAATTTTCAATTTTTCAATTTAAATTGTGTAACCATCGTGGACTTAAATTATCTGAAATCGATATATTTCAGTTTCGTAAGTCAAACACTGCCGGAAATATTCAATTATTGCGCCAAATTTGATATGAGTCAACTAGCCTATTTACAGGTTAACATAAAAAATTACATGTAGTATTCAATAAAACATGTTAGCAGAGTAGCGTACATCCTTCTACGGGTCGGTTTAGGTAGAAGAAGTTAATCTATATAAATATTACTAATCAAAATTGCATTACATGCATTATAACATCGCTCTTGGCAACAAGTATATTAATAGTAGTTTATGCAACTGCTATAATATAATGAGAAACCTCCAAACACGAGATAGGATCACACGAGTGTTTTAAATGCCCCGCGAGAAATGGCAGAATTTTGTGTAAGCAAATTTTCACACAATTCCACTCCCGGTATGGATATGCTCTAAGACGTGCGCTGTCAATTTCTCGTATTGTTTACACTACGCCACAGTATATAACATTTTAGATGTTAAACTATGATCAACTTGTATTACGTATTAACTTTATTATTTATTATTAGCCATTTTTAATATTTACACTGTTGCGCGAATGTAAAAACGGGCGGAGAAAATTTGGCACAGGTCTAACGTTGGCAAGCGCCGGATTGCGACTGGCGGAGTAGGGAGCGGCGCGGCGTCTCTCAAACCGCTGGGAAATATTCAAGTTTTGGGATAAATAAATTGACAAAAAAATATAGGACTTCACTAGAAACTCAAATTTTAGCAGGTTCTCTGTAGTTTTTAAAGACAAAAATATCCATATAAAAATGATGTGCAAATTCAGAATTTTTTTTAATTAATTATTGGATTTAGACTTTTTATTAGGCTGTATTTGGGATTTTTTATGATCGAGCAAAGTACACCCTATCGTGTAACGAGTTAGCACATTCCTCAGACAATATCCTTAACTATATCATATGTTTTTGCAAGACCGATATTTAATTGAAAATACCTAAAAAATTGGATCTAGCATAACGTTTTTCTCCGCTTCTCCACTGGTGCATCGCCTTAAAAGTGTGCGTTACTAGTGGAGAACCCAATATAAATGATGAAATTACAGAACTAATGACTAAAATCGAAAATTTGCAAACTCAAATTACAAATATTTTCCAAAAGTATTGGAGTATTTTTAATACTAACAGCTCCATCACAACTGGAAAATTAAAACAAAAATTAAAGACCAACACCAACATTTAATATCGCCCATATCGGTTATCTTCTTGTGAAAGAGAGACGGTAAAAGAGATGGTACAGAATCTATTGGATTGTAACATAATTCGCGAAAGTGATTCCTCGTTTGCGAGTCCAGTTCTTCTTGTAAAAAAAAAAGACGACAGCGATAGACTATGCGTACAGATCCTTAAACAAAGTGATCGAAAAGGATAGGTACCCCTTCCTCTCATCGAAGACCAAATAGATAGGCTAGGTAAAGCCAAATTTTTCATCTCGATCGACATGAAAAATGGGTTTTACCAAATACCGGTTTCGCCTGAATCTGTTAAATACACTGCATTTATAACTCCAGACGGACATTACGAATTCCTAAAAATGCCTTTTGTTATTTGTAATGGTCCGTCCGTTTTCCAACGAGCTATAACTAAGGCGGTGAAACATTTAGATTTTCTGTTGGTTTATATTGATGACATTTTGATCCCCTTTACCACAATAGAAGAAGGTCTTCAGCATTTAGATCAAACGCTTGCAGCTCTTAGTACTACCGGCTTTACAATAAATACTAAGAAATGCAAATTCTTTGTTGATTCTATAGAATACTTAGGGAGACAAATATCGAAAGAAGGAGTTCGGCCCAGTACCACTAAGATTTCTGCATTAGTAAATTCACCCACACCTCGTACCGTTAAACAAGTACGTCAATTCATGGGTCTTGCAAACTATTTCCGAAAGTTTGTGCCAAATCTGGCCACACGTACTTCTTGCATCACCAAATTGACAAAAAAAAATCAAAGGTGGTCCTGGGGACCCGAACAGGAGGATGCAAGAAAATATGTTATTGATAAACTTACGTCTTCACCACCGCTTTCAATATTTGATCCAAAGCTAAATACTGAGCTGTACACTGATGCTAGTTCCTTGGGCTATGGTGCTATATTAATGCAAAAGGTTGGAAATGACTCAAAAATTGTTGCCTATTTTAGTAAAAGAACTTCTCCTGCAGAATCGAATTACTGTTCTTACGATTTAGAAACTCTAGCTATATACAATGCATGAAAGCATTTTCGAGTTTACCTCCTTGGTATACACTTCAAAATTATTACCGATTGCAACGCCATCAAATCCACCATGACTAAAAAGGATTTGTCACCCCGCGTAGCCCGTTGGTGGGCGTACTTGCAAGATTTTTAGTTCGAAATCATTTACAAAAAGGGCAAATTTATAAGTCATGTTGACTTTTTAAGCAGAAATCCTGCTGCCACTCCCGTGCCATGTGAGATTAACCTGACTAGCTCTGATGACTCCCGATCTTGGTTAGAAATTGCACAACATAGAGACATGGAAACCCCATCTATAATTGATAGGGTACACACATGAGATCTAGACCAAAATCGATACGTGATAATAAACAATATATTACATTATAAGATAAATCCTAATAATGAACCAAAATTATACGTCCCAAAAGTAAGTCGCTTTAGTATATTGCGTTTATTTCATGACGACAAATTGTCATACAGGTTTTGATAAGACGCTCAATAAAATTCATGAGCATTTTTGGTTTCCCGGGATGTCTGCTTTCGTCAAGAAATACTTATTACATTGTTTGATTTGTGTTGAGAGAAAAGGGCACCACGGTCCTAAGCAGGGTTTGTTACACCCAATTGATAAGGTTGCTATTCCTTTTCACACAGTTCACCTAGATTGTACAGGACCATTTCCACGGTCACCTGAGGGATATAAGCACATATTGCTTCTCGTTGACGGTTTTACAAAATTTTGCTTGATTAAGCCTTTGAAGACGTTAAATTCTCAAGAATTGGTACCCATAATATGCGATGTGGTAACTACATTTGGTACTCCTTCATTAGTTATTACAGATCGAGGAACCAATTTCAGTTCTAACCAAATTCAGTCCATTTTTAGAGACTTACACATAAACCACCATTTAATTGCTACTGGTACGGCTAGAAGCAACGGTCAAGTTGAGAGATATGTATTTACAGTAAGTGAAATGTTAAATAAAACTTGTAATGGTTCGTCAGATTGACCGAGCGTTTTGTGGAAAGTCCAGCAATCGATAAAAACTACCGTTCAAAAGTCTACTGGATTTTCCCCGCTACGCTTGTTGATAGGAGTAAATGCTAATATACCTTCCATACAAGCCCGTTTGGACGCAGTACTTGACCGAAACTCCCCGTTAGACCCTATTGACGTGGTAGCTGACCGACAGTTAGCAAAACAACGTCTAAATGAAGTAGTTTCGAAGTTTAAAGATAGATTTGATGCCACACGACGTAACAACATAACATTAGCAGTAGGAGATTTAGTTTATGTGAATCAAGATCATAGGCGTAATAACAAATTAGATCCCAAGTTCAAAGGTCCTTATGAAATAATATCGTGCCTCCTCAACGACCGCTTTGCTCTGAGAGGGCAGGGTAATTTAAGGAATGTAATAATTGCTAAAGACAAATTAAGATACTGGCCAGGAGAATTGATCGATGACGATGACTTTGTTGAATAATGATTTTCTGTATTTAGTTGTCTATGGTCTTAGGTTTAGTACGGCTCTTATTTCTGAGAGTGATTGATTTAAAGAAGCTGTTTTAATTATGTTATTGGAAGAAGATAATTCAAAGACACAGACATTAACTTTAAAAGCCGCTGGCTGAATGATCAATTGTTTGGTACTGGCTTATGACACGGGCAGCGGGTGTAGCGAGCCAGTGCATCTATGCAATTGATAGGGGTATAGTTCATTAAACGCCGCTGGCCGTCAATTGTTTGGTACTGGCTTATGACACGGGTAGCGGGTGTAGCGAGCCAGTGCATCTATGCGATTGATGGGGGTGTAGTTCATTAAACGCCGCTGGCCGTCAATTGTTTGGTACTGGCTTATGACACGGGCAGCGGGTGCAGCGAGCCAGTGCGTCTGCGCAATTGATAGCGTTTGAATTGTTTTATTTGCCGGAAAGGCGAAGGTGATTAGGAAAAAAAAATGTTTACTGCTAGCTTATACTATTAAAGGCGGGGTGAAGTGTACCGATTCAGCGGTAAATATATTATCGTAAAATTAATTTTAATATTAAAGCTAATGTTATGGCTTCGGTGAACTGTCATGATGTCGATGTGGTCGCGACGAGAGGGAGCCCTAACTCTCACTCCATTGAGAAAATTATTGAATCTAAGGTTTTTGAGGGAGACTTGAGAGGGGCGGTTCGCCTTTTGATGTCTAATGACTCATTTGCACGGCGGGATCTAGACACACTGGCTGCTTTGCAGCTTAAACACCCGGGCCCGTCACGTCCTCTAAATTTTCCTCCTGAACCGGATGCTTCGTTTGCTGCAGTGTCATGTACAGTGGAGGACGTGGTAACGGCGCTTGGTTCATTTTGTACTGGTTCAGCGGCCGGCTTGGACGGGATCCGGCCGGGGCACCTTAAGGAGTTGACTTCTGTGTCGGCAGGGGAGAACGGAAAGCGCCTTTTGGAGTGCTTGACTAGGCTGGCAAACTTTTTGCTTAGTGGTCAGCTGAACCCGTTGGTGTGTCCTTACCTTTACGGCGCCTCGCTCTTTGCATTGGCTAAGAAGGATGGGGGCGTAAGACCCATCGCGGTTGGTAGCGTTTTTCGCCGTTTGACTGCCAAACTAGCTTGCCGCGCCGTCAGAGAGGAAATGGCTGAATATTTGCAGCCGCATCAGCTGGGCTTCGGTACGCGCCTGGGTTGTGAGGCTGCTATTCACGCGACGCGAGCGTTCGTGATGAATCCGGGGAACGGGGACTGCATATTGCTAAAGCTTGATGTTCGCAACGCGTTCAATACTTTGGAGAGAGACGTTCTGTTGAGTGAGGTCAAGGAAAAAATCCCTCCTCTCTATCCCTTCCTTCATCAGGTCTACAGGTTTCCGTCTAATCTCTTTTTCGATGATAGTCTCATTCTTTCAAGAGTGGGAGCCCAACAGGGGGATCCACTCGGACCGCTCGTTTTTAGCTTATCCATTCACAAAGCGATTCTCGAGCTCAAATCTGCTTTAAACGTGTGGTATCTCGACGATGGCACTATCGGGGGCAAACCGGAGGACGTGTTACAGGATCTTGAGGCTCTTGTTCCCCGCCTCAAAGACTTGGGTCTAGAGGTAAATCCCTCGAAGTGCGAGGTATTCCCCTGCAGTGAAGAGGCTCGGATACACCTTACTCGATTTAGTACTCTTCTCCCTGGCCTTAAGGTACTTTCTTCCTCTGACCTCTATCTTTTGGGTTCTCCAGTTTTTCTTAGTGCAGTTCCGGAGGCCATCACTGCACGGAAGCAGCTTCTCCTTACTGCTCACGATCGCTTGAAGGAACTTTCCGCGCACGTGGCGATTGTCCTGTTGCGCATGTGCTTTGCACTCCCGAAGATCGCTTACCTGCTGAGGGCCACCCCTACTTGGCTATGTCCAGAGGAGGTTTCCTCGTTTGACGGTGCCTTAAAATCGGTGGTGGAATCGGTCCTCAATGTCTCCCTTGACGAGTCCCAGTGGACTCAGGCGACCCTTCCAATCCGTTCTGGGGGCCTAGGTGTGCGTTGCGCTCGCGAGGTGGGCCTGCCGGCTTTTCTAGCGTCAGCGCATGGGGTTGCGAACCTGGTCACTGTCTTACTCCAATCTAGTGGTGACGGGGGGAGCATTCCTTTCGCGCAAGAGGCGGTGACGGAGTGGTCGGCTCAGAACTCGGGTGCGACGATCCCTCAAGCGGTGCACGTTCAGCGGGCGTGGGATGATGTGGGTGTAGAGCGGCTTCGGGAGTGCCTTTTGGAGGGCGCCACGGGGGTTGATAAGGCCAGATTGCGGGCTGTGTCGCAACCTGAATCTGGGGCGTGGTTGCATGCGCTGCCTTCGCCTCACCTGGGCACCTTACTTGATGACAACTCTCTGCGGGTGGCGGTGGCTTTCCGTCTGGGCTGCAAGGTGTGTGAACCCCATGTATGCACCTGCGGTTCCTTGGTGGAAGCCGATGGCCATCATGCACTTAGTTGTCGTCGTTGCTCAGGGAGGTTCCCGCGACACCATGCCCTCAACGACATTGTCCGCAGGGCCCTCATTTCGGCAAACGTGCCCTGTGTGCTTGAGCCTCCTGGTCTGTGCAGATCTGATGGAAAGAGGCCGGACGGGTTGACTCTGGTGCCCTGGAAGAACGGCAAGTGTCTGATATGGGACGCTACGTGCGTCAGTACTGTTGCCGCCAGCCACCTGAGTCGCACCGTTCACTCTCCGTCAGCAGCTGCGGAAGACGCCAGTGCAAGGAAGAGGCTTAAGTACGCAGCCTTGGAGCCGCTGTATTGCTTTGTGCCTGTAGCGGTGGAGACCTTGGGCTATTGGGGCGCAGAGGCAAAGAGTTTTGTGGGAGACATTGGGCGTAGGCTCAGAGAGGCAACCGGTGACTCCCGCTCCGGTTCGTTTTTGGTGCAAAGGCTGGCCATTGCCATTCAGCGCGGTAATGCTGCGAGTGTAATGGGCACCTTTGGATCGGGAACGGTCAGGGGCGGGTTATTTTAGTTTAGTTGACTTTTATCTATGTAATGGTTGTTGCGTGTTTTTATGAATAAATTATTTTAATATTACTATAAAAATTTATAAAATGACCAAACAGGAAGTTAAGAATCTATAAATCAATCACTTTCTAATAATTATGGTAAAATTTGTAAACATTGTTGTTTCGTGTTAGATACTTCAGGGACGAAGTACTTGTCAGTATGGCCGTGATAGATTAAAATATTACAGGGTTATACTAATTTACCCCTGTCACTAATATTATTTTGGACTGGCAACATTATACTATCTTGTTTAGTTTCCGTTAGCCAAAATATGTAATTGTATAAGATGTCAATTGTTTCTCTACAGCTAAGTTCTAATTATTAAACAGTAAGATATTTTGTTTGTATAAGTTGGGAAATTATCAATGCCATTTGAAAACAATTGCTAAATTGTTTTAAACTGTACGTGATTGGTTTAAACCGTTACAAGAATCCAGTCCAATAGAATGAAGTTCCTCTTTAAAGGGATATGGCAGTAGTTTGAAAATTAAGTATTTATGGTTATATGTAGCCTTACTTAATTTAAATAATTATAATATGATCTTTGTTACGACCCTTACATAAGTGTTTGGATAATTAAAACACTGTAATGATAATCCCTGATTGGTTCTCGATTGTGATTGGTTATAAGGACTAAGCATTCACACTACCCTTCTTCTATGAACTGGGTATAAAATGTTGATATTAATTAAGCCATTTTAGGAAAAACACAATTAACCACACAGAACGTTTTTATTCTTGTACACAGATTAGAGCAGCTATGTTTTCCATAGATTACAAAATAGTAGTGTTGTAGCTAATAGTGATGTGCTACACTCCTCCTCAAATTAAATATTAATTAAGTACATTTAATTTGCTATAAAAGCGCAATCACTAACTATTAGCATGTATGTAACTAAAATAAAGTAAAAAAATCTACTTGTCCACACAAACAGTATGTTCGATAATCATTTTCAACAAACATAAATGTAATGGGTAAATACCTCGAAACATAACACCTATTATATGTTATTATTATAAATAGAATAAAAATTAGGTTGGAAAGACAACTATCGTTAACGCAACTCCCCTTTCTCACATTTATAAGGGCTAAAACTGTATCAATATAATAAATTAAGCAAGAAACTTGTCTTACTTATACAAAACTTAAACTGTTCATGTTACTCTCCTCCTAAATGATAACATGTTTATAAGCAAAACATGGATCATTTACACATGCTGTTATAAAATTAATAAAGGTAAAAAAAAGTATGAAGTTAACACATAAACTTATTTATACAATTATAAAACTTTTCTTTACACAAGCTTTTAGTCATCATGTCAGCTAAATTTTCTGCAGAAGCAATATATTCAATGTTTATTGTATTAGTCGTAACTAGATCTTTTAAGAAATGTACTCTAATATCAATGTGTTTTGTACGTTTAGAGTTTTCATAATTTTTAGCCATAGAAATAGCTCCCAAGTTGTCTACAAGAAGTGTGGCATTTTCTTTGTATCCTAAGTGTTCACTAATGCCTTTTAAATTAACGAGTTCCTGAGCTACAGATGCAGCCGCAATGTACTCAGATTCAGCCGATGATAATGCAACACATTGCTGCTTTTTAGAAAACCATGCAATAGGGTTATCTCCTTGTAAAATTATGCCACCGCTAACACTCTTCTTATCATTTTTATCTCCAGCCCAGTCTGCGTCAGAAAATCCATACAGGTTTGAGTCATTAGTCTTTGTAAAAATTAGTCCTTTGTCCTTAGTTTCCTTCAGATAGCGAATAACTCTCTTCCCAGCTTTCCATAGTTCTTCATTTGGCTTATCTAAGAATCTACTGAGATAAGATACTACAAATGTCAAATCCGGTCTTGTTGTTACTGTCAGGTACATTAAACTCCCTATTAGTTCTCTGTAAGGTACATCGAGTGTGTCTGTGTTCTCATTATTTATCTGTATATTATAGTTTCTTTCCATAGGTGTTTTAATTCCTTTACATTCCGTCATTTTAATTTTTTCTAATATTCTTTCCACCATTTTAGTTTGCTTTATCACTAGAGTATTTTCATTTCTTTCCACTTCCATTCCTAAAAACTTCTGCATATGTCCTAATTCTTTTGCATTAAACGCCTTTTTCAGTTCCGTCCTTATCTTTTCATAATTTCCAATTAATAATATGTCATCGACATATACCAGCATCCAGCAGTCTTTTGTGTAATATAAGCAGTAATCATAATCTGAGCGTTCAAAACCATTTATCTTTGCAAACTGATCTATTGTTTCATTCCAGCATTTAGGAGATTTAACTAATCCATACAGCGCTCTTTTTAGTTTTAAAACTTTATTTCCATGTTCCGTTTCTAATCTTTGTGGTATTTTAATGTACACATTTGATTTTAGTTTTCCATTTAAAAATGCAGTTGGTATGTCCAATTGCAAAATTGTTAGCTCTTCTCTTACTGCTTTAGATACAATCATTCTTATTGTAGAATGTCTTGCAACAGGTGCATATATATTATCAAAAACATCTTCCTTCTTTTGTTGGAATCCTCTTACAACCAGTCTAACCTTCTTAGTACCATCTTCCTTTTCTTTAAATATCCATTTTGTTTCAATTGGTTGACTTCCCTTAGGTAATTCTGCTTCTTCCCATGTTTCTAGTTTTTTTAGTACATTGAGCTCTCTTTTTACTGCTTCTTTCCATTCTGTGCTTTTCATCGCTTCTTTAAATGATTTTGGTGCATCTGTGCACAAACATAAAACCATGTAAGTCTCGTAACCTTCCAGTGATGTTGGAGGTTTTACTGTTCTTTCTGATCTTGTCTTTTTCACTGTATCTGCTTCTTGTTCATTTCTATTGTCAGTTTCTATTTGCTTTGTTTCTTGTAGCTCCTCCTCCACTCAATATTTCATTTCCTTATTTACGTTTATACTCTCATCTTCATACTGTAAATCACTTTCATCAAATTTCACGTCTCGTGATATTACTATTTTATTATTTTCTGGATCCCAAAGTCTGTATCCCACAGTGTTGTATCCGACCATTCTCACTTCTTTCGCTCTCTTCTCTAATTTATCTTGTTTTGGTATTATTGTGGCCCAAGCTTTTGAACCAAAAATTCTTAATCTTGATAAATCATTTTTTCCATAAAACAACTCACTTGAAGTCTTAAAGTTTATAGCCCACGTAGGACATCTATTCAATTGATACGCCGCGCATTGTATAGCTTCACACCATAGATGTTTAGGTAATTTAGTCTCCACTAATAGAGTTCTAGTTCTATCACACAACGTCCTGTTCATCCTCTCGGCAACGCCATTTTGTTGGGGTGTGTAAGGCACGGTATATTCAATCCTTATTCCTTTATAATTACAAAACTCTCGCAACTTATTCGCAGTATATTCGCCCCCATTGTCGCATCTTATTCTTTTCACTTTATTTCCCGAATCAGTTTCCAACCTCAAAATGTAATTAATCAGCTTTTCAGTTGCACCTGATTTACTTACTAAAGGATAAACTACACAAAAATGTGTAAAGTCGTCAATAATCGTCATAAAATATTTCTCACCATTTGGTCCTGGCTGTTTATTCGGTCCTGCTATATCCGTATGCAACATCTCGGCGACCATTTTTGTTCTCGGCTTTGGCACTATCTTGAATGGACTTCGTGTAGCTTTACCTTCCATGCACGGGCTGCAAATTTTATCAGAAACAGGTAATCTCATTATGTTTAGACCCTTTCTATTTAAATGCCCTAACCTTTTATGCCATAAATAATCTGTATTTTTACTTACATTGCATATTTCACTTCTGCACAAATCAGCTTTAATTTTATACAACTTGTTCTGACATTCACCGCTTAAAAACAATTTCTATTAAATATTTTAACATTGTGTTTAGTAAAATTTACTTTAAATCCTGCTTCAACAATATTTTTTACTGATAATAAATTATATGTTATGTTTTTGACAATTAAAGTGTCAATATTAATTGTTACATTTTGATATTTAATTCTAAGCTTACCTCTTTTGTTGGTAGTAATGCATTGTCCATTTGCCACATATATTTTAATGCTATGGTCTAAATAAGTAACATCTGACCTTTCGTATTCCTCATTGACTAAATGTTCCGTACACCCAGAATCAACAATGAGCTCTATATTTCCATTTTCACTCACGTTTGCCACTATGTCGCTTACGATAAATCCGATTTGCGACTCCTGTACCTCTGCTGTAGACGCTCGCTGGTGGTAGCCAGTGACTCCTCGACTCCGCCCATATGAATGTCCACGTCCTCCTCTAGAAGAACTCCTGCCTCGTCCAGCAGCACGGCCTCTTTGCATACCTCGAACGCGCTCCAGGCCTTATCCTCGCCCTTGGCCTTGCGCCCTGCACTCAAATGATTTGTGGCCAACTTTCCCGCAGGAATAACAATTGAACAACGCATCCTCATATTGTTCTTTACCACTTGTTGTGCTACTTTCATTTTGCATTTTGGTCTCTGTGTCCAGTAATCTTGATTTTACAAATTCAAAAGTTAACTTCTTCTCAGCTGCCATTGTTTCAATCGCAGTTATAACTTGGTCGTATGTCTTCGGCATAGACGACAATAGATAGCATATTTGATCATCTACATCCACTTTAACATCAATTGCTGCCAATTTGTTGATCAGCGATTCAAATTTTATGAGAAATTGTTGAAGCGATTCGTTGTCCTCCCACTTTAGGGTTATGAGCTTTCTCTTAAGGTGAAACCTGTTGTACACGCTCTTCCTTTCAAAAATGGACTCCAGGTTTTCCAGCATTTGTTTCGCTGTTTCGCCAGCTTTTATAACGTCTATATATTTATCCGATAAACACTGGACTATTAGCGATCGAGTCTTCGCGTCATTTATGTTGTAGTTGGGCCATTTTTCAATTTTAGTTTCCACCAACACATAACTAACTTGCTTTTCTTCCAGTATTAGTTTTAGGCGAAATTTCCAATTGCTGAAATTCGTTTGATCATTTAACACGGGTAATATCGACGCCGCAGCCGCCATATTTTTCATAGATGAAATCCCGGTCTTCAATGAGTATTTTCTTTTAACGTACCAATTATTCTCTTTATCTCTTCCGTCAATTAAGTATTTTATTTATCGTGGATCGCAACCCATTAGCATTAGCTCTTTGTACGCTCTGTTACCATGTTGATATTAATTAAGCCATTTTAGGAAAAACACAATTAACCACACAGAACGTTTTTATTCTTGTACACAGATTAGATCAGCTATGTTTTCCATAGATTACAAAATAGTAGTGTTGTAGCTAATAGTGATGTGCTACATAAAAACCCATGTAGTGGCAAAATCAAATCAATCTTATCGTGATCGAGAACCAGCAAGGGTAAGTCAAAATACAATATCACTTTACTATTTTACAAACCATCTTTATTTATTACTGTGTGTGTTATAATGTGTGATGATAATCCATAAACACTGTGTTACTGATTCTGTGTCCTTGATATCGGGTTTATCTAATGAATGAGCATTTTAAGTCCTTAAATCTGTGAAAGTTACGATGTACCCGAATTTGAAAAAATACTCGTATAAACAGAATTTTAACACAGCGTTTCCTCTATGGACTATTTCTATGTAAAAGGAGTATTAGTGTCCTTGATTTGGGAAGGATGACACCTCCAAACAAAGGTTCTCTCGAATCGCTTGTAAATTCACATTACAAAATATGACCTGGAATAAAAGCAATTGAAATTAGTATTTATTGAGTTTATTTTCTCTAGTTGACCTTAGGCCCTCTTTCATAACTTTCATAACTTGGAGTAACTGTTGCTATTCCTACTTTTCCTTTTAATATCTAATAATTAAAATCATTAATTAAGTTCAAAAACTAGTCCGTTGTTAGTCTTTCGTTGAAGTTATTATATTGATATTAACATAGGACATACTACCCTCTTGAAACACAAAACTACTTTTCAACCCTTAACAATAAAACACTTACCTCGTTTCTTGTTCTAAAACCAATAAGTAGTGTCATTCTTATACCAACAACGAAAGAAAATACCACTTATTGAGCCCTCGGTATTTACCATTCTATCACGCGCATTTGCTGCATGAATGAATTAACTTAACATGGCGCGCGTGCAACTCGCTCGAACGCGTCGACCGACTGAACTATTGAGGTCACTGGGTCATCGCAGGAGACGGCCAGCGTGTTACGTAATTAATAGAAAATCAAACGAACTTACCTGTAAGTGACGTTCGATGACTATTAAACGATGTGATTCGCCCGAGAGATTACACTATAATTTACTTGTAGTAGCACGCGCATGTGCTGCCATCGTACACCATTGTAGAGCAACATTTCAAAACAAAAAATGTTAATCTAACTTGGGGGTAATTCATACACGTTTACCCCATACAGGCCATGTGTGCTGTGAGCTATTTCGTGGTCAAAAGGTAAGGGCAGGATCTGGACCTGGTCCAGTCTGGGTCGGGAGGGTTGTAATCTCTCGGGCGAATCACATCGTTTAATAGTCATCGAACGTCACTTACAGGTAAGTTCGTTTGATTTTCTATTAAACTTCAGTGATTCGCCCTTCGAGATTACACTATAATTTACTTGTAGGATGTTCAGAGTACCACAAAATAGCTTAGGCAAGAAATTAATAAACGAAGACATGAGGATGACATTATGTATTGTGAACTAAGAACATATTCTAAAGTCAGTAATAATCTGAGTAAGTATGTAATTATTAATCTAGGCTACCCTGTAAAAATGAGCGGGCAAAAGTCTCATTAGACTCTACAGCTACATCTCGATTATAAAATCTCGCAAAAGTCTGTGAATTTCCTGACCAACCAGCGGTTCTTTTAATGATATCAACACTCACTCCCAGCCTGTTGGCTGCGGAAGTCGCTGCATGTCTCGTGCTGTGCCCTTTAAATATTGACGTGTCAATCCCACTCTCCGCCACGGTAGCCTTGATCCATCGACTTACAGACTGTGAACATACCTTACTGAAAGGTTTTTTAAAACTGATCAACAGAAAATCACAATTACTTGAACGTTTCGTTGCTGAAAACGTTAAATAACACTCTAGAGCCCTTGCTGGGCAAATGGAAGGACGTTCATTGAAATAAGGTAAATACAATGTAGGCTGCGAGCGATTTACAGCAGAGGTCTTAACTCGGTCGGTTATATTGATAATAAACCTTTGATCAGATTTATGAATATTACCTAATCTAATCAACGATAGAGTTTGCGAACGGTGTGCTGTGACCAAAGCCAGAATCGTCGTCAATTTTTTTGTTAATAACTCTAATGAAAGATTTTCGTTTGGATACCAGTTACTTAAGTAATCTAAAACAATTGATGGGTCCCAAGTATAATCATATCGCGGAAGTGGAGTCCTAAGTTTGTAAACGCCTGTCATAAAGCGTTTTATCCGATGATTATTGATAACAGTAGAATCCAAATGAGGGATAATGCCGCCTTTGCGGTATTGATAGTCCCATATTTGTTGCCCTGATTAAAAAGTGTCATAAAAAAATCCAAGACATTAATAACAGTAACTTTGAAAATATCGTAATGTTTCGTTTGACAAAATGAATGCCATTGTTTTAAATAACAATTATACTGCTTCAAAGTATTGTCCGTTAGAGACGCTAGCATGACATACACGGCGTCTGAAGGAGTACCCTGGTTCACGAACGCCGCTCTGACAATACTCCGGCAACCAGGGTAAGGCTCCGGTGCATCTTGTGTTGAGCACTGTACGGGGAGGACAATAAACTTGGATTAGGTTGGAATTCAATTCTATCAGAACTTAACAACTTCTCATATGTAGTAGTATAACTACATTTTTTCTTGCAAAATCAAATGCATGTGGCGATGACGTCACGGGGGTCATTTAATTCATCAAATAACATACGAATTAGATAACTAACATTTAATCGTGGTTATTTGTACCTTGGTTATCAATATTCAAATACCAGCTTTTACGGAGATATAGTAGTTTTAACATGATTTTGCTTTAAAACCTTGCTTCGAGATTGAAAGGTTTTTGGTTTATTACGACACGGTCCTTGAACCGAAGTATATGTTTATAGGTATCGTTGGAATCAGAAAAATACGCTCTTTCATCCTATCATAGTTCTGAAGCCAAAAGCTGAAATCAGTTTTCATTTTTTTCGAAACGTCATGTTGTTTTATACCTACCTTCGTAAAAATCATGAGCCTAGTGCGGTGCTACCCGACTAGTGATTCTCGACTAAGCACGAAATTAATTATTATTCGGTAACTAGAAGACGTAGAAACTTCTTATTTACAGGAGTGTTTACAGAACTTAGAGGAGCATCTTTCAGTAAATAATTCATTAAATAAAGGCTCCATTTTGTTTTCTCGATTTCATAAAGAGATCGATTCTATTGATTTTGTACTGGCTGGATCACGCACTAGTTGCTGTCAGTCAGTCGACGACGGGAAGTGCTGCCGGAGGCACGCGTCGTCGGTCTCACATTTTTACCGCGCTACCCGCCGCGGACATGCGTTGACAGCCGACATGTTAGATTAATTGTCAAACTAGAACTTAAGATATGTGCCTCGCCGAAGGCATCAAGTGAGCGTCCCACGCCCCGCGAGTGCAGTGAAGTGCCGTGTAGTGAAACTTCTGCGTCCTGCCCTAGACATTTGTCGGGTAAAACACTTAACGCCCTCGAACACCACACGCCCCGCGGTCGGCGGACTGCCGCGGTTCACGTCCGTAGCACATGGCCAACGAGCACCAGTTGGATGCACCGCTGGGCCCACGCCCGCGGTGCGACGCCAAGGTTGACACCGTAGGATCCAGCTGGCTGCCCCCTTAGCAAGCTCCAGGCTTGCGGCGCCAGCACCGAAGTAGTCGCCCCCCCGCGATATCGCTGGGATCCCGTTCCACCTAGTCCATAGCGTGTGACCTGTCACCGCTCAGCTGCGTTGCGCCCTTACGCGCGCTCTCCATCTCGGGTGCTGCTTCTTCTCCGTCGGATCTCCTGTTGTACGGTACCGTGGACCCTTTTTCGTTTAGCGGCCGGCCATAAAGTCAGTGTAGTTTTATTCCGGTTAACTATAGACTAAACTTAAGCAAGTAATTGTTCCCCTGCGGCCGCATCCGCCATGTCGCGTTAAAACAATATAGTTATTGTGTGAACGTATGTGTATCTTTTCTCTCTGTAGCAAAACCCGCACCTACTACCAGCACACAAGAGGACCTTGTACTTCAAAAGCCCAGGTTCCTCCGCGAGCTGTTCCAGGCAACTTTTTGCTTTCATTCAAATTTACAAATAACTTGTCGTGATATAAAAACCCTTTACCTCTTACTAACTCTGACAGCGCGTCTCGTCGCGCAATTATAAATATTATTATTATTTTTTTCATTTTTATACACGACACATACAGAGGAAACCAGGGTTGTGTGGGCCAAAATGGCACTACGACAATACCCTCTGCTTTATCTAATATAATTTTCTGTAATACTCTTAGTATCAGGCAAAAAGGCGGGAACGCGTAGAAAAAATATTGTGACCAAGATATTGTGAAAGCATCCACCTTAAGAGGAAACACCAAGGCCTAGAGAATTGAAAAATAGGTATTTGTAAAATCTATTGCTGCCTCCATCTATCAAGCTTCCCCCCGCAGAGCGCAATAGAGACAGCTGCAGCTTGGACTGAAAATACCTATTTAAAGTACACAAAATCGACGATTCGTAGACCCCTGATTCCTTCTCCAAAACTTAACCGATTTAACTACTTTTTTCATTAAAAATTTAAGAAAGGCTTTGGCAGTGTTCCTATGTTTTTCTTTTTTTATATAATCTAGTAAAATTTGTTTTCTGAATGTATGAACGCAGCCGAAAATCTGGCCAATTTTTTAGGTTTTTGAATGTTCATATCTCTTGTAATAATTAATTTATGAAAAAAAGGAAAACATAGAGACATGCATAATAGTGGCCATCGATTTTTTGGAAAAAAAATATTGCTCTACTGGCATTATCCAGAGAGGAAACAGGGGACGACGTTTGTATGGATAAACGGCCCTTGTGTTTCCCCTTAAACGAGTCGGGATCGCGATGCCAAGAAACAAACTTATGGTATTTTTTGTATATTCGGTTCGCAAATAAATCGATTTCGGGGTGCCCAAAAGAATCGCAAATCCGACGATATGCGTTATCTGCAAGTTCCCTTTCTATATCAGCATGAGTTCTGCGAGACTCTGCGTCGGCCCTATAATTATCACTTGAACTGAGATATGAAGCGAATATAAACAAACCCCGCTCTTCGCACCACTGCCAGATTTCTCTGCTCAAGTTACTCAAATGGGGGAATTGAATGCCCCCCTTTCTATTGATGTATGAAATTGCAGTGGAGTTGTCAATCCTTAAAAGGATTTCACAATTCCTATAATTGTTGGCGAAAATTTTCAAAACAAAAAATGCGGCGGTCAATTCCAAAAAATTTATATGCTTTGTAAGCTCTTGTTTAGACCACTGTCCACTAGCGGTTTTGTTACAGCAGTAACCGCCCCAACCAGAAAGGGACGCGTCCGAGAAAATCTCCAATTGGTAATTGCCCGATCTTATAGGGTTACTATCTACGTTTATATTACGCAACCACCAGTCAAAATCATCATTTAAAGCTTCTGGAATATTTATAAATTGATCATAATCGTCCTTCTCTTTTAGACAGTAAAACTTAAATCTCTCAAAGTTTTTTGTATACATCCAGCCATACGGCACTGCCGGGCATATCGAAACCAATAATCCTATTAAATGTGCAAAGTTACGAAGTCTACATCTTTTTATGGTAGAAAAGTGTAAAAGCTCATTTTTAATTTTCTGTTTTTTCTCGTCTGGAACACTAATTGTATAATCAGCTGAATCAAAAACAAAACCAAGAAAAACCGCCGTACGACTGGGTGTATCCACAGACTTGTCATAATTGATGATGAAACCTAAGGATTCGAGTAGCTCTTTAGTTGTTGTAAAATTACGAAAGCAGTCAGAGTATGAATCCCCGAACAAAAGCAAATCGTCCAAGTAGATAACCGACATCAGGCCCTGACTGCGCAAGAAATGCATAACAGGCCGCATCAACTTGGTAAATACATAAGGTGCAATATTCAGGCTAAACGGTAAAACCTGAAATTCAAATAGTTTTCCAAGCCAAGCAAAGCGTAAACATTTTCTATAATCTTCATGGATACTTATAGAGAAATAAGCGTCCTTTAAATCGATAGAACACATGAAAGCGTTTTTTGACAATAGTCTCATTGCAGTTCTATAATCCTCAAGTTTAAAATGAGGTGTGCAAATAAACTTATTTAAGGATTTCAAATTCAAAATAAACCTGTTCTGTCCATTGCTTTTCTTGATAAGGAAAACACTTGATAAATATTGCCCTTCGCAAGGCTCACATTCCCGTATTGCACCGCTGTTAATGAGTTCGTTAATTTCTTGATTTATATTTGCTCTATGTATTGGGGATTCAGGCTTATTTACAGGACAATTAGATTGTGTAACCTCATTCGATACTGGAATTCGTAGACCAGAGACCCAGGATAGAATAATGGGATCATTTGTTATTTTTAACCAATTGTTATAGAAAAACTTCAATCTACCCGCCTGTGGTTCGATGTCTGCTCCTGCAGCTAGCGACGTGAGGTCCGGCTGTGCGCTGGCGGGGCTCGGCGGTCGCTCTGCCGGCGCGGCGGCGGCGGCCGCCTGTGCCCACCACGCGTCGAGCTCGTCTTCGCGGGCGCTCGGCGAGGCGGGGCCGGCGCCGCCGGCGGCGGCTGGCCCCTCCAGTTTAAAGCCCTCGATGTGGAAGGTTCTGCATGTTTTACTCTGGGTGGCAATTTCTGCTTAGTCACAGGGGGTCTCAGTTCCGCCCCTGTTTTTATAATTGCCTTCATAGACTTCAGACTTTCCTGTAGATCTTTTCCGAAAAGTGAGTTATCTCGTTTGAGGTCTTTTATATTGCCTTTAACTTCTTTATTAAGACATGTTAGCAAAAAGGTACGCCTAGTCTGTGTTTCAGAAAAATGCAAGTGACATAAAAGACTGCCAGTATCGCTAAGAGTCTTTAGGATCTGGTTTTTGTGGTCGTCATCTTTGAGGTCTGAAGTCAACAGCGTTGATACCGTATTAGCTACACCAGTTATAGCAGATGCCAAAAGCTTTTGTTTCTCTACAAGAATGGTATCTCGTTTTAAGATATTTTCATTGCAGGCCGCTTTAATTTCCGGATTAATAAGTGGGGCCTGTACTAATTTCAGATTGTCTGGAATTTCGTAGCGCTTAACGATGTCCTTTTTAACCTCGTATTTCAAACCGTTAACTAAAATATCGGACCATCGACAGGCAACATCCTTCTGAACGCAAGGGCCAAATTTCTCTTCCTTTATAGGTTCATCTCCTAATAGACATAATATACTAGGTTCTAAATCAGTACTTAGCTCCGTAGAGGTCGGCGGTACGAGCATGTCCGTAGAAAACTCCCCAGGCGCAGGCGCGGGCGCCGGCGCGGCCGCAGGCGCAAGCGTGGCCGCGGGCACAGCCGCGGACCCGGGCGCGGGGAGCGGGGGGATCGGCGCCGCGCTGGCGGGCCGCACGACCACGGACTGTACGCCGGCTCTGTTGGTAGGACTGTCTTCGGCGGCGTCGATCAAGCCAATAACATCTTCACCGGATGGGAATTCTAGAACAACATATGTCTATCCTATACCTATTTTAAGTTATGTACATAATCTTGCAGACTATGTTAAAGTTTATATGAAGATAAAAGATAGTCGTGGTACGAGCCTCGTGGACTGTACTCTAGACTTAGTTTGATTGTAATACTAATTACCGATGTTTGTTGTTAAGAAGAATGCAAACAATGTATTCAGGACATAGTCTCTCGGACTATGCTCAAGAATAATTTGTGTGTCCCCTTTATACGACGATCAACCTCCCGGATTGACCTGGAGTATAAATCACGGGTCGGTATAGCCTTCCAGACTATACTCAGTGCACAAAAATATAAATGAATTGCATTCGCAACATTGCGACAGCTTCTCGGTAGGTCAAGGTCAGGTGTCACATAGTGCCGGTACAACAAAAATATCCAATTACTTATATAGGTACCTTCATTTCGCGAATCCTCTTGCAAATTATTTTCATCTGTATACATCTGGTCCTTGTAATCCACATATTCCTGATCACACGATGTCGAAGAAGTACTTGAAGGTCCGCTATAACTGCGATGACGGCGCTTGCGACGAATTCTTGATTTTTCCCTTTTTAGTTTTTTGATTTTTCTTTCGATGTATTCCTCCTCATCGGCATCATAATGTTTACGTTTTCTCATATTGTAACAATACTAAACAACAGTATAGCACCAGTTAATGTTATTATTTCACACACAAAATAAAAGTACGTGCACGATGGCCGCCACACAAAACGTGTATGAATTACCCCCAAGTTAGATTAACATTTTTTGTTTTGAAATGTTGCTCTAAAATGGTGTACGATGGCAGCACATGCGCGTGCTACTACAAGTAAATTATAGTGTAATCTCGAAGGGCGAATCACTGAAGTTTAATAAGAATGCAAGCGCTCTAGAATTAATGCGACAGGGTTGTAGAACCTCGCCGTAGAAACTTGATTTTTGATGTGTATTTAATTGAAATCTTTTACAATTATTTTAAGTTAGTAAAAGTACTCAATATGCATGACCGTCCTTCATTATGTCGTAGGGTTACTATCCGCCCTACATAAGTTAACAACATTACAAGGTAGTGAGGGCTTATTTTGACGTGACAACGTCTTATAAATTGGTTTGCCGGGTGACACTTCAAGAAACTGCGTTACGCTCCGCTCACGTTATGCGCTCACAATGAGAGCGAGTGAGAGGCACGCGTCCCTTCCACTCGGGCATGGTTAGCCCGCCTAAGAGCGAGAGAGACAGACATAAAAAGTGAAAGGCACGCGTCCCTTCCACTCGAGCACAGTTAGCCCGCCTAAGAGCGAGAGAGACAGAGCGAGAGAGAGAGAGTGAGAGAGATAGGCATACACACCGGTTCATGTCTTGCGCTTCTATTTCGCTTAGGCGCCTGCATACAAGTTTACACGTTGCCAGTTAATTGTAAAACAATTGTGTAGTGATAATGTGAAGGTAGTTTCGTCCATCGCAACAATTCAAACAGCAAAGGTAAATAATTTCAGACTGATAATATAACATGATGAAATAAATGACTAAGACATAAGTGAATAGAGAGTTTATCGTTATAAAGAATGACGTTATAAAGAGTTTACACTGTATTTGAAAACATTTAAAAATATGAGAAACAATAATTTCTAATTTGTTCAATTTTAGTACAATGGAGCCAGATGTACAAATTCCTTCAACGTCCAGTACACCGATGGAGACTGATGATATCGTGCCACACACACCCCATAACGCCAAAGCGCAACGACAGAGTATGTATAGAAAACGTAAGGCCGCGGAAAGAACTCCAGCAGAGGCAGCAGATTTTGCAAAAGCAGCCGCCGAAAGACAACGTAGATGCAAGCAACGTAGACTCGCCAACTCAGCTCTTGACACCGGCACGCTAGAGTCAGCCACAGTGTCTGCTCCTGTGGTAGTGGAAAGAACAGTTACTGCCCAGACCAGCGCTCAGCGACAACGTGCTTACAGACAGCGTAGAGCTGCTCAAATTGTTTCACAAATAAGTACTCCACCGACTCACACAGCAGTGCAACCGGAACAATCAACCTGGAATATCAAATGGTCGTCGTCAATAAAGAGGTTTAAAACTACATTTCTGGACAACGAATTTGGCCACGCTTGCTCTGTTTGCGACCGATTGTGGTTCAAGAATGACCTTAAAATCATCACTGCTGCACAACTACAGGTCATATCGGATTGGTTCGTTAAGGAAAATAGGCAACTACGCGAGGAGGATTATACGCATATTTGCAACACCTGTAGATTTTCGCTGTATGTGTATGTATGTGTAAAGGTAAAAATAAAATTTTGTTAATATGAAATTCAGTGCGAGATTCTTTGTATAAATTAATGTTTTAAATATAATTCTTTGTATAAATAAATGTTTTAAATTGTTACTATTATTTCATCCTTCTTCCTACTATACGAATGAATATTCACATTAAAATTATTTTACCACTCAAAGTCGTTGTCACGTAAAACTTTCGCCCGTATACCGACTTTACAGGCAACCAATTTTTTTTTTTTATTAGTTACAATCCGCTCGGAGTATGCATGCTGTTAGGGTAGGTGAATTTAGGCTTATTTAACCAGTCTTCAGAACCGCTGGAGTAAAAGGCTTTAGTTTTTAACATAATGGAGTTTTGGTGCATTAATTATTTATTAAATAATCAAATTGAGTGGTAGTAGTTAGTTAGATTAAAAAAAATCGATTAATAAGAATAGTTAAGAGTATTTACGTATATAAAAGTTAAAGATGATATTAGCAAGTATTGAAGTTAGATGTTTTACTATTTAGTTATGCGAGTTTTTAGTTGCTATAGAGAGTGGCCGTGGGGTACCGGTTTAGAATAGTACTTCCCCATCTCTTCCCATGGGTGCCGTAAAAACCGGCTAAGGGGTTTCTTCTCCAGAAGGTGGGCAGCAGCGCCTTCTGCTCGACACGTAAATACTGCGCTCGCCAACCCGCTCGCCAAGCGTGGTGAGTATGGCAAAACCCCCTCCAAATGCAAAAAAAATATATATGATTTCACAACAAAGGACCAGGCCCCCAGTCCCCGGCGGCTCCGCTATTCCGGGCCACGGTAGCAGCCTCGGTAACGGCGGAGCAGGGGGTGCTAAGAATCCCCGGCAGACGCCCGGCTACCACTTCCAACCCAAAAGACGACTGGCCCTGGTAACACACAACATTCGGACACTGAGGACTGACGAGAAGCTAATCGAGCTGGAAGACGAGATGAGTAGGTTGCACTGGGATATCTTGGGGTTATCCGAAGTCCGTCGAGAGGGTGAGGACACGATAACTCTGAAATCCGGCAACCTGCTCTTCTACCGGGAGGGTGACAAACAATCCCAAGGTGGTGTTGGGTTTCTCGTTCACAAGTCCCTTGTAAACAACATTCTCACCATCGATAGTGTGTCGAGTAGGGTAGCGTACCTGATACTCAGAATATCTAAAAGGTATTCGCTGAAGGTCATTCAGGTATACGCGCCGACCACGTCACACTCTGATGAAGAGGTAGAGGCAATGTATGAGGACATTAGTAGGGCCATACATACCTTTAAGACCTATTTCAATGTTGTTATGGGGGACTTTAATGCAAAGCTGGGCAAAAAAAGCGATAGTGACCTGAAAGTGGGGCTATTTGGTTATGGACAACGGAACCAAAGGGGTCAAAGGTTGGCTGACTTTCTGGAGAAAGAGGGACTTTTTATGATGAACTCTTTCTTCCAGAAGCCACCTCATAGGAAATGGACCTGGTTAAGCCCTGATGGTTCCACGAGAAATGAGATCGACTTCATATTGACTACTAAGAAACAGATATTCAATGATGTCTCCGTGATCAACATGGTTAAAACCGGAAGCGATCACCGCATGGTTAGAGGCAAATTGAATATCGATGTTAAACTTGAGAGGTCTCGTCTTATGAAGCCCACGCTCCGTCCTTCTCGCGCCCATATCCAAAACCCCGAAAGCTTTCAATTGGAACTCGCAAATCGCTTTGAGTCGCTAGACAGCTGTGCATCGGTGGACGAGATCAATAACAGGTTAGTGAAAACTGTCCGTATGGTTGGCGCTAAGTTTTATAAGCCCAATCGTACCAATAGACCACAAAAACTCTCAGACCATACTCTCGACCTCATGGCTGAACGAGGCTCGTGGCAACTGCAGTCCTCTCACGACGCGAAGTCATATAGGCAGCTCAATAGACGCATATCAAGTTCCATGCGGCACGACATCCGAACCTTTAATACAAATCGTATTAAAGAGACGATTGAGCGGAATAAAGGCTCCAAAGTGTTCGCAAAAGACTTGTTACCCGGTCAGGTACAGAAGGTCGCCCTAGGGGATTTTCGAGTGAAACAAGAATAAAATTAACAATAGGTTTTAATTAAAATATAAGCTCCCTAGGACGACTAGAGACTCTAGGTCGTAAGTTCGTAATTCTTGTGCCTAATTCCTAACTTGAGTCAATTAACGTGATCGCTTGCACTCCCCTGGCCGTGACCCGACGTGTAGTAGCGTAGGCTTGAGGTTCGGCAGGTCTCCGTAGGCTGCAAGGGCGTAGAAGGCTCGGCAAGGGTACGGTTGTCCAAGTAACCGGCTGGTAGCAGCTCGGTCAGGGTACAGTGTCCAAGTAACTGGCAAGAGGTGCCCTGCAGGTGGCTCGAGGATATGCGAAGCTTGGGGAACGTGAGCCCGTAGGTAGTTAAGTAGTCCGAAGGTAATTGGGTAGCCCGTAGGTAGATGGGTAGCCCGTAGGAAGTTGGGTAGCCCGTAGGAAGTTAGGTAGCCCGTAGGAAGTTGCCCTGTAAAGATTTAGTGCTTTACAGGCTGGCCACTAGGGGGAACTGATGCCATACTGAAGCTCGAGGAGACGAGAGTCCAACCAGGGAGCTAGAGCTCGCCAAGTTGTGGTGTGGCATCAGTTCGAAAGGTTTACAGGTGGCAAGGTAAGGAAGAAAAGCTAAGTTACATTTAGAAAGAAAGAAATAGTGAAGTTAAAGCTCAGTGACGGTTACGGTTTGAAAATACAATGTGCGACCGTTGAGCAAGTAGATTTAAATTAATAATTATTACAAAGACTTAGAAATTTACAGAAAGAAGTTAAATAAACGGTCGCAGGATTTAAGTTAGTACAAATTAAGATAGAAATAAATTAAATACAATCTAAAAGAAACACATACACGAAAAATACAATTTTATAAGAACAATTTAGAACAGTTATTAGCAGAGAGAGAGCTTACCAGTTGGGCAGAGGTTTCACCTTTTAGAGGTGGTTGTAGTGATGTAGAAAATATGAGCTCTCTGAGAGCTGCAGGGGCTTTTATAGCCCAAAACCTAGACAGCCCTTCCAAAGGAAAGGGGTTGTAACTAATTCAAACAAACCCCGCCCCTAACGATTCTAAATGTTGCCAGCGCTTATTTATACCGATTGGTAAAGTAAACGCTGGCTTTAGCAGCGCCCTCTAGTGTGGCTCGAAGTGATATAGCACAGCGTAACAGACTTGTCTATTGGGCAGAGCCAGCTGACGAAGCTGAAAAGGGAGGACGGTAGTATAGCGTCGACCAAAGCAGAGGTGCTGAGGGAGGTTGAGAGGTTCTATGTGTGTTGGGCGCGGGGAAGGAAGATTCTATTTTATTTTTATTTTAAATAAAACACAGCACGGCCATGTATTGTGCAAGTCAGTCCATAGACAATTTATTCTATTTTTTTTATACATATCGGTAACGCCATAGACAATACAACATGCCCTTTCTTTTAAAAATAAATAATTTGACAGTCTTGACATTCAAATGACATTTCACTGTTTACATTTAAATAAACATGAATTTTATATTTGACCAATGAATTAATTAAATTATATAATACAATATTATGGAATAATTATTAAAATTTACAATGTCATACAATTCTTAAGTGTTCAGTGTTAACTTCGTCATTATAATACAATTTTATTATGTCATGTTATTTTAAGTCATTAAATATTATTTTATAAGTCTAATTTGTTAGTTTTCTTTAATAGTCTTCCTCTAGAACTATACCTTAACTCAGGAGTATTGCTACTAATAGCCATATCCATCATTTCAGGTAAGTCTTGTACAATATTATTACTAGAGCTTGACTGGCTATCCGACTGAGACATTAACATTTGATTTTCTGACAAGAATTCAATATCTTGGTTATTTTCATTGACTTCAATAAATAATGGAGATTGTACATCTAACTCATTATACGGACTAGACAAAGGACTTACAATTGTTACATTATTAGACATATTAACTTGTTCATTTATTGGACTATTTACATTTGACTGGCTCGACTCAAGTGACATAAAAGTTTCATTCAGAGAATTCGTCTTAGAATTATTTTAACTAACATTACTATAATTTATAGGACTAGACTTTTGACCATGCTTAATATAATCAGGAATATAATAATATCTTAATGTATCTTCCCCCGTTAACTGGTTTGAATATTGACTTGACCTTTGACCTTTAGACTGGACATTTTTATTCGGTTTACATTTATTATTGGTACATGTTTGACTAGACTGTGCCGACTGTGACTGAGGTTTTGCAAATTGTTGACTGTTAGACTCTTTGACTGTACTGTTTGACTGTGATAAACATGACTTAAACAACTTAATATGTTGAGTATTTCTTCTGTAGACTGTACCATCTTCTTCTTTGCAAGTGATAATTTAATTCATCTTTTTTGCAAGTGATAATTTAATTTATGATAGTTATGTAAGTCCTTTTTCGCCTGAAACACAGGAACATCCTAGTTCAGGCATAAGTGTTTCTTCCCTTTTTGTATGTTTAGACTATAGATGTTATATTGTAAAAAAATAATTTTGAATAAAGATTTTATTTATTTATTTATTTATTACCTTCACTTTTGACTAGATAAGATCTAGGATATTCAGACTTTGACATAATAGTTCCTTTAGACCATATTTGGTCTTTAGGATTTTTCTTAAAATAGACTTGATCATTTGACTGAAAACTTTGAGGTTTTTGTGCATTTTTATCATAATATGACTTTCTTTTTTCTATCATATCAGACTTATTTTTGATATGATCAGAAAATTCGACTATTTTAGGCTTTAAATTACTTGACTGAGTAGGTAATTTAGTTCTTAATGTTCTTGACATGAGCAGTTCAGATGGGGACTTTAAGTTTCCTCTAGGTGTAGTTCTATAGTGTAGTAAACCTATGTAAACATCTGTACCTGAACTTTCACATTCTCTTAATATGTTTTTTATTATTTTTACAGATACCTCATACTCCCTCATACCTCAGATACTGGGTAAATGGGGACTAGACGTGATGTGTTCAATATCCCAGTCTTTCATGAATTTTTGAAATTCTTGTGAATTGTATGGCGGACCACCATCACTCACAAGTTGTAAAGGATACCGTAACGAGCAAAAATAGACTTTAAATGTGTTATGACAGTTTGACTTCTATGATCTGTATTTAAATGAGCTATTTCTATGTAATTAGAATAGTAATCGACGACTAATAAGTATTTTTTATTTTTGTAATCATATAAATCTGTGGCTACTTTTTGCCATGGCAAGACTGGCTGTTCATGAGATAATAAAGTTTCTTTTGTTTTATTTGAACTATATGTCATACAAGCCTCACATTGTCTCACTTTCATTTCAATGTCGTGATAGATATTTGGCCAAAATACAATACCACGGGCTAAGTTTTTTGTTTTTTCAATACCCATGTGGCCTTCATGCAATGTTTGTAATATTTCTGATCGCATCGACTTAGGAATTATTACTGACTGGCTTTTGAAAATTATTTCATCAATTTCATGAATTTCATCTCGAATATTCCAATATGGCAAGGTTAATGGATCACATTGTTGTTTACTGTTTGGCCAACCATCCTTATAATATTCTTTTAGTTTTTGCAAGGTTATGTCTGACTTTGTATGAGATATTATTTGTTTCAGCTTTTCCTGACTAATAGCTAAATTTGAAGTTAATAATTTTACTTGACAGACAATATTGTTCTCTAATTCATCGAAATCAAATTTTTCTACCTGGGTATTTGTCACAGGAGCTCTTGACAGAGTATCAGAAACGTACATTTCAGTACCCTTTGTATATGAAACAATTAAGTCATATGATTGCAAAGTTATCATCATTCTTTGCAGACGTGTCGGAACATCTGAAAGGGGTTTTTTAAATAATGTTACCAAAGGCTGGTGATCAGTTTCGCAATGTGTAGTCTTACCATAAATATACTGATGGAATTTTTTGCATCCAAAAACAATTGCATATAATTCTTTTTCTATTTGAGCATAATTTTCTTGAGTACTTGTTAACGACTTTGATGAGTAAGCAATGGGATTTTTTCCATGAAAAATCACTGCACCAACTGCTTTTTGACTTGAATCGACTGACATTCTAATTGGCTTGTTTACATCATAATGTACTAAGACAGGAGACTGACAAATTAATTTTTTAATTTATTGAATTGCCTTTCATGACTGTATGTCCATTGCCAAATATTTTGTTTTTTAAGAAGGTCTCTAAGTAAACTTGTTTCATGTGCTAAATTTGGAATATATGAACCCAAATAATTCACCATACCGAGAAAACGTTGCAGATCTTTGACATTCTTTGGCTTTGGCATTTTGATGATTGCTTCGACCTTTGAAGCGTCAGCTGAAATACCATTTTTATTAAAAATATGTCCTATGTAAGCTACTTCGGTCTTCCCAAACTGACATTTTGACTTGTTAAATTTTAAATTGACTTCTCTAGCTTTCTTAAGAACTTTTTCTAGCCTGGCATCGTGTTCTGTTTGACTTGAGCCATACACAAGGATATCATCGACAAATATTAAAACACCTGGCAAGTCACCAAATAAATCAGTCATGACTCTGTGAAAAATTTCACCGCTCGAGTTTATGCCGTAAGGTAATCTAAGAAATTTGTATCGACCAAACTGGGTGTTAAATGTACAGAGCTCACTACTCTCTGCATCAAGTTTTATCATCCAGTACCCTGAATTAGCATCTAATTTTGAAAATACAGCAGCACCAGCTACTTTTGAGCGAAGATCATCTAAGGTAGGATAAGGAAAATAAGCAAACTGGAACAAATTACCTTGCTACTCCGCGAAACCAGTGCCGGGCTCGTGCAAAATAGCTGCGTCTGTGCGACACATATATGTTCATGCAAAAACCCACCCTCCCCCGCTTCCACACGAAACAACATATATCACACAGACTCAACTACACACCACCACCACTAAACACTAAAACTACACGATCGACGCGCGTTTCGCCTCTATACGAGGCATCATCAAGATCAAAGAAACAGTACGACCGTTCGCTACTTGAACGAATGGCGTACTGACAAACTAAAACATTTTTCTTTAATCCCGCCTACCGCCAACATTTTTGCACAACTACCCTTATTATTTTTCTCAAAGCCTACCCTCAAAACTTAAAAATAAAACAAAAGTACCCCCGTATATTATCACAAACTACCCACATAATTTATCTCAATCTCAGCTACCCCCATTGTTAAAGACAGAATTTAAGCATACCCGCAATAAAGGAGAAGAAGGAAAATTAACCTGTTCATTGACAATGGATCCCGCGTTGTTGTACCTAACTATTTCCAAATGCTCCAAAACATTCAGACGAAATCCCTTTTTGCAAAAGTGTAATATTTCATAAGAATGAGCATCTGATAATGTATGATCTGTGTCTATCAAATGTTTTGCAAAATTGGACTTCTCTGCGTGCTTATGCCTAAAAGATGAAACATGCTCCTTATATCTAGTATTAAAACTACGACCGGTTTGTCCTATATAAACGCTACTACAATCGTCACAAGTGAGCTTATATACTCCTGATCTACTCCCTCTTTCTACTTTATCCTTACCATTACATAGTCTAGAATACAAAGAATTATTAGTCTTAAAAGCAACATTTATTTCCTTTGATTTTAAAATATTATAAATTTTATCTGACAAAGGGCCAACGTAATTAATACTTGCTTTATATTTGTTAGTATGTTCAGTAGACGGGCCGCTATATAACATGCTATCAGCTAAACGCCTCTGTTTCTTTTTAACCAGACTATTTACCATTGTCTCAGTGTAGCCATTTGAATTTGCAATCATACGTATGGTCTTCAACTCTAAATCAAAATCTTCCCTAGAAAGAGGTACTGTTAACAATCTATGTATGTAACAATGGAAAGCAGCCAGTTTATGTTGCCAAAGGTGATTAGAAGAAGCTGGAATAACTGTATCGGTCTGCGTAGGCTTACGATAAATGTGGAACTGATGCTTATTATTTACCTTAGTTATAGTCAAGTCTAAGAAGTTAAGTGAATAATTATTCTGTTCTAATTCCTTCTTAAATTTTATTTTCGGATGTTTGTTATTAAGACTACTCACAAATAAATCCAATTGTCTCATACTACCCCTCCAGCATAAAATCAAATCATCTACATACCTATAATAATATAACAAATTTGTATTTCCCACTATGTACTGAGTCTCAAAACTATCCATAAAAATATCTGCCATTAGCGGACTGAGAGGAGAACCCATAGCCAACCCATCACCTTGTAAATAATATTGTCCGTTAAACCTAAAATAATTTTGTTTCATACAGATATTTGTTAAATCTATTAGCTCACAAACCTCTCCCGGATGTAGTCGCTGTCTTTCCAAATGATTTTGAAGTATATTTAACGTTTCAGTATACGGTACATTGGTAAATAAACTATCTACATCCAATGAAAGTAATGTTGCGTTTGGCGGTATGCTGATGTCTTTGACTTTTTCTATTAAATCTAAACTATTTTTCAGACAATAAAGTGGTTTGAAGGAAGATTTCTCTCGAATGATAAAATTTAACTTTTTAGCTAATTTATATGCTGGAGCCTCTATATATGAAACAAACGGACGAATAGGAATATTGTCCTTGTGAATTTTCGGAAGGCCATAAAGAATTGGTGCTAGCGGATTCACAGGTATAACACTATTCTTCTTTGTTTCGGTTTCAAAAACAAATTTAGAATTTTTGATGACGGTTTTTAGATCTTTATGGAACCCGCCAGTAGGGTCTTTACGTAAGACCGAAAAACCCTCACCTTGAACTACATCCAAAACTTTTTGATTATATTCATTTCTTTGCAAAATCACGACGCAATTACCTTTATCGGCCTTTGAAACCACCAAATCATTATCATGCACTTTATGTTGAATGGAACGCAATAAAAACGTGTCTCCACCAGCAGAAATACACCCAGTTGAAGGAGTGTTCTTAAGTGTGTTAGCAACTAATGCCTTGGTATCGACATCATTACCATTGCGAACAATTGCAACCTCAGAATCCACCGCTAAGTTTTCTTTCACCTTTTGATTAATTTTAGAGGGTACTTTTGATTAATTTTATTAATTTTAGGGTTTGATATGTCTGTTTGATAGGGTGTTTAATGAGAGTACAAATTAAATTTTTTTTTGGCCGGTGATTTTAACGTTCCTCATATTAAATGGGATATTAACTGTTGTCCCGTATTTGAGCGACGAGGCGCCATCGATGTTCGGACCGCGGCGGTCAAGCTTGTTGAAAGCCTGTGTTTGTCGAGTCTTGACCAATATAATGTTATTAAGAATTCAAGTGGTAATGTTTTGGACCTGCTATTTATATAGTAATTTCGCTGTGGAGGTACAAAGTTCAAAATATCCTCTTGTGAAACCGGATGTGTATCACCCTCCACTCGAGGTAACCATCAGCGACATATTCTCGGCCCCCCTAAAGGAGACTCCCAACCAAAAATTTAGGTTCCGTAAGGGTAACTACAATGCCATAAATGACCATCTCCAGCAAATTGACTGGAATACTTATCTAGCTGCAGATTCCATGGACGAAGCCCTGTCGAAGTTTTACAACGTTTTAAGTGGAGTTATAAGTGCCCATATTCCTCTGAACACTCGTAGTCGTAAGGAAACTTTTTCGATTTGGTATAAGAGTAGCCTGATAGAAATTATTAAAGAAAAGGATAAAAAGCATCGTAAATGGAAAAAAATCCGCAACCCACTAGATTACGATGAATTTTCTTTATTACGGAAGCGTCAAAAACTTGTTCAGGAGGAATGTTGGTCTGACTATCTCCAAATAGTGCAAAATAAAACCTGCAAAAAAAATCCTAAACAACTTTGGTCTTTTATTAAGGCCCGTCGCGGTGGTTCGTCTTATCCTAAATCCTTTGAGTACAAGGGACAAACTTTGGATAGTAGCACAGATATTTGTGAAGGTTTTAACGATTTCTTTCAATCTGTATTTTGTAAACCATTAGGCGTATACCCTGATTGTCCACTAGCACCGCCTTTTTGTGATACTGGGTAAACTATTTCCTCAATTTGTATTTCGTCCGAGCAGGTTGCTAATGTTTTATCTAAATTAGACCCGAATGGTGGAGCAGGTAGTGACGATATTCCTTCTTTTTTTATAAAAAGTTGTGCTTCAGAATTAGGCCTGCCGCTCTCCTTACTTTATAATCGCTCTTTATCCGAAGGTTTGTTTCCTTCAAAATGGAAAGAAGCTTTGATCGTGCCTATCTACAAAAAAGGACCCAAAACTAAAATCTCTAACTATCGTCTTATATGTATTTTGAACCAATTTGCAAAGACATTTGAAAAAATAGTTTTATCGCATATATATAAAATAATAAGTAGGGGCATTCCTCCGCAGCAGCACGGTTTTTTGGGAGGTCGGTCGACTATGTCCAATCTTATTGAGTTTACTAACTTTGTACTTATGAAAATGGATAAAAGGAGGCAGGTTGACGTGGTTTACACAGATTTTGAGAAAGCTTTTGATCGTGTTGATCACGTCATCCTGCTTCGCAAACTTTACTGGCTAGGTCTTCGCGGTGACGTTTTCAGATGGGTGTCCTCGTATGTTGCCAATCTACGGCAGGCGGTCGTATTGGGTGGCTGTAGGTCTGACTTTGTGCGTGTCCCATCAGGGGTACCACAGGGATCTCACCTGGGCCCGTTGTTTTACAATGCTTATCTGTTTGATATTTACACATTATTTCATCACTGTAATTTTCTTATGTATGCAGATGACAAAAAGATTTTTATCGATGTCAATAAGCTTGATGACTGTCAAATGCTACAAAGTGACCTTGACCGGTTATCTGAATACTATGTTGTGAACCGTATCAAGGTAAACGTAGATAAATGCGTCCAGATTTCTTTTACGCGCAGCCCTCGCCCAATTGAACATAAATATTGTATTAGTGGTGAAGAAATACAGCGTGTTAAGACTATACGGGACTTGGGGGTGACTCTTGATGCGAAGTTAACTTTTGAAGAACATGTAGATAACATAGTGAATCGCGCGTATAAAAATTTAGGATTTGTTTTTCGGGTTTGTGGAGAGTTTAAAGATTTGAAGTGTCTCAAGATTGTGTACTATAGCTATGTAAGAAGCATATTGGAATATGCGAGCTGTATTTGGTCTCCTCAATATGTTACGTATAAAGAACAACTTGAGAAAATACAACGTTCTTTTCGGCGTCACTTAAACCACCGTATTAAGAAATGGGATGTGACGTACGATGACATGTGTAGTCGGCATTGCGTGTTAAGCCTCGAGGACCGACGCCTTTTGTTAGATGCTTCCGTGCTGCACGATATCTTGTCCGGGCGTATCGATAGTTCTGAGCTGTTGTCGAATATAAAATTTTGTGTCTCTACAATTAGGACTCACCGTTCGGATCGAACTCTTTTCAGTCTTCCCTTGGTGCATACAAAAGATGGTCATAACTCGCCTCTTATCCGTTTACTTGAAAATTATATTAAAAAATTCCATACCATCGACCTATTTGATTGCTCCAAGTCTACGTTTAAAAATCGAATACGGTTATTTCTCAGAAAAAGTAAAGTAAATAATTAAGTGCTTAGTGTTATTACATTTAACATCCTCCAACATCGACACAAACACTAACACAATTATACACGTAATTACACACACACATAATACAGACATTCACTCTCCTAACACACACGTGAAGTAGTTAATATATTATAAATTTAGTGTGTTATTTTTTTTTTATGACATTTTCTTGCTTAATATAAATATTTTGGTTTTTTTTGTTTTTCTTATTAACTGTGGTTCCGCTTACTGTATTTTGGTGGACATCTGTTATTGGCTTTTTGTATTGCTATGTTTATAAAAATAGATTAGATTTGTCATGCTGTTGATGCCCCGAATAAATAAAACAAAAATAAAATAAAAAATCAATATCAACGGCGAGTACATCACTCACCTTCGATTTGCCGACGATATAGTAGTCATGGCAGAATCGATGGAAGACCTTAGCACGATGCTCGAAGACCTCAATCGGGTTTCCCAACAGGTGGGCCTTAAGATGAACATGGACAAAACGAAAGTCATGTCGAATGTCCATGTGGTGCCCACCCCAATAGCAGTAGGAAACTCAACTCTCAAAGTTGTTGACGAATACGTCTACCTAGGACAAACAGTCCAACTAGGCAGGTCCAACTTTGAGAAAGAGGTCAATCGTCGAATCCAACTCGGCTGGGCAGCGTTCGGGAAACTGCGAAATGTCTTCTTGTCCAATATACCTCAGTGTCTGAAATCGAGAGTGTATGATCAATGTGTGTTACCAGTGATGACTTATGGCACTGAAACGTGGCCGCTTACTATGGGCCTTATAAGAAAGCTCAAAGTCACGCAACGAGCTATGGAGAGGGCTATGCTTGGAGTTTCTCTGAGTGATCGAATCAGAAATGAGGAGATCCGCAGACGAACGAAAGTAACCGACATAGCCCAGCGGATTAGCAAGTTGAAATGGCAGTGGGCAGGGCACATAGCACGGAGAACTGATGGCCGATGGGGTCGAAAAGTTCTCGAATGGCGGCCGCGTATTGGCAAGCGCAGCGTAGGACGACCGGCCACAAGATGGTCCGATGACCTCATACAGGTGGCAGGAAGGCGCTGGTTGCATGCTGCTTCCAACCGGTCACTTTGAAAATCCATGGAGGAGGCCTATGTCCAACAGTGGACTTCTTGTGGCTGAGATGATGATGATGATGATAGAGAGTGGACACTTTCACTTGTAGTTTGGTGTTAATTTCAAATCCTTAATGTGCCATTCCCCGAGATTTTTCCCCGCTAAGTCCTGAAGTACGTAGACTAAAGGAGATCGTTTAGCTATTATCTTGCATTTTACAAACTTTGGGGCCAGTTTTTTACTGAAGTGACGTGAGCTGTCGCTAAGATATTAGGTCCGTTTCCAGACTGTATCACCAACCTCAAAGTTTGCTGACTTACGGCGTTGATTATAACGCTTTGTACTGCTTTGATGAGCTTGAAAAAGTGTTGCAAGGAAACATTTATTTTGCGCATAAATGTCCCGTGGTAAGAATAGCAATTCGTCCCCAATATCATTATCCACGTAGTGAGATCCACAAGTTACCATTTCTCTGCCGTAGACTAAAAATGAGGGAGTGTAAACCGTTGTTTTATTAACCGCGTTATTTATGGCCGACTGTACTTTGGGTAAGTTGACGTCCCATGTTCTGTGGTCGTCGTTTACGAAAATGGAAACGCAGGTCATAATTGTTTTGTTATAACGTTCTGTTAAATTTATGTGTGGTGAATAACGTGCGATTAAAAATTTATTGGGAACCTTGTATTTATCGAAAAACGCTTTTATTTCACGGCTAGTGAAGCAAGTGGCATTGTCCATGTATACTGTTTGTGGAATACCATGTACTAAGAACACCGATTCCTCTAAATGTTTAATTACTATAGCCGAAGTCGCGTTTCGTACGGGAAACATTAAGCAGTACTTAGAGAAGATGCAATTTACTACCAACAAATATGAGTTTTGTATTCTGCTAGTAGGTAAAGGACCCATAAAATCGAGAGATATGACCTGAAATGGTCTTGAACACTGTTTGGGACGGCCCATTTCGCCTAGGGTGGCGTGTGTTGGGTTCTTATATGCGGCACATGTGTCGCATGAAGCGATGAACTTAGCCACATCCTTGTACATACCTACCCAGTATTAGTTTAAGGCTAGTCGGTGATAGGTTTTAAAGGTACCTAAGTGTCCGGCCGTAGGCTGTGCATGGTTTTCGCTAATTAATTGTTCGCGAAATTCCTCTGGCACGACCTCTTTCCAGGCAAATTCAGTGTTGTATCTAGTGTTTGATTTAGTTAGTCTGTATAGTGAGTTATTAGTGATTTTATAGTTAGGAAAACCCTGAGGCGCATTGACGCAACTTTTGTACATATCTTTGTACCATTTATCTCGTGTAGTGAGATGTGCGTTTGCGATAGAGATTGCAGATACCGGAACGGCTCGGGATAAGGAGTCGGGTATCACATTGTCGACCCCCCGTCTATGAAGGATTTCAAAATCGAAAGCAGACAGTCTTACACCCCAGCGAGCTAGTCGTCCCGTCGGATTTTTACGGGCTAAAAACCAATTCAAGGACGAGTGATCTGTGTAAACTTTGAAGGTTTTCCTATTCTCGAGGTAACAACGCCAGTGTTCAAGTGCATTTAACACTGCAAGAGTTTCACGCTCAGTTACGCTATAGTTCCGTTCGCCTGCGGTCAAGGATCGACTCATATAAGCTACCGGATGTAATTGATCGTTGGCGTATTGGCAAAACATTGCCCCTACTCCGTAGTTACTGGCGTGACAGTGTACCTCGAATGGTAAATTTAATTAGGGCAAGAGAGTACTGGCGCGTTGACAAGGCACGCCTTTAATTGTTTGAATGAGTGCTCCACCTCAGGTGACCAAGTGAAAGCCGGCGCATTCTTTTTATTTGAAGTTAGCGTGTTTAAAGGTCCCGCCAGTGTGCTAAAATTTGGTACAAAACGCCGATACCATGACGCGGTACCGAGGAATCTTTTAACCTCTTTTTTGACGTAGGTCTCGGGTAATTTAATATAGCATTAACCTTATCAGGATCCGTACGCAAGCCCTGGGCATCTACGACGTATCCTAGATATTTTAAACTTTCTCTAAAAAACTGAGTTTTTGCGAAATTTATTGTTAGGCCGGCTCTTTTAAGTTTATCAAGGACGCGTAGGAGTAAGGACACGTGTTCCTCGAACGAGCTACTGGCACATACGATGTCGTCCAGGTAACAGAATACTTTTAGTTCAAACTCAGGCCCGAACAGACTGTCAACCAAACGTTGTTGTGTCGACGGGGCATTGCAAAGACCGAAAGCCACAGTTTTAAAACAAAAGGTGCCTCGGGAGGGCACAAAAAATGCAGTTTTTGTCTTGTCCTGTTCGTTAATAGGTATTTGCCAGAAGGCTTTTGACAAATCGAATGCTAGATAAGTACTTGGCGTCCCTGCGGCCCTAACATGACAGCCACTTTATCTGTTTTTAACACTCCCATCGGGGATAAACTAGCCTTATCCCCGGTGGCTAACATGACCGCACGTGTCACGGTGCTTATGAATGAAAATGAAAATGAAAATGAAAATGAAAAATTTATTTTGCAAGTAGGCCATATAGGCTCTTTTACATGTCTGAATCTACTAGCGCTTCGGAAAATGGAAGAATCTGCTGAGAAGAAACGCCGCAAGAAACTCAGCAGTTTATCTTTTTTTTTCTTCTCTTTTGAAAACAAGATTACAGAGCAATATACACAATCATAACAATAGTTCACATAAAGTGTGAAAAAAAAAAAAAGATAATAAATAAATAAATAGCACTTAGCACTCTTTTGACAGGTGTTAGGGTTAGTTTATCCTTTTGCCTAACATGACCGGCCACATTCGGTGATAAACCTAACGTAATCTTGACAGTTAATCGAGATAAAACGGGTTACTTTATCTGGGTCGTCGAAGGTGGGTATAAGATATTTTATTTAATTTAAACAGTATCTTTACTTTGTAATATTAGATTTTATCATCACAAAAGGTTATTAATTTAGTGGGGTAGTTACCAAATTGTTGTTTTACGTGTAATAATTGACTAATGTTTTTGTGGAATGTGACGAGCACACTTATTTACTTACTCTATTGAGCCGTGTGTGACCCCATGATAATAGCAAATAAATAAATGATAAAAACGATACTACATTGATTTGATTATTTAATGGAAAAGACAGACACATGCCAGTCACCTTATGGGAAGTGATCACTCCCGCTAATGGTAACCACCAACCCTGCAGTCGCTAATCCGTTGTCAACGTATAAGGGCTTATTACACTATGGCATAGTGACTACGCGGTATTCAGACAGTCTTACTAAGATTTAGCATAGCGTAATAAGAGTTAGCCTGTCTAATTAGACCGAACGAATGGGTTCAGCCGTGCTTACTTGCTTACTAAGACTTTCTGAATACCGCGTAGTGTAATAAGCCCTTTAGCCGCCCCCCTATCTCTGGGCCTTCGGATCATCATTAATCGCACGAAACGAAATGTATACTACTTCACGCCGGTACTCTGTCTAAGCATGGTACTGTAAGGACCTTTAGGTTTCCTTGCAGCCTCTTCCAGAGCTGACCACGGCAACAAGAGTGGCAGTTTGTACTAGAAGAAGAAAAGGGACTTTCAATTGTGACTGTAAGATTGACATGTAATGTATGAATTGGAAAATAAACTAGAATAAATTATAAAGTTCTTAAACTTATGCGTTAGCTTGTTAGTTGTTTAGTTTTGAGTTTGTACAGCATGTTTAATTTTCAATTCATGATACATAAGATTGAGTTTGGGCTTGCAAAGGTTGATTTATTTAAAATAATATACAACTGCATAGTCATAAATATGTTTATTAAAAACTACAATACAGCAAAGTGGTTGTGTATTAGGCTATGAATAATAAGTTTTATTAGTTGTCGTAGATATGAGGTACTAATAATTCCGCCCGCACCTTGGTGCATATCTGAAAATGAAACAAATTGGTTGCTGTTTTGATTTACAGGTGATTCAGAATATGCTCTAGAACCGTTAATAATGACATCTGTTTTAAATGCTGCCCTACATTCCCCAGATGAAAGATATACAAACATGCTACGAACCATGAGGTTTGATTTTAAGAGTGGCACAAGCTAAATGTGCTAGACTAATAAATAATTGTTTCATTTACTTGTTTACTTCTATTCTATCTTATTATTTGATACGAGCACAGAATAAAGAGGGTTAAAGTGGTCTCATACATGGAGACATACTACATAAAATTCAAATATGGTAGCTTCGTGCTAGCAACGCAATGGATAAACATTTCAAATCGAGCTATTTATTATGTAATGCATTGTTTTAACTAAGGTTCAAATTATATATACATGTATGTGGTCAATAAATCTATACAAGGGTATATAGCATGTCAAGCCAAGTTCAAGTAACAGAACTGGCAAGCAGCACCGTGTGTATTATTACACGAACCATTTGAATTATTATGTCCGATGGCTAGTTTCTACCAGCAAGCAACTGGCCAAGTTAGACCTTAGGCTACAGTATATTATCCTAAGTTATAAGAAAAAATGATATTTTATGTTGTTATATGGCATGTCTGTTCTATTTGCGGATGATACGACTGTCGTCGTCAGCGCTCAGTCCTATGAACAACTCGCCGAGAAAATCCGCGAGGCGTGCAGGCAGCTGCAGGAATGGTTCAGTTCGAATGGGTTGCTGCTGAACGTAACCAAATCAAATATTATGATTTTCTCAGGTCGAAGTATCACATTGCCTCCGTGTGTCACCAATAGTCCAATGCCAATATGTTGTGAGTCTAGGTTCCTAGGATTCACATTAGACGCTAATCTTAACTGGAAGTGCCATGTCGACGGGCTGTGTGATAGATTGAGTAGTGCGGTATTTGCGCTGCGGAGACTCAAACCGCTTATCTCTGATGATGCCTTAAGACAAGTTTACTTCGCTCACTTTCACTCGCTAATGTCGTACGGTACACTCATATGGGGTAACTCCACGGATGCCAATAGAGTTCTGCTGATGCAAAAACGTGCCGTACGGACACTTTCTGGTGTAAAACCAAGAGATTCATGCAGAGACTTATTTCCAACACACCGCATCATGACGCACTACTCACTGTACATATTTGAAATAATCATGTTTGTCAGGAGGAACCTGTCCATGTTTGCCCGCGTGGATGTCGAGGGCAAACTACTTCGTCGCACGGGACGTCTCAGGACGGTACCCCGTCGCATGGCACTTGCAGAAAAGAACCCACGCGTCATTGGTCCCACCTACTACGAGTATCTACCCGCTGAATTAAGAAACTTAAATTGTGACGAAGCATTTGGTCGCCGACTGAAGAACCTTTTGTTGGATCATCCATTGTATTCAGTGAAAGAGTATTTGGACATTTTTGTTTAGTTTTTTAAGTGTAATTTGACATTTTCATATTTTATTTCTTTCTTTCTTTTTTATTTATTTTTGATCCCTATTAGAGACGAATTTTTCATGTTGACATTCCAATTTTAATTTTAATTTTGACTTAGTTTTAGTGTATAATGCTTATTATTTTTATTATGATGACATACCAATATTAATTTGATTAGTTTTAGTATTTAATAGTTATAATATTTGTTTAATTATGCTGACATTCGAATATGATTTTGTTTTAGTTTTATTGATTAATGCTTTTTATGAAATTTGACGATCTCGATATAAAAACGTGTAATTTGACATTTTGTGCAATTTATGATGTAATTATATTGACTGAATAAATAAACTAAACTAAACTAAACTATAAATAAATTTCAGGACTGACCATTGTAGTTGGCACCCATTTAGATCTCACTTCTTTTGTCGTTGAAGTCAACAACCAAGGCATATGTATATCATAATATTGAACTGTGCTCTCATTTCACATTTATGTTTTTGATAACCTCTGCCTGGAGAAGGAATAAAAAATATGTTTATTATTAGGGATACATAGAGCATTGGCTTAGTGCCTAGAGGTAGACCCGTGGTCGTAAGTTCGAGAGGTACCGAGTTCGTTCCTCAGCGTTAGCCATGTAAGCCTGAAACAATAATTTTAATAATCAATTATCTGGTCAATGTTATCAAGTTAACTGCATACAGTCAAGCACACATTTATTGATGAAGGTTGTTGCGATCTTCGGATGATTTTAGTTATCATTTGGGTCCTGCAACCATGGTTCCAGTTTGTCATTTTACCAAACTACCTGTTATTCGCCATAAATTCAGTAGCAGGTAAAATAAATAGAAAATATCTTTACAGAATTATATAATACTTACACCTGTTTTTCTTTCGGCGGCATTTCGGCGACTTCGGTTTATTTCAGGATTTTGCTTTCCTTTTGTTTACTAGAATTGTAACAGGTCTTCATGTCTGATCGCTGTCAGTTTCAAAATTTTCAACTGTCAAGTGTCAAATTTTGTTGATTTTCGTTCGGAAACTACAGATGCAAATCGTTCAGGACTGTTTTTAAAGCTAGCTATGTATGTTTAAAGAAATCTATGCATGGTTGTTTCTGTCACATTGCGAAAATGAACGAATGAACTGAATAATTAAACAATATTTTCATTACTATAGTAACACAGTTTTATCTTTTTTAACACCGTCTTAACCCTGGTGTTAATTTTATCTGTGTGGTCAGTCATGTTAGCGTTTGGGTTCAGATAAGGCGGGGTTTAAAGTTTTATCTCTCGGGGTTAGTTTAACCCCTGGTCTATAATGTTAGGCCCGCTGAGGTTATCCAGGATCTCTGATATGTAAGGCAAACTGTACGCGTCCTTTTTAGTCACTGAGTTAAGTTTGCGGCTATCTAGGCAGAACCTAGGTTTACCGTCTTTTTTGTTTACTAGAAGTACAGGGGATGACCATGCACTTTCGCAGGGTTGAATTACGTCTAAAGCTAACATTTCCTGTACTTGTTCGTTTATTATTCTAAGTTTTTCAGGGGACATGCGGTAAGATCTTTGCCGAATAGGTTCCGAATCGCCTGTGTTTATACTATGAGTGATTAGTGTTGTACGACCTAGACCTATTTTTTCGTACGATATGGCGTTAAATTGTTCCTTGATATGATCTGCCTGTACGCGCTGAGACTTTGTTAGGTGGCTATAAGACCACAGTGAGCTGGGGTCCGCAACCCGATTCGCGTGCTTGGTAACGGGCTCGCTTACCCCAAGACTGTAGAGGTACTTGGGGCAAACTTTGAAAGCGCGCCAGAAGTCAACGCCTAATATAATCGAGGTACAGATCCCAGGTACCACGTATGCCCTTATAGTGTGAGTCTGTTGCTCAAAGGTCATATCGAGGTCAAAATAACCCGTACTTCGTAAGCGTTGTCCGGCGGCCGCTATTATTTGCACCGAATCATCGTAGTTTATATGTAAGCCCTTTTCAAGAAGTGTATTATGGAAGTTTTAGTCTATTACTGTGACGGCTGCTCCGGAGTCTAGTAAACATCCCGGGACTGCCAGTCCGTCTATAAGTACCGTTACGAACGGCCGCTGTAACCGATGTTATAGTAGATTAGTGTCTAAAATATAATATTAATATTAATTAAGTTTAAAATGATATATAATTTTAGTTGCTAATTTTACATACGCATCAAATCCCAGGGCTTTTTTTTTGTACATTCTTTTTGGTTTACATGTGCGCACAAGTGCCGTCTATTACTTAGAATCTTAAGAATTCACAGGCAATAAATTCAAATAGTTTATGACCTTTTTTTTTCACTGTCGCACAAGGGCAGCGTTCAAACACATTTCAAGTGGTCATCAGAGTTTGTTAGGGTTCCTTAATGTCAACAGTAAAACGCGGCGTTATTCGGTATGTGTATGTTTGTCTGTATATGACGTTACACTTTTGATGATAATTTTTGTATTTTGTAAGATCGAAATTGGTTTGCTTTCAATAAGGAATATAATATAAACGGTGTTTCATTTTTAAATTCCGTTTTACCGTTTATAACTTATGTATATTACTTTTGGTTTTTGCTCTATAATTTTGATTGTATCCAATTTAAGGATTACAGATACAGTGACCTTGGCGTATAAATGTGTTATCTGCTAGTTTACTTTTAGACAGGACGAGGAGTATTTTTAAGTCGAGTAATCATTATCTATTAGTAAATAAACTTACAAAAATTATAAATGTATTCCTATATAATGTTAATGGTAGTTAAGCTATACATAGTAGTAATAATTGGGTAGCAAATATAAAATTTTAGTTACAGGAATAGAGAAAGTTTTGAGTAACCACGGAACTTCAGGGTGTGCTATTTCGTTTCGCGCTTGGCACAATTTTTAACAAACTGTTCAGTAAGCATCGATGGTGTTTAGAATCAAGAGTGGGGATGTTTTTGGCGTCAGTATAAAAGCTAATGAACAAAGGAAAACAGGGTCTTAGAGGGTCTTAGAATTTGTCTTAGCATCTGTCTTAGAATCGGTCTTAGAATACACGATTGTCCCTGGGGATACCGATATTTTTCCAAAGATTTAGTTTCGCGACGTGAACGTATTTTATTTTAATTTGTTAAGTGAGTGTTAATTAGTGTAAAATATTTAGTGTTTGCGTACTAATGGACTTTATGAACTTTATGAACTTAATTAGTGTTGGTGTTACGGACTCAATTTTCATTTGGATCACCGCATGATCGGCAGCATGTTATTGGACGAAGCTAAGTGATAGCATAGTTTTTATTTTATTATTATTTGTTATTGATGTGTTTTTTTTTTTGGTCTCCATTTAAGAGATCGATCGCAATATTTGTTTTGTGTGTTAAAATAATTGACATTTACGTAAGCGAAATAATCTGTTCTATTTAAACTATCGGCGTTTTGAAGTTCTTCATTATCATTATTTTTTATATTTTTATTGATCACAATAATCTTTTTATGTGTTACCGAATCGAAGTGAAACATTATAATACGTAATTGAATTACTCAAACGAAAAGATAAATTATAGTCTCTTATTTGTCGTTTAGAAGTTTTGATTGTCCGGCGTGTTTCAACTGTGACCAAAGCGGCGATTTTTTCGGTATTAGATAGATAAAGTATGAATGTGTTTCTGCTTATCAAATTCCTATTTTTTTTTATCTTATCTTTTGTCCGAGTCGCCTACGTCCAAGTTTAAAGTCAGGTCTATTTGAATTCGGACGGGCCCCGGGGCCTACGACCGGCCAATAGTACGTACGACTTTTTATGTTGTTGACGGACGATTCAGTAAAGCCGTGCGTGCTCTATTCCTTGACATCGTGCCTTCAGGTTGAATACCTGGGGTTGCAATCTCAAGGAATGAACCTAACGACGTATGCGGGAAAGCGGTACCCTCGATAGGGGAGCACTTAAATTCCCCACCACAACAGAATGGATTTTGTTTCAGATTGTTTGGAATGAGAGTGGTGGTTTGAATCAAATTAATTCTATATTTTGTAGGATTATTTTGTTTTTCTGGCCAGACCCCATCCAAAGGCAAACTTCAGTTTGTGTTAGATTTTACACTTTGTAAAGGTCAAATTTCAAACACTTGCTGAATACGCAAACTGATTTTTGACTGTACCAGGCCGACCGGTAGGGGAGTTGTTAGGGATCTCAGGTCTTACTCTTAAACTGTATGTTTCACCGCACTAATATTATTATGTTCAACTGACTAAATTAATTTTAAGAATTTAGTTAACTTAAACCAAATTCTTATTTAACGGTATAAATAAAAATTACACAACGTAGAAAGGGTCCTTCCATTTAACTACACTGAAAGAAATTTTTAGTAACCTGCAACCAAAAGTTTGGTTACTGCGTACCAAAAAATCGTGACTTCCGAACTATGTCTTACTAACAACAAAACAGAGTTTTGTTAATTATATTGAGCTACTAGAAACTGAATCAATTTCGTTATAATTAATTAAACAATTTGAACGTTTATAATTAACCCAATTTTGTATCATATAAACAAACTCTTCGCCTGTTTGTAGCTTTACTGTCCAGTTGTATTTACAGACTAAGTTATCTACTTATAACAAATGATTTTCTATACTGATACAAAAACCTTTTGGTTGTTATTAACGTAATTGGTTTATTAAGTAATAACTAAACCGTTTAGTAGTCAGTAACAAAACTTTTTTCTCTACTGCTATAAAAACGTTTTGTTTGTTACTAACGTAATTGGTTTGTTATGTAGTGACTAAACCTGAAATGTACCATAGTAGGTATATTATGAAATATATTAAGTAGTACTCGGCTAAAAGGAAAGAGACTAGTTTACAGGGTGTAGGTCGGCTTATTCCCAGAGCAATAAAAGTATCGAATTTATTTATCTAGGCGCCAGATACTTTCATCGACAAACGAATGATGTGGTTGAAATGAAATACATATTACATTTAGTAACAACAGCTTTATTTTAAAAGTCCACCACTAAGTTACAAGATTACTGTACTTCTTATATTAATACATATACACTTTGTGTTAATATACCTCAACTCCTATCAAAATACAGGGTAGTTAGGCAATTCTATATTTTTAAACAGGTATCTGCAGGTCAGCTTCCAGAAAGTAAAACTACCCTTCCTATTTTTTTTAACAGTAAAAGTCAGTAGTATTTAACAGCTATTATGGGAAGCAGAAAGGCTAATTTACTCCATTTAAATGTAAGAATTAAAAGTGCTAGCAGATTATCAGCAAAGAAAGAATGCTTCTAGAAGTGAAATTATTACAGGCAGTGATACTAGGTAAAAGTCATCAAACAAGCTTATTAGTAACACATTTCAAAAATGGTTTTCTTGAGAATTAACTGGGTAGGCACATAGAGTGAAATGGAGCATTTACCCTAGTGTAAATTAGTTAAAATCACCGTGAACGCTTTAAAATTATAAATTGTTCTGCCTTACTTGTAATGAGTTCCATATGAAGTTATCATGCGAACGGTAGTGGTTCCGAGATGAAGACAATGTGAAGTTATTGGAAGCCGGATCAAACCAAGGTCGTTCCAAACTTGAGAAGAGTGTATTCTGTTGACCGTTCCAAACTCAAACCGCTTTACACTCGCGAAGAGTAAATTTGGTAGGACGTTCTAAACTCGAGAAAAGTAAATTCTAAAATCAGACCGCTCTAAACTCAGACCGCTCTAAACTCCCCTGTGAACAAGAGATTCACAGTATTAGAGTTTATCATGAAGAAAGTGAAAGTGACTGCGAGTTCAAATGTAGAAAAAAATATGGAAACTTACCCGTAATTGGGGGTTTAGACAGCAAGATGCGGAGCGGCAGCGTATTACGGCATTAGTGAACCGGGTAGGACATTAAAGTTGATTTGGGTAGATTGGTGCTAAAAAATCACAACACAATTTAGAAAAAAAATCAGACTAAACCAAACATTGAAGCTGTATAGCTCATTGGCGAAGAAACACCAAGGTATGCTTACCGGTGGATGAAGGTGTGGGAAGCGTCGTCTTAAGTCTTAACTAATTAATGATTTTAAATTCAAACAAGATTGGTGCGGAGCACTGAAAAGAAACACTTCGGTTAGCGCGGAAACGTAAGATCGACAGAAATTAAGCAACGGCGAAGGTTCTTACCCATCCTGGCATTTAATAAGACCGAAAGGATGTTATTCGGCGTTCACATATTGGGACCGTGACCGTGAAGTGAATAACCTTAGGAAGTCATCGAACTTGCTTGATCATGGCGCGTTCGAAACACTATCTCCGTCACATAGGACAGGGAAAGTCAAGTGAAAAGATGAAATTAAAATTAATTTAATTCCATAAGAAGATGGACCTTATTCAACGAAAAGACAAAACCACCCCTTTTCCTCAATTTAGGGAATACTAGTATGTATAAAGATTAATTTCCCATATAAACAAACCACACTCGATGACAGGCGTATGTAAATAGACGAAGTATTGGAACGTGTTTTGTTTATGCTAAATATGACAAGAGATGAATTTATTATTTAAATTTAATACCTTTTAGGGTGTAACAATGTCTAGTTAGACTGGAGAGGACTATACTTTTGTCTATTATAAGCTTTTCGTAGTTAAAATACTAAATTTTAATTATTTAATGCCGAGAAACTACACGGATACAAGGTTGTGCAGCAGGAACGAAACGCACCGTAGCTGTCAGTGACACAATGCCAAACAATCAATCAATTATAGATCGAATTGGGTCAACAGTTTCTCCATTCGAACTAATATTAAGTTTTACTAAGCAAACTAAGTTACTTAAAAGATATATGTGTGTAAATACTGAAAGAACAAGTATGGAAACATAAGTATTAAGGCTGATATTGTCCGTACGTCATGGGAAAAGACCAAACAATATGTATGAGATGTCTCCGTTAATGTATTGCCGGAACTTATTATTCAAGAAACAAGGTGAGTGCTAGACATGTACACTGCCAAGTGTTACAAACCATTTAGTAAACAGTAACAAAACTTTTTCTATACTGCTATTAAAACATTTTGTTTGTTACTAACGTGATTGGTTTGTTAAGTAGTAACTAAACCGTTTAGTAATCAGTAGCTAAACTTGTTAGTAATCAGTACCTAAACTTGTTTAATAATCAGTAGCTAAACTTGTTTAGTAATCAGTAGCTGTACTTGTTTAGTAATTGATAGCCTAAACATAAATCTATCAATGTTGGTTTTTTACACTGTATTATTTGCACTGATTTTATTATATTTAGTTAAATGTAATCTTTATAGAATAAAATCAGTACAAAGAAATACAGTGGAAAAAAACACAAACATTGATAGGTTTACATTTAGGCTATCAATTACTAAACAAGTACAGCTACTGATTACTAAACAAGTTTTTTAAAAATCCTGAAATATTTTTAGTTGCGGAAAAAACTATGAATAAAAAAGTTAATTTGTTTAATACTTAAATTATTTTATTTTATTAAAATCTCACAGTACAAAATTCAATATTAGTATATATTATGTTTTTTAGCATTAATATTTGTGTCATCAGTTTGGCTCTATGGCCTATTTATTACTGGTATCAGTTCTTTGACGTCTTCTGTGGATAAGATTTATAAGCGTTTCTAAGTCAATGCTATGTTCTGGAATATAAACAGAGTAATAAAATTAGTATGACTACTAAGGTACATTAGTCAACTTATAAAATGTAAAAAAACACAAGAGAAGTACCAGATGTACAAAAAAGAAATCGAAACGGCTGGCCACCGACGGCGGAGGGCTCCGCTTTGCTTCGAACCTCTCCCCAGAATTGCTCCGACATTACATACTCTATGCCCCTATACTTTATACAGTGAGCCAGGTAATTGCCCTTCCATTTTGAGACCTTATGCCCAATAAAATAGGGCCTAAAAGCAGCCGCTCAGATATTAAGATCATCTAGCTATTAAAAAAAGTTCATACCTTTGAACTTCTTGGCGTACATTCCAAGACCCCATCAGTTTAAGTATTCATCAATTTCTTAAATATTTCGTTCGGTCGGTCTTGCCATTGCCAGGTCAAACTCGTCGGCATCCTTGAAGATTCCACATGATGTTCGACTCAAGGTGTTTACAAAACCTATGATATTTAAGTGATAAGTATAGATTATAATTATACATACAAATGTACAATTACACATTTAAACCTATTTACCGATGATGATATGCTTTCTTGTTCTCGAGTTTTTGGATTTGGCTCGGTCGGCTTGGCCTCCGCTGCCGCCGGCTGCCACTCTTCATCCATTAGGTATTGTAACATTTAGATTCAGCTGGACTCCTGACAAAAATAACGACATATACATACCATTTTAATCAATTATTTAAGCTTTAATAAAGCAAAATCACTTCACCAGCTTACCCGCTTGACCATTCCGACGACGCTTGAATTGAACGTTTGAATTGAACAGGTTCCAACAGGTTTTTTCCGCCCGCACGTGCCGCGATTAGGCAGTGTTGCCAGATGGCCATATGAGTTTCCCCCTGAACACATCTCAAATCTCCCCAAAGATTGTTTCATATTAAAAAAAAATAAACCTCCTAACTAATAAAGTATTTAATTTAATAATTTTAAGAAAAAAGAAACTATTACACGTATAATACATTTAATTCATTAGGGATGAACTCCAGCAAAGTGCTTACATATTTTTTCAACCCCAATAGTCTCAGATTTTTTAGTTGTAAATAATAAAAACATTTTATAAAATTTGTGTCGGATTAATATGCATACTTAATACCAGGAACAGACGTACGATTTGGCAAATTGGCAGACGCCAACCATCGCCGGCGCATCCGACCGCCCGACCATCTGCCAAATCGAAACGTGTCGAACGAAAGCTGTTCCGACGGTCGATTCCGACCTAACGTAAACCAAACCGTGGCAGTGTTGCCAATTTATTTGATTTTCCACTAATGCCAGGCGTGGATTACTCCGCGACTACGTCACGCTGCTACAAGTAGATACAGGAGGCCCCAGTACTGGGGTATAATCAGGCCTTTGTTCCTAACGAGTCACACCCTCAACTGTCACACTGTGACTCGTTGGGAATATTTATTATGAGCTTAGAACAAGCCTCCGAAATATCTCCATTTTACATTTGTACCAAAACCACTACCCGTTTTTTTACCCGTGTTTGCAGGGAATCTCCTTCATCTGGCATTACTGCGATTAAGTCCGTTACACATAAAGTCACTTTTGGCTAATGGTAAAAGAAGTTTAAATGCTACTTAGTAATTTGTTATTGTTATCTTTAACTAAAGTTTGATTATTCAGTGCATCATTCAGTGTTGTTCTTAACAAAAATAAATAGAGAAAAGTCTACAAAACCATGGTTGCCAATATAAAATAGTGCGTTAAAAGCAATTCAAAATGGGCCGCTAAATATCTACAAAACATTGATTATCAAATGAAATGTTCATGAAATTAATAATAAACATACATTTTAGTAAAATATATTCCAAGGCCTTTTTAACTAGTAAGAATAATAGTTAAGTTATGGCTTACCAATCGGTTTGTTGTGTAGCCAAACTAGTTCAGCGATTAGACCAGTTACACATAAACAGTTGCTTTTGGCTAATGTCAACAAAAGTTTATAAATAACTGTTAAGGAGTTAGTCAAGTAATCTTTAACAAATTTTTGATTATATCAATGCATCATTCGATTTGGTTCCTATCAATTAAATAGATAGGGAAATATCAACAAAACCATGGTTGTTATTAAATAAAATAGTGCATTAATAGCAAACTAAAATCAGCTGTTTAATATCTACAAAACATTGTCAGTTTATTGAGATTTCACGAAATTAATAATAAACACCCATTTTGGTAAACTGAAGTCAAAGGCATTGTAAATAGTAAGAGTATAGTTCAGTTACTGCTTAACACTCGGTTTTGTTGCTCTAACCAACTAGTTTGTCTACGCTATTTCAGTTAATAGTTAACAATATTTGGATTACAATTTATCAAACCTAAATTTACAAAACTGGTTTTGGTTGTACAACTGAATAAGTTGTTTAGATTTAGTCAAAGTTTATTTATTTAATACCAAAATTTGTTTATTTTTCAAATAACTTAACTTGTTCAGTTAATTCTTTTTTACAGTGTAGACGATCACACATTTTTATGGCCAAGTATTTAAATTCAGGTATTTATAGTTACGTATATTTTTCATACATTCAAGTATTTATTTTTAATAGGTTAAATCTACACTAATATTATAAAGAGGAAAGATTTGTACCTATTTTTGTATGTTTGTATGTTTGTAATGAATAGGCTCAAAAAGTACTGGGCCGATTTAAAAAATCCTTTAACCAATAGAATGCTACATTCTTCCAATTTGACATAGGCTACATTTCATTTTGAAAAAAATTAGAGATCCTTGGTAAAATTTGAACAATGTAACCGAAGGTGTAGAAAAATGAGTCTTAAAATTGATTGTACCCGTGCGAAGCCGGGGCGGGTCGCTAGTATATTATAAGTTACACCGCGTATCAATTAAGTTAGTGCATGGCGAAATAGCGGTCACGTTATATGATTTAAAAAATGTATTTACGTAATTTAACCATTGTGACCAGTTATTATGTTTAGATGAGAGATTGCTATTTCGCCCCAGTTCTAGTTTTTTGAAGTTCTAACGTTCGGTTTAGTAGTATTACATTTTGGACATTCCGTTGCTTTTACGCCTGCGTTACCGCAACGAAAACAGACGATAGTACGTGGTGCCTTACAATTATCTAGTGTGTGTATGCGTTCTACAACGTACGCAAAATGGTTTAGTGTTAGTGTAGATTTTGGTGCTTAAGGCACTTACTGGGTAACGCGGTCTATAGTGCGTGCCGTGTTGCTTGCCAGTGTTGGCATAGTTAGCCGAGAGGCCCCCGCCATGCGATTTGTTTTGGTATGACTGGTTGTTAAAAGGTATGTTATTTGAATTTTTATTAAAAGCAAATTCTGGAGAAAGTGTTTCAGCGGTTGGACACGGTGGTTCTCGGAATTGTGCCATGCGAGCGTGCACAATTTCATAGTTACGACATAATAATCGCAAAGCGTCTATGCTATCTATATTTGTAGCGGTAGCTATGACTGTAGCGAAACACTGACGAATATTATGCAGTACAGGTTCTGGAGGTACAGGTTCTGGAGGTGCATGTTCTGGAGTTGTAGGCTCCGGAGATTTGGTCTCCTCCAGACGAATGCTTGGTGATCTACCATGTGTCAATTCTGTGTTTGGAATAAAATAAAAATAATCACTATTATAGTTTGTCATGTTAACACGCCATACTTGGTTTTTGTGCAGAGAAAATAATAGGTATTTATTTCTAATAAAGTTGTTCGATACTCTTGCAGTATAGCAACAACTAACACACATGATCAGCGTACTCTTAGCGTAATTGTTCGATACCCTTAAGGCATAGCAACAATTGATTTAGTTGTCCGATACTCCAAAAGTATAGCAACAATCGAATTGAAATGTAAGAAAAAACCTTAACGGTGAACCTGAACCAGTTTAAACCGGTTGCGGCGTGGTTTTTCAAAATAATGCAAAAGTTGTTCGATACTCGTATCAGCATAGCAACAACTAATTATGCGTTATTATTTATGTATTTGAGAAAAGAGATTTCTAGGTTTTTGCATATAAAAACATAGAATATGAGAGAAAAAAAAAACGTTTGCCGCCAACTGACCGTTTGAAGTTTTCTGGTTAGCCAATTTATCAATTTTTCTTCTGAGTCTTCTTAATTCTCGATCCAAATCCTTTGTCTTTCGTTTTCCCATGTTTTTCGCCACTTCTTTACCACGTTTTCACACTTTAAAACAGTTATTTTCGGGAGCGTCGCGACGCCGTCAGATGACATAAAAAACGAATGACAGGTATAAACTAGAACATAGCGCAATAGAGTTGGGAGCGTTCGGATATCATGTTATTCTTATTTTTATCCAGATTTTAACTAATGTGACCACGGAAATCAGAAAACAGGGGAAATGCAATATACGCGTGATGCGCGTGCCAACATTACGTACTGTTGTACTTAACCTCTGTTAAACCGCTCCCAGTCGTGTTCTGTCATCCCGTGGAGGTGTTAGTCTCGCGAAATACCTTATTTTTCCCTAGCCATGCCGTATTGTTCAGTTTTAGAGTGCAAGAACCATAGTAGGAGTATAAATCTTCAAAATGGGGTTGTTTCTACCACCGTTAAGTACGATTTCAATGATATTCCATAAAAATCTTAGTTATTTTCATTGTACTAATAATTTAACAGAACATTTAGTCAAAATTCAACCGTACATGATTACAATAAAGTTTATTATTGATTGACTGCAATGACTATTTCGCTCTGGAAGGTTCTGCGCTACAGTTGTGACATCTAGTGTTGAGTAGCGGAACTACGAAGCCAAATTTTTCTTTTGACGTTTACAGATTAAAATGTCGTATAATCAGTTTGACGTTAATAAAAAGTAAACCTTAGTGTCACTCCCATAAGATATATTTTCTTACAAAAACTTCTGTATCATTTGTCTTATATCGTTTGACAATTTTAACCAATCAAGATTAAGTTATTTTAGTAGTGTAATATAAGATGATATCCACAAGTGTGTGCGTGTGGCGACACCGGTACGGGTACAAATAATGCTTTAAAGCAGTTCCCCTGTTTTCTGATTTCCGTGAATGTGACGCCTTCAGGTACGTAGGAAATCTACTACACTTTTAAATTGTTCATCATCTTCGGACGAGACAACACCAGGGATAATCTCAATCGAACGGCGCTTACAGGTAAGCTAGTTTGATTGTTCAATTATGCAGTACAATCTCCAATTGCTCCGCGTCAGTTAGTGGTACGGTTAACCGAGAAAACATTGCATGCATAATTGATAGGTAAATAGTTATATTTTCTGTTTCGCCCTGCGTACGCGCACGGATTTCGGCTTTTAAACGGTAGTCGTAGTCATGTTGAGAATATACAGAAATTAATTGCATGGAGAGGTCGTGCCGGTCTACTATTTTGTCTTGTACCGAGCGGTACCAATGTAGGGCATCCCTTTCGACTACTTCTGTTGCAAAAGATAGAAAACGTTCCGGTTTTAGCTTCCGAGCCGTAAGGAATTCTGTTACCCTTTGCACGAAGGCTCGTACACAGGTCTTACCATTATAACGTAATTTAGAAAAATCTGAGGAAACCCCTCGGTCGCAAGTTACCGCTATGTTTGGTAACGAGCAGTGATCGGAATAGGTAGAGCTAATTTACCTAAATTTCGTGGAACAGAGACGAAAAGTGGAGGCTTCTTTAGAACAAAAATTTTTTTTTGGGACAATTTGTCCCAGTTTTCGGACATCGTTTAAATGCATTAAAAACACGCCGTAAAGGTGCTAAGGTTGGTTATTATAAATAAATAAATGAATTATGTTACTCATTTACAGTAAAATAATTAAATTCGATTCCGGTTTTTTTCTTTCAAAATTGATAAATTTTAGTAGGACTGACTTTTTGGCTTTCATCATCATCATCTCAGCCACAAGAAGTCCACTGTTGAACATAGGCATCCTCCATGATTATGATGATGATTGTGATTGTTATAGCAAGAAACAGTAGTAGGGATTCGCCGGTTCTGGATCACTTTTTTTTCGCTCAAAATGGCGGATTTGGGGGCAAAGAAATCTAAAAAAAAATCACATACTCATAAAAGGATAGAGACCCTTTCCTTTGTTTCCTACTCACCCTTTGTTACGTTCAACTTCTTACCTGCGCCCACTTGGGGGTTCGGTGCCGACCTTTTTTTTTCCTGGGTACCTGATCGCCCGCCACGCTCCGTACAAATCAAATACCATGTCTTTTCGTAAGTCCACTTTCAATTCATTATTCTATCAGCACATAAATATCCTATCGCATTATTCGCAGTACACTTTTATTCGTAGCCTATAACTTTTAGGACTATCATAAATCTAACCTAACCTAACCTACATTTTGGAGAAATTCAAACCTAACTTAACCTAACCTCCATTTTGGAGACATTCAAACCTAACCTAACCTACATTTTGGAGAAATTCAAACCTAACTTAACCTAACCTACATTTTGGAGACATTCAAACCTAACCTAACCTACATTTTGGACAAATTCAAACCTAACATAACCTAACCTAGGTTTTGGAGATATTCGCAAGCCATAACTTTCAGGACTATTTTAAATCTAACTTAACCTAACCTACGTTTTGGAGAAATTCGTAAGCCATAACTTTCAGGCCTATCTTAAATCTAACCTAACCTACGTTTTGGAGAATATTGTCACGCTATACTTGGTTTGTACTTTTGATTCGCAACTCGATGTTTCGTGGACATATCTTTTGACAAATTCTTATTTTGCAAACTACTTATTTTATTCTGAATCCATAACTTTCAGGACTATCATAAATCTAACCTAACCTAACCGACGTTTTGGAAAATATTGTTACGCTAAATAGTAAATGGTTTCAGTTAAAAACAAGAATTTTGTTGCTTTATTGCTTTTTACTTCTAACCTTATTAAGTACTCCTTAGAAATACTAGTTTTAACGTGTTTGTTACGCAATTCGATTATTTAAATACTAGTCAAAACTTGTAGGATTGCACTATGTACAAAGGATATTAAGAACGCAGCCTTGTGTTTCGCTTACACAGTAGGTACTATCCTACATTTTGTGGACATATTATATAGCTAAAGTTTATTTTATGAATATACATATAGACAGAGAGTTTACATAATACAGTAAACGGTTTCAGTAGCTTTATTGTTTTCTTTGTATCAAACGCACCACGATCTTTTATTATTTAATTACTTAACATCAATACACTATGCAAAGAGAGCTTTTTGAAAAAATAGCTAGTTTGAACGTGTTCACTAGGCGAACCGTTTACCTGACCATCGTCAATAAGAGGAGCGTTATGTTTTTTTGAGTGTATGTCTTTGAAGATACTGGTTTAAACCTGCTAAATTGCACTACGCATAAAGGACCTCAAGAACGCGGACGGCATTGTATAATTGCTTTATTGTTGTCTTTGTATCAAAAGAACCGCCGCTGTCTTTTGTTATTCAACAAACCGCGTCTGGGGAATACGAGTTTATACCTGTTCAATAAGCGAAGCCCTTCTTTAAAAAAATACCTGTCCCAACTCGTAGGGATTGCGCTGGGTATAAAAGCCCGCCATCACATCTCGGCTTCATTGCGCCCCAAACAATTCTCCGAGCAAGATCTTCCAGTAAGAGAGTCGTGAGTCGTGAAGTTTAGTGCAAGGTTGCTGAAAGCAGTGTTTCGTTGCTGAAATGGATGTAAGTATGTAGTCATAATTTTATGTGTGCCCACTTATTTCAGATTTTGATTGATTGTAACATAACCTTCATCTATGTTTTATGTGTGCCCACTTATTTCAGATTTTGATTGATTGTAATATAACCTTCATCCATTTTTGTGTTTACCATGTAAATCTACTTTGAAGGACCGTTTGAATAACGTTTTTATTTTGTTACAGGAAAACACATTTAAAAATTATTACTATCCCGACGACGAAGCAAGTGATGAAGAAGGAACGTTGGCCTATAAAGTCAAAAAAGCTATTGCTAACACTAACAAGAGGCCTAATAACAGCATAGATGGCTTCTTTGAAAAACGGAAGAAAAGGAAAGTTGCTGTAAAGTCGTCGAGCGTCAGCCAAGCTACTGCGGAAGGCGTGGCTTTTATAAAGTCCAATAAAGACGATGCATCATACGCCTCACATCTTATAAAAATTGAGGTGTATGATGCGCGGAAAATAAAAAATGTTCCGCCAACGGAGCATTGGAAACATGCGGAAGTGCGTGTTAAATACTACGCGCACTCCGAAGAGGATGCTCACGTGGAATCCACAAGAGATGTGATTTACCAAATCACCAAACAGTTAGCGGAAAAAAGTGATTGTGGCAATTACGTTATAGACAATACAAAATAAGTGTAAAAGTAGTTTTAAGATCTTCATTTGTTCCTTTTATCTTTTTTTACTCGATTGTTTGCGTTTTGTTTGTTAATTGCTTTATAACTCGTACCGAACATTTTTCTTTGTATAGCGAACACCTTTTGTATTCTAAGCTTCCTTTCTAGTTATTATTTTTCCGACAAAGAGTCATTGTCTTTCATATTAGATAAGTAACACAAGTTCCAAGCGCCGATGTTCATTGTATAAATAGACCATAGCCCGCTTTAAAAAAAAACACATTCTAACGAAGACGTAATAATGGACGGACAGAGCTGCAACTTCTTCGACCAACAACTTGAACAGCTTACTGAAGGCCAAAGGCTATACGAACTCTGCGAAAAAGTGGAACAAGAATATTTTAAAACGTAGGTTACTTACCTTTGTTATAATTCTGCTTTTGTTATAATTGTGCTATTGTCATAGATATCCATCCTACTGAATCATGCTTCAACTCATTTGATGCTAATAGTTACCTTTGTTATATTGTGTCATTGTAATGGATACCCATCCTACCGAAACATGTTTCAACTCGTTTTTTGCTAGTTGTAGCTGGTAGGGGTGGATTTTAAGGTATTTAAACCGAATGCCAGTTGCTTCAAATCATTTGTTACTTTTCTCGCGACGGCATAAGACTAGTTCTATTTAAGATGTATTTCAATTTGGATCTATCTCAAAGTGAAATTGCAAGCCTAGATAAATCTTTGATCTTGTCCAAATTCCATAATTTGATACGATTATGGTATTTAAAAAAAGTTTTACCACTTTCGTGGTTAGAGGATACGGAGATTATGCCATATTTCACACCATGCAGTGGACACATCATACACACTCATCAATCTGACACATCCGATGAAATTGATGGTGTACTGCCAATGCAGGCATATTGTTTAAATTGTAGACGAGAAATGAGTTAGTATTAAACTTTTAGGTGTTTTTGTTTATGTTATAATTGTCAATCATTTGTAATATTAATAATTGTTTTATTTTTGCAGATCTTTACAAGTTGGCCGAGGAGGTGTAAATAAAAAAAGATCAGCAATGTCTACCGTGACTGCCGAACCACCAACAAAGAAAAATAAACCTTTGAACAATTCAGCTAGCTACGCTGCTGTGGCAACGTCAACAGTATCAGTTGGACACCAAAACGTGAGTACAGAAAGTAATCACAAAATTGAATGTCCTGTGTGTCACGTGTCAGTATCTAGAAAATATTATTCCAACCACTTGAAAAGTAATACTCATAAAAACAACGTGATAAGTTCTGACAAGGAATTTACAAACGTTCAATTAATTGAAAGCGCGTTCGGGAATAGAATAGTTACTTACAGAATTTTACCTGATTCCGTTACTACCAATGCATTTGAAACACCAGAATTATTTTTGCATAATATCAAGGGAAAAGTGTTTAAGTTACTAGAACGATCCATAGCAGAACAAACTGTCGTAAAAGTAAATTTCATTCTTAATGCAGACTTTACACAACAAACTAAGCAACTTAATAATGTTTTTGACTTTCAATCGTTAAATTACGTCGTTTGCAAGGGGGACACCACAGATGGTATTTATGCATCACTTGTAACTGAAATTGTTAACAAAGTAACCAATTTTGAAAAAAAAGACAGCGGATGGAGTTTAGTTAAAATAAAATATTTAGACATGAATATCAATAAATTCAATCCTTTGCGTGGTTCATCTTACATAAACTTACCATTGGATATAAAAAACAAAAAAGCAGTTATCAACGTTAAAAACAAAGACCATGAATGCTTCCGTTGGGCTATACTGTCAGGTTTATATGAGCCAAATAACAACTCTAACAGGGTCTCGTCGTACAAATTGCACAGAAATAAATTGAAATTTGAAAATCTTTCCTTCCCAATAAAAATAAACGATATTCATAAATTCGAGAAAATGAATGATCCAAGCATTAATGTTTTTGGCTTGGAGTACGATTCGAAAAGCAAGCAAAATAAAGTTATTGGTCCGTTACACTTAACGAAAAGTAGGAAAACTATCCATTTAAACTTGCTGTATTTAAATCACGGTACTAAGGGCCATTATTGTTACATAAAAAGTCTATCGCGATTAGTATCAAAACAAATGACGACGTCAGAGCATGCAATCCACTTATGTGATGGTTGTTTAATTTATTTCACTTCACATGAAAAATTGCAGAAACATCAAAAACATGACTGTTTTCATGTATGTACAAACTTACCCTCTGAAAACGATAGTAAAAGAAACTGGTTTAATGAATTAGTTCCCTCTAACCAAATATCATTCAATAACTACGATCGTAAATTGAGGGTCCCATTTGTTATATATGCCGATTTCGAAGCATTTTTAAAACCCATTGAAACTTGTATCAACGATCCGAATAAATCCTCAACAACCAATGTTCAGGAACACGTAATGTATAGTTTTGGATACTATATTAAATGTTCATATGATGACAGTTTATCTGTATATAGAACATACACAGGTCAAAATTGTGCCGAATCATTTATGAAATTATTAAAAAAAGATTTAGAGAACATTTGCAAAAAGAACACTTTTGTAAAATGTCCTTTGCCCTTAACGGAACAAGATAAAGTAACCATAGCACAAAGTGATACCTGTTTCATTTGTGAAAAAAAATTAAATGAAGAATTCATTGTGTCTCATAACCAACATACCGGTGCTTTTGAAGGAGTCGCTCATCCATCCTGTTCTGAGAAATATCGAACCCCTAATTTCTTACCTGTGTTTTTACACAATTTGAGTAGCTATGATGCTCATTTTATTGTACACGGGCTTGGATTTGAAGAGGGGGACATAGAAGTTATCCCACAAAACAAAGAAAAATATATTTCTTTCTCCAAGCAATTTCACATCAATAACCATGTAATGAAATTAAGATTTCTTGATTCCTTAAAATTTATGAGTAGCAGTCTTGATAAGTTAGCCAAAAATTTACTGCCCGATCAGTTTCATGAACTTCGGTTAAATTTTCCATCTGAAGAAGACTTCAAACGCTTAATACGAAAAGGAATATATCCATATGAACATATGACATCTTTTGAATCATTAGAATTGGTTAGTCTTCCCAATCACGATGATTTTTACAGCTCATTAAATGATAACCACATTTCAGAAAATGATTATAAACATGCACGTGACGTATGGAATCACTTTAAATGTAAAAACATGGGGGATTATTCAAATCTTTACTTAAAAACTGATGTTTTGTTGTTAGCAGATGTGTTTGAAAATTTTAGAAATGTTTGTAAAGAAACATATGGATTGGATCCTGCACAATATTACACGGCACCTGGATTAAGTTGGGATGCTATGTTAATGTCTACTAAAATTAATCTAGAACTTCTAACGGACATTGACAAAATTTCTTTTATTGCAAATAACATAAGAGGTGGTATTTCTCAATGTAGTAACAGACATGGGAAAGCTAATAATATATTTATGTCTGAATATGATCCTACGTTACCATCTTCATTTTTGATGTATCTAGATGCAAATAACCTTTACGGTTGGGCAATGTCACAATGCCTTCCCATTGGCAAGTTTGAATGGGTGGATAATAATACCGATTTTAATGTTTCTGATGATGCTGAACACGGATACATTCTAGAAGTTGATTTGGAATACCCAAATAACTTACACGATTTTCATTCTGATTTACCATTCTGCCCAGAAAACGTTTGTTTAGGTGATACCAAAGAAAAAAAGCTGATTCCTAATTTAAATAACAAAGCGAACTATGTGATTCACTATCGAAATCTAAAACAATGTTTAAAATCTGGTTTACGTTTGCTAAAAATTCACAGAATTTTAAAGTTTGAACAAAAGGCATGGTTAAAGACTTACATCGATTTAAATACACACATGCGTTCGTTGGCCAGATCAGAATTTGAAAAAGACTTCTTCAAACTCATGAACAATTCTGTTTTCGGTAAAACTATGGAAAATATAAATAAAAGAGTGAATGTTAAATTACTTAACCACTGGCAAAACCACGGAAAAACTCAAGGAGTTCAATCTTTAATAGCAAGACCTGAATTTCACAGCCTTTCTATATTTTCGGAGAATTTGGTTGCAGTGCAGTTGAAAAAAACAAAAGTCTTGTACAACAAACCTATTTATTTAGGATTTTGTATATTAGATTTGTCAAAAACTTTAATGTATGAATTTCACTATGACTTCATGAAAACCAAATATCCAGATAAACTGAAATTGCTTTACACGGACACGGACAGTTTGGTATATCAAATATTTACGGATAACTTTTACGCTGATATACTAATAGATCTAGAATCTTACTTTGATACTTCTGATTATCCTCCTGACAATCAATACGGTTTGCCATTAGTAAATAAAAAGCAATTGGGTTTTTTTAAAGATGAAAATAATGGTAAAATTTTTAAAGAGTTTATTGGCCTTCGATCAAAAATGTATGCAATGGATGTACAAAACGAATTTATAGCAAAAGCAAAAGGAGTTAATAAATGTATTACTAAAAAATTTAACATTGACAATTACAAAACATGTTTGTTCAAAAAAGATAATCTGTTGTGTGAAATGATGCGGTTCAGGTCTATAAAACATGTTATATTTACACAAAAAATAAACAAAATATCTTTATCACACAGTGATACAAAACGATATTTACTAGAAAATTCCACTGACACGCTTGCTTGGGGCCACTACAGAATAAAGGACATTCAGTGTTAATATTACTTTTCTGTACTTGCGATTGTTCCTAAATTCGTAACAAATTTTTTTGTAATTATTGAGTATGGACTGGTAATAAGATAATAGAAAGTTGTAATTTATGTATAATTTAAAAATTTCAGAATGTTTTTAGACATTTTTTTTTTATAAATTTAAGTTTTTTCTTTGTAGTATTATGCATGGACTAGTAATAAGATTACAGAAAGATGTAATTTACTCTTTTTTTTTAAATTAAATAAAGTGTTTAGATAAATTTCATGTGATTTTATTTAAAAATTATTCAGGTGTGACAAAACTATATAACCTTGTTTGGACTTAAAAAAAAATCATTAGTGTTTTAGTACTTTTAGATTCAACACGTATAACAGATTTATATAATGATTCACTTTTGTCACCCTTTTACGGCCATTGTTGCTGGTCCCAGTGGGTGTGGAAAATCAAAATTTGTCACAAACTTTTTAAATGATTGCAAAGTACTATGCGATGTAAATTTTTCGGAAGTTATTTGGTGTTATGATGAAATGCAACCTTTGTACAATCTGGAAAATGTTAATTATAGTCAAGGAATACCTGATATTAACATGTTTGATGGGAAGCAACCTAAACTTCTTATTATCGATGATTTGATGAGGGAGTCAGATGGACGGATCGTTGATATTTTCACGAAGGGTAGTCATCACAGAAACTTAAGCGTGTTTTATATTACACAAAATATATTTCACCAGGGACGAGGTCAACGTGACATCTCGCTAAACACAAGTTACATTGTATATTTTAAAAATCCTAGAGATAAAACTCAAATACGATACTTGTCGCGACAAGTTTATCCTGAAAATTCAAAATTCGTGGATGAAGCCTATAAAGATGCTACTAAGGATGCCCATGGATATCTCATGATTGATCTGAAACAAAATACAGATGACTTATGTCGTTTCAAAACTAAAATATTTCCGTTCGATAAATATTGCACAGTTTACATTCCTAAAAAAGGATTTAAATATAACAGGAATCAACAAGTTTTAGTCAGTTCTAAATGATGCACTCGAGTGTGAGCACATATAAACACTTACTTGAAGCGTTGCAAGTACTTAAACCAAAATATCGCACGGCTTTACTCAAAGCTTGTGATGATGATGAAATCAATATTATTTGCGAGTGTATTTATAACGTGCTAAAAGGAAAAATTCCATTAGAAAAAAAAGAAAAATCTAAATTAAATAAACACAAGAACATATTACGCAAGCTAGTTTCAAAGGGAAAACAAAAACTAAGAAAAACTATCATCATTCAAAAGGGTGGTGCATTTCTACCTGTTATTTTAGGTGCAGTTTTAAGTGCTTTAATAAACTCTTTATAACCAAAATGGAGAACACAAAAAAAATGCTTTTGGTAGAACAAGATTTTATTGAAAGACTTAAAAATAATGAGCTATCAGAGAACTCATCGTCTCGTCTGGATGGAGAGATGAAAAAAATATTGAAAAGTAAAATGGATGATCGTGAAAAATGGGCATTATATTCCCAAGCACTGCAGCGATTTTTACATTTTGCCGAAGCAGATCGAAAGCCTTTCAAAATACCAATAGTAATGGATGGAGTTGATCACTTAAACAACCTCAACAGTGACTTAGATTCAAAGGTAAAAAAGCAGGAAAATGCAAATAATGACTCAGTCGCAAGCCCAACTTTGCTGGAAGATGATGTTCCTGCTACACCACCACTTAATAAAACGAATCAATACTATCCTGTGGAATTAACTCCATCTCATATCGTACAAGGAATACCGAAATCTTATCGATCGAAAACCCAAACTTTAATGGACATTATTATCCTTAATAAAAAAAAAATTTGGTGGAAGACAGGAGGGGAAGTTGTGTTAAACAATCGAGTGATCCCAAATAGCAATATTGTCGATCTGATAAACGATGTAACAAGACCTCTAAAACGCGCAAAACCAATAGGTTGGGAAGAATTTGCATTGGTTTTAAAAGATATAGGAGTTCCTACATTTTGTATTGGTAATCCTGCTAACTTGGAGTATATGAAGAGAGATTACACCAACGAGTTTCGCGCATCATCATCATCTTCTAAAAATACAAGGGATTCATCATTTAAAGTAAAAAACGCATCTACACCTATTTCTGCTAAAACAATTGAGTCGACCAAAAAGAAATTAGATTGGGAAAAATGGACCCCCTATTAGATATAAATAATATTTACTACGATGTGTCCAACCCAGCTGGTTACAGTAGTATAGATAAGTTAGCGAAGGAAATGAAAGGTAATATGAGCAAGGAGGAAGTAAAAAAATGGTTACAGTCTCAGGAAACGTATACTTTACATAAACCTGTCCACCGACGATTTACTAGGAATCGATACATCCTATCTAATTATAATGAACTCTGGCAGGCTGATCTCAGTGATATGCGTACTTATAGTCAATATAATGATGGATATAAATATATTCTTTGTGTTATTGATGTTTTTAGTAAATATGCTTTTGCAAGAGCCATGAAAAAGAAGGATTCAGAAACAGTTAAACAATGTTTTGAAAGCATATTTGCAGAAGCCAAATCTACCCCTCGTCACATCCAATCCGATAAAGGCACAGAATTTGTTTCAAAGGTGGTAAGAGACTACTTTAAAAGCAAAAACATTAATTATTACACCACTAATAATCCAGACATTAAAGCAAGTATAGTTGAAAGGTTTCAAAGAACTCTTAAAATGAAAATGTGGCGTTATTTTACTCATAGAAATACTTACAACTACACTAATATATTACAAGATCTTCTTCACTCTTATAACCATAGTTATCATTCTAGTATCAAAATGCGACCAATTGATGTTAATTTTAATAATATCATGACTGTTTGGTGTAACTTATATGATAGAAAAAAAGACAAACAAATTTCATTAGAAACCACACAACTGAATGTAGGTGATCATGTTCGAATAACTAAATATAAACACATATTTCAAAAGGGTTATGAAACTAATTGGAGTGATGAAATTTTTATAATTGATGCAATCATTAGACGATCTCCGAGACTTGTTTATACCTTAAAGGACTTGGATGGTGAACCAATCGTAGGTACATTTTATTCTAAAGAATTACAAAAAACAACTTATCACCCCTCCATGAAGTATAAAATTGATAAAATAATACGCTCTCGGCGTGTTGGTGGCAGAAAGGAAGTGTTAGTGAAGTGGCAAGGTTATCCGAGTAAATTTAATTCTTGGATTCTTGCATCAAACGTAGAAAAAATATGAGTGAAGGAAGTTTTTATATAACTTTGTTAAGCAATAGCTCGACGGCTTATTATACTGATAATACAACAGCACATTTTATGACCAAACTACCTAAGACCGTTAAATTAGAAGGAGAATGGGTTGTTGGTTTAGTGGAATTTCAATACCCACGTTCCATGTACAATGTTCAAGATCAAGAAAATATCATCTATATAAAAAAGAAAGTACGATTACCTAATGACAAGTTTGACAAAATCATAGATATAAAAACTCACATACCTGCTACTACATATGATAGCGTTGACACTTTCCTTGACGCGTTCAATGAAAACCCGCAATTAAAAAATAAGGTGAAATTTAGGTGTGATAAAATATCAAAAATGGTGGCTATAACTGCAACTGAAGATATAACATCTATCATAACATCACCGATACTGAGTTTGCAGTTAGGTTTCAAACCACGATCTAATTTAAAACAAATTTCAATTGGGAAAAATCCAGTAAATTTGTATTTAGGGTTACCATCACAAATATTTGCGTATACCGATATCATTGAACCGCAAGTAGTGGGGGATGTTATAACATCATTGTTGAGAATAATTCCATTGGATCCAACTCAGTTCGTTTATGGAGCTTACAAAATGCATGTCTTCTCACCTGCTCATTATGTACCTGTTTTACGTAGAGAGTTCGATACGATTGAAATAGATATAAGAACGACTACCGGTGCCAGAGTACCATTTCAATTTGGATCTTCTTGTGTGAAGCTACATTTTCAACGAATAAAATGACTCACAAACGATCGTCTGCCTCTTTTCCATATGAACATTATTATTTACATCAAGCTGGCTCTGGTGTAGGAATTGTCTATAAAGGTGTTCCATTTCAACGAGGTCATGGGATTGGAAGCTTTTTGGGTGGGCTATTTAGGTCTGTGATTCCTTTGTTATCCAGTGGTTTTAGGGCTGTAGGGAAAGAAACATTAGATGCGGGGATCGGCCTGCTGTCTGATATGGTAAATTCACGTCCTATGGAGAGTTCGATCAAGTCTCGATTCAAAGATGCAAGTGCTAACTTAAAAAGAAAAGCTGATGAAAAAATTGATTCTCTAATGTCAGGATCTGGGTATAAAATGTCAACTAAAAGACGAGAACGACTCATTCCTTTAAAAGCATCACGACGAAGAGGAAGTAAAAAAATTAAAAAGTATAACGTCGAAGATATATTTTCATATTAAATAATGTCATTCTTACATAATCATTCATGTGAATGTGCAAAATCTGAGTTAGATATATTTGCCCTGCCGTCAACTCAAACCAGTATTGAAAGTGGACAATGGGTTCATTACAAACCGATTTCATCTTTAAACGACGACGGCCCTATAGAATTTCAAGTTCCCGGATCAGGTGATGACTATATTGACTTGTCACATACGTTACTGCATGTCAATGCAAAAGTATTGAATCAGGATGGTACAAATTTAAAAGCAGATGTCCAAGTTTCGCCTGTTAACAATTGGTTGCATTCCCTTTTCAATCAACTAGACATATATTTAAATCAAAAACTCATATCACCTCCGAACAACACATATGCCTATCGTGCTTATTTGGAGAATCTTCTTAACTATGGTCCAGCAGCCAAAGAATCTCATCTAACTTGTGGATTGTGGTACGAAGATACTGCACATCATATGGATGCCGTTGACGCAACGAACAAAGGGTTTCACAAAAGAATGGAATTTGTGAAAGAGAGTAGACAAGTTGAAATGATTGGTCACTTGCATGGTGACATGTTTAACCAAGAGAATTTTTTAATAAATGGCGTAGAAATGCGTGTTAAGTTAGTGCGCTCAAAAGAAACATTTAATCTTATTTGTCATCAAGATAAAAAATTTAAAGTACAAATAATGGATGCTAGTCTTATTATAAGAAGAGCAAGAGTCAACCCTAGCGTTTTGTTAGCCCATCAAAAAGTACTAGCGTCAACAACTGCAAAGTATCCTATAACAAGAGCGGAAGTTAAGGTTCTGACAATACCGGCAGGTGTGCAAGGTAAAACATTAGATAATATATTCCTTGGACAAGTTCCTAAAAGATGTATTGTCGGTTTCGTCTTAAATTCAGCGTTTAACGGTAATTTAGCATTGAATCCTTTCAACTTTCAACATTTTAATATGAATTCATTCAGTTTGTATGTAGACGGTCATGAAATACCTTCTAGAACATTACAACCATCATTTAGCTCTGGTTTAATAGCATCACCATATCACACTTTATTTTCTGGGACTGGCATTCATTTTCACAACGAAGGTAACGCAATAAGTAGAACAAACTACGGAGACGGATATTGTTTGCTATGTTTTGATTTGACTCCTGATTTATCTGCTAGTTCAACGTCACATTGGAATCTCGTCAGACATGGAAGTGTTCGGTTAGAAGTTCGCTTTGATTCGTCTCTAAGTCAAACTGTTAACTGTATTGTATACGCAGAATTTGATAATGTAATTGAAATAAACAAGAATCGTGACGTAACTGTGGATTATAACAGTTAATAAATACTTTGTTTTTAATAAGGATACATCATTTGTTCTTAAACGTTGTTAACAGAATCATTTATAAGCTGCTAAATTTATATTTATCATGGATACAAATGAAATACAGCTCTGTATGAATAAAATAAGTTCCAGTTTTAAATCAAATGTTTTTGCTGCAAACCGATTGCCTATTTGGGTAAATTTACCTGCTTTTATTATAAGCAATTTAGATCCCGACTCAAAACCGGGGTCTCACTGGATAGCTATACACATTGATATTAATGGCATTGGTGAATATTTTGACTCATTTGGTCGAAAACCTACAGGTAGTCATAAGCTATTTTTGAAAAGAAATTCCAGGAGATGGGTTTATAACCACAACTCATTTCAAAATCCTTTTACCTCGGTCTGCGGGGAATATTGTTTAGTCTATCTGTATTTTAAGATTAAAGGAAAAACTATGTGTGACTTGGTAAATGTGTTTACTGAGAGTTCTCTATGTAACGATCTAATTGTAAGAAATCTGTTTAAGTCTATTTTTTTGAAATAAACAATTAAATATAAAACAAACTCTTTTATTGTTCTAAGTTAAGTCTACATTTTCGTCAAGGGAAGTGTATTTGTGAATAAAACATAAAAAATGTAACATGGTATTCATTAAAACTTTATTCAAAGTCATGGCTATGGTCTATTTATACAATGAACATCGGCGCTTGGAAATTGTGTTACTTATCTAATATGAAAGACAATGACTCTTTGTCGGAAAAATAATAACTAGAAAGGAAGCTTAGAATACAAAAGGTGTTCGCTATACAAAGAAAAATGTTCGGTACGAGTTATAAAGCAATTAACAAACAAAACGCAAACAATCGAGTAAAAAAAGATAAAAGGAACAAATGAAGATCTTAAAACTACTTTTACACTTATTTTGTATTGTCTATAACGTAATTGACACAATCACTTTTTTCCGCTAACTGTTTGGTGATTTGGTAAATCACATCTCTTGTAGATTCCACGTGAGCATCCTCTTCGGAGTGCGCGTAGTATTTAACACGCACTTCCGCATGTTTCCAATGCTCCGTTGGCGGAACATTTTTTATTTTCCGCGCATCATACACCTCAATTTTTATAAGATGTGAGGCGTATGATGCATCGTCTTTATTGGACTTTATAAAAGCCACGCCTTCCGCAGTAGCTTGGCTGACGCTCGACGACTTTACAGCAACTTTCCTTTTCTTCCGTTTTTCAAAGAAGCCATCTATGCTGTTATTAGGCCTCTTGTTAGTGTTAGCAATAGCTTTTTTGACTTTATAGGCCAACGTTCCTTCTTCATCACTTGCTTCGTCGTCGGGATAGTAATAATTTTTAAATGTGTTTTCCTGTAACAAAATAAAAACGTTATTCAAACGGTCCTTCAAAGTAGATTTACATGGTAAACACAAAAATGGATGAAGGTTATATTACAATCAATCAAAATCTGAAATAAGTGGGCACACATAAAACATAGATGAAGGTTATGTTACAATCAATCAAAATCTGAAATAAGTGGGCACACATAAAATTATGACTACATACTTACATCCATTTCAGCAACGAAACACTGCTTTCAGCAACCTTGCACTAAACTTCACGACTCACGACTCTCTTACTGGAAGATCTTGCTCGGAGAATTGTTTGGGGCGCAATGAAGCCGAGATGTGATGGCGGGCTTTTATACCCAGCGCAATCCCTACGAGTTGGGACAGGTATTTTTTTAAAGAAGGGCTTCGCTTATTGAACAGGTATAAACTCGTATTCCCCAGACGCGGTTTGTTGAATAACAAAAGACAGCGGCGGTTCTTTTGATACAAAGACAACAATAAAGCAATTATACAATGCCGTCCGCGTTCTTGAGGTCCTTTATGCGTAGTGCAATTTAGCAGGTTTAAACCAGTATCTTCAAAGACATACACTCAAAAAAACATAACGCTCCTCTTATTGACGATGGTCAGGTAAACGGTTCGCCTAGTGAACACGTTCAAACTAGCTATTTTTTCAAAAAGCTCTCTTTGCATAGTGTATTGATGTTAAGTAATTAAATAATAAAAGATCGTGGTGCGTTTGATACAAAGAAAACAATAAAGCTACTGAAACCGTTTACTGTATTATGTAAACTCTCTGTCTATATGTATATTCATAAAATAAACTTTAGCTATATAATATGTCCACAAAATGTAGGATAGTACCTACTGTGTAAGCGAAACACAAGGCTGCGTTCTTAATATCCTTTGTACATAGTGCAATCCTACAAGTTTTGACTAGTATTTAAATAATCGAATTGCGTAACAAACACGTTAAAACTAGTATTTCTAAGGAGTACTTAATAAGGTTAGAAGTAAAAAGCAATAAAGCAACAAAATTCTTGTTTTTAACTGAAACCATTTACTATTTAGCGTAACAATATTTTCCAAAACGTCGGTTAGGTTAGGTTAGATTTATGATAGTCCTGAAAGTTATGGATTCAGAATAAAATAAGTAGTTTGCAAAATAAGAATTTGTCAAAAGATATGTCCACGAAACATCGAGTTGCGAATCAAAAGTACAAACCAAGTATAGCGTGACAATATTCTCCAAAACGTAGGTTAGGTTAGATTTAAGATAGGCCTGAAAGTTATGGCTTACGAATTTCTCCAAAACGTAGGTTAGGTTAAGTTAGATTTAAAATAGTCCTGAAAGTTATGGCTTGCGAATATCTCCAAAACCTAGGTTAGGTTATGTTAGGTTTGAATTTGTCCAAAATGTAGGTTAGGTTAGGTTTGAATGTCTCCAAAATGTAGGTTAGGTTAAGTTAGGTTTGAATTTCTCCAAAATGTAGGTTAGGTTAGGTTTGAATGTCTCCAAAATGGAGGTTAGGTTAAGTTAGGTTTGAATTTCTCCAAAATGTAGGTTAGGTTAGGTTAGATTTATGATAGTCCTAAAAGTTATAGGCTACGAATAAAAGTGTACTGCGAATAATGCGATAGGATATTTATGTGCTGATAGAATAATGAATTGAAAGTGGACTTACGAAAAGACATGGTATTTGATTTGTACGGAGCGTGGCGGGCGATCAGGTACCCAGGAAAAAAAAAGGTCGGCACCGAACCCCCAAGTGGGCGCAGGTAAGAAGTTGAACGTAACAAAGGGTGAGTAGGAAACAAAGGAAAGGGTCTCTATCCTTTTATGAGTATGTGATTAAGTGTTGGTATTATGTTGTGTTTTTTTGGTTGGTATTATGTTTTTTTTTTTTAGATTTCTTTGCCCCCAAATCCGCCATTTTGAGCGAAAAAAAAGTGATCCAGAACCGGCGAATCCCTACTACTAGAAACGTTACATAAACAGAAGAAAAAAAACACTCGCTACTCTAAGTTTCTACGTACATTGATTGATGTAACAGGTATAAAATCGACTTTGAATCATGTTTTCCTTTCGCAGAAATATCACACTTATAGTCTCTTTTCTAGCTACTGTGTTGTCTTTTGTTTGTCACTGGTCCGGACTGTATGACTCAAAATGGCGGCATGCGGTAGACAGGGTGAGGTGAGGGAGTGGTTCTGCATTTAGCGTTTGTGTTCACTCATTCCTGTGTTTCGCCCAGTTGTGTACCTATGCATTTTGACTCTGAAATTGTTATAGATTTATTTTGACTTACGCTTACTTTTATTGTTTATTGGATCTTCTTCACATGACTACCTCGGCTTGAATTTACGGACTACAATTTGCTGCCTTTTTGCTCTGGTAATCTACTTGGTAAGTCAAATTTGTTATTTATTCGACTACAGTAGCCAACGAATGTAATGTTTGTCGAGTAGGTTTCCTTATATCTCTTACACTACTGTTTTTAAATTATAACTTGGTTTTGAGAATGAAGTGGTTTTTTTTTACTTTTTCTTGCAGTCCCAACAAGATTCACTGTTGAACTTTAATAGGACGTTAAGATTACATAGAGTAAAATTTTAATAGTATTTTTTATGGAAAGTGCTATTTTTTTTTAACTTTGTACACACTTGGCACTTGCGTGAAAGTTTTTGAAAAAAAAAACACTAGGAGCTTATTCTCGCCAAAGTAGCGTTTCTGTAGTATCTAAAATAATTTTATACAGCATAATTAACGTAACATTATTTTATTGTTTATAGAAATTTTACTGCCTCATAGCAGCTGGCCATCAAATGGTGACCAAACCTACTAAAGGAATTATGCGATCGTGGATTGAATTATACCTAGAATGATACCACGACCCTGCTAGCAACACAATATACTGCTCTTAATCTGATCTTCGTCGCTGAGCCATTGGCTCCGGTATTAGCGCGGCTGTTCAATCAGTGCATCACTGAAGGGGTTTTCCCTACACTATTGAAAGTAAGCAAGATATCCCCGCTGTTCAAATGTAAAGGGCGACGTGGGGATATTGATAGCTAAAGGCCCGTCTCCATCATTCCTGCTGTAGCCAAGGTATTGGAGAGGGGACTTAGCGCTCGCTTGACGGAATATTTATCGTCAACCGACGCGCTTTCGACGCGGCAGTATGCCTATCGAGCGGGCTCATCGATGAGCAAGTTAGCGCGTGAGGTGGTGCGTCATGTGGTCGAAGCCCGCGAATAGAAGCTACAAGCGGCAGTCCTGTGCTGTGTCCTATCAAAAGCCTTCGATGTCACCGATCACAGTGTGCTCTGTATTAAATTGCGGCATTATGCCATTGATGGCAGAGCACACGCATTAATTATCGACATGTCGCACGAGAGAACACAGGTGGTGGTGAGTGACGGAGGGAGAGTAAGCTGAGTACCGATGTCCACAGCAATTGGTGTTGCATAAGGGTCTTCGGTATCAAACATCCTCTTCTCGCTACTCCACAATGACCTTCCTGAGGCGACACCGGCGGGAGAGGTGTTTATGTACGCAGATGATGTTGCTGCTGTGGTATGCGCGCCAGACACTGATAAACTGGAACAGCGTCTCAATCAAACGGTGACCCAACTATCACGATTCTTCCGGACCAACGGACTGGAACTAAATCTCAGTAAAACTCATTTTCTTCACTTTCACCTAGGAAGTAGGATCCCAAAAAGCCTTACGGTTCTTGTAGAGGGGACCAAAATAGAGCAGGTCCATACCACCAACTTCCTGGGCTTCGAACTAGACCAAGGCCTTAAATGGGAATCCCAAATAAGCAAGGTGTGTAAGAACTGTAGTGTGCGCGTGTTATTTTGCAACCGTTTATTCGATTATACAATACGGTGCAGAGCTGTGGGGGCGCGGCGCTGACTGCGAGCGCGTCATCCACATGCAGAAGAAGGCTGTCCGTGCGGTAGTACAGATCAGCCAGAGTACCTCTGTAAGACCGCATTTTAAGTCCCTCCAGATACTTACGCTACTATCTGTGGTGATATACCAGGTGGCGTTCTAAGCTGGACGAGTACTAAAGAAGGGGTGACATTCGTAAGCGCAGCCTGCGGACTCTTTAAGTTCTTTAAGTAAGACTTTAAAAACGGATTTCGATTACATTGACGAGTACTATAAAATATTTAAAATTTCATTAAAGACTTTACAAAAATGTAATTTATCTTTAACTGAATCATTCCACATATTTGACGAAGCAAGAATTGTTCTAAGCTGGTGTTCTTCTGAGACAGTCAAAACGAAATTAGAAAATGTAATAGCTAGAAACCCCGATCTCTATGTGGTAAGGGATATTTGTGAAAACATAGGAAAAGGATTGGATATTGAAAATCCCAAAAAGTTCTTTCTACAGAATTATTTGATTATTAGAAGAAAAAACCGGAGTATAATTAAATTTTTTTACTGTAAATAAATAACCTGGGCGTCCGAACTTTGCTCGTTGTTTGCAAAGACGGAAGAAGAGCGTTTTCCCGGAAATTAAATCTAGCTAGATCGATTTTTCGCTCTCAAATCTCCTAAAAAATAAATGGCATTGTATGCGTTAGACCCGTTTTCGAGATCTCAGAACATAAATACATTACATACGTAAATACATTCAAATATTGCTCATTTAATAGTATAAGATTTATTTATCATAATATATTTTATTTATTTATTTATAAAAACCAATCCTAGCACCTTTACGGTATTTATTTTAATACATTTAAACGATGTCCCAAAACCGGGACAAATTGTCCCAAAAAAAATGTAGTTCTAAGGAAGTCTCCACTTTTCGTCTCTGTTCCACGAACTTTAGGTGAATTAGCTCTACCTATTCCGATCACTGGTAACGAGTTATGGCCGCTTACGGGAGTGCTATTAGCAAGGACTGAGTGGTCCTCATAGGGTACAAAGCTGTCCGCCTCGCCCTGGTCTAACCTTGGACGTAAGTCAGTTAGTTCTTTGTAAAACGCGTGATATTTATTGTTACAAGATTTAAATGCCTCCTCAGTGCCAGCAGTACAAGGCGTTATACGTCGCAGTCTGTGGTATAAATGATTGCATAGGTTTTCCGCTTGGTTATACATATTATCATCAAACTTTGACTTTTAAGTGATTACATTGTCTTGCAACTTAATTAAAGTGTCGTTTACGCCTTTTAGATCCTCCTCGGGGTCCAAACCTGATTCCAAAATGTCATGCGCGGGTAAGAATGGTGATAATTTCACAGTACGTAAGTCTAGTACCGTTGTAGCCGGTGTAGTACCACGGATCGCTACCTCATATGTTAGCTCGCTCTTTTGCAAGGAAAAATATTTAATGTTGTGAAGTGCCATTATGAACAGCAGTTAATTTTACCCACAGAAGTTAAGTTGTATACTTAAAGTAAGTCTGAGTTATCGGCGCGACTTTAAGATTTACCCGCTTTAAAGAATTACTAGCGATAGCGTATAGTGATCCTTAGGCGCGCGCGATAAGGTCTTCGTACAATAGAATAGTGCCTGTGGCCGGAATGCAGGTGGTTGTTGAACACCTATGTGTTCAGTTAAAATGTTTAGTGAGACGCGCTCACAAGGAAGGTGATAACTTAGGATGTAGAACTCTCTCTGCTAACACTGGATGCTAGACCGTATGAGTACAATAGAAAGTGAAGTATGATTACAGAGTTACAATGTACTGGATTGGATATCGCAGTAATAGTGCAGTGTTATAAAATAAAAGTGAATTTACGTTAACGAAGTTGAAATTTAAAATAATTAAAAAGTGAAGCTACTGAGGTATGAGGTTAAGAGGAGAGTAAGTGAAAACACGTCATTATAGCGCAACGGTTATATTGGCACTGAAAGGGTTTCTAATAGCTAACACACACAATGAATATTACGTAGCCTTACAGTGGCTTATCTTATCTTATCTTATTTGTAAGGGGTCCTTTCGGATACACTTCGACCCAGTGGGATCTTTTGTGCATTTACCCCTCCTTCGCACTTAGTCCATCGCTTTTTCCACTTCCTCCATAAAGTGGATGATGTGGTTTAGCGGTAGTGCCTTGAATTCTCCTGGTTCGGGGTATCCGTTACCGAGGAGTTTCATTCTTGTTCTGGCGAGGGCCTCACAATCACATATAATGTGTTCCATTGTTTCGGTCTCCTCTCCACACATTCTACAATCATCGTTGTCGTATAGTCCCATCTTAGCTAGTAGGTGTTTAGTTCCGAAGTGACCTGTAAACACCCCGATTATGTACCGGAGTTGTCTTCTGCTGAGTTTCCAAAGTTTCTTGGTCCAGCCTGGGTCGATGTTTCCTATGAAACGTTTTGAATGCCTTAGACCTGCCAAGCTTCTCCATTCTTTTTGGTGTTGCTTTTTGGTGTGGTTGTTTATGGCCGTTTTTATGGTTCCCTGAGAGAGTCCCACATATGGTTCAGGTCCAATGTAATTATTGGATGAGCCTTCCCTTGCAAGTTCGTCTGCTTTTTCATTTCCGGTGAAACCTTCGTGTCCTGGTATCCATATCAGGTTCACTTTGTTATGTCTACCAAGCTTATTTAGTGCTTGTATTCCATTGTATACCAGTCTCGAGTCTACTCTAGGCGATGTGAGTGCCTTAAGTGCTGCTTGACTGTCGCTGAGTATATAGACAGTTGTCTCTTTTAACCCCCTGTCTATATTCTCTTGTGCGCAGGCTATTATTGCAAATGTTTCCGCTTGGAAAACAGTTGCAAGATCACCCATGCTTGTACTACAACTATAGTTCTGTGCATAAATGCCTGCTCCCGTACCGGATTTCATTTTGGATCCATCCGTATACCATGAGATGCCTTCGCCTTCGGGTAATGTCTGTCTTTCGGCCCATTCGACCCTTGTGGGAACATGGAGCTTGTAGTTCCTTTGGAACACGTACTTTGGTTGCATTTTGTCGCAACTCATAGCTGTTATTTTGTCAAGTTCCTTGTTTTGTTCCATTTTAGTATGCTTCGTCCTCGGGGCTAAGTCGTTCCACAGACCATCTCTCCTCATTCTGTGTAGTGCTTTGCGCGCCTCAGATTCGATAGCAATGTGCAGTGGCGGTAGGTCCAATAGGACCTCCATTGCTGCCGTAGGTGTCGTTTTGAACGCCCCGGTGATAGCCATGCATGCCATTCTTTGAAATTTTTCAAGAGAGTTTTTGCATGTGCGTAGTAGTGTTCTTGGCCACCAGGCCAGACAGCCGTACATTATGATGGGTCTCACCATCATGGTGTAAATCCATTTCAGTACTTTGGGGTTGAGTCCCCATGTTTTCCCATAAGCAGACCTACACATACCAAACACTCTCGTTGCCTTGGTTATAGTGTATTCCGTGTGCTTCTTCCAGTTTAGTTCTTTATCTAGAGTAATCCCTAGATATTTCACATCACTGGAGAGCTTTAACCCCTCACCATATAGTTTTAAGGGCTGTAGGTTTTTTAGATCCCTTTTTCTGGTAAACGGTATTACCACTGTTTTGGCCGGATTGATAGAGAGTTGATGGCTACTGCACCATCTCTCCACTTTTTCCAGGGCCTCTTTCATTATACCTGATACCGTGTTCGGGAATTTCCCGTTAACCAGTATAACCAGATCATCCGCGTACCCTACTGTATGAATAGGGCCCGTGTTGAGCTCCTCAAGCAGCGAGTCCACCACCAGGCTCCAAAGCGTGGGTGATAGGACTCCTCCCTGTGGGCATCCTTTAGTAACCGTGGCTAGTATTTCGTCACCTAGTAGGATTCCCGTTATTAGCCTGCTGTTTAGCATGTTGCCCATCCATCTGCATATGGTTGGTTCGATACCATGCCGACTCGCAGCAGTGCTGATGGCATAAAACGTGGTTCGGTCAAATGCTCCCTCCACGTCCAGAAATGCAGCTAGACATATTTCCTTGTTTTCTATCGCCTGTTCTGCTTTGCTTACCACTAGGTGTATCGCTGTATCAGTCGATTTTCCCGGTTGGTATGCGCATTGCATCTTGTGGAGTGGATGCCGTCTTAGAGGTCCATCCCTTATATGTCTGTCCACCATCTTTTCTAGAGTCTTCAGAAAGAATGACGACAGACTTATTGGCCTGTATGATTTGGCCTCACTATAATCTGCCTTGCCTGGTTTCGGCAAGTAGATCACCTTCACCAGCCTCCATATTCGTGGTACGTGTCCGAAGGCTATGCACGCTCTGTACAGTCGGCTTAGATGCGGTATGAGTACATTGGCGCCTTCTCGTAGTAGAATAGGGTAAGTGCCATCCGGTCCTGGAGCCTTATATGGTTGAAAGGTGGATATCGCCCATTTTATCCTATTATGGTCTACTACCTTTTTAGCGGTGTCCCAATTGTGCCTTGTTGTCTTTGTTACTTGTTTAACTGCACTGATTGGTTCATCGTCTGGTTTGCCCTGATGTATGATAGAGCCTGGAAAGTGTGTCTCACACATTACTTTTAGCGTTTCGAAGCCCGTTTCAGTCATGTTCCCGTCTTTACCTCTTATGGTTGTTAGTGGGATTGACTTGGTCGTAGCTAAAGCCTTGGTAAGTCTCATGCCTTCTGGTATTGAGCCTATTTGATCGCAGTGGTTCCTCCATGCTTTCCTTTTAGCTTTTCTTACAGCCTTATTGTACTCTGTGAGCTTATGCGCGTAGTTCTCGAAGTTTTTCGAGGCTTTCGCGTCGTTGAAGATGGCCCTGGTCTCTTTCCTGAGCTTCGTAATGTCAGGGTTCCACCATGGCACCTTCTTTGCAAGAACTTTCCTTTCGGGGCAGTTCCTAATCCAGGCTTTGTTAACCGCCTGCACTATATTGTCCGCTTCAAATTCAATATCTACAATGGAATTGAGCTTACCTTTTGGATCCCCTAGTTCTACTTTTAGATCAGCCTTAAAGGACGACCAGTCAGTGTTCCTAGGATTTCTTTTGCGCACAGCTTCAATCAATATGTTGGTCCTGTACCTAAAGCATATGTATCTATGATCCGACAAAGAAGTTTCATTGGACACATGCCATGAAGTCACATCTCTGCTTATATTGTTGGAAGCCAACGTTATATCAATAACCTCACCTCTCCTTATGTTAACGAACGTCGGGTCATTGCCTTTATTTAGAATTTGTAAAGAAGAGCTCACCAGAAAGTCCAGTAACTTCTCTCCTCTTCTGTTGACATCCGAGCTTCCCCAGATGACATGGTGTGCGTTGGCATCGCAGCCTATGATTAGGCCGGTGTTCGCCTGGCTGCTTTTCTCGACGAGACTCCGTAGCAGTGGTGTGATCGGGTCCGTCGCCTCATATGGTAGGTAGGCCGACGAGATGATGAGTGCCTTGCCTACCTCCCTCCCCTGGATCTTGATGGTGGTAAGATCCCTGGAACACAAAGCATTTAAAGGCATGGCATTTATGCCATTTCTGACATATATGCAAGTCCTCATGTTGTTTTCGGGGCATAGAAAGAATATTGTACCTCCCGTGCCACCTAAACCTCTTATTTGTCCCTTATATATGTATGGACTATTCATGCTGCAAAGACTAATGTAATTCTCAAAAAGCCTAAAATGTAGGTACTTAAATGCGGTTTGATGTGGGAGACTTCATCGTGTTGTCTATTTATTTATATTTATATATATAACTAAATATAGACATATATTGAGTTGTTATTGTTATATTACTGATTTTGTTGGATTTTCACCAATTTTTTTTTTTTTGACATGAATATTTTTATTCTTATATTCTTTTGACATTCGGAGACTATACATCTCCAAGTAATATTGTACAATTTGACCGTGGAGGCGTTTTACACCTCTGCTAAGCATAGATTAAGGTAATTAATTTGTTTTGACCCTTAGAGACTATACATCTCTAAGTTATTTAGACTAAGTATTTGATCAGGGACCACATACATCCCGATTCTAATTTCTTTGACCTGGGGACCCTATACATCTCTTGGTCAATCTGTACTAGTGCCAGTTCGTTCAATATGCTTAAAGCTTGCTGTGCTATTTATTATCTTTTTTTTTTTTCACACTTTATGTGAACTATTGTTATGATTGTGTATATTGCTCTGTAATCTTGTTTTCAAAAGAGAAGAAAAAAAAAAGATAAACTGCTGAGTTTCTTGCGGCGTTTCTTCTCAGCAGATTCTTCCATTTTCCGAAGCGCTAGTAGATTCAGACATGTAAAAGAGCCTATATGGCCTACTTGCAAAATAAATTTTTCATTTTTAATTTTTCATTTTCATTCATTTTCATTTCATTTCATTTCATTTTATGGTTCTTGAATAAGGGCAATATCGAATTTCTCGCTTTTCAGCTGCCGCGCTAAGATGGCGGTAGCTGCTTTATTGTGTTGTAGGTTAATTTGTACGCACCTTAGACCCTCCATGAGGCTTATGTGGGTTTGGTTTTGGGCATGCTGAGATCAGCAGGCCCCTCCTCCGGTTCCCCGTCGTCAGGCTCGGGTGACGAGCGGCCGTCTAGGTACAGCTCCGACAAGGCGCGCAGCTCCGCGAGGGACACCAGTGACGATGTCACCGACGACCCCCTGGCCCTGCGCGCCGTGTCATCCTCGCTCCCCTGACCGGCCCCTTCGTTGGCCTTTGCCCTCTGTGCGTCCGCCTCCTCCTCCACAGGCTGTGCACCCTCGGCAGCTGCTTCCGCGTCACCAGCAGCAGCTTTGGCGTCACCGGCATCAGCTTTGGCGTCACCGGGAGCCGCCTTGGCATCACCGGGACCAGCCTTAGCTTCGCCGGAAGCAGCCTTGGCTCTGCCGGGAGCAGCCTTATCGGCGCCAGCCACACGACGGGCCACTCCGGAATCGCCGTCAGCCCCCTCCAAGCCCCTCTCCATGTCCTCCAAGAGCTTGAAGGAGCTGACGTCGATTCCCGAGTGCAGAGAGTAGCCGGCCTCTCGGATGACATCTGCCGACTCCCGGTCCATCAAAATGATTCGCCGGGTGCTGACGTCCGCCACCGAGGTGTCGACTACCTTCCACTGCTCCGTGTGCAGCCCGGGGTTGTACCGCTGCAGCAGCTTGAGGAGCGTCTTGCTGTCCTGTACGCCAATAATCTTCGTCTTCCAGGCCATCTTGACCGGTTTCGGAAGGTCCTTGGCGTACACGACCTTCAGGCTCATCCCGGCAACTTCTCCCTCTCCGATTGCCGTGCTGAGCCAGGCGAAGGAGTCCCTGTCACCGCAACTGATGTGCAGGGCACCCCCCACCACGTTGCCAAAAGTAATCCTCGGAAGCGGGTCGGGAGCATCCAGCAGGCGTGTGATCACAGCCTCCTGTATGGCCCCGACATGCCCCATCAGGACCCTTTCAGCCGGAAAGCCCACCGGCACCACAGCGGCTCTCTCGCCCGCCAGCGCCTCCGCATACGAGCCTGCCACTTTCGTCCTCTTGGAGTCGCCGGCGGCGCGGGCAGCGTCGCTGGTTGGTGTCGGTGGCCTTTTCTGTGCCGCTCAGTCGGCGCCCGCTCGTTCATCCTCCGATGAGCACTGCTGCAGGCGCTGGAGCGTCACCAGCTCGGCTTTGGCCCTCCTCTTCCTCCTCCTGCTCATCTTCGTCCAGCCCTCGTACGAAGGTGCGCATGTACCCGGAGGTGTATGCGCACCCTCCCCGGCGGCCGGGTTCAGATGGGCGGGATTCGGAAGTGGTGTGGCAGCCACCTTCTTGCGACAAGTCGCGGTTCCGCCGCCTCCTCTCCCAGCACCGACACCGGTCAAACCCCTTGCGGGGAGATCGGTGCGTCCTCTCTTCGACCCGAAGGGAAGAGGTCGGATAATGCCTTTCGAGTTGGCAGCTCCACCGCGACTCGCGCCCTTTAATGCGCTACGCGCTTTCTCCACCCTTTCGGGCCCCCGAACTCCGCTGGGTCCAGATCCCGCGTCCCTGTCTATGACAGGGTCGCGTCTCACCTTTCCGCAGCTTTCTTTTGCGCTAGGCGCCTTTGCCTCATCCCTTACGGGTCCGGCCTTCATCGTTTTGTTGGGTAGTGATGTTTCCATTCGTACACAAGCAAAATTCGTCCCGCTGGCTCCCCACCCTCCTTGGAGCCCTCCTACTGGGGATGGTTTGACCCATCAGGGCTACCAGCCGGATATAGCACCCCCAAGTGAGCTGCCGAGTGAGCCCGCACGGTGCCTCCCCCTCTGCCACCTCCCCAGATGGCATTAGGTTTGTGCTCCGCCGACTACCGACCTCTACACTCTAGGGCGCTCGCCTACGTCCATCTACTGGACGCGACAGCCGATTGATCGTAACTGGCTAGGTTACGACCGCCCGTGTGAGGTGAATTTCGAGCCAAAGTGGCGTGTTGTTTTCCGGGGATAACGACTCCGACCCCCTTCAAACTCAACCTACCAGGATCTCGTCCTCCACCCGTACGGGTCCCCGCGCACGGCACAAACACGCGGGTGGCATTCTACCGCCTTACATCCTGATATTTTGGATGTGAGGCCCGCTGCGACATGCCACGTCATCGCCTGCGGCTGACTAGAAGGGATTTGCGGGATAGGGAAGGTTGCGGATGTTCTGTGGTACGACTGTGTTGTTTTTGTTCTTCCTGTTTCGTCCGGGGAACCAGGCAGTTAACGAGCAGCACCCACGAGAAGGAGCGCAACCAGTCTTGCCGAGGATTTCATTGCAACTGTGAGCTCCATCCCAGGCCATTCGCCAAGTCAACTGCCGGCCAGGCAATTAAAATAGAGATAGACCCAGTCCAGCTAGCGACCGGTCGCAAATTTTCGCTGGGCTGATCCCATCCCCGCCCCTTACAGTGGCTAGTGTATATACCTATGTATATGCACACCTCACCATGGGGGTGCAAATAAAAAAAATGACAAACATGTTTGTATATTTTTTTTTCTTAAAGTTAGTTTTCCTTAATCTACATTGGCTTAAATTAACACAAATCAATTATCAAGTTAAATTATATGGTTTTGTCCTGTTTTTGTGTATTGTGTCTATCTTTCCGTCAAATAATATTTTAACATTTACTCCAGTATCTTCTACAGTAACACCTTAAAAGGACCTTTATAAAGTTTGTCAAATTTTTTGCCAGTTTCATTTCTAAACAGTATTAAATCGTCTGTGTTGTAAATTACAGAGTTTGCTGTCTTATCATAGTTAGTTTTTCGAACAAACTTACTATCTAACAAATGCTTTCTTGCATCCTTACTTGCTACTTGTAGCCTATATCTTAGCTCTAAAGGGTAATTGTCAACATTATATAATGGATTTACAATGTCATTTTTTAAGTTTCCAGGAATATTACATTGTTTCCCAAAAACTACTTCGTATGGTGAGTATTTCGTTGCGGTGTGAACCGTCGTATTATACGAAAAACACCAGAATGGCAACCAGTGACTCCACGTCTCAGGGTGCCCATCGCATTGAATTCTTAGGAAAGCGGCAAGATGCTTGTGCATGTTCTCTAAGGCTCCTATCGATTGATGGTGATAAGCCGTAGATTGTGTTTTATTTATTCCTAATAACTTACAAACCTCGTCCATTGTTGATGAGATAAATTCTGTGCCACGATCCGTTGTTATATCATGCTTGGAATACCATACCTTAGTATATAGTTATTTACAAATGTCCGCGCCACGCTGACTGCATCTTTGCGTCGCAGTGGGAATGCCTCGATGAACTTACTCAATTCACATTGCAGCGTGAGGATGTAGGAATACCCTTCGTCATCGGTGTCCACGGGACCTACTAAATCGAGATAATTTTTTTCAAATGCCGACGATGCTGTCGTCGTTATGGCCATCGGTTGTTTTACATTCCTAGAGTATTTCATAGTTTGACACTTAGGACATTTCTTAACATATTCTCTTACATCAGTTTCTAACCTTGGCCAGTAATACTTGTTTTTTATATTATTTACCATTCTGCGTACGCCGGCGTGTCCGCTAGTTGGTAATAAATGATAGTCGTTTAATATTATAGTCTTTTCGTCTTTGTCTGTAATTCTCTTTATTGACTTTAAAATATTTACACGGGGTCCGGACCATGTTTTTCTACTTTTTATTTCGTCACATAATGATTTAATAAATAACGCGTTATTATCCGTTTTAATTATACATATTTCTTCCACTTGTATTTCTTTACAAAAACTACTCAACATACTCGCAAATACGTCTCGCGTGAATTGTGACATATATTTGAGATTTACGTAAAGACTCAGTGTTTGTTTTTCAAAGCTAAAACCATAGAATTAATTCTATGGCTAAAACACTCCTTTTCATTCGATAACGATTTCTTTCGTCTTAATTTGCATAAGTCTTTTTCTTGTATGGGCGCTGTCCCAACCCTTTTATACATTAGTGAGTAGTATGGACGTGTAGTACTCGGTGTAAGGATCATCATAGGCCATGTTTCGAAGACCAGGTGTCTGCAGGGGTGACGTGGGACGCAAAAATAAAAATATATTTTTTCAATAAACCTTAAGTGTAACAAACCCTAATGTATGCGACGTTGCCATTCTGTTGACAGAAAAGTCATAACGAAATGTGTCACGTCAAACTGAAATAAGCCTTTGTCATTTAAGTCATCAACGTGACCAAAAATAAATAATTCACATTTTAATACGTAAATCTAAAAATATACATTCGGTTGTACTAGTTTGTAGCTATAATTTTTCTGCGGACTTTCTAATGAATACGTAATAATAATTATAGGCATTCTACACGCCTAGCATAAAAGCATGAAAGAGAGTAAGAAACGAGAAGAAATGGCGATCTTCACCAAAAACCAGTAAGACCGTGGGCAAAGTATTCGTAAAAATATGAAGAAACTCAAATCGTGATCATGTAAACGTCTCAAGAAGCCAACCAACCTAGCCAATATCATGAACTGTCTGCAACGAACGCTGAATGAGAAGACAAAAATTGTGATTGTGTATTAAAACCACATTAAAGAAAAAGTACTAATACATAAGTGATTGTAACAATGTAAAATATATAGTACTAGCGACTCGCCCCGGCTTCACACGCGCACAATCAGGATATAGATTTATAAACGACAGTGCAAACGGTTTCAAAATCCGATGGGTGGTTTAGAAGGAGAAAGTGGCCGAACATACACGATAGGGATTTAGGACAGACAGGAACGGATAGCGACTGTACTTTATTCTGTGTAAAGATTTCAGATTAAATGGTACTTTAATAAAACTGTTATCTATCTTTTATATTTTATTTATTTGTCTTTTTTAAGTAAATTAGGTTTTCAGCAGGTCATTTATGGGCAGTGTCAAATGGGCAGGTGCATTCTCAGACACATATATAATGCAGTGCGTGGTCAGGCAGGGAGGATTGAGTTCGCCCAAATTGTTCAATCTTTATATGAACTGACTAGTCGAGGGGCTCAGCAGTTCTAATGTCGGGTGTCACATAGGGGACATTAGTGTCCACAATATAAGCTATGCTGACGACATGGTGCTGCTGAGTCCTAATAAAATTGTTACGCCTTTGCGAGGCATATGCGGGCGCCCATGGGCTCAGGTACAATGCGTCTAAAAGTGACCTAAAAGTTGCAGACCCTACACTTGAAGTTTTTTACCTATACCTGAACGGCTATCAGCAGTGATTAATTTAAATGGGCCCCATAGGAAGCCTTACAGTAGAGCTACCCAAATGTCGATGGAAAAAGCTATGGCTCCGAGTTTCTGTGTGTGATCAAATCGAGAATGACATCTACTGGAGAAATAAACTTGCTCTACAAATCGTAAATAATAGCAGTGGGAGCGGCACATTGCTCCCATTGCGTAGTAGGAGAGGTTTTTCCAGCGTGATATAAGGTGGGGGTGTCTTTAAAAGGGGCATCAAAAGGTTCTTGTATATAGTCGGCAACGTGCGCCTTATGCCCCTGGAGTCCCAAGCGGCCATAGGCGGTAATGCTCACTATCAGGCGAGCCCCATAGTTTTTCGCCGACTTGGTACATAAAAACAGAATTACCAATGTCAGTTGGGGCTACAAGGAGACCAATTATTGGATTAAAAAGACAGACCGACGGTCTGGTGAGGGTCGGGGAAACAATTGGGAGCAAGTGGCACACGACCCGATATGATGAAGATGATCAATATAAAACAGGGTTACATATATCACAAGTTAAAAGACGTGATGTGTACCTGTGTATCGGTCTGTCTATTTATACTATAATAAAAATAATAATAATAAAAATAAAAATAAAAATAAAAATAAAAATATTTCATTCTCAGACAACAAGGCCCATAGTTTGTTAGTTACGATAATCTTATTAAACTAAATTAGTAAACATTAACAAAGGCTGAGATAAAAAAAAGATACAATGCAAATATAATAAATAAAAAGATATATATTGTCTCAACCGATTTACCGACCAGCATGTCTTATGACATGTAGGTCGATATATCGGCCAAGAACGACCGAATCCAACCGTTCTGCGATCATACTCAGAATACTGTTAGTGCTCCGGCGCATCCGCCCCACTATGGACGCAATTTTTTTGCGCATAATCGCAAAAAAATCATCCAACGCTGCAGCAGCAAACATGCCCGAAGCGCTGCAGAATCGCGGGAGCCCCAACAACGCCCTGAGTACGTTATTATACTGGACTCGCAGGGAATTGTAGGATCCGCGTCCGAAACTAGCCCACAGTCCACTCGCATAAAAACTTTGGCAGTATGCTCGAAATAATGTCAGCTTTACCTCAACACTGCATCGAGCGAATCTGTGCGCCAGTATCCCGCCCCGGACCGACAACGCCCTGCGTTCCCTCTCTATATCTCTATCGTCCTTCAAGTCTTCGGTGACAATATGACCCAGATATTTAAACTGAGTTACACGATTTATCTGTAACCCGTTCAATAGTATTGGAGGCACACGAGCAGGACCCTTGTTTTTACCTTTAAAAATCATGAATTCGCTTTTCATCTCATTATATTTCAAACCATGCTGGACTGCGTATGTCTCACACACCTTAAGCATTTTTCTTAAGCCTGCTATCGAAGGGCTCAGCAGCACCATGTCATCGGCATAGCTAATATTATTCATACTAATACCATCTATTCTACATCCGACATGCATGCTGTTGAGCTCGACGATTAGCTGGTTCACATACAAATTAAAAAGCCTAGGTGAGGTAAGCCCACCTTGTCTGACCCCGCAATTTAACATGTATGAGTCCGAATGTACATTTGCCCATTTTACCACATTGGTTTGCCGACTGTACCAATAAGAAAGAATTTCAGTCACCTCAGGATTTATGCCTGTTTCTCTTAACTTCGTCCACAATATGCCATAAGAGACCAAGTCGAAGGCCTTCGATAAATCTAAGAAACAGGCATAGATAGGTGTCTTTCTCTTCACATAGTAATCGACCGTGTGTTTTAAAGATAAAATCGCACTCTCAGTTGACAACCCTTCCCGAAAGCCGAATTGTGCATCATGCAGGTGTATATGCTGCTCGAGAAATGAGTCCAGAATCCTATCAAAGACCTTTGCTATAATTGTAGCTAGTGATATCGGCCTATAGTTAGATTCATGCGATAGATCTCCTGTAGCATTTTTAACAAGCGGCACGAGTACGGTTTTCATTAAGTCCGGCGGTAAGTATGAATGTCTCACACAGACAGTAAATAGCATGGATAATACTCTAGCAAAATGCACACCCGCATTTTGGAGATGCTCAATGCTGAGTCCATCGTGTCCTGGAGACTTACCCTTTTTCATGTTTTTAATGGCGTCGGCCACCTGCTTGTTTGTTATACAGATTGGGTTCTCCACATGACTGACCTCAGCACTGAACTCACTCCGACTGGACTGAAAGGGCGACTCAACCCTAAACTGCTCTTTAAAAATGTTAGCTACTGTTTTTGGATCACTACATCCCTGAACACAACTAGGTAAACTTGTTTTGCAGTTTAAATTTCTCGTACTTTTCCAAAATTTGTTAAACTTTTTAGCAGAATGCTGTGATGCAAGTATATCAAATCTAATTTGCTCTTGATTCTTTTGACAATACTTTAATCTAGACTTAAACATCCTGCGACTCGAACACATCCTGTTATACACAGGTCCATTTTGAGGCTTCCCATACAGTGTATACATTTGATAATCCAAACGAGCTTGCTTATGAGCATCCGATACATATTTATTCCAGCCTAGAATACTTTTACCTTTATAATTTGTTTGAGTACGAGTGCAACTGCCCAACGATGCCCGCACGAGTGCATCAACGATTTCTCTGTACAACTTATCTATGACACATCGATGTGTTAAGTTCTTACACATTTTATCCGCACATCGCTCAAAATCACTAGGGAATTGCACCCGTTTTAAATAGTCATTGCAAATTTCCGAATACTTTTGAATTTGTTCAGGACTTCTAACTCCCCAAACAACATTATTATTACACATTTTATCCTTTAGTTCAATTTTCCTTCGAATTAAACCTAAATTACATTTAACTTGTAGAGGATAGTGATCCGACCAGTATACGTCGTATAAAACTTGAATATCTGATACAGTCTGCCAAGCCGATGTACTTACCAAACAGTGGTCCAACCATCTGTGGCATCCGTGCGCATCACTTACATAAGTGTGCGTTCCCGACGATATACCAAGTCGAATCACATCCGCACATATCCACTTTCTTTCACTACAAAAATCTAACATTTCTTGATAAAATTTAGTCGATGGATGCGCATTAAAATCGCCTAACATATATATATTTTCTACATTACTGTCCTCAATTATTGCATTTATCTGCGCTAAACACTGTATAAACAGTGGCAAATTGTCCGGGTCGTCTGTCGGCATGTATGCACAAATAACTATGATCTCGCGTGAGTCACCCGCTAAAGCTTTTATTGCAACTATACGATCACTGCAACACTTTATCACAGATACGCTTTGGAAGATACTGTTGCGCCAGAGAATAGCAACGCCGCCATGAGGTCTTCCGCGTAGGATACCCTTTGACAAATCTACAGCCGATTTTCCAGTATAGCTGAAATCCTTGTCTATTTGCCCCAAAAAACCCAGATCATGAGGGAGCAGCCAGGTTTCCTGGAGTGCTATCACATCCGCAGTCATACACAATGATCTTACACAATCGACACTCCTTTTTATGTTTTTGCAGTTATATGTAATTAAAGTACTATTATTACTCTGATCCATTATTCATGTCGGGGTTGAATCTATCGTGGGCTGGGTACCATCCGCATCCGTCACTCTTTTCTTAAAATGTATGAAACGTCTGAATTTTATACCATCGGGCCATAAGTTATGGTCTAAGTATGATTCTAATTTATGTTTGTCCACGTAGAATTTAAAGGCGTTGTAGGGCCGATCTATTTTCATATTTATTTTTTCTAACGTAATCTCGTCCTTACTTTGATTGAATGTAGTCACATATATCTTTTTCTGACGTCTCCTTATTTACATTCGATATAAATAATGGTATTTTAATAACAGCAGCTTTAAATTTTACTTCAGATTCAGTAACGGCTTTCCCAGTGCTTCCTATAAAGCGGTTTCGTAGTTTTTTTCTTTGAACTAATATCCAATCGTTACTGTGTTTCTCTGTTTTCCATTTGCCTTCCCTTCCAACAATATCTGCCAATCTCTCCGGTTTGGAATTGTTTGTCGTACATTGACTGTCCTCTACGGCGCTTATTCTCGTTAAGGCTGGTAAAACTGCAATGCATGGGCTGCATTTCTGTTCGGCCGTCAATTGCGAGACTAACATATGATCGTGAGGTGGCGGAGAGCTACCAGTAGGTGCGACTGAGACCGACCGGACAGATTCATCGCCGCCGCCGCCGCCGGAGCGCGAGTGAGACGAGACGTCGCTCGTCCGTGGTCGGGTCTGCCGAACAGCTGACGATGATTTACCCTCAACATCAATATTTATGCTGTGTGGCAGGCCAATTGGCCCACTGTCTAACAAATATCCTCCTCGCTTTTTCGTGTTTACGTTATGATGATTAACAATAGACGTATTTTAAATTGTCTAAATCAATTTGCAACTCTTGTAATTGTGCAACTGTTGCATATTTTTCGTTAAAGCCGTCAAGTTCTTTTCGTAATTGTATAACGTCTTCCAATATGGTGACCACATCAATGTGATCTACCGATACCGGAGGCAATTTTTGCAAGTCTCGTGCGACAAAAATAGGTATCGAGTCCGGGTCGACTTCTTTAAAGAAACAGATAATGTCTTCTATGTTCCTTTTCTTTTTCCCGTCTTTCCGCCTCGACACTTTTCTCTGCGTTGTAGTCGTTACTGATTCAAATAAGAGTGTCTTAGCAGAATCAATTTCACTTTCTGAGTACGTCGAATCACATAATTTAAGCAAACTTTCATTGTCCATTACGTCATGCTTATATTGAATGTAGGATAATACCTCACTAATCACCACATTACAGTTATTACATTTTAAAGTTTTTAGCACCATTTTGACACACGCAACAAGCCCGAGTGCATCCACCGTGCGAACGAGACTATCCATATACTAATATCATGTAAAAACAAAAGTGAGTTTTTTGTTTTTTGCATAGGGATAGTTTAAAGGTTGGAGAAGGATATCATAGGCTTCTGTTATCCCGACCGAACAAGTAGTTGCCTAGGTCCCAGGGGATATTGTTTGATATTCAGATTCTTAATGAATAGTTATAATCCGTTACGTTACAACGTGTCTACTACTACACGCCTCAATCGATCAACTTAAAGATTGCATACTTGCTTGCATGCCGTCTTGCATGCTTGCTTGCAAGTCTGAATGCAAGCCATCTTATATGCCCGATTGCATGCCACCTTGGATGCCCAATTTAATGCTTACTGGTTTTTTTACCATCAAATGTTATTAGAAGTTGATGTATGTCGGATTTTGAACGTGGTAATACAGGAGAGGCACGGTTTTCCTCTTCAGATTCGTCTTGGGCCTCCATTGCCAAATTTTAGATGCAAAACACTATATTATGTTTTTACTACTTAGGGTAGGAACACAAAAGAAACACAAATATAAATGTCAGGAGCAAAATAGAGTAAAGTGATTCATGTGTGATACGCTCACCAATTAGACGACAGAACGACACGGCGGCTGGAGCCAAAGTGATATTTAAATTCAAGACAATAACAGTCCCCCGCCACTCGTCCTACGTCACCTGATTCACGGATTGGTTCTAATCGCATTTCTCACAAATGCCGCTAGATGACGTAGTAGCCCAGATAGAAAGCTAAAGCTTATGATAAAAATAACCTCAAAGAGTTCAAATGATCTACCCTAGATGGCGCTATTATCAATCGCGCCGACACGGCCATTCTGCAGCATGTCGCGCTCGACATGCACTCCAATAAAAACGCTTCAGCTCACATGAAAAACTGACACAAATTTAGCCGCTTGGCCAATCTGACATAAGTTAATTGTCTACGTGGAAGCCCCTGCCCTCAACACGTATTCAAACCGTCATCATGGAGGCCCCTGTCCTCAAAACGCCTTCAACCATCTACATAGAGGCCCCTGTCCTCAACATGTCTTCAACTATCAACATGGAGGTCCCTGCCCTCAACAAGTCTTTGAGCCATCAACATGGAGGCCCCTGTCCTCAACATGTCTTCAAACCGTCAGCATGAATACCTATTCTTAGCATCAAAATAAACATTGTTTATAATCGAAGAATCCATTCCCAAAACTATAAACAATTCCACTTGCAAAAGGAAAAATAATTAGAAGAAAATAAATATAATTTACAACTACAGTTATATATCCTTTAGCTGTGCCACTTTAATAGAAGATCTTGCATAATCTTTTGTTATGATTATGTCACTGAGTTATTTGATCTGCTGGCTCGTTTTAAAGAAAATGGAACAACGTTACAACGTTATTGCTTAAAAAGGCAATCATTTATGACGATTGCCATAAAGAACGCATGTGATCTGTTTGTACAAATATGCATAATTCTAAGTATTTGGTTTATTATTCTCAACAATAAATAACAACATGACTAGAAATAAAATGCGGTATTTATTTATTATGAATGACCTTTATTTGCCACGTTATCGAAACTACCCACAAATAAGATCACATAGATATTAAATTACGTGTAAATTAAACATTGCTAAATTTAAGATGTAATGCTGTTAATTATCCTGTTTTGAATTTTATTTACCAACGAAGACACTTCTTTTTCGTTCTTTTCTTTTTAATTATCTATAATCAATACCACGATCTAAAAAGTTTAATTTGAATAATCTCTGACTGCAAGATTATTTATTACACTGCTAACGAGTAGAATCACTCGTAACTGTAATGATTTTAACTGATCATTCAAGGCTATATTGCTAGCAGTAAGATTATTATGGTTAACAAACTGGAACAAATTACCTTGCTACTCCGCGAAGTAGCAAGGTAATTTGTTCCAGTTTGTTGATATGGACCTCCGCAAAGTAACGCCTGAATCTATTAATTATTATTATGATTATCAATCAATACCGTAACCAAAGATAAATAAAAATATATTTAAATCAAATTGATTGTTTTATTTATTATGGCTTAGAAAATGAATTTACTGTTGCAAAATAATTAACTGCGGGTGGCAAAGACAAAGATACAAAGTACAAATAAATTGTTATTCTTGTTGTGGAACAGCATCATTAATTTCGTTATTTTGTTGATTGGTATCTACACTCTTTACAGTAGATCCTTCACTCGCCGACTCGGTTATTGGACTTACACAATTTCCTGGTTTTGGTGCAAGTCGGAGCTGATCATGAGCTACCTTCTTAGGTCTGCCCTTGCCAGCCACTTTTTTTATCTGGTACCGATCATTGGGCAATATTTTCCAAATTTTGTAAGCGTCTGGGTATTTCAAGTCTAATCCAATTTGAGTTTTTGAGTTAGTTTTAAACAATACAATGTCACCTTTTTGAAATCTATTCACGCGTGCTTTTCCTTTGTCGAATCTTTGCTTGTCTTCTAGCCCTCGGTCTTCTATTCTTTTGCGGATATAGTTATCTAGCTGTGTACGATCCACAGTACCTTCTGCTTCATCTATTAAGCATATTAGTTCAGCGGGTACAGCGCATGTTCTACCAGTTAGAGCCTTTAATGGACTTACATTTGTAGTTTTGTTCTTGGTACAGTTCATTGCTAGCTGTAGAGCATCAAGGCCTTTCTTCCAGTCATTCGTTTCATAGTTACGAATAATAGTCAGTCCGTTCTTCACAACAGCCATCATTCGTTCCACTTGGCCATTTGATCTACTAACCCCTGGTGCTATAAAGTGTTGATGAATACTATGCTCTTTGCAATATGCCTCAAACTCAGCCTTGAAGGCAGTGTCCTGGTCGCTAATTATTTGTTTAGGAGCACCGAACAGAGCGACAAGTCTTTTGAGTGCACTTAGCATAGATACGGCGGTTTTGTTGGTGGCATATGATAGTACCGTATATTTGGTGTAAGCGTCGATAATCACAACAACATACTCGTGCTTGTCGTTTCGTTTCGTCAACCTTCCGGTCATATCGATATGCACCGTTTGAAACGGGACTGGCTGTTTTTCGATTGGGTATATCTGCACTTGTTTTGCCCCCGACGATCCTTTGCTGGTTTTGCACATAACGCAGTTGTTAACGAATTGTTTAACGGTATTCGACATCTCGGGAAACCAGTAAACTTCGCGTAGCTTTGCGAGAGTCTTTTCCCATCCAAAATGCTTCAAGGCTGTACATAAGCATTTATGATACTCCATTGATACGTTTTAGGTATCACTTTTTTCCAGTAGTTTCTTCCTGGTTCCTCTTCGTAATTATGGCGTTGCAGGACGTTATCATTGAGGCGATATTTGTTTACTTCTGCGTCGCGTTCTAATTCCTTTATAATCGCGGCCAATTTTACATCACGCCTCTGTTCTACTACAAGCCACGTATCTACGTTACTAGCTAGATTGATACATGCGGTCGGGTTACGGCTGAAGAAATCGGCATGTTTCATGCGGGACCCTTGACGGTATTCAATTTTGAAATCGTAGTGTTGAAGATACGTTAACCATCGATGAATTCTTGGAAGTAATTCATGCTTTTGCAGGGAAGACTTGATGGCGTTGCAATCTGTGACAATTGTGAAACTTCTGCCATAAAGGTACTGCCTAAAATGTTTGACAGCTCGGACTATTGCAAGAGTCTCCAACTCGTAAGAGTGGTAATGACTTTCTGGCTCGGTCGTCCTCATACTCATGTACGCTATAACGTGTTGCCGTCCTTCCTTTATTTGAATTAGAACCGCTCCTAAGCCTGAGCTACTGGCGTCTGTGTGAAGCTCGATTGGCGAATCCTCTGCGAATATTGCCAACACGGGAACTGAAGTCAAACGTCGGATTACATCTAGTCTGGCGTTTTCGCATTCAGCTGTCCACATAAACTTGGCATCTTTCTTCGTTAAGTTGTACAGTGGGATCATGCGTTCTGAAAAAGACGGTATAAACCGTCTAAAGTAACCAGCCAGTCCGCAAAATTGCCGGACTTGCTTTACAGAGCTCGGCACTGGAGATTTTTCTAATGCCTCAACCTTTCTAGAGCTTGGTTTGACGGTACCTTGTGAAATGATGTTACCAAGGTATTCTACAGACTGTTTAAAGAAGACACATTTCTTGGGATTGACTGCAAAGCCAGCCTCATGTAGCGCGGATAGAACTTGATCCAACATGTTCAGGCCCTCTTTAAAAGTTTTGCATTTAATAAGGACGTCATCCAAATAAATCAGTATATCGTCCAGGAACGGGCGCAATGCTGCCATTATGGAACGCTGAAATACTGCAGGTGCGTTCATTAACCCAAATGGCATCATAACGTATTCATACAACCCATCAGGGGTAATAAATGCGGTTTTCGCAATGGATTCTTCTTTAATAGGAATCTGATAAAATCCCTGAGCCATATCAAGACAAATAAAGTACGCAGCATCCGCTAACCTATCTATCTTGTCCGAAATTATAGGCAAAGGAAATTTTATTGGAACAGTGTTGTTATTCAGTTCCCTGTAATCTGTACACATCCGATCGTCGCCATTCTTCTTTTTTACGAGGAGTACAGGACTTGCAAATTCTGAAGTACTCTCTCGAACAATGCCGTTAGCCATAAGATCTTCGACTATGGTCTTTACCTTTTGACGTTCAATAGGTGCCATTCGATACGGTCTGCGAGACACAACTTTTGCGGGATCTTTGAGTTGAATGTCCATTTGCCCCGTAGTCACTTTTGTTTTTGGTATTCCCGTGGCAAATACGTGTCTGTTCTTCTCTAGTATTGATTTCAGATCACGTATTTCTTCTACGTTAGTGAGATCGGTCTCCAAGTTGTCGATAAAATCATCAACTTCTACTAGAACTAGCGTTTGAGAAGTTCGTATCAAAGTAGCACCATCACTTGTAACATTTACTGATAATCCGGGAATTCTTACTACTTCTGATCCTATTAAAAGGTCACAAGGTATTTCATGGTCTTCAACAACATGATAATCAATTTCGACGAAAATCGAATTTATCTCGCACAAAACTGTGATGCGCTGGCAAGAAAGAACTGGCATACCTGTCCCTAACCCTTGAAGCATTAAAGGGTAGTCTTCTCGTTTACCAGGTAACGAAAGGCTTAGGGATTTTCGTATAAGGGACCGGTCTGCCCCACTGTCGAATAAAGCAATGAGTTTCTGCTGCTTAACTATGACTTGCATTGGAGTAGATATATTAGGATGTGTTTTAGCCAAAGCTACCTTATCGCCGTCATCCTTCAATTTCTTAAAACACACGGTGTCCGTATGGCCTAATTTGCCGCAGTAACTACACTTCGGTGCAGACTTTTCTATTGGTTTTGACTCTGATGTCGAGTTACTGTTAGTTAGCAAGGATTTAGGTTCACTTACTTTACTCGGACAATTTGGCTGAATGTGACCTACTTTGCCACATTTGTAACACACAACTGTTTCTTCGCGATTGGTTCGAAGTCTGGGTCGTTTAGCTGGTGGTTCTCCACTTCTAGACTCTCGGGGCTTCGTAGTCGATGCGACGGAGATCAATTCAGGTACAGTTGAGCATTTACTTGATATTAAACGCAGTCGTAAATACTCGTGGTCGATACAACCTATAACTGCTTCAACGGCATCTTTTTCTTTGTCACCACTTACTATCCGCTTCCAGATATTCCACGCTTTTGTTATAGATTCGGCAGGGTTCAATACATCAAACTTAAAGTTGCGTAATTTAAGGATATCATTTGAATACCGCGCTTCAGGTTCAAATGTTTGCACTAATGCATCACGCATATCACTCCACAGCGGGGATTTTACTAGCCAGGTATCTCCTAGTGTCTTTGCACGGCCTTGTAATAAACCAGCAATCTTGGTACAGATTTCATAGTCGGTGAGCTTCCAGTGTTCTTTGGCTCGATCGACGTGCTCACACCAGTCTCTCACGGGAACATCACCATCAGGGTTGTACGGTGCAATATAAATATCACTTAACATTGGTCGTTGTGTAGAAGACACTGCCTTTGACAAAATTCCTGCCAAAAGGTCATTATTCGTGTTCAAGTTCACTTGTTGTTGATTTGTCAGTTTTTCTAATATACTTGCCAACGATGACAAAATACGGCCTGATTCAGAGTCGTTTGTTAAGCCAGGAACATCCGGGGTCGTAATAGCACGAGGCTGCTGAACCTCACCTCTGATGTCGGATTTTGAACGTGGTAATACAGGAGAGGCACGGTTTTCCTCTTCAGATTCGTCTTGGGCCTCCATTGCCAAATTTTAGATGCAAAACACTATATTATGTTTTTACTACTTAGGGTAGGAACACAAAAGAAACACAAATATAAATGTCAGGAGCAAAATAGAGTAAAGTGATTCAGGTGTGATACGCTCACCAATTAGACGACAGAACGACACGGCGGCTGGAGCCAAAGTGATATTTAAATTCAAGACAATAACAGTCCCCCGCCACTCGTCCTACGTCACCTGATTCACGGATTGGTTATAATCGCATTTCTCACAAATGCCGCTAGATGGCGTAGTAGCCCAGATAGAAAGCTAAAGCTTATGATAAAAATAACCTCAAAGAGTTCAAATGATCTACCCTAGATGGTGCTTTTATCAATCGCGCCGACATGTATAACCGTGATTATTAAACGGCGTCCACAGAAAATCACTTTTATAGGAATAGGTTGCTGCACATGGTAGTCTTACGCTAAATCGTTTTTTTTTTTGATTAACTTAAAATAAATGCAATGATAGTTTCACTACAAAAACGCGGCTTGTTTTAACTAAACGTAGACTGTGAGTCGTTTTAGTGTTTTATGTGAACTGAATTTCTCGTAATTTAGGGTGGGTATTTACACTAGATAAACTCTGTTTATTACCAAAAACCGGTTTACTCTACAATAATAATTACAGAGTTGCTATCCCATTGCAATTTTCATGTCTTCTAACCTCATGCAGCCGACAAGAAATGTTTTAATGGAAGGAGTATTTTTTTTTTTTTGTCACTAGATGGCGTTACCAGTTTCAAAACAGCTTAGTGTTCATTATTATTTCTTTAAATTGGACTCATAAAATGCTCCTTTATTATTGCAATGGAGATTATTCCGTAAGCAATGGCTGTTAAATATTGTTGCAAACTCTTAGCGACCGAATCTTTTAATTATTTTTGCAGTTATTGCTCTTATTTGTATAAGTATTTCTTTGAAATCTTAGGTTAAGTTGTTAGAATATTTCTATAAAAGTAATAAAACAATATCAATACAAAATATACAAACATTATAAAAACCTAAGTGCCGCTGGCAGCGGGGCAGGGCTCAAGCTACCGGTGGTTAGGGCCGCAGAGTGAGGAATCTCCTGACTATTCGTGCTGTGTCCAGGAGTACCGCCTTCTGAATCTGACCCTTGATCCAACTTCTAGCAAGTTATTGTTATTATTATTGGATGCAATAGATTGGCAAGGACTTTTTAAGTTTTGTCCAAGTGTAACTAAAGCCGAATGTAATTTGTCGACAAATTAATGTGTTGATTTTGTGACTGCGATGTCTAAAAGTAAGAAAGCTACGACTATGAACGCGCTTATCGTTAAAGGTGTTCATTTAAAAAATCCATGTCTTCTCTTCTGCCTTGCGAGCTGATTTTTACTACAATAGTTAGTCATTATTATAAGAAACGATCTTAGTGGTTCTGAGGAAAGGAGCACTCGATCAAACTTAAAAATAAATAAATTAACATTTTGGGACAATTAACGTATGAATTATAAAGTACCTGCAATGTTTTATTTACAGTGAACTTGTGAATTTACTGTTCCCTTTATAAAGTACAGCGTATTGTTTCTTGTTCGTATGACTGGATCAAAATGGCTTAAACAAATCATCCCCATTTTACATGCAGGAGAGGTACCCTAAAAATATCTTTTCAAGATATTATTTTACTATTTTCTCGGCGTAGCTAATATATGTTTATAATCATACCAAAATACAGCTCTCCAGAGTATACTTAGAGTTTCTGAGCTAAGCTGCGGACAGATGGATGGACAGACGGGCATGGCGAAACAATAAGGGTTTGTTGTTGTTGACTCGGGAACCTATAAAGAGTCGCTATCCGTTCCTCTCTATCCTCATCGTATTTTCAGTCGCTGACTACTTCTAAACCACGCAGCGGATTTTGATACGGTTTTCTTCTTTATTTAGAGATTTTAAAAGGACGATTCTTTGTGTCCATTACCCGTACGAAGATGGGGTAGGTCGCTAGGAAACATTGTAAATAATAAGCCTACACCTACTTGTAAAGAGAATCCCTATAAATGACAGTCACACTCAACCTCCTCTTAATTAAACCAACCAGGCAGTATTACCTATATTTTTTTTGCTAAGACATTGGTGAATTAGAAGTTAAAATAACTTAGAATGATTATTAGTATTTAATTACTAGTATCGAGCATAAATCCTTTTTCTTACGACACCCGTAATAAAAACGCATCTGTTTCAGTATTTAATTGTCTATGATTTAAGTACTTTTCTCGTTTACTATATATGTGTGCGAGTATAGTTTCATCTCTTTCTTAAGAAGATATTTCTTCTCTGTAATAACATTATCGATAGGAAAGGGACAACTAATCACAACATCAATGCGCGCCAAATCATTCCGACCTACGTGTCAAAAGTTAAAGTAATACGTTGCCAGCTCGTCCTAAAGCACTGTTTGACTGTGGTTTACCTTAAGAGTTGTAATTAATAATTGTTTTGTATGAAAAAATCGAAAAATAAAACAGCTAATTAGACCTATGCTCACATTACGTTTTTTACTCCTAGTGGTCCCAGGAATGCCTGGTTAAAATCTTTCGGCTATATCTCGAACATGATTTTACACATACTTTTCATACAACTGCTAGTACAAAGTGAGGTATAAAATGGGCTGTAACTTTTTCCCTGCAAACATTTCGGTTTTACTGTCATATAAAAAAAATAAGCTCTTGTAGAGAGCTTTCAAATAAGATATAGCACAACTGTATACAGCACTTGGGACAATTTGCCCATTCTCCTTTCAGTTCTACAGAATCGCTCGGTTTTCTTAATATTTCCGCAATCATCGGTTGATCAGGCTTCTGAAATACGGGTATATTGTGATCCGTTGCTTTTACTGTCCTTGAACTATTTTGTAAAATTTTCTTACTCTGTGCTCTATTCATAACTAAAATTTCATTATTTATACTCTTTAACTCATCTGAAGTAATGGTCACCCTACTCAAGGCGTCCGCTACTACGTTATCTTTCCCCTTAATGTAAACAACCTTGAAGTCGTACTCTTCCAGTTGTAATCTGAATTTTAATAACCGACTGGATGGATCCTTCATACTAAACAAATATAACAGTGGTTTGTGATCTGTCATAATAGTGAAAGTTTTACCGTACAAGTAGGGTCTAAAATATTTGACACTCCAAACAATAGCTAACAATTCTTTCTGAATTACGGGATAGTTAAGTTCTTCCTTATTTAAAGGTCGACTTGTATACGCTATTGGTTTTAAATCCTTGTTACATAATACTGACCCAATTATTTTTGCCGATGCGTCAGTCTGAAGTATGTATTCATTATCAGTTGAGATATCTGGGTATTGCAAAATTGGTGGGGTAATTAATTTTTCTTTTAAGCATTCAAATGCTTTTTTACACTCCTCTGTCCATACAAAATCTACATGTTTTCTACACAGTTTATTTAATGGTAATGTGATATTAGCAAATGATGGTATAAATTTCCTGTAGTAATTACAAAACGCTACGAAACGTCTCACTTCGTCTGCATTTTTCGGTTCCGGATAGTTTCGTAATATTTTGGTTTTTTCTGGATCTGGGAGAACTCCAGCTTCTGAGACTACATGTCCTAAATAGAGAAGTTGTTTTTTAAGAAATTCACATTTCTGTGAGTTGACTTTCAAATTAACTTGTCGTAAACGTTCAAAAACATCAGTCAAATTTTTATTATGATGATCTAGGTTACGTCTAAAAACTACAAAGTCGTCCATGTATACAAAGCATTTTTCGTATGTTAAACCTGACATGGCTATCGACATGACACGTGAGAAAGCGCTGGGGCTTATCTTAAGTCCCATGGGTAACCGTTTCATTTGGTACTGTCCTGTACTAGTCGAGAATGCTGTAATTTTTCTGCTGTCGGCATCTAAACTAGTTTGATAATATGACTGCTGTAAATCTAAATGGCTGAAATAGATAGCACCTGATAGGGAATCTAAAATATCAACAATATTGGGTAATGGGAATTTGTCATCTTGAATTACATTATTTACTTTTCTGTAATCTATCACTAACCTCCATTTTTTTGTGTTGTCGTCTGACTTTTTCGGTACTAATAAAATAGGGCTATTCCAATCACTTACTGCGTGTTCTATAATATCTTCATCTAGCATTTTCTTAATTTGTTTCTTAATTTCCGGCTTCATAGTTTGTGGTAACCTATATGGTTTCACGTATACGGGTTTTGTATCGGGTTTTATGTTGATTGATTGAGTCATTATGTTTGTCGTTCCTAGCTGGTCTCCTTCCAAATAAAATGTGTCTGCATATTTTGCACAAATCGATTCAACCTGTTTTCGGTCATTTTGATTTAAGTGATTTAATTTTAAAGTATTCAACAATTTTTTTACTCTATTTACGTTATTTTCCGATTTTGTAAAAGTACAAATATCGTAATTTTTGAGCAAGTCTATATCTGGTTTAAAAAGTGACAAATTTATATCTTTAGTATTAGTGTTTAGTATTCTCAATGGTATTTTTCCCTCCTTAATTTTCACTATACCACCTGCCAAAAATACATTTTCGCCTAACTGTTTTGTGTGTGTCACGTAATCATTTTTTATATCTAACGATGAATTTATTTGCATAAAATGTAAGGTCTCGCTTCGTGCTGGTAATGATAGATATATTTTACTATCATTACTCTGATGTATTTGTATCTCACACCTTTGTGTTGCGCTTTGCAATGTAAGCAGATTTGATTGCAAGTTTATGTTTGCATTAAAGTTTCTCATGAAATCTAATCCTATGATTCCGTCCGAACGACACGGCATGTCATCCAGTACGTGGAAATTATGCTGAAATTGTATTTCACTATGCGCTTCTAATGAAATACATGCAATGTTATATGAGCTTACTCTACCTCCTATGCCTCGTATTACCGTGTTACTTCTAAGTAAAACCGTGTGACTGGGAATTTTATTTCTACGTATTCCCGATAAAGTAGCACCTGTATCAAGTAGAAATGTACAATTTTGTCCGTCTATTTTTAACTCTATGTATTCTAGTCCGTCGCATGTGAGAATTTTATGCTCGAAAAAACTGAGATAAGTTAGGTTCCTCCTCTACAGGGTTCGGTTCCTGTGCTTGAACTGTTTGCGAAACGGCTGTAAACATATTTCTATGCTGTGCTCGACCTCCTCGGGCTCCACTAAATCCTCTAAAACGTCGTGGGTATGCTTGTCCTCTATAGTTATTTGTGTTGTAAGACTGATAATTACCTGTACTGTAGTTCATTCTCCCACGTCCGAGAGTTCTGCCGCGATGACCTTGCCACCAGTTACCTCTCCATAGTCCACGAACCGCTTGATTTGTTCCGCGCCTAGGGATCCTACCTCTTATATTCATCACTAGTCCTGATTGAGCTGGGAGTGATGACTCTTCGTCTTTTGCTGCTTGGACCGCTTCCTTAAGTTCCGTGTAATTTCTGGCTGCTATTATCGTGCTCAGCCTCCTGTTGCTCAGTCCGTCTGAAAATCTTTTAATTGCCATATTTTCATTTATTGGCCGTAAGATCTTACAAGCTTCCGGATTGTCGTTGGCTTGTGCGATCGTAAGACTGATAAATAACTCTTCGATTTTATCACCAAACTTTTCAATAGTCATGTTATTTTGGGATATCTGATTTAGTTGCATTAATAACGCATTTGCCGACTTTTTTGGTAGAAGGTACTTTTTTATGTCTGATATCAAATCAGCAACTTTTTTATATTCATGAGTCAGTTTTAATTTTGCAGTTTTGTTCAACCGCATCTTTACGACAAATGAAATTAGCAATAGTTTGTTACTTTCCTCTTTTAAAGTACTTTCTATCATTTCTATTCCCTCGATCATTCGCTCTGTGGTCACTTCCGTACCATCCATTACTGGAATTAGGCTTCCAGCCTCCCTAAGGTCGAATTTCTCGCCCATAGTAACTTGTTTTTCAGAATCGAATGTACTATATTCTAAGATTTTACGATATGCCTTATCTATTTTTCTACATAAAAGCTCTATAATATAGACTGAATAGTCCTCTGTTAAATCAGAATACTCGGTTGATTTTAAAAATTCTTTATAATGATTATATATGCTCTTTGCACTTTCTATCTTTGATATACCAAGACTTTGTTGTCTTCTGTCTTTACCTAATTTTCTTAGACTAACCCTTACTTTTTCTAACTTATCGTATACTATATTTAACTCACGTTCCATACCATTTTAAGCCGACACATATCGCGCACTTCACTTCCGGTTCACTATCTTTCGATCTCTAGACTTCTTCCTCTTCTTGTCCTGCTTTCGGGGCTGCTTGCCTACGTAGTGACAGTCTGGATTGCATCCTCGCCCATACATCTCGTCGTATTTCCTTCTTGATATACTTCTCGTGTGCTTTTCTTATCAATTTGTACAGCACCACAATCATCCCAAGGACTAATATTGCAAGTAATGCACTGACCATTGCATTATTGACATTGGTATGTTCACTTGATCTGGTTGTCGCATAATTTTGGCCGTTTTGGGCAATTACAATTTCCTTTTCTTCCTGCTTGTTATAACTTTGTCCCATGATGGATCTTAATGAAGACTGCATATATTTGTAGAGTTATATGTATTTTTTTTTCAAAAATTAAATTTCCTGGATGTCTTAAGATGGCAGTAGCATACGACCACTACGAATGTTGCTAAAACTGCCAAAGCCGTAAACAGCAAAACGTAGTACCAGTACTCCACAAAATCATCAATGTCCTGCAGCACTTTCGGCTCAGTCCCACACATTATTAAAAAAAAAAACACTCGCGAAAACTGCACTCATCCTGGCAGGATCGCCATGAGGTATGAGGTTAAGAGGAGAGTAAGTGAAAACACGTCATTATAGCGCAACGGTTATATTGGCACTGAAAGGGTTTCTAATAGCTAACACACACAATGAATATTACGTAGCCTTACAGTGGCTAGTGTATATACCTATGTATATGCACACCTCACTACTAGATGTTAATAAAATTTAGTGGTTTTGCCGAATAAGTCCAAACTAATTTTGATGAAATGTCGATATTCAGTGGTTGTTGTTACAAGATAGGAGTAGTACTTTTAAAGCAAAATTGTAGTGTTAATTAAAGATTATACCGTCGGTTTTTAAGGATTATTAAATAGTTAGGCACACTTCTGTGCAAGTCGTCTTTTTAGAAGAGCGAAGTAAGTTGTACAGAGTGAGATAGCTGTTAGCAAATCGTTGTAGTTAATTTAGTTAACTACAGCTGATTCTTAGGCGCTTAGTGGCAGTTGAGGTTTTTAAATTCGAACCCGCGGTTAATTGTAGTTGACGGTTACAGAGTAATTTATTTTTATTTTTATTTTATTTTAGAGATAAAAACGTTTACATGACATTACAGTGAAACCAATGCGTCACGAAACTTACACTAACAATTAAAGATTACATAATACATACTACAAAAACTGTACCGACACAGAAACTGAGCTGAACTGTAAGTTCAGTTCAGTTTCAGTGGTAAGAGTAAAAATAGACTCGATAAACATTTAATTAATGTGACTTAATAAACAAAACTGTGTAGTGATATACAAGCATCAGCTCAAAAAGCTGCTAGTGAATCATTAAGTAGGAATAATAATAATAAAAACAAATTATGTTGGAACAGTTGTGTACCTATCATCCATCGCCTCACAAAAACTCAAGCATTCACTACTCACTGCCGCCCATCGCCACGCAAACAAGTCGCACTCAGGTGTAGATGCCAGGAGCGCATTTAGCTGTGAAAGGGCGCGAGGCAGCGGCGAGTTCCTGCACGACACGGTGCGCGCCGGCGGCACGACTAACAGGTGGCGTTGGCGTGGTCTGAGAGCCATCCTCGGTACATCCGGGACATACAGTCGCACAAAACGCTCCACAAGTTCGGGACAGTCCGACTCACCACGCTGCCGTACTTAAGCTAAAAAAGGGTTAAGCCTCATTTGGTCAGTTTCGAGTTAATGATGCCAAATTACAGAGCGCAAAATTCTCTACATTTTGTTCTAAGAAACATATATCCTACATTCTTCGGTTTCGGAGATACAGATTGTCGTGAAACAGTTAAGCCACACATTTTTTAAGACTTACTTAATTAAATACTAGTTAAGCCACAAAACTTGTCTATAAGAGGGCAAAAGGCTCTTTACTTCTCGAAATCTACTTGTTTTTTTAATGATTTTGGTAGTTAAAATAAAGTTAACCATTTTTCCTAGCCTAAAAATAAGTCAAGATCCTTTAACTCTGATAAAGGCTAGTTAACTTCTAATAAATCGTTCGTTAAAAACTAGCCTATAAATAAGTTAACATAAAAAACTTCATTGAAAATCGGTTAAGATCCTTTAACCCTTTTTAACCTAAGTAAAACGGATTTTTTCATACACTATAAAGATCAAAACAACCAATCGCCTGTTTTTTTAAAACGAAGAGAAATAAGTATTTTGTAAGTAATCCTTAGGTAAAATAAAGTTAAGCCACATAGCTAGGCTAGAAGTTAGTTATCTGCAGTTCGCATTCCGCGACGCGGACGCACGATTGGTCGAATCAATTGGCCGGGAGTCGGGGGAACGGTGCGGGCGAGGTTGTGCCGGCGACGTTTCGTCGCGTTCCCGCTATGTCTCGTAACACCGGAAGGTAAGACATTAATTTTGTACTATCGAGTTTTCGTTATTTATTCATATGATTGTTATTTAATTTAGGGACTTAAGGATTGTACTTACTTAACTAACCTACTTATCATCACTATCACCAACATCACTTACCGCTATCTGTACACTTAGATGTTTGATACTAACAAACCGATTTTGATGCGGTTTTCACCAATAAAGAGTAATTCTAAAAAAGGTTTGCAAAAAAGGTTTGTATGTAAGGAATTTAATTTAAAACCTATTTTGTTGAAATGCTGTTTGTTTGTTGGTCGACTCTCGTCGAGTCGAGTCGAGTCGTACTCTAGCTAATGGCTCTAAAAGTGACAGTTTTCTTGTACGATATTGAACCGCAGGTATACCTACTACGTTCGTAACTGAATTCTTTTTTAGAAAAAAACTCTTTTTTCAGACGTTCTGTGCCATCAAGAATAAAAACATGATTACACTTGTTGAACGCGAAGAAGACCCAGATTAAGTGCACAACTGAAGAAGCTCTTGTAGACAAATTATATGCTAGGGAACATTCAATGACATTATCGGTATTTAACGATTTTTGCGTGACAAAAGTTACCTATAATTCTTATCACGCGAGTAATATACTGAATACATTCAAAAAATTTAAGCTTGAAGTTGCAGCAGAAATGTGCTAGGTACGATACGTTTTTATGGGTGCTAATCCTAAATTCCTAATCCTAACTAATCCTAAGTAATATTATAAATCCGAAAGTAACTCTGTCTGTCTGTCTGTCTGCGCGCTTTCACGTCAAAACTACGGAACCGATTTAAATGAGATTTGGTACACAGATAGTCTAGAGCCTGAGAAAAGACATAGACTACTTTATAATGCGAAAAAAGCATTGTAAGGGGTAGAAAGGGGGAATGAAAATTTGTATGAGACTATTAACATTAAAAATAATGAAGCAAACGAGGGTAGTTGTTGCTGCACCAAGCAGCCGAGCTGTCAGGGCTTCGGTACGCAGTCGTCGTCGCGCCACCGCCGCGGGGGCTCATGATTAAGGACCACGGACTGGTCCGAAACATGTCGGGCATTTCCCGACGCAAAAATACGTGAGTGATCCGTTTTATTAATATGTTTTACGTGAATAGATATCGTGTGGAGTCACAGTTTTATTTTCTCATAGAAAGGATCTAACACGTACATGGAACCACGGGGATGGTTGTACGCTGAGTAATCACAGTGACGGTTATTTGGGCTACACAGATAGCCAGACAAAAGAAGTAAACTTTTCATGGTTTTATTAATTTTGTTTTTTTATTGGTTGTGTTTAATGAGTACATGAACTCAAACTTATGATTACCTTTGCTGTAGCTACTAGATAGTTCTCTAGCTATTGTTACACGTGCTGTAGCAAATTGTTTGTGTAAAATGTGCTATAAGTTTCTGAAAATAGCTTACTTCAGAACAGTTCCATAGCTGTAATAAAAGAAAAAAACAGATCGTTTCAAGATTTTAAAAATGGTTAATAATGACGCTCGCTACATGAACATGTGTGCGTAATTTGTATTGAGTTATTACTCGGGTGCCTAGTCTAAACTGTTCACTTCATCGAGATAAAATATTTCACTTTAGTACATTTATGGGCGGTGTGATCAATTCTCATCACGTGACTCGAAAAGGAAACAAAATTGCTAGCGCAATTATACTGTTACGACGACTAAATGACTGGTGTACGCATATGAGTTCTCTTTAGACCATCGATCACGCTATATACTTACTAGACCAGATTGAGTGTTGTATACCATCACTATATTTCATTCAACTGCAGCGCCGGCACTGAGCCTGCTGAACATTCATTTGGGCTCACGCGCAGTAACCAACGGAGCGCGTTTCACTTGTTAAACTATTTAAAACACTTTATTGATAAACCCGTGCGTGCTTTAGTTAGGCAATATTGCCGCGTGTTGTCCTATGGCTATTTACAGCAGGACGGCATGGTAGTTGGCCGTGAACGTCGTATAGTGCTTAACGTGACATTCGGAAACGTAATAAACGTAGAGTTCAACTTGAACTCCAATGTAGAGACCAATGTAGAATCAAATGTAGAGCCAAATGGAGAGCCAAATGTAGAGCTAAATGTAGAGCTGAATGTAGAGATAAATGTAGAGCTAAATTTAGAGCTAAATGTAGAGCCAAATGTAGAGCTTAATATAGAGCCAAATATATGGTGTTGAATATGAGGCTAATTGAGTACAGAGTAAGGTTACATCTGAACGTACAATGTTACGTAGCACGAGTTGCGTATTATTTAAGCAAGGTCAGAACGACAATACTTTCACGATCGTTTAAGAAAATGATTTACAGTGGCTATTTACGCAACGAGGACTAAGACAATGACGTCGAAAGCTTTAACGATGATCAAAGTAATTTAAACAATGTTGATGTGGTTGGACCTTTTACAAGTTTTAGTCAGAATTGTCAAGCAGAGGTCATTTTAAGTTATTTTGTGTTGATGATTGCCATTCTAGTGTAGGTGTAAAGACACTTAGCTAAGCTAAGAGCTGAGCCAAACAGCTCAGGCTGCATACACCTTCCGTTACTTGTAGACGTAGGCATGAAATCGGGCCTAATTTTCCGTAGCTGTGCGGCCACGGGGGCTACTCACGTAGCGTGCGTTTGGTTAGGGGGGTGTAGGCGGTCGCTGAAATCGCTGGATGGAAGCGATGGGTTCGGTTAGAATGAATGCATACCAGATGGAAGTAGTCTATTTATGCAGGATAAGCAGTTGTCGGATGCAGGCAACTGGAGGGAAAGTTAAGCATTGCTCAACTAAACCATTTTTAAGTTCGACAATGCTTTGGCTTGCGTTGTTATTTAGAGTTTTGTTTGGCAGTCGATGACTTACTTTATTCACTGAAATCTGACGATGATAAAAGAGACACTATCAAGTAGTCTTAACAGAAGTAGAGTTATCCGTGATAATTTGTGTACCTAATTTTAGAGATTGCACAGAGCCCCGTTTATTTACCTGCTGGGGGAGCCCATGGGGTAGCATTAACCTACCGGGCAGATGGAGCCCATGCGTGTACCAATTACCGACTAGCCGGATGGAGGTTATGGGGTAGCAAGAATATGGTATGGGGTATGTCAAGAATAGTAACACTCCTTACGCTTTAATTTAGAAAAATCACTAGTTGTTGAAGCCAATTTGTTCTATTTGTTAATACTGACAATGAAATGAATTACGTGATTGTATTTTCGTAAAGTGACTTTATTTTGTTGCAAAATGAGAAACGCGACCAATCAAACTTGACTCAAAATACAGAGGACCATAATTAAATGAACTGTTAGACGAAAACCGTTACTTGTTACAGACCTTACGTTTCAAGAGAAGGATGCGCGTAGCTTGAGCGTGATAGGTTGCAAAAGATGCCCGAAGTTCAAATAATTGTAGAAGAGTTGGTTAATCACTTACGTGATGAATTGCTAAATTTTGTGACAAATTGTGTAATTAATTTGGCAACACTCGAGGGATGGTGGTAACATACAATGCTCGATGGAGTTGTTGTATGTGTGCGGGTATTATTTGTGCCTGATGGAGGCACTTACAGGATACATAATACTGGATGGTGGTGTTATGTGTGTTAGTTTATGTGCTCGAAAGGAGACACTCTACATAAACGCGATATGTGTGAAAGTACAATGTAGTCGATAAGTTTGACTGATTTGATTTGAGGCGTACTGAAATTTTCATTGGTTAGGAGTGACCGAGCGATAGCGAAGGCGTTGTAGCGCCATAACATAGCAACAGGCGTTGTAGCGCCTCAGAACAGCTGCAAAGGCGTTGTTGCGACCTAACAAGTAGGAACAGGCGTTGTAGCGCCTCAGAATAGTTCCAAAGGCGTTGTTGCGACCTAACAAATAGGAACAGGCGTTGTAGCGCCTCAGAATAGTCCCAAATGCGTTGGTGCGACCTAACATTTGGGAACAGGCGTCGTAGCGCCTTACAATACGTTTTCGTTATAATTGATTGCTAAGTACTCATAGCCGTAGGTGCAGCGGCATGTTCTCTATATCGTAACGTTGGTGCGTTAACGAGAGACGTCGTTGGTGTGACAGCATGCTTTTAAGGAATCCATTTTCGTTGGTGCGAAAATGAGATGAGCCGTTGGTGCGGTGCTAATAGATGTTAGTCAGACTGATTAAAATGTTATGATTACTGTAGTTATCAAATCATAACATTGTAATGATGTGTATTGATTTCTTGTGTCGTAATTAAAGTGAAAACATCCTTGAGTAGAGAGTGTCAATAGGCTATGTCGCGAGTCTTGAGTTGTCATAGTCAGAATAGCCGAACACAAATACTGTGTTAATATTGTCTTTACAGATAACGCACACGAGGACGTGTGAGACATCAGAGATGGCCGTGTCGGAGAATCGAGTCCGGTTTCTGAACGCAACCGAACGCAAGCGTGACGTCACAATCGGTCAGGCTTGGACCCAGCCGTTGAAGCACAGAGGCATTCTTGTTCGAAAGCTCGTGTCGAGCGGACGTGTCTGTTCGGTCATACCCAATTGAATTTCGTTATAAAGTTGTTGTAATCAATATAGTGAGCCATGACCAGAATCTTAAGTCTTTTATTGCTGCTTGAGGTTAACCACAATGTCGAATGCTGATAACAAGATACGCCCACTTCAGCCCCGCTCGCCATCCTGCTGCGACATATAATTACCATTCTATTACTCGGAAGAGAAAGCCGAACGTGAAAAACTACAGCATGTGGTTACAAACCTTCAAGGACAAATAGATCAACTTCATCAACAGCTAAAAAATGCTCAGGAGCAACTGGAAAAAATTGCGCCTGAAATTAAAACAGCGGCCAAAGAAAATCCTCCTGAAAAAATTGAATATGAGACGGATGAAGAAGAATTAGCTAAAGAGACCGGGTGGGTACGCCAAAAGAGCAGAAAGAAAAGGAAGCTTAATACGTCAGTCTCACCCCCCGAGCAAGGAATACCCAACAATAAAAAACCTACGGTCAAGAAGACACCATTGCCACCACCTATTATAGTGGAAAATATAAAGGATTATCGGAAATTCTACGATCTTCTGTTAACGAACCTCCCAAAAGAGTCTTTCAACACTAAAATGATGAAAGGTGACCGAGTTAAGGTAAATCCTATCAATGAGGACGCGTATAGGGATATGTCCAAGATTCTCCGTCAAAACAACTGCTTGTCTCACACATATGAGAATAAACAAGACCGACCCATTAGAGTAATGGCAAAAAACCTACCCTCTTCGTGCGATCCCCCTAGGATAGTGGAAGACCTTATATCTAAGGGATATAAAATACAAGAAGCCGTTAACAAGCTTAGTTGGAGGACAAAAGAACCTCTAAATATGTTCATGCTCTCATTCCAAAAGGATGAAGATATAAAGAATATCTACAGTATTAAATCGATATTAGGATGTAAGGTAGATATTCAGCCCGTCAAATCGTCGAATCTTATTCCGCAGTGCAAGCGCTGCCAAGCATATGGCCACACACAAAAATATTGTTCTAAAGAACCAAGATGTGTAAAATGTATAGGCAAACATCTGACAAGAGATTGCAATAAAACACCAGAAGCAAAACCAAAATGCGTTCATTGCGGTGAACCACACCCTGCCAATTACAGGGGTTGTATAGTAGCAAAAGAACTACAATCATTAAAAAACAGTAAAACTAAGGACAAGTTACCAGTTCAGACAAAGAGTAGCGCTAATCAAAGTATCTCAACCAAAAACGTGTCTTACGCTCAAATAACTAAAGGAGTACAACCTTTAGCTCAGCCAAAGCCTTCTCTTCAAAAAAACAACTTGGAAGATAAAATAGAAAAAATCTTAAACTTTGTGACGTCATTCGACGACAGACTAAAGCAACTGGAATATAGCTGTAAGCCGTCAACCTCAAAATGTCCGTAATGTTCAAGTCTCTCAAAATTATGGCATGGAACGCTAATGGACTCCTTCGTCATCAAAACGAACTACAGGCTGTCCTATTTATAAATAAAATTGATGTGTGCTTAATATCTGAGTCACATTTTACTAGAGAATCCTTTATCAAAATTAAAAACTACAAAGTGTATCATGCTCTACATCCCGATAATACAGCCAGAGGAGGTAGTACAGTAATAATAAAGGACAGTATTGCTCATTATGAAGAATTCAAGGTTAAAGACCACGATAAACAAATTGTAGCTGTGTGTGTCAAAACAAAACGATACCCTGTTACTATATCAGCCATTTACTGCCCTCCAAAATATGCATTGAAAGCGGAGCAGTACACGACCTTCTTGGAGCAACTTGGGAACAGGTTTATTCTAGGAGATGACTTTAATGCCAAGAACACCCACTGGGGCTCTAGGCTTACTACCACTAAAGGCAGAGAATTGTTATATGCCATCAAAGAATCAAAATGTGACGTTGTGTCAACGGGAAAGCCGACCTACTGGCCTACCGATACCAAAAAAGTCCCTGATTTGATTGACTTCTTTATATGTAAAAACATAGGTACCGAATTAATTCAAATTGAGGAAGGGTACGACATGAATTCGGACCATTCACCCATAATATTAATTCTAAGTGAGAAAATTATGTTAAAAGAAACCAACCCAACTTTAGTAAATAAGAACACAGACTGGGAAAGCTTTAAGCTAGATTTAGCTGACATAATTAACCTGAAGGTTCCTCTTAAAACTACTGAACAGCTAGATCTGGATGTAGATAAATTTATTGCTAACATCCAAAAGTGTGATTGGGATAATGCATCTATACCCAAGGGAAGGGTTACAGGAAATCAATACCCCCTAGAAATAAAAAATTTGGTCGCTGAAAAGCGGAAACAGAGAAGAAAATGGCAACAAACAAGATATCCCGAGGATAAGACATTACTGAATAACCTCTCAAAGAAATTGAATATAAAAATTAAAACCTTCCAAGATGAATCCATGACTGCTAATCTTCGTTAACTGACAAATGATCGTTCCACGGACTATTCATTGTGGAAAGTCACAAAAAATTTAAAAAGACCAATTACGCAAGTTCCACCTATCAAATTAGATAATGGTGAATGGGCTGTAAATAGTGTTCAAAAAGCAGCAAGTTTTGCACAACATCTCGAAAGAATTTTCCAGCCACACGAAGTTAATACACCTGATACTTCGATAGATGAAACGATAATGCAAGATAAATTAGAAATTAAGCTTGTGACACCACAAGAAGTGTCCAGTGAAATAAAACGCCTGCGCTTAAAGAAAACCCCTGGCTTTGACCTTATAACCGGGGAAGTACTACAGAACCTGCCCCGTAAAGCAATTGTTAAGATAACCACACTTGTCAACGCTACGTTTAGACTGAAACATGTCCCAGACGTGTGGAAATTCGCTGAAGTTATCATGATTCCAAAACCTGGAAAACCAGCACATGAAGTGACGTCATACAGACCCATCTCTTTGTTACCAATTCTATCAGAATTATTTGAAAAGCTTCTTATAAAGAGAATAAAGCCCGTATTAGAAGATAAAAACTTAATCCCTGATTACCAATTCGGTTTCAGAGAAAAACATTCTACGATAGACCAAGTGCATCGAATTACTAATATAATAGAAAGAACATTAGAAGAGAAAAAAGTTTGTTCTACGGTTTTTTTGGATGTAGCGCAAGCATTTGATAAGGTGTGGCATGATGGCCTCATTTATAAATTAAAGAAAATGCTTCCGGAACAATTTACAGACATATTACAGTCTTATCTAGCAGACCGGACGTTTCGTATTAGACAAGATGAGGCATATTCCGGAATTAAGAAGATTAAAGCTGGAGTACCGCAAGGAAGTGTTTTAGGGCCGGTCCTGTACCTATTATATACATGTGATATTCCAGAGTTAGAAAACACCACCATTGCAACTTTTGCAGATGACACAGCTATCATGGCTACAGGAGCCACTCATGAAGAAGCAGTGGAAAAGGTCCAATCAGCCATTAACGTTGTCTATGGTTGGACAAAGAAATGGCGAATAAAACTTAATGAATCAAAGTCAATTCATATAGATTTCACCAACAAAAAAAGCTCATACCACCCGGTATACATTAATAATAATGCTATACCGTACGAAAACACAGCCAAATATTTGGGCATGACACTTGACGTTAAGCTCCGCTGGAAAGCTCATGTCAAAAAAAAACGCGATGAACTAGAACTTCGCTATAAAAAGCTGCTCGGGAGACACTCGGCGTTGTCGGTACACAACAAAATACTGCTGTACAAACAAGTCCTAATGCCAATATGGACTTATGGTATCCAGCTGTGGGGCTGTACCAGACAAAGCAATATCCAAATAATTCAACGCTTCCAGAATAAAGTACTCAGAAGTATCGTAAAAGCACCCTGGTACATAAGAAATGACGACCTCCACTGGGACCTCAAAGTGGAATCTGTCATCAACATCGTCAAGAAATATGCCGAAGCCTACGAACACAGGCTTCATCACCATGTGAACGTCGAGGCCATCCAGCTCCTCGATAACACGGATATAGAGAGAAGACTGAAAAGGAAAAAACCATTTGAGTTATTTTTGTGTAGTTATAGTGTAACAATGAGTGTAGTGAGTGCTTATTTGACGAAAACACATTACCAAAGTGCATTCCCCTTAATAGAGACAATAAGAAACGTGTTAATGGACACATTCTTAGCCATAGGTCAATTAGTAGATTAGGTCAAATTTAAAATATTTATTACTCTTAAGACTAGATTGTATTTCCAAGATGTATCGACTAAGGTATATCTAGTAATAATAAAAAAAATAAATTACTATCAAATACTCATACTTAAATGAAAACTTCAGCATTTAAGAATTCCAAAAACTTTTAGATGGCCAGTCTAATCGTTCATTGTAAATTTTATTTGCTTTGGCTTTTCCAACCACGTTGCTTAACGCATTCTTTCAGACTGAACCATTCCCTACTCTATTTAAAAAACCTTTTCATTTCCGATCTCTAACTCTTATCATTACTTTTCAAAACTAATCCTTTATTAACCTTTCCATTTGAAATCTTCAATATTTTTACTCGTCCTGTATTTATCTATCTGACTGTACTATTAACTTCATGCATTATAATTAAAAATACCTGGTAATAATAATCTAAAGTTGTCGCTGGATGATCAGTCCAGTAACAAAATTAAACTATTTTGTTCCTTCCTTCTTAATGAACTGCAGCATTAAGAAGAAAGATCTATTAAAATGAAAAAAAAAACATTTAATTGTAAAAAATACTTTTTCTAAAATAATTTCTACTAACCTGTCTCAATATAGAATTAATGGGAAATATAACTACTTGCACTCTGGTGACAAAAGATTTTTCATATATTTTCCAATAAAACTTAACTTTCCGACGTTTCTTTACCATTCATTTGCACTCTTACTATAAAACTTGTACTATCCTACGTATTATCCATAATTATAACGAATTTTCGTTATCTTTATCATGTCCGTTTTTTATTTTATCCTTTCTTATTCCCGATGTATTATCTTTAAAATATTGAAACAGTAAAAATGCTCATAAATATCAACAAATCAAAAGTAATGTATAAAAAAATCCACAACGCAATAATGTAAATTTTCATAAAAGAGTGCACGGAAACTATCTTACCTTAGGTTATATGAGCTGTAATAACAGACGCGGAATGCCAACCCATAGTTGACTGATGATCTAGATGACATCATCCAACCTAAAGCTGTAGGATACAATTCCTATCTATTTTTAGAATGCTATAAAATCTTTAACCTTTATAAATACAAATACAAATACTGCAAGTATTGCAAATACTGTAAGTGCTTAATAATTTTAGTATAATATATTATTGTATCTCATTTACTTAATTGATCCAAGTTAACTTTACTTTTACCACATACTTTTTTTTTTGCAATACAGCTTCTAATTCAAATCTAGTCAACAAGCGGCTTTAATCTATAAACGTACAGAGTTTACTTTTAACATAATCAATATAATCATAGTAAGTACATATAAAACGAAGAGCAATAACTATTGTTCTTTAAAATAAAATATTACTAGGTTTAAAATAAACTCGCATACAAAGTATAAAAAATGTAATATTAAGGCTAAACCATAGAAATATAATTCGATTTACATGAACTGGAAATGGTCAATAATAAAAACGACGCAATATTGAGTTCCCAAAAAAATTAAATCCAAAGTAAAAGGTTCGAAAAGTCACATACCAATTATTGTTATTTTTAGTGTATTTTTGTTATAATCTCCGGACTGAAGAACTCCTGCCCATAGTCGTACTCCACTCTTTTGCTTACGCCCACGTCAACGACACCATCAGCTCCCGGCGGCAACGCTTTGGACACACACACTCGCCCTGCAGCATCACATCAAACTCCAAATTAAGTCTGCTTTCTTCGTTATTTCTAATTTATTGACCATTTCTTTTTTCTCCTTCTTCTTCGGTTTATCAATATATTTCTTCTGTAATATTTTACTTCCTTTCTTTTATTTTAACGCATGTTCAATTCAGCAGCGGGTCACGGCGTTATAATTTACTATAGTGTTTGTCATTATAAATATTTTTTATTTCTTCTAAATGTTTAGTCCATAATTATTTTACTATTTACTATTTATTTTAACTTTTCACGTTTAGTTCGGTTCTAATTTACACAAAATTAAATGTTCTTTAAACACTTTATGGCTGGTGCCAAAAAAAAAAATCACCAAGTCCTTGGACTGGAGGCGCGGCGCGCCGCCAGTGCCACACGAAGGCAGCACTGGCAGGATCGCCATGTGATGTTGGGAGTTGGGATGCAAGTGAAACCAATGAATGCTGAGTAAATACTGGTTTAATATTCTAAGAGCTTACATATATATCAGTTACCTAATGGGAGATGTGTGAGTGTAGCAGGACTCACACTATAGTCATAAAAATTACCACCGGTTCGGAAAAAACCTTTGATGAGAAGATACCGGCAAAAAACTCAACGAGGTGTATATTTTTAGATAAATCAAAACTACAATGTTATTTTTACATCTTAAATATTTAAAAAATTAACACAGTAGGTACAATATTTGGAGCCAGGGATAGCCAATACAAGTCGGGATCATTTCCAAACATCCCTGTCCAAATTCATAGGAATAGTCCATTAATAGTCGCACTTGCTTGTTTGCCTTCCTATTTTATAAAAAAAAAAAAAATTGAAAATGCCTGACTCATCTTTGATTTACGAATCATACTCTTTGCTGAAAACTTGGAAGATTTGGAGGCGATAGTTGTGGAACTGCATGATGTTTCAGCAATTATGGGTCTGAAGATGAACATGTCTAGAACAAAAAATATTGTAATGTATTTTTTGGTTGAATTTTCAATTATTGGGGAGTTTTTATAAATGGTAAGTGAAAGGAAATATTTAAATAAAATAAAGGGGCAAATATCAGTCCCACTAAAGGGAAACTGAGGGGTAAATCGGACGCCAGGCTATTTTTATTAAGTATCTGGAATAGCCAAACCGGAAGGAGATGGTGATGGACTTTTTTAATCTAGGGCGGGGACTCTGAAAAAAAGCTTAATTAAATTAATAACATGCTCACCGTAAAGAGGCGGTCGAAAGCGGGTTCGAAGCAAATAATTCGAGTCACATACTCTGTTCTTGGACTTAAAACTAAGGAACCCTATCTAAACATTTGTCTTTCTGACTTAAGGTTAAATAACAAACATGCTTATCGCTAAAGCAGCATAGACATTAGCTGATGAAAGCCTTATTTCTAAATTATAATTTTCTGTAATAACACTACTTTCACTAAAATGTCTGAAATTGTTGCATCCTGAAGCAAATAATTAAAGTTTACTGACCGCGTGCGAAGATGAAGGTTATAAGCTCTTAAAAAGTTACGTGCACATCACTTCACCACTTTCACAGCCAGGAAAGCGTCTCCAGCATCAAGATGGCAGCAAGATCATGGATGCAAAATCGATATTGAAATCGATTGGAAGATTCCAGAAGAAAAATCCAAAAATAAAACCCCAAAAAAATCGCCCAGAGGCTAGAAAGAAAACCTCCAGATAGCATACAAAACAAACAAAATAACAGCAAAGGAAATAAAAAGAAACAGCAAAGCACACTTACCGATTTGGTTAAGTAAAATTCAGTCACATTTTATGTGTTTAAAATAAGCAAAAAGTGTTGCAAAACTTTAAATTAAATATTTTCCCATAAGGGGATGCGTTTGGCGTTTTCAGCCCCGCATTTTTGAAGCGGTGTCGCTTCGGATTAAACCGAGAAAAAAAGATTTTATTTTCACGCCATATTTATAGGACGAAGAGTTAGAAGGAAGTGTCCAAGAAAAAGATGGCTGCAACTCCAAAACAAAACGCCGGAACCATAGTGTGCATAATACTCTATAAAAATATTAAAGTCAATAAATTTGTAAATTTGTAAGTTGGCTAACCTGACTATAATAGGATAAATGTATCGATCCTAATCAATTCCCTTTATGCAAAAGAAAACATTAATTTTGTCTGTGGCATAGACCACAGAGTCTAATATCAACAGAAGTAGTAAAAAACCTAAATATTTATTAAAAAAATATTTTATCTGTAGTGTTGTTTTCACAACGCTACAGTTCACCCTTTCCCGAAAAAATTAAAGCATTAAAGCATCTGAAAAACTTTGGTTGAAAACAATTTTAAATTTTAAACTCTACATTCAAACCGAAATACAAAAGCTGTTTTAGTATGCTGCAAAAGGAAAACTTTAAAGCCAATAGAAAACTTTGAAAGTTAATAAATTTTAAGCCTTGACTCTTCATTCAAAACTTTTTTCTTAAAGTTAAAACTTTAAGGTTCCAAACATTAAATCCGCAAACAAACTTCGATGCTAACAAAACTGCTAAAGCACAAGTCTATCATCAGTAAACTAACTATCTTAAAACAAGAATTCCCGGTCAAAGAATCCAAGTTACTACAGGTACCTCGGCATCACTTGAATTCGCGTGACCGTCGCTGAAAACAAATGCATCAAGGCCTACGGCACTGCAGCAGGAAAAAAGAGACAAAAACTCTATAATCTTCAAAAACTCTACCAATTTTAAAGACTCTACCATGCAAAATAGGCATAATAGTAGCTCTATCTAAAGCTAACTTGTAACACTTGGCAGTGTACATGTCTAGCACTCACCTTGTTTCTTGAATAATAAGTTCCGGCAAAACATTAACGGAGACATCTCATACATATTGTTTGGTCTTTTCCCATGACGTACGGACAATATCAGCCTTAATACTTATGTTTCCATACTTGTTCCTTCAGTATTTACACACATATATCTTTGAAGTAACTTAGTTGCTTAGTAAAACTTAATATTAGTTCGAATGGAGAAACTGTTGACCCAATTCGATCTATAATTGATTGATTGTTTGGCATTGTGACACTGACAGCTACGGTGCGTTTCGTTCCTGCTGCACAACCTTGTATCCGTGTAGTTTCTCGGCATTAAATAATTAAAATTTGGTATTTTAACTACGAAAAGCTTATAATAGACAAAAGTATAGTCCTCTCCAGTCTAACTAGACATTGTTACACCCTAAAAGGTATTAAATTTAAATAATAAATTCACCTCTTGTTATATTTAGCATAAACAAAACACGTTCCAATACTTCGTCGATTTGCCTACGCCTGTCAGCGAGTGTGGTTTGTTTATATGGAAAATTAATCTTAATACATACTAGTATTCCCTAAATTGAGGAAAAGGAGTGGTTTCGTCTTTTCGTTGAATAAGGTCCTCTTATAAGATCTTCTTATGGAATTAAATTAATTTTAATTTCATCTTTTCACTTGACTTTCCCTGTCCTATGTGACGGAGATAGTGTTTCGAACGCGCCATGATCAAGCAAGTTCGATGACTTCCAGGTTATTCACTTCACGGTCACGGTCCCAATATGTGAACGCCGAATAACATCCTTTCGGTCTTATTAGATGCCAGGATGGGTAAGAACCTTCGCCGTTGCTTAATTTCTGTTGATCTTACGTTTCCGCGCTAACCGAAGTGTTTCTTTTCAGTGCTCCGCACCAACCTTGTTTGAACTTAGAATCATTAATTAGTTAAGACTTAAGACGCTTCCCACACATTCATCCACCGGTAAGCATACCTTGGTGTTTCTTCGCCAATGAGCTATACAACCTCAATGTTTAGTTTAGTCTGATTTTTTTTTCTAAATTGTGTTGTGATTTTTTAGCACCAATCTACACAAATCAACTTTAATGTCCTAACCGGTTTACTAATGCCGTAATACGCTGCCGCTCCGCATCTTGCTGTCTAAACCCCCAATTACGGGTAAGTTTCCATATTTTTTCAACATTTGAACTCGCCGTCACTTTCGCTTTCTTCATGCTAAACTCTAATACTGTGAATCTCTTGTTCACAGGGGAGTTTAGAGCGGTCCGAGTTTAGAGCGGTATGAGTTTAGAGCGGTCTGAGTTTAGAGCGGTCTGATTGTAGAATTTACTTTCCTCGAGTTTAGAACGTCCTACCAAATGTACTCTTCGCGAGTGTAAAGCGGTTTGAGTTTGGGACGGCCTTGGTTTGATCCGGCTTCCAATAACTTAATATTATCTTCATCTCGGAACCACTACTGTTCGTATGGTAACTTCATATGGAACTCATTACAAGTAAGGCAGAACAATTTATAATTTTAAAGCGTTCACGGTGATTTCAACTAATTTACACTAGGGTAAATGCTCTGTTTCACTATATGTGCCTACCCAGTTATTTCTCAAGAAAGCCATTTTTGAAATGTGTTACTAATAAGCTTGTTTGATGACTTTTACCTAGTATCACTGCCTGTAATAATTTCACTTCTAGAAGCATTCTTTCTTTGCTGATAATCTGCTAGCACTTTTAATTATTACATTTAAATGGAGTGAATTAGCCTTTCTGCTTCACATAATAGCTGTTAAATACTACTGACTTTTACTGTTAAAAAATAGGAAGGGTAGTTTTACTTTCTGGAAGCTGACCTTCAAATACTTGTTTAAAAATCTAGAATTGCCTAACTACACTGTATTTTGATAGGAGTTGAGGAATATTAACACAAAGTGTATATGTATTAATATAAGAACTACAGAAATCTTGTAACTTAGTGGTGGACTTTTAGAATAAAGCTGTTGTTATTAAATGTAATATGTATTTCATTTCAACCACATCATTCGTTTGTCGATGAAAGTATCTGGCGCCTAGATAAATAAATGTGATACTTTTATTGCTCTGGGAATAAGCCGACCTACTCCCTGTAAACTAGTCTCTTTCCTTTTTAGCCGAGCACTACTTACTATATTTCATAATATACCTACTACGGTACATTTCAAACTAACTATAACAATGACAATGTCACTTGATTAACTTGTCACAAAAGGACTACGAGATCAGCTAGGCACCCTCGCCGCTGACTCAAAGCTACCCAAACAATATTTCCGAAAACAACAGGCAAATTGTTTTCATAAAAATGTTACATGAAAAACATGTCTTAAAAAGACCAGAGATCAGCTAGGCACTCTCGCCGCTGACTCAAAGTTCAACAAGTACTATTTTTAAAAATGAAAGGCACAAAAGCTTAAATAAAAATCTTACTCGATTAGCCCGTCTTAAAAAGACCAAGAGATCAGCTAGGTACCCTCGCCGCTGACTCAAGCTGAACTAGTAATATTTCTAACAAATGAAATAAAGTTCAGTTAGACAATCGCTACTGACTTAAAAGTTTAAAACGATAACTCCATGACTGGCCCAACACCACCAGATTTCGAAACATGGATATCAAAACGAAACTTGGACGCTCTAGAATACGGAGACGTAACCAAGTAATAAATACACCGTACTGTGGTCGGCACAACCCTACTGACTTTCCGAACACAGACGTGTTCCAAAAGAAAACTTGAACGCTCTACAATATGGAGACGTATCAAGTGAAAAAATACACCGTACTGTGGTCGGCACAACCCCACTGACTTTCCGGACACAGACGTGTTTTAAAAGAAAAACATCATGACTGGCACAACACCACCAGACTTCCAGGCATGAGTATACAAAGGAAAAAAAAACTTGAAAGCTCAACAATATGGAGACTTAACAAGTGACCAAAAAGGATCACACTTAACTGTGGTCGGCACAACTCCACGGACTTTCCGGACACAGAAGTGGATACAAAAACCAAAAGGAAATCTAAAAGTTTCCAAAAGTCAAATCCAAAGTCAAAGCAAAGTAAGCGAACGCGCTAATGTCAAATCCGTGTAAACCCCAAAGGGTAACTTAAATGACTAATGCATGCGAAATTCTAAAATATTTCAACTAAAATTATGAGATAGCGTATTACCATCAAACTCTATATGAATAAGATTAAGCTAAAAAGACTGAGGTCTAACAAGAAATACAGTAGACAAAAGCTACCAAAATTGTAACAAATGTACAAAATATACAAAGTTATAATAAGATTTTATGAGTAAGGAGAAAAAGTAGTATTTCCATACTGAATTACAAAGTTATAAGTTTAACAAAATGAAGGGTAAAGAGCCAAGTTGCGAATTTTGCTATCTAAGTGAAGTAAAAGGATATTAGTATTACCTTTCAAAATTCCTTTCAAGCGACTTTTACTCATACATCTCTAACATACATCCATACAGAGTCGCATTAACCAGATCCTGTTACAAAACCAGAATACAAAATTAGGAAATATTTTAAATAATTTATATCCAAACAAAACCCGGTTAAGACAAGAGACTGTCTTTATATTATTCTCAAATTAACAAAATTAACAAAGAAATGGCGAAATATCAAAACGAGTCGAAAATATTTACCCACATCAAACTAAGACGTCTAACTCATAAAAAAATGACTTCCCCTAACGGATGAAATTTGCTATTTATACTCAGCAAACAAAAGTTTAAATTAAATTATAGGATAAAAATACCTTCCTATAAAAGGTTTAAGAATGAAGTTAAATTTTTATGATATCTTTGACATGATAACGGCCAATAGAACCTTTATTTAAGTCTTTCAAAACGTAAACATTAATACTAATGGAAACAATTTCTTTGCTAATCCGCGAACCCAGTGTCAGCAATCGAGAAAAAGACAACGCCTGTGCTGAATACCTTATAAAAGAAATAAAACAAACAACACAAAACGCGACCACAACCCAATTACCAACACCAAAAATACCACTCGACACGTGTTTCACCTCTCCACGAGGCATCATCAGGAGCTATAGACCTCTCGACTGTCAGTCGAAGAATGAGGTTGCCCAGAATGGTCGGCCCTATTTATACCTGCAGTACCCCCGTAGTAATTTGTAAACACGCGTAGTAACGGTGATGACGCACCGTTTACCTGCTCATTAATTATTAATCCCCTTTTGTTGTACCTATTTATTTCCATCTGTTCTAGAACAGCAAGTCGAAATCCTTTTTCGCAAACATGCACATTCAGCACAGGCGTTGTCTTTTTCTCGATTGCTGACACTGGGTTCGCGGATTAGCAAAGAAATTGTTTCCATTAGTATCAATATGGACTTCCGCAAAGTAACGCCTGAATCTATAAACTACGTAAACATTATTAGAAATTTTCTGTATAATCTCGGACTTTACAAATTTAGGAGCAAACTTAGCAGAAAAATAATTAAATGCATTGGACTGGACAAAATTGCGTCTCCAAACCATATTACCTACACTATACGAAACAGACTTCCTACCTTTATTATAGTTTGCGGCATTTTTCTTATAAGCCTTCAATAAGCTAGCAGTTACTTTTTCAAAAATGTAACTTAGTGTATTCAAAGTCGAAGCGTAAGATTGGCGATCTTTTATTTGAATTTGATCTAAATTATCAAAAGAATTACTAAAACGATGTAAAGCGGCATCTACAATGACTTCTCTACCAAACATAAAAAAATTCGGCGTAAATTCCGTAGCTAAATTTTCACTATTATTTAATGCTAATTGAATATGGGGTAACTTTGACCACGTTCTATGATCGTCTTGAACATAACAAGCAAGACAAGTTTCAATTGTTTTGTGGTATCTTTCCACAGAATTGTTCTGCGGTGTATACAAACAGTTATAGAATATTTTAGTAATGTTAAATTTCTTTAGAAAGTCGACAAACTCTTTCGCCGTCAGCTGGGGACCGTTGTCACAAATTATAATTTTAGGAGTGCCAAACTTTAAGAAAATATCCTTTTCAAGAAATTTGCAAATAGACTTAGTCGTGGAATTAATTAATGGAAACAACCAAACGTATTTAGTAAAAACATCAACAACCGATAATATAAATCTATGACCTGTATAAGTTCGTGGTAAAATACCTACTAAATCTAAAGATAACATAACCATAGGTTGATCAACTATTTTAGGGTTAACCATAGTTCCGAATGGAGGTGAGTTAGAATGTTTATAAGCTTTACATGTTTCACACAAGTTTATGTACTTCTGAACGTCTTTAAACATACCTGACCAAAAATAGTGAACTTTGAATTTTTTCAATGTTTTGTGAATACCCTGAATTTAAATTGTCGTGATTATTTCTAAGAGTATCTAGAATGTGTTCTTCAGGAATAACTATTTTCCAATTTAAACGTGAATTAGGATCAAATTTTGACTTGCAATATTTATACAAAGTTTGATTTTCTACTTTGAAACTTTTATGACGAGAAGGAAATTTTTGACAATTTACGAATATTTTTCTATACCAAGGGTCAATGATATCATCATCGGGAGAAACTATGGAACAAACATTTATGGTATTAATTTAGAGTCTAGACAATGTATCGGGAACTGTGTGGAGACTACCTTTTTTATGAACCACATCAAAGGAAAATTGCGCTATCCTAGCGGCCCAACGAGCGAGTCTACCTGACGGGTTAGTTAGCCTAAGTAACCACTGGAAACTAGCATGATCCGTAACAATGGTGAAATTCATACCTTCTATGTAAGGTCTAAAATGTTCTATAGAATCTAAAATTGACAAAAGTTCTCTTTCGGTTGTACTATAATTTTGTCCACACCTTGACAAAGCACGAGAATAATAAGCTATTGGATGTTGTTCATGTTGTTCGTCTTCTTGACACAAAACACTGCCTATCCCAACGGAACTCGCATCGCAATGAAGAAAGAAAGGTTTATCGAAATTTGGACAAACTAATACGGGAGAAGAAACCAAAACTTGTTTTAACTTTTTAAAAGCGATTTCAGCCGAATCATTCCACTCAAGTGGCTTTTTCGAATTTTTACTACCACTAGTCAATTTGGTAAGCGGAGACGCTATATGCGCGAAGTCAGAAATAAACCTACGATAATAGGAACACAAACCCAAAAAACTTCTCAAATCTTTAACAGTCTTAGGAACGGGAAAACTATTTATTACTTCTAATTTAGAAGGATCAGTGTGGAGACCTTGAACATCCACTATATAACCAAGATATTGTAATTGATCTTTACAGAATTTACATTTTTTAAGATTAACTGTCAAACCTGCCGATTTTAATTTTTCGTAAATAATATTTAATAATTTTAAATGAGACTCAAAATCTTTTGAAATAGCTACCAAATCATCCAGATAAGCCATTATTTGACCATCAAACTCAGGACCAAACAATTTATCTACCAATCTCTGAAGTTCAGCGGGGGCGTTTGTCAAACCAAAAGGCATTCGTACAAATTCAAAAGTCCTTTACCAGGGATCACGAAAGCGGTCTTTTCACGAGACGATTTCTCAAGCGGTATTTGAAGAAAAGCTTTTGATAAGTCAATAGCAGAAATAAATTTTGCATCTCTCAAACTGTCGAGAATACGTGAAGTGTAAGGAAGAGGATAAACATCTTTTACAGTTAAAGAATTTAAACGCCGGGAATCTACACATAAACGAGTAGTACCATCTTTTTTATCCACGCCTAAAACAGGGGAGGACCAAGGAGATTTCGAAGGTTGAATGATATGTTCTGTTAATAAATTATCTACTTCATCGTACAAAGCTTTTTGCTTTGCCGGACTAAGAGGCCAATATCTTTGTTTAACCGGTTCACCAATAGTAACAATCTTATGTTCTGTTAAATTAGTAAGACCTAAACCCATCTTTTCATATGAAATGTCTTCAAACAAACTAACAATTTTATCTAATTTATTTTTATTTTCAAAAGAAAGCTCTGAAACTGAAGTAACTGAACAAATTTGAACAGAGTCACGATGTTCATATGTAATATTTTTAAATAAACCGTTTGCCAAATTTTGACGGCCTGTATGGCACAGTGGCACATGTGTCTGCTTACTGTGCAAGAGGTCCTGGGTTCAAATCCTGGTATGGGCAAATATTGTGTGACGAATACAAATTTTTGTACCTGAGTCATGGATGTTATTTGTATTTAAGTATGTATTTATCTATATAAGTATGGATATCCGTTGTCTAGTACTCATAGTACAAGCTTTGCTTAGTTTGGGACTAGGTCAATTGGTGTGAATTGTCCCAAGATATTTATTTATTTTTATTTTATTAATTTAATCAAATTTAAGCCAGAAGTTAAATCCTAATATTATTGGTGGTTCCAATGAAGGGATTATCATAAAGGTGATAGTGTGAGTAATATTATCACAAGTGACAGGAATGTCCATTACACCAACAACATTTTGTGAAGTACCATCAGCGGTACGCGCTTGTTTAGAAATTGATCGAATTTTGAAACCCATATCTAAAAATTTTAAATGACTATTTGAACCTAAAACGCAACCATTCGCGCCACTATCTAATAAACCCACGAAATTTCGATCACGAACCTCGAAGTTTATGAAGGGACGAACGTCGTCGTTTTTAACGAACAAAATAGGTGCGACTCTATAAACGTCAAAAAAATTTTTTATATAAGAAAGCAAATCAGAAAATTCCTTTTTCTGAACATCAGGTTTAGGTCGATAACTTAGTTTTTTGAACTAGAAGTACCAGGTTTATCATCACTATCAACAACGCAGACTGTTGGATTACAAGTTGAACAGTTTTTAACAGTAGTGTTAACTTTCTTGCAACGAAAACAAATCATACCCGGGATTTTACTACACTCTTTAAATGAATGTCCCTTTTGGTCACATTTTAAACAAATCAACGCGGAAGGCGATGACGTCACAGCAGCAACATTGGATTGCCGGTGAAATTTCTTCCCATCTAACTGGGGTTTGCGGTCTACAAGTTGTGTCGAGTTATACTCTTCAATTACTTTACTAAACTGCACTAATTCGTTTATTGAGGTAATATTCCTGCCTAATAAATGCATGGAGTAAGTAAGTAACATATTATGACGAAGAATTTCCAACAATGCTAAGTCCTGTAAAGGAATAGTTAATCTATTTGACATGTCCACCAGATCAATGATGAAATCTGACAAAGTCTCACCAAGTCGTTGTTTCCTAGTACGCAACTCAAACTCAAGTTGATAGTCAAAGTTCAATTTATCAAAACGTTTAAGAAGTTCAATTCTCAACCGCTGCCAAGTTATAATGTGGGCACGCACCGAACGAAACCACTTCAAAGCCGAATCTGTGAGAACCTCAGCAAAGGAACTCACTATGTGATTTTCAGTGATATCACGAGCAACGCAATATTCTTCTAAGTTAGTTAAAAATTCGCGAACGCATGTTTTACCATTAAATTTGTGTTTAAATTTGGAAAGATCAGGTTTTTTCAAAAAGTTGTTCTTTTGTGTTGTATTTGGTTTGAAATTGTTTGTGGCATGAAAACCAGAAATATTTTGCAAATCGTCCAAAAAACGTCTAGAAATATCTATCTCAGGTGGTTGAGGAACATTCAAATCATCCGTACAAGTTGCTACAGAAACTACTAAAGGTCGGTCCAGCAAACTATCAGCTGACCTAGGCACTGACACCTCAATCAAGTCTTTTTCCATTTTTAATGAAATTAGTTAAAAGTACTAGAAAAGCTAGAAAAGCAAAAGTTAAAGTTAATGTAAAGAATGTTTTGAAATACAACTCAAATTGGAACTAACTTTGAAACAAAATGTTAACTTATTTGACCGAGGGTAAGTTTTTATAGAAGAGTAACCTTTATTTTTAAACAAATTGAATTTACTTAAAATATCCAGTTGCTAAACTTTACTAAAGGTGGTACTAAGAATATTTATATGCATATGCAAACACTCATTATAAGAAAGGTACAAAGGTACTATAATTGTTTAGTGATGTCGATAGAATAATAAAGTTACACCAACAATTTATACTAATAATGTCCAAGTCCAAAGCTCAATAAATCTCTGCCAACGCTTGCTAAGAAATAAAGTCAAGTCCGATAATATTTTCCTGAAAACATTTCTAAAGAAAAATGCACAAAAAAAAAGTTTTAAAAATAACGATATAAGAAGATGCATCAATTTCAAATTCACATTGAAATATAAACAAATAAGTTCCAAGAACAATAATATGTTTCAGTCCCTGGTCGCGAGCGACAATTGTAATGTATTTTTTGGTTGAATTTTCAATTATTGGGGAGTTTTTATAAACGGTAAGTGAAAGGAAATATTTAAATAAAATAAAGGGGCAAATATCAGTCCCACTAAAGGGAAACTGAGGGGTAAATCGGACGCCAGGCTATTTTTATTAAGTATCTGGAATAGCCAAACCGGAAGGAGATGGTGATGGACTTTTTTAATCTAGGGCGGGGACTCTGAAAAAAAGCTAAATTAAATTAATAACATGCTCACCGTAAAGAGGCGGTCGAAAGCGGGTTCGAAGCAAATAATTCGAGTCACATACTCTGTTCTTGGAATTAAAACTAAGGAACCCTATCTAAACATTTGTCTTTCTGACTTAAGGTTAAATTACAAACATGCTTATCGCTAAAGCAGCATAGACATTAGCTGATGAAAGCCTTATTTCTAAATTATAATTTTCTGTAATAACACTACTTTCACTAAAATGTCTGAAATTGTTCAATCCTGAAGCAAATAATTAAAGTTTACTGACCGCGTGCGAAGATGAAGGTTATAAGCTCTCAAAAAGTTACGTGCACATCACTTCACCACTTTCACAGCCAGGAAAGCGTCTCCAGCATCAAGATGGCAGCAAGATCATGGATGCAAAATCGATATTGGAATCGATTGGAAGATTCTAGAAGAAAAATCCAAAAATAAAACCCCAAAAAAATCGCCCAGAGGCTAGAAAGAAAACCTCCAGTTAGCATACAAAACAAACAAAATAACAGCAAAGGAAATAAAAAGAAACAGCAAAGCACACTTACCGATTTGGTTAAGTAAAATTCAGTCACATTTTATGTGTTTAAAATAAGCAAAAAGTGTTGCAAAACTTTAAATTAAATATTTTCCCATAAGGGGATGCGTTTGGCGTTTTCAGCCCCACATTTTTGAAGCGGTGTCGCTTCGGATTAAACCGAGAAAAAAAGATTTTATTTTCACGCCATATTTATAGGACGAAGAGTTAGAAGGAAGTGTCCAAGAAAAAGATGGCTGCAACTCCAAAACAAAACGCCGGAACCATAGAGTGCATAATACTCTATAAAAATATTAAAGTCAATAAATTTGTATATTTGTAAGTTGGCTAACCTGACTATAATAGGATAAATGTATCGATCCTAATCAATTCCCTTTATGCAAAAGAAAACATTAATTTTGTCTGTGGCATAGACCACAGAGTCTAATATCAACAGAAGTAGTAAAAAAAGTTGTTTTCACAACGCTACAATATGTGGAAGGAGATTAATGCTAACCATATCGATGTACATGGGCACACATTGGAGAGAGTTGCCCACCTTGGTCATACAGTGACCCTCGGAAGAGACGGACAAGATAAAAAAGTCGAACGTCGCATTGGCTTGGGATGGAGGCGTTTGGTAGGCTGTCTGATGTGTTACAGGGAGATATACCTCTTAACCTGAAGCGTAGAGCCTTTGAACAATGTGTCCTGCCCGTGTTGGTGTATGGAGCCAAGACCTGGAAGTTCACACAGCAGGGCGTCCATAAGTTACAGGTGGACATGGAGTGGTCTATGCTGGAGATTTCCCTCTGCGACAGAATAAGAAACACGGAAATCCGGAGGCGTACTGGAGTTACCGACTTAGCCGTGACGCTAACCAACCAAAAATGGACTTGGGCGGGCCACATGCCGCACAAATGACAGCAGATGGGCAAGCTGGTACTTGAATGAAGACCCAGAGCTGATCGTAGGAATGTTAGCAGACAACTAATGCGGTGGAGCGATGACCTTGTGAGGACCGGGGAATGAACTGTATGCAGAAAACTCTAGATCGAAGTAGACGGCGCACATTGCAAAAAGCCTACACTCAGCATTGGGTGGCACCGGGCTGAAGAAGAAGAAAAAGAAGAAATATGCAAATCGATGTAGCTGTGTTTATAATATTTGATGAATTCCCGCAAATTCTCCAGGATCCCATCATCAGATCCTGATTTAATGACAATAAACGATTACCAACTTGAAGGTATGCCCTTTCAAACAGACAAGGAATTTTTCAAATCAGCTCAGCCGTCTTCGTGCCGTTGGCGTCGGTGTCGTTTGGCTGGCACTGACTCCAAAAGGTAAATAAAATTTATGGAATTGTTTGGATAAATTTGATTTTATGATTTGATCGGAAATTGGATGTAGATGGTAGGTACTTAACGGTTTATTTTTTGCTTTTTAGTGTTTTGGTTGTTTTTTGAATGCGGTTTTATTTATTTAAAATAATAATTTCTAGCTTTTTAGTGAGTCAATTGCTAACCACCGTTTACAAAATATTGCTTTTCCCAACGCTGGGACGTTAATTATTGAGGAGTTCTTCCGGCACTTCACCATCAGCTCCACTTCACCATATGCTTTGCGACGAGTATAAATTGCTTAGCAAATATAATGAAATAACCGTATCGCCACCTCTGAAATACTTATTATTGAGTAGTTCCGGTGGCCGTCTGTGGTATTCATCATCAGTTTCATTTCAGCAAATGATGTTTTTCGAAAGTAAAAGGACGAGTAACTTTAACAAATATCCAAACTGCTATAGGTATGGATATAATTTTTGAAGAGTTCCCTCGATTTCTCCAGGACCCCACCATCAGATTGTGATTTGATGACAATGAACCCAATTTGAAAGCATACCCTTTAAAACCAAAAAAGAATTTTGCAAATCGGTCAAGCCGTTTTTGAGTAATCGGGAAACATATATTTTAAAAAAATTAAAAAAGATTTTGACGAATTGAGAAACTCCTTCTTTTGAAATCGGTTAAAAAGAGAAAATCTATAGATGACTCGTCAGTAATATCCGTGTTGCTCCAACGACGCCCTGTCTGCCTTTCACTAGCACAGAATATATAATACAATATATATAAATTTATAAAACTGGACTACATAGATAAAAAAAAGCAGTCGAATTAAGAACATTCCCCTTTTTTTTGAAGTCGGTTAAAAACATCAGTTCATTACAGCGAAGTACATTATCGCTTCGCTAAGAAGAAATCATACCATACAAACCTACTTAACCGAACGAAAGCACCGCGCGTGTTCGTTTGTAGTTAATACCCGACCGAAACGGACCGAATGCCGCCCCGCCCGCGCCCCACCACAAGTTGCCGCTGCGCCCCGCACGCGCTGTAACTTATTATTATATAGATTTAACCTATTAAAAATAAATACTTGAATGTACGAAAGATATACGTACCTATAATACCTGAATTTAAATACTTGGCCATAAAAATGTGTGATCGTCTAGTTAAATGGAAGGACCCTTTTTTCGTTGTGTAATTTTTATTTATACCGTTAAGTAAACATTTGGCTTAAGTTAATTAAATTCTTAAAATTAAATTAGTCAGTTGAACATAATAATATTAGTGCAGTGAAACATACAGTTTAAGAGTAAGACTAGAAGATATCCCTAACAACTCCCCTACCGGTCGGCCTGGTACAGTCAAAAATCAGTTTGCGTATTCAGCAAGTGTTTGAAATTTGACCTTTACAAAGTGTAAAATTAAACCCAAACTGAAGTTTGCCTTTGGATGGGGTCTGGCCAGAAAACAAAATAATCCTATAAAATATAGAATTAATTCGATTCAAACCATCACTGTCATTCCAAACAATCTGAAACAAAATCCAGTCATTCTGTGGTGGTGGGGAATTTAAGTGCTCCCCTACCGAGGGACCCGCTTTCCCGCGTACGTCGTTAGGTTTATTCCTTGAGATTGCAACCCCAGGTATTCGACCTGTAGGCACGATGTCAAGGAATAGAGCACGCACGGCTTTACTGAATCGTCCGTCAACAATATGAAAAGTCGTACGTACTATCGACCGGCCGTAGGCCCCGGGGCCCCGTCCGAATTCAAATAGACCTGACTTTAAACTTGGCCGTAGGCGACTCGGACAAAAGATAAGATAAAAAAAAATAGGATTTTGATAAGCAGAAACACATTCATACTTTATCTATCTAATACCGAAAAAAAAACGCCGCTCTGGTCACAGTTGAAGCACGCCACAATCAATCTGGTCACAATCAAATTCTAAACGACAATTAAGACACTATAATTTCTATTTTCGTTTGAGTATTCAATTACGTATTATAATGTTTCACTTCGATTCGGTACAGTTTGCTTTTGATTTGGTTAGCTTTTGAACACATAAAATTTAAAATGCTATATAATGAATGACAACACAAAGAAAAATTAGGGTAATGGCAGGGTTCGAACCTGCAACATCAGCATTCCGTGCCTTGCGTATTCCAGTTTCCGCCACATTGCCGCTGCCATACCCTGCGAATTTTTCAATGTGTTTCGTCTTTTACGGTCATTATTGATATTTTTTTCTTTGGGAAAACTACCCTCGGTGTCATCTATGAGAAACTTAATCAAGTTATCTCATTCAACTTGGTCATTTATGAATGCCCGTTAGCAGACGAGAGATGACGCCATTTGTTGTTAAATTATTGTAATCGAAATTATTTATTTTTTAAATTTTTTCGATTTTACTTTTTGTATTCTTTTTACATTCAAATTAAATTTCAAATGCTATATAATGAATGACAACACAAAAAAAAATAGGGTAATGGCAGGGTTCGAACCTGCAACATCAGCATTCCGTGCCTTGCGTATTCCAGTTCGAACCCTGCCATTACCCTAATTTTTCAAAATGAAGGAATTTAAAAATGAAACACCGTTTATATTATATTCCCTATTGAAAGCAAACCAATTTCGATCTTACAAAATACAAAAATGATCATCAAAAATGTAACGTCATATATTTTATTTTTATTTTATTTATATTTAGGACAACAACAGCCACAAATATACAATGTTACATTTTTTTAAATATCCTCTAGGGCCATTAACAGTTATCCATTGATTATTTACATTTTATCGATATAGTGAAAAGTGTCCAAATCAGGCAAAGACCGGCAAAGAGAATACTTAGATATTGCAATACAATGCCACCGACTCAAACACCAAACACAACGCGTCGCAGCGCCGACGACAACAGGGCGCAACCCAAGCCGCGGCCCTGTCCCGCCGGAGGGACGACACGATGACACTGACAGTGTTGCATAAACAGTAGATTTAATGAACTAAATAACGAAATCAGATGTAACTATTATAACATTGTAACCCGAGTATCATGGAGTTGCGATAAAATTAAGTGTTTTAAAACTAATTACTGCTAATCACAATAAAATTAACCGTGTGGTGAGGTCTGCACCCCATCACAATCAAAACCCAAAAATTATAGATATAGGTACCGCCCTAGGCACCACAATATAAGTTATAAATTTACTGCCAGCCCATAGTTCATACACTAAACTTGTTATAAAAGTATAAGCATATTAAATTACCCAACGATTGTTTTCATTTTTTGTCCAGTGGGCGTCCACGAGCAGGAATTATTCTTTGAATAACACTGAAAAAATATCCTTCTTAAATTTATTTTTTGATCCTACGAAAGGGTCCGTGGTATTAAATTCACGGTTATACAGGCGAGGAATACGGGATAGTACGGAATTCGCGCCATAGTTAGTGCGATGGAATGGAACTTGGAATAGAGTGGTGTGTCTCGTACGGCGTCTGGGAACGCACAAAGATAGGCCGGAAAGAAGTTCAGGGCAGTCGACACCACCACGAACAATGTCAAAAAGTAGGCTCATGTCAGCCATTTTACGTCGGTCTTCAAGTGTGGGAAGATTATACTCTCGGCAGTTGTTAGAATAGGTGGCAGATGATTTTTTAAATTTAAAATTTAAAATTTAAATGAGCTAAGAACTTTTTTTGGATTCTTTCAATACGGCTTTTATGAATAGCATAACAGGGTGACCATATAGGAGAGGCATATTCAAGAGTACATCTAACGTATGCATAATATACTATTTTCAAACTTAATAAACTTTGAAAGGGTTTGCAAGTTCTCATTACGAAACCGAGATTGCGAAAAGATCTATTTACCACATGGTCTACGTAATCCCTCATGGTCATCTTAGCGTCAAACATCACCCCCAGGTCCCGCACAACCTCCACCCTCTCTACTGCCACATCGTGAAAGTTATACACAAATTTAAATGGATTAGTACTACGAGTAAAACTAATGCACTGACATTTACTAGTGCTAATTGTGATCTTGTTGAGTGAATAATATTCATATAGATTATTTAGATCCTTTTGCAATAGTTCGCAGTCGGCAAATGACTTAATCCGCATGAATACTTTTTTGTCATCTGCATACAACAAATGGCGAGCGTTGTCAAAACATGTACCTATATCATATATATATGCGTTATAGAAAAGTGGTCCAAGATGTGAGCCCTGAGGGACGCCAGATGGTATACAAACGTAATCAGATCGAAAACCACCAAGAACCACTGCCTGAGAGCGATTGGTGAGGTAAGAAGCGATCCATCTTAGTAAGTCTCCGTGGATTCCTAGTGTCCCCAGCTTGCCGAGAAGGATGACGTGATCCACTCGGTCAAATGCTTTTTCAAAGTCCGTATAGACCACATCAACCTGCCCCCCACCCTCCATTTCACCAAGAACAAAATTAGAAAAACAGGCTAAGTTAGAGACAGTGGAGCGTCTCTTTAAGAAACCGTGTTGCTTATCAGAAATGCCTTGACTTACGACAGGATAAATATGATCAAAGACAATTGATTCAAAAAGCTTGCCAATAGTATTGAGTATAGAAATGGGACGATAGTTGTCTATTCTCGTTCTTGATCCCTTTTTATGAATTGGAATGATGTGGGCCTTTTTCCAAATAGAAGGGAAAGTACAATCTTTTAATGAGTGGTGAAAGAGGATGGCCAGAGGCAAAGCAAGGGTTTCGGCACAACAGGACAAGAAAATTGGAGGAATGCCATCCCAGCCGGGTCCCTTGGATTTATCCAAGGCCTTCAAGAACTTCAGAACCATGGCGCTTGTTACATTTATATTGGATAATACATCTCCATTGCTACTATGTTGAGCGCTGTTAGGAGTATATGAAGTAGGGGAAGTATTGACGAAAACACTTTCAAAAAACATATTAAAAGCGTTGCAAATGTCTTTACCGTTATTATAACTATTGTTGTTTAGAGTGAAACAGTTTGGATAGTTTGAACCCCCACGCTTAGATTTTACGTATTTCCAGAAAACTTTAGGCGAATGTCTTATATTGGATTCCGCATTACGAGTGAAACGTTCGAAGCACTGCTCTTGTACGTGATTCTGTCTGGCTCTCAGCATCGAAAACGCGTCGTAGTCGCGAGGATTGCCGAATCTTTTCCATTTACGATGCATTTTGGATTTTTCACGCAGTATTTTAATGAGCGCGGAACTGTACCATACAGGATAGAAATCATTTTTTGGATAACATAAAGGGACATATAACGCAAAACACTCATTAAGTTTGTTATAGAAAACATCAACAGCTATATCAATATTGTCCGTCTTTAATAAGCTCGGCCATTCAACCTGCTGTAAAAATAAGTTAATTTTGTCATAGTCACACTTGTGAAAATTAAAACGATATTCGATTTTAGGGGTGTTATGTATAAATCCACCAAATCAACAGTGAATGAGGGATGATAAACATCTAGCCTAGAGATCGGATGGCATTGTGTAACAGTCAGTGGACGATTACTGAAACATAGGTCCAATATATTATTACATGAGTTAGGAATAAAATTAAATTGGGTAAGCCCGAGGTACTGCAAGTCATCCATGAATGCCAGCGCAGCATTCTGATAGTCTGTTTTACCCTGACTCAATAGTGTATAGTTTCGATCATTACGCCAGGAGATGCAAGGTAGATTAAAATCACCCAATAATAAATAATTATGAAATGGGTGCGTTTCGAGCATATGCGACATGTTACTTTTTACTTCGTCCAAGGTAAACGGCAATTTGTCTTCATCGGGCGTTAAATAAGCCACTGCTACAACTAAGGCGGTCGATGTGCCGAGAGCACGGGCGGGTATTGTTAGGCATAGCGACTCGATGCCCGAGCATGACCACTCGCGGTTCACGGTGGCGCATAGGCCGCGCCGTGCGCATATCATTACACCGCCGCCCGTACATTTGTTCGTGAGTCGAAGGTTCCTATCGCATCGAAATACGTCGTATCTAAAATCACACAGTTCCGAGTCCAGAATATCGCTTTGTAACCAAGTTTCAGTTAGAAATATTAAATCATAATCCTTAAGAAGAATATTGTTGTAAATTTCCAAACACTTCGTTCGGAGCCCACGGACATTTTGGTAATAAATGTTTAATTTAGCGTGCATATTTACCATGTTAGCCATTTATAAAAGTAATCATAACAATTATAATTATTATTTTAATCTTAAAATAGAAAGGCAAAAGTCGTGGCACAATATTTGTATATTTGGGATGGTGGGTGGAACAATAGGTAATTCGACCGATACGTAAGAACAGATTAATTACGATTCGTTTAAATATCAATTCAGCATAAGAATGTAGTTTGGATATAGATGACATTCTCCCGTCCACCTTCACAACCCCACACAATTCTGTAACATTGTTTCCTGATGTAATCTCTATTCCCTGCCGCATATAATTGCTTTTACAATGAAACATGTAACAGAGATGCGAGGCTAAAAAGGAAGACGTTTGATACGATAATATACAAGTATTTATAATGAAATTTATATAAATCACAGCATATTCCGCTGCATAAGTGTGATGATCACTATGGGCCAGCTCAGTCAATATATGTACATAGTGTGAAAATGATATGAAAAAAATATAAGATAACCAAAACGTAATGACTTCTTTATGCTTAATTTCCAAAAGTCCACACACAGGCAGTACAAAGGTTTCGTATTTTTTTGTTTTATTAAGGGCTATTATAAATTTACAAAATAAGGTGTCCACTTGCAACTTAACGAAAACATAATTATAATAGGGCTTCAGCATTAGGTAAAACTTAATGAAAATTAATAACAATGGCAGAGGTACCTGTACCAGCCAAAAATGTAAAAATAACGGGCTACGTAGATTTAACATAATTACATTAACTCTAAAGACAAGTCATTTTATTTTTTTTAAGTCGCTTACGTCTCTTACGTATATAATGGTCGAAGTGTCAGTTTTTCTAGCGAAAATCTTGCAGTCTCTGACCCAGACGTGCTCATAACTTGCCGCATCAGCCGCAATTTTAGTTTCCTTGCGAAGTTTTTTGTAAAATGGGATCAGATGCTCGTTCACATAAATTTTTACTGGTTCCCCAGGCAAACCGATGTCTGAAGAAGTAACTCCCTTTTTTTTACGGATGCCGAACAGAATGCTGTCTTTGATGAACAGGGACGTCAACTGCACAACAATGTTTCGCGGCTTTCCAGGTACTTTCACTCGGGGCTGCACACGGTTGACGTGGTTGATGTTGTCGGCGGTGATGACCACACCGACGGCTTTGGCAATATTAAGGACGTATTCAGATAGTTTTTCCTTTTTATTTTCCGTTATTCCAGAGATTTCTAAGTTGAAGAGGCGTTCCCGCTGTTGTAGGACATAATTTTCGATTTGCAAGTTATCATGTGCAATTTTTAAACTGGAAATACCATGTTCAAGTACATCGATGCGATTAATGCCTACTTCAAGTGTCTCGACTCGGGAATTCAAATCGTCCTGCCTCTGCGAATGGAAATTAAAAGCTTCCTTGAAGTCGGCTAAATCAGCCTTAAAGTTGTTGTGTTCCTGGATAAGGTTATCAGTAGTGGATCTCATACTTATCACCTGTTCTTTGATGTCAGAGACATCCGACTTCATACCATGTATTCATACCACATATACAGACAAACATACACATACCGAATAACGCCGCGTTTTACTGTTGACATTAAGGAACCCTAACAAACTCTGATGACCACTTGAAATGTGTTTGAACGCTGCCCTTATGCGAGAGTGAAAAGAAAAGGTCATAAACTATCTGAATTTATTGCCTGTGAATTCTTAAGTTTCAAAATAATAGACGGCACTTGTGCGCACATGTAAACCAAAAGAATGTAAAAAAGGCCCTACTTACTATTTGTTGTGTATCTAAAATTAGCAGTCTAGTACATATATAATTTTAAACTTAATATTAAATATACTTTATAAACTAATCTAATATAACATCGGCTACAGCGCCGACTCGCTTCGACCGCTGACTTTTTTTGTCTTTTATTTTCATTAATAATTCATGTACGAAAATGACACAAATTCACACTGTCCATCTTTTATGTATTTATGATATTGGATATGTAAACTCTAATGATTGTATTTTTTTTTTAAGTATTTATAGCTTGGAGAAACAAAAAAATCAGAAATATTAAAAGTTAATGTTTTAATTTGGCACAAATTTATTTAATAGAGATATTTAAGTGATCTGAGGTATATGGTACTAGTTTTTGGAATTGTAATTTATTTTTGTCGAAGTTCTTAATATACTGACTCCAAGATAGATTCCGCTCGACGAAGATGACACAAACTAGGTTTGTACGCTAGACAGGCTATTTAATATAAAAAAAACAATTAAATCTTTTAACTTTAAATCAATTTTGTCAGTTTTGATTTGAATTATTTATATCCACCACAAATAATCAAATTTCTAAAAATGCATAGGCGGGACACAAAAATGCAATAACATTTTGTTTATATGCAAATGTATCCACAGACAAGATTTTATCAAACATTAGAATTCTTGAAGGTTTTGACCTCAAAATAACTCAGCGCTAAGGGTCAAGCAAGAACTATAGCACAAGAAAACCCGTTGGCGCCACTGTTACCCGGTCAGGTACAGAAGTTCGCCCTAGGGGATTTTCGAGTGAAACAAGAATTATAACAATAGGTTTTTATTAAATAAAAGCTCCCTAGGACGACTAGAGTCTCTAGGTCGTAAGTTCGTAATTCTTGTGCCTAATTCCGAACTTGAGTCAATTAACGTGATCGCTCGCACTCCCCTGGCCGTGACCCGACGTGGAGCAGCGTAGGCTTGAGGTTCGGCAGGTCTCCGTAGGCTGCAAGGGCGTAGAAGGCTCGGCAAGGGTACGGTTGTCCAAGTAACCGGCTGGTAGCAGCTCGGTCAGGGTACAGTGTCCAAGTAACCGGCAAGAGGTGCCCTGCAGGTGGCTCGAGGATATGCGAAGCTTGGGGTTCGTTAGACCGTGGGTAATTTGGTGAACGTCAGCCCGTAGGTAAAATAAACGCTGGCTTTAGTAGCGCCGTCTAGTGTGGCTCGTAGTAATGTAGCACAGCGTAACACCCACCAGATGCCAGTAACGCCTAGCCTTCCCCCCAGACATGTGAGGCTTAGCCTGCGACGAGTAGGGGAGCACCCATCCCCTACCCGCAAGCCAACCTTTTTTTTTTTATATACGTGGGGAATCCTCATGGATACTCGCTGTCCCGGGTAGGACAGCGAGTTATGTCGGACTTTTACCGACTAAACCCCACAGTGTTCCATCTTACCGTTTATAGGGGTTACGGAATCGGTTGCCCTCTACCCGCAGACCCTACGACACGGACGCCCGCTTGCCACTTGGCACGCGAACCCACCTGCGTGGCCCTTGCCACTGGTGCGCCTAGGGGGGCGGCTTCCGGGAACACTTGGAAGCCGCCATACCCTCTTGGGACCTGCTATAAGCGGCGGGTAGTCCCCGACCCGCCGCCTATAAGTCCCTTTTACGGCGGCAAAAGGCGCATTTCTGCGCGGCGCCTCTGCCGGCCTCTCCTTCGGCGGCACGGATCAGCGAGACTGTTGTACTCCCTAATACGCTCCGCTGCCTCCTTCTGCGACATCGCGACTTCGCAGAAGGAGCTCACCGCCTTCCACGATCTCTCCGTCTCGACCATAGCCTTGACTATGGCCGAGAGTGAGAGATCATGCCCTACAACCGCGACCATTGCCGCCCGCTCGTCTGCCCATTCTGGGCAGTCCTCCAGCGTGTGTTGTGCCGTGTCTTCGACACAACCACACTGATGACAGACAGGGGTCGGCTCCCTACCAGCGATTTTGAACAGGTATCTCCCAAAGCATCCGTGCCCCGAGAGAACCTGCACAAGTCGATAAGAGAGCGACCCCTTCCGCCTCTCCACCCAGTCATCCAAGACCGGCCGTATGGCCTCAATGGTTCTGAGACCAGCTGTCGGCTCCTCCAAACGCCTTTGCCACTTCCGGAAGACCTCCTGCTGGGACTCACGTCTCCAGCTTTTGACTTCCTCCGGATGCGGTTCGAAACCGCGTCCCCTCGCCTCAGCTCTTCGGGTGTAAACGGCCCTCAGAACTTCCGCTTCTAAATCCCAAGGAGGGGTGGCCGCCATTACGCACGCTGCCTCATAAGAGACGGTCCGGTACGCCCGCGCCACTCTGATAGCCATGACCCGCTGCGGTCTCCGCAATAGGGTCCTATTTTGGGCATTCAGAGCTTCGGCCCATATGGGGGCCCCGTAGAGGGCCATGGACCGGACTACCCCCGCAAAGAGGCGACGACATCCCACTTCCGGTCCATTTAGATTCGGAAGCAGCCGGCTAAGAACCGCATCCGTTCCCATCAACTTTGACGTCAACGCCGCGAAGTGCTCCCGAAACTTCCATCGGCCGTCCAGGGTGAGGCCCAAGTACCTCATCCTCGACCCGATTTCGATTTCAGTGCCACCTACTAAGAGGTGCGCCCCGACCGGTGGTGCATTGCGAGGCCCGTGAAAACATAGAGCCTCGGATTTGCTTAGAGCTACCTCCAGTCCCAGACGACGATCCTGTCCACTACTTCGGCGACGCCCGCCGTGGCCAGAATTGTTGCCTCTCTGTGGTTGGTACCACGGGCTATCACCAGCGTGTCGTCGGCGTAACAAACAACGCCAACTCCAGGCAACAGACGCCCACGCAGTACCCAGTCGTACCCGATGTTCCACAGGAGCGGTCCGAGAACCGATCCCTGTGGAACGCCGCACGACACTTCACGTCTCCCCCAGGACTCTCTGCCGGGGAAAATCACCTCACGCCCGGATAGGTAGGTTGTCACAACCTTCTGCAAGTTGTAACACTTGGCAGTGTACATGTCTAGCACTCACCTTGTTTCTTGAATAATGAGTTCCGGCAAAACATTAACGGAGACATCTCATACATATTGTTTGGTCTTTTCCAATGACATACGGACAATATCAGCCTTAATACTTATGTTTCCATACTTGTTCTTTCAGTATTTACACACATATATCTTTGAAGTAACTTAGTTGCTTAGTAAAACTTAATATTAGTTCGAATGGAGAAACTGTTGACCCAATTCGATCTATAATTGATTGATTGTTTGGCATTGTGACACTGACAGCTACGGTGCGTTTCGTTCCTGCTGCACAACCTTGTATCCGTGTAGTTTCTCGGCATTAAATAATTAAAATTTGGTATTTTAACTACGAAAAGCTTATAATAGACAAAAGTATAGTCCTCTCCAGTCTAACTAGACATTGTTACACCCTAAAAGGTATTAAATTTAAATAATAAATTCACCTCTTGTTATATTTAGCATAAACAAAACACGTTCCAATACTTCGTCGATTTGCCTACGCCTGTCAGCGAGTGTGGTTTGTTTATATGGAAAATTAATCTTAATACATACTAGTATTCCCTAAATTGAGGAAAAGGAGTGGTTTCGTCTTTTCGTTGAATAAGGTCCTCTTATAAGATCTTCTTATGGAATTAAATTAATTTTAATTTCATCTTTTCACTTGACTTTCCCTGTCCTATGTGACGGAGATAGTGTTTCGAATTTGCCATGATCAAGCAAGTTCGATGACTTCCTAAGGTTATTCACTTCACGGTCACGGTCCCATTATGTGAACACCGAACAACATCCTTTCGGTCTTATTAAATGCCAGGATGGGTAAGAACCTTCGCCGTTGCTTAATTTCTGTTGATCTTACGTTTCCGCGCTAACCGAAGTGTTTCTTTTCAGTGCTCCGCACCAACCTTGTTCTAACTTAAAATCAATTAAATCAAAATTAGTTAAGACGACGCTTCCCACACATTCATCCACCGGTAAGCATACCTTGGTGTTTCTTCGCCAATGAGCTATACAGCCTCAATGTTTAGTTTAGTCTGATTTTTTTTTCTAAATTGTGTTGTGATTTTTAGCACCAATCTACACAAATCAACTTTAATGTCCTACCCGGTTTACTAATGCCGTAATACGCTGCCGCTCCGCATCTTGCTGTCTAAACCCCCAATTACGGGTAAGTTTCTATATTTTTTCAACATTTGAACTCGCCGTCACTTTCACTTTCTTCATGATAAACTCTAATACTGTGAATCTCTTGTTCACAGGGGAGTTTAGAGCGGTCTAAGTTTAGAGCGGTCTGAGTTTAGAGCGGTCTAAGTTTAGAGCGGTCTGAGTTTAGAGCGGTCTGAGTGTAGAATTTACTTTCCTCGAGTTTAGAACGTCCTACCAAATGTACTCTTCGCGAGTGTAAAGCGGTTTGAGTTTGGAACGGCCTTGGTTTGATCCGGCTTCCAATAACTTAATATTATCTTCATCTCGGAACCACTACTGTTCGTATGGTAACTTCATATGGAACTCATTACAAGTAAGGCAGAACAATTTATAATTTTAAAGCGTTCACGGTGATTTCAACTAATTTACACTAGGGTAAATGCTCCGTTTCACTCTATGTTCCTACCCAGTTAATTCTCAAGAAAACCATATATAAGCTTGTTCGATGACTTTTACCTAGTATCACTGCCTGTAATAATTTCACTTCTAGAAGCATTCTTTCTTTGCTGATAATCTGCTAGCACTTTTAATTATTACATTTAAATGGAGTGAATTAGCCTTTCTGCTTCACCTAATAGCTGTTAAATATTACTGACTTTTACTGTTAAAAAAAATAGGAAGGGTAGTTTTACTTTCTGGAAGCTGACCTTCAAATACTTGTTTAAAAATATATAATTGCCTAACTACACTGTATTTTGATAGGAGTTGAGGAATATTAACACAAAGTGTATATGTATTAATATAAGAACTACAGTAATCTTGTAAATTAGTGGTGGACTTTTAAAATAAAGCTGTTGTTACTAAATGTAATATGTATTTAATTTCAACCACATCATTCGTTTGTCGATGAAAGTATCTGGCGCCTAGATAAATAAATTCGATACTTTTATTGCTCTGGGAATAAGCCGACCTACACCCTGTAAACTAGTCTCTTTCCTTGTAGCCGAGCACTACTTAATATATTTCATAATATACCTACTATGGTACATTACAAAGTAAAGTGGCACCCCGTGATATCGGAGCGCCTCCTTTATGCATTCCCATGGCAGGGTGTTAAAAGCATTCGCGATGTCTAAAGACACCGCCAATACCACCCCACCACGGGACGTGGCCTCTTCTGATAGGGCCCTCACTCGTGCAATAGCATCTAGAGTGGACCTGCCCCTTCGAAAGCCAAACTGAACATCTGCCAGGTTTGGACCTATCTCTTCGAGGTGGTCGATGAGGCGGGCTGCAACTACGCGCTCAAAAAGCTTGCCCGCCTCATCGAGCAGCACTATTGGGCGGTACGCTGAAGCCGAATCTGCCGGTCGTCTCTCTTTCCTCAGCAGAACCAGCCTTCCCACCTTCCACTGACTCGGAAATATTCCCTCCCTCAGGCACGCAGTCAGGAGTGCCCGAAACCGGGCATCCAATTCCCCGTACTTGAGGGCGAGAACCCATGCGCGTCCGGGAATCCCGTCTGGGCCAGGGGCCGTTTTCTTGGCTTGGCAAGTTGGGTGTAGCACGGCTGCACCCAACTTGCCCGCCGACACTTCTGGGATGTTTCCATCCACGATGGGGCTTTCACGTGCGACTGGCGGCACCATCACCGGCGGAGTGTGACCGAATCTCCTGGGGAACAGGGCGTCCACCACCCGGCTTAGAACTTCGGTTGGCATCGAAGTCGTCAGCGGCGGGGTCCAGGTGCGGAGTCTGCTCATGACGAGCCTGTAAGGCCGCCCCCATGGGTCGTTTTCCAAGCTTGACAGAAGCTCGTTCCAGCTGGCCTCTTTCGCCTCGCGAATGGCTATTTTAAGCGCCAACTTGGCCTCTTTGTACGCGGTATAGAGTCCAGACTCCACATCCTCGTCCCGCCGCCGCCGTCGCCGGTAGTGAGAATACTGGCTTCTTTGCATAGCGCACGTTGAGCGTAGGTGCGCCAGCTCTGCGGACCACCAGTACACCTGTTTCCGAGGAGGAACTGGTCTTACGCGCGGCATTGCGACGTCGCATACGTGCGACATGGCATCGCGGAACCACCCAGCCTCCCGTTCTTTTTCGACCAGATCTGCCGTGGGGGACCAAGCCTCGACCAAGGACGCTTCCACGAGTGCATCTCCGTCCAGCCGTTTAAGTACCCACTTAGGACCCAGTTACCCGCAAGCCAACCTAACCTAACCTAACCTAACCTAACCTAACCTAACCTAACCTAACTACACACGCGCTCCATCCGCCACCCCGAGTGACACGTTTTTGTATCGCTCCGCACTAGAAAAATCGAAAAAGTGGGTTTTTCTCAACCGATTTTGGCGTGCCTTACACCAAAAGTTGCGCGCTGACCCCGCGCATACGGCCGTGAAGTGCTTTTAAGTGAAAGTGTAAGAGAAAGTGAGATAGTGACTCGTGGAGTGAAATTTTTGAGGTTAAATGAAAATTTTCAACCTTTGGAGGCGTGCGGCGACCGATTAGTCGCTGCAACCCATAGGTTGCGATACATCACCGAAAGCATCCCCGCGAGCTCTACACACCGAGCCCCCTGCCGGATTTTTCCGGCTTTTCCTCGCGGAGGAAAACGCAGAAAAACAAAAACCACGTGGCGGCGTGGTCGGAGTTCCAGCTGTACTAGGACCACCAAACTTCTAACATATCAGCCTCCACACCAGTGTAGTCTGGAACCGTGAGCAAAAAATTTCTTCTAGTTTCTGAGAAAAACAATTTTTTCAAGTCTGTACAATTAAACAAAATGGCCGACAAAAACCAAATTTTTTGATTTAAGCGCTAGAGGACTCGCGTTTGGGCTTTTTTGGGTCGAAGGCTGCGTTCCAAAAGTATCGGCAGCATAAAATTTTAATCTTTTCCGATATTTCCGGAATTATCCGTAAAAATACTAAAAATTCAGTAACTTCGTAACCGTATGTTCGAAAATTTCGGAAAAAATCTTAAAATTTAGAGTAAATAACAAGCTACAATTTGCAGTTTGAAAAAATAAAAATGTCAAAGTTCCCGATTGAAATTTTCACAAAAAACAAAATTTTCAGAGTTTTTCAGTTTTTGTTCACAATTTCAACGTAAACATTTTGAAAATTTAACGATGTGTTCTTCACTGTAGCGCGCAATCAGTACATAAAACAGAACCCGCGCGCCACATACAGCTTTATAATTATAATGGTTCAAAGTATGGGTTTTATAACTGCCACAGATGAAAAACCATGTTACATAAACATTTTTTGCTCGGTTCCAGACTACACTGGTGTTGAGGCTGATATGTTAGAAGTTTGGTGGTCCTAGTGCAGCTGGAACTCCGACTACCCAACTACCTACGTGCTACCCAACTACCTACGGGCTCACGTTCACCAAATTACCTACGGTCTAACGAACCCCAAGCTTAGCATATCCTCGAGCCACCTGCAGGGCACCTCTTGCCGGTTACTTGGACACTGTACCCTGACCGAGCTGCTACCAGCCGGTTACTTGGACAACCGTACCCTTGCCGAGCCTTCCGGCCTTCCGGTCCATGGCCCTCTACGGGGCCCCCATATGGGCCGAAGCTCTGAATGCCCAAAATAGGACCCTATTGCGGAGACCGCAGCGGGTCATGGCTATCAGAGTGGCGCGGGCGTACCGGACCGTCTCTTATGAGGCAGCGTGCGTAATGGCGGCCACCCCTCCTTGGGATTTAGAAGCGGAAGTTCTGAGGGCCGTTTACACCCGAAGAGCTGAGGCGAGGGGACGCGGTTTCGAACCGCATCCGGAGGAAGTCAAAAGCTGGAGACGTGAGTCCCAGCAGGAGGTCTTCCGGAAGTGGCAAAGGCGTTTGGAGGAGCCGACAGCTGGTCTCAGAACCATTGAGGCCATACGGCCGGTCTTGGATGACTGGGTGGAGAGGCGGAAGGGGTCGCTCTCTTATCGACTTGTGCAGGTTCTCTCGGGGCACGGATGCTTTGGGAGATACCTGTTCAAAATCGCTGGTAGGGAGCCGACCCCTGTCTGTCATCAGTGTGGTTGTGTCGAAGACACGGCACAACACACGCTGGAGGACTGCCCAGAATGGGCAGACGAGCGGGCGGCAATGGTCGCGGTTGTAGGGCATGATCTCTCACTCTCGGCCATAGTCAAGGCTATGGTCGAGACGGAGAGATCGTGGAAGGCGGTGAGCTCCTTCTGCGAAGTCGCGATGTCGCAGAAGGAGGCAGCGGAGCGTATTAGGGAGTACAACAGTCTCGCTGATCCGTGCCGCCGAAGGAGAGGCCGGCAGAGGCGCCGCGCAGAAATGCGCCTTTTGCCGCCGTAAAAGGGACTTATAGGCGGCGGGTCGGGGACTACCCGCCGCTTATAGCAGGTCCCAAGAGGGTATGGCGGCTTCCAAGTGTTCCCGGAAGCCGCCCCCCTAGGCGCACCAGTGGCAAGGGCCACGCAGGTGGGTTCGCGTGCCAAGTGGCAAGCGGGCGTCCGTGTCGTAGGGTCTGCGGGTAGAGGGCAACCGATTCCGTAACCCCTATAAACGGTAAGATGGAACACTGTGGGGTTTAGTCGGTAAAAGTCCGACATAACTCGCTGTCCTACCCGGGACAGCGAGTATCCATGAGGATTCCCCACGTATATAAAAAAAAAAGGTTGGCTTGCGGGTAGGGGATGGGTGCTCCCCTACTCGTCGCAGGCTAAGCCTCACATGTCTGGGGGGAAGGCTCGGCGTTACTGGCATCTGGTGGGTGTTACGCTGTGCTACATTACTACGAGCCACACTAGACGGCGCTACTAAAGCCAGCGTTTATTTTACCAATCGGTATAAATAAACGTTGGCAATATTAAGAATCGTTAGGGGCGGGGTTTGTTTGAATTAGTTACGACCCCTTTCCTTTGGAAGGGAAGCTCATAAATGGCTTATAAAAGCCCCTGCAGCTCTCAGAGAGCTCATATTTTCTACATCACTACAACCACCTCTAAACGGTGAAACCTCTGCCCAACTGGTAAGCTTTCTCTCTACTAATAACTGTCTAAATTGTTCTTATAAAATTGTATTTTTCGTGTATGTGTTACTTTCAGATTATATTTAATTTATTTCTATCTTAATTTGTACTAACTTAAATCCTGCGACCGTTTCTTTAACTTCTTACTGTAATTTCTAAGTCTTTATTATAATTAAAATTGTAATGACAACACAAAGAAAAATTAGGGCAATGGCAGGACTTGTTAAAAGTTTCATATAGATGACACCGAGGGTAGTTGTACCCTTAAAATCAATAATGTAATGACCGTAAGACGAAGCACATTGAAAAATTCGCAGGGTAGGGCAGCGGCAGTGTGGCGAAACTAGAAAACGCAAGGCACGGAATGCTGATGTTGCAGGTTCAAATCCTGCCATTGCCCTAATTTTTCTTTGTGTTGTCATTACAATTTTAATTTAATAATTTGAATGTTAAAAACATTTAAAAAAAAAATCGAAAGAAATTTCGGTTACAAAATTCTTTATTATAATATTAAACTCAACCTACTTGCTCAACGGTCGCACGTTGAAATTTCAAACCGTAACCGTCACTGAGCTTTAACTTCACTATTTCTTTCTTTCTAAATGTAACGTAGCTTTTTTTCCTTACCTTGCCACCTGTAAACCATTGAACTGATGCCACACCACTACTTGGCGAGCTCTAGCTCCCTGGTTGGACTCTCGTCTCCTCGAGCTTCAGTATGGCATCAGTTCCCGCTAGTGGCCAGCCTGTAAAGCACTAAATCTTTACAGGGAAACTACCTACGGGCTACCCAACTACCTACGTGCTACCCAACTACCTACGGGCTACCTAACTACCTACGTGCTACCCAACTACCTACGGGCTGACGTTCACCAAATTACCCACGGTCTAACGAACCCCAAGCTTCGCATATCCTCGAGCCACCTGCAGGGCACCTCTTGCCGGTTACTTGGACACTGTACCCTGACCGAGCTGCTACCAGCCGGTTACTTGGACAACCGTACCCTTGCCGAGCCTTCTACGCCCTTGCAGCCTACGGAGACCTGCCGAACCTAAAGCCTACGCTGCTCCACGTCGGGTCACGGCCAGGGGAGTGCGAACGATCACGTTAATTGACTCAAGTTCGGAATTAGGCACAAGAATTACGAACTTACGACCTAGAGACTCTAGTCGTCCTAGGGAGCTTTTATTTAATAAAAACCTATTGTTATAATTCTTGTTTCACTCGAAAATCCCCTAGGGCGAACTTCTGTACCTGACCGGGTAACAGTGGCGCCAACGGGTTTTCTTGTGCTATAGTTCTTGCTTGACCCTTAGCGCTGAGTTATTTTGAGGTCAAAACCTTCAAGAATTCTAATGTTTGATAAAATCTTGTCTGTGGATACATTTGCATATAAACAAAATGTTATTGCATTTTTGTGTCCCGCCTATGCATTTTTAGAAATTTGATTATTTGTGGTGGATATAAATAATTCAAATCAAAACTGACAAAATTGATTTAAAGTTAAAAGATTTAATTGTTTTTTTATATTAAATAGCCTGTCTAGCGTACAAACCTAGTTTGTGTCATCTTCGTCGAGCGGAATCTATCTTGGAGTCAGTACATTAAGAACTTCGACAAAAATAAATTACAATTCCAAAAACTAGTACCATATACCTCAGATCACTTAAATATCTCTATTAAATAAATTTGTGCCAAATTAAAACATTAACTTTTAATATTTCTGATTTTTTTGTTTCTCCAAGCTATAAATACTTAAAAAAAAAAATACAATCATTAGAGTTTACAAATCCAATATCATAAATACATAAAAGATGGACAGTGTGAATTTGTGTCATTTTCGTACATGAATTATTAATGAAAATAAAAGACAAAAAAAGTCAGCGGTCGAAGCGAGTCGGCGCTGTAGCCGATGTTATATTAGATTAGTTTATAAAGTATATTTAATATTAAGTTTAAAATTATATATGTACTAGACTGCTAATTTTAGATACACAACAAATAGTAAGTAGGGCCTTTTTTACATTCTTTTGGTTTACATGTGCGCACAAGTGCCGTCTATTATTTTGAAACTTAAGAATTCACAGGCAATAAATTCAGATAGTTTATGACCTTTTCTTTTCACTCTCGCATAAGGGCAGCGTTCAAACACATTTCAAGTGGTCATCAGAGTTTGTTAGGGTTCCTTAATGTCAACAGTAAAACGCGGCGTTATTCGGTATGTGTATGTTTGTCTGTATATGTGGTATGAATACATGGTATGAAGTCGGATGTCTCTGACATCAAAGAACAGGTGATAAGTATGAGATCCACTACTGATAACCTTATCCAGGAACACAACAACTTTAAGGCTGATTTAGCCGACTTCAAGGAAGCTTTTAATTTCCATTCGCAGAGGCAGGACGATTTGAATTCCCGAGTCGAGACACTTGAAGTAGGCATTAATCGCATCGATGTACTTGAACATGGTATTTCCAGTTTAAAAATTGCACATGATAACTTGCAAATCGAAAATTATGTCCTACAACAGCGGGAACGCCTCTTCAACTTAGAAATCTCTGGAATAACGGAAAATAAAAAGGAAAAACTATCTGAATACGTCCTTAATATTGCCAAAGCCGTCGGTGTGGTCATCACCGCCGACAACATCAACCACGTCAACCGTGTGCAGCCCCGAGTGAAAGTACCTGGAAAGCCGCGAAACATTGTTGTGCAGTTGACGTCCCTGTTCATCAAAGACAGCATTCTGTTCGGCATCCGTAAAAAAAAGGGAGTTACTTCTTCAGACATCGGTTTGCCTGGGGAACCAGTAAAAATTTATGTGAACGAGCATCTGATCCCATTTTACAAAAAACTTCGCAAGGAAACTAAAATTGCGGCTGATGCGGCAAGTTATGAGCACGTCTGGGTCAGAGACTGCAAGATTTTCGCTAGAAAAACTGACACTTCGACCATTATATACGTAAGAGACGTAAGCGACTTAAAAAAAATAAAATGACTTGTCTTTAGAGTTAATGTAATTATGTTAAATCTACGTAGCCCGTTATTTTTACATTTTTGGCTGGTACAGGTACCTCTGCCATTGTTATTAATTTTCATTAAGTTTTACCTAATGCTGAAGCCCTATTATAATTATGTTTTCGTTAAGTTGCAAGTGGACACCTTATTTTGTAAATTTATAATAGCCCTTAATAAAACAAAAAAATACGAAACCTTTGTACTGCCTGTGTGTGGACTTTTGGAAATTAAGCATAAAGAAGTCATTACGTTTTGGTTATCTTATATTTTTTTCATATCATTTTCACACTATGTACATATATTGACTGAGCTGGCCCATAGTGATCATCACACTTATGCAGCGGAATATGCTGTGATTTATATAAATTTCATTATAAATACTTGTATATTATCGTATCAAACGTCTTCCTTTTTAGCCTCGCATCTCTGTTACATGTTTCATTGTAAAAGCAATTATATGCGGCAGGGAATAGAGATTACATCAGGAAACAATGTTACAGAATTGTGTGGGGTTGTGAAGGTGGACGGGAGAATGTCATCTATATCCAAACTACATTCTTATGCTGAATTGATATTTAAACGAATCGTAATTAATCTGTTCTCACGTATCGGTCGAATTACCTATTGTTCCACCCACCATCCCAAATATACAAATATTGTGCCACGACTTTTGCCTTTCTATTTTAAGATTAAAATAATAATTATAATTGTTATGATTACTTTTATAAATGGCTAACATGGTAAATATGCACGCTAAATTAAACATTTATTACCAAAATGTCCGTGGGCTCCGAACGAAGTGTTTGGAAATTTACAACAATATTCTTCTTAAGGATTATGATTTAATATTTCTAACTGAAACTTGGTTACAAAGCGATATTCTGGACTCGGAACTGTGTGATTTTAGATACGACGTATTTCGATGCGATAGGAACCTTCGACTCACGAACAAATGTACGGGCGGCGGTGTAATGATATGCGCACGGCGCGGCCTATGCGCCACCGTGAACCGCGAGTGGTCATGCTCGGGCATCGAGTCGCTATGCCTAACAATACCCGCCCGTGCTCTCGGCACATCGACCGCCTTAGTTGTAGCAGTGGCTTATTTAACGCCCGATGAAGACAAATTGCCGTTTACCTTGGACGAAGTAAAAAGTAACATGTCGCATATGCTCGAAACGCACCCATTTCATAATTATTTATTATTGGGTGATTTTAATCTACCTTGCATCTCCTGGCGTAATGATCGAAACTATACACTATTGAGTCAGGGTAAAACAGACTATCAGAATGCTGCGCTGGCATTCATGGATGACTTGCAGTACCTCGGGCTTACCCAATTTAATTTTATTCCTAACTCATGTAATAATATATTGGACCTATGTTTCAGTAATCGTCCACTGACTGTTACACAATGCCATCCGATCTCTAGGCTAGATGTTTATCATCCCTCATTCACTGTTGATTTGGTGGATTTATACATAACACCCCTAAAATCGAATATCGTTTTAATTTTCACAAGTGTGACTATGACAAAATTAACTTATTTTTACAGCAGGTTGAATGGCCGAGCTTATTAAAGACGGACAATATTGATATAGCTGTTGATGTTTTCTATAACAAACTTAATGAGTGTTTTGCGTTATATGTCCCTTTATGTTATCCAAAAAATGATTTCTATCCTGTATGGTACAGTTCCGCGCTCATTAAAATACTGCGTGAAAAATCCAAAATGCATCGTAAATGGAAAAGATTCGGCAATCCTCGCGACTACGACGCGTTTTCGATGCTGAGAGCCAGACAGAATCACGTACAAGAGCAGTGCTTCGAACGTTTCACTCGTAATGCGGAATCCAATATAAGACATTCGCCTAAAGTTTTCTGGAAATACGTAAAATCTAAGCGTGGGGGTTCAAACTATCCAAACTGTTTCACTCTAAACAACAATAGTTATAATAACGGTAAAGACATTTGCAACGCTTTTAATATGTTTTTTGAAAGTGTTTTCGTCAATACTTCCCCTACTTCATATACTCCTAACAGCGCTCAACATAGTAGCAATGGAGATGTATTATCCAATATAAATGTAACAAGCGCCATGGTTCTGAAGTTCTTGAAGGCCTTGGATAAATCCAAGGGACCCGGCTGGGATGGCATTCCTCCAATTTTCTTGTCCTGTTGTGCCGAAACCCTTGCTTTGCCTCTGGCCATCCTCTTTCACCACTCATTAAAAGATTGTACTTTCCCTTCTATTTGGAAAAAGGCCCACATCATTCCAATTCATAAAAAGGGATCAAGAACGAGAATAGACAACTATCGTCCCATTTCTATACTCAATACTATTGGCAAGCTTTTTGAATCAATTGTCTTTGATCATATTTATCCTGTCGTAAGTCAAGGCATTTCTGATAAGCAACACGGTTTCTTAAAGAGACGCTCCACTGTCTCTAACTTAGCCTGTTTTTCTAATTTTGTTCTTGGTGAAATGGAGGGTGGGGGGCAGGTTGATGTGGTCTATACGGACTTTGAAAAAGCATTTGACCGAGTGGATCACGTCATCCTTCTCGGCAAGCTGGGGACACTAGGAATCCACGGAGACTTACTAAGATGGATCGCTTCTTACCTCACCAATCGCTCTCAGGCAGTGGTTCTTGGTGGTTTTCGATCTGATTACGTTTGTATACCATCTGGCGTCCCTCAGGGCTCACATCTTGGACCACTTTTCTATAACGCATATATATATGATATAGGTACATGTTTTGACAACGCTCGCCATTTGTTGTATGCAGATGACAAAAAAGTATTCATGCGGATTAAGTCATTTGCCGACTGCGAACTATTGCAAAAGGATCTAAATAATCTATATGAATATTATTCACTCAACAAGATCACAATTAGCACTAGTAAATGTCAGTGCATTAGTTTTACTCGTAGTACTAATCCATTTAAATTTGTGTATAACTTTCACGATGTGGCAGTAGAGAGGGTGGAGGTTGTGCGGGACCTGGGGGTGATGTTTGACGCTAAGATGACCATGAGGGATTACGTAGACCATGTGGTAAATAGATCTTTTCGCAATCTCGGTTTCGTAATGAGAACTTGCAAACCCTTTCAAAGTTTATTAAGTTTGAAAATAGTATATTATGCATACGTTAGATGTACTCTTGAATATGCCTCTCCTATATGGTCACCCTGTTATGCTATTCATAAAAGCCGTATTGAAAGAATCCAAAAAAAGTTCTTAGCTCATTTAAATTTTAAATTTTAAATTTAAAAAATCATCTGCCACCTATTCTAACAACTGCCGAGAGTATAATCTTCCCACACTTGAAGACCGACGTAAAATGGCTGACATGAGCCTACTTTTTGACATTGTTCGTGGTGGTGTCGACTGCCCTGAACTTCTTTCCGGCCTATCTTTGTGCGTTCCCAGACGCCGTACGAGACACACCACTCTATTCCAAGTTCCATTCCATCGCACTAACTATGGCGCGAATTCCGTACTATCCCGTATTCCTCGCCTGTATAACCGTGAATTTAATACCACGGACCCTTTCGTAGGATCAAAAAATAAATTTAAGAAGGATATTTTTTCAGTGTTATTCAAAGAATAATTCCTGCTCGTGGACGCCCACTGGACAAAAAATGAAAACAATCGTTGGGTAATTTAATATGCTTATACTTTTATAACAAGTTTAGTGTATGAACTATGGGCTGGCAGTAAATTTATAACTTATATTGTGGTGCCTAGGGCGGTACCTATATCTATAATTTTTGGGTTTTGATTGTGATGGGGTGCAGACCTCACCACACGGTTAATTTTATTGTGATTAGCAGTAATTAGTTTTAAAACACTTAATTTTATCGCAACTCCATGATACTCGGGTTACAATGTTATAATAGTTACATCTGATTTCGTTATTTAGTTCATTAAATCTACTGTTTATGCAACACTGTCAGTGTCATCGTGTCGTCCCTCCGGCGGGACAGGGCCGCGGCTTGGGTTGCGCCCTGTTGTCGTCGGCGCTGCGACGCGTTGTGTTTGGTGTTTGAGTCGGTGGCATTGTATTGCAATATCTAAGTATTCTCTTTGCCGGTCTTTGCCTGATTTGGACACTTTTCACTATATCGATAAAATGTAAATAATCAATGGATAACTGTTAATGGCCCTAGAGGATATTTAAAAAAATGTAACATTGTATATTTGTGGCTGTTGTTGTCCTAAATATAAATAAAATAAAAATAAAATATATGACGTTACATTTTTGATGATCATTTTTGTATTTTGTAAGATCGAAATTGGTTTGCTTTCAATAGGGAATATAATATAAACGGTGTTTCATTTTTAAATTCCTTCATTTTGAAAAATTAGGGTAATGGCAGGGTTCGAACTGGAATACGCAAGGCACGGAATGCTGATGTTGCAGGTTCGAACCCTGCCATTACCCTATTTTTTTTTGTGTTGTCATTCATTATATAGCATTTGAAATTTAATTTGAATGTAAAAAGAATACAAAAAGTAAAATCGAAAAAATTTAAAAAATAAATAATTTCGATTACAATAATTTAACAACAAATGGCGTCATCTCTCGTCTGCTAACGGGCATTCATAAATGACCAAGTTGAATGAGATAACTTGATTAAGTTTCTCATAGATGACACCGAGGGTAGTTTTCCCAAAGAAAAAAATATCAATAATGACCGTAAAAGACGAAACACATTGAAAAATTCGCAGGGTATGGCAGCGGCAATGTGGCGGAAACTGGAATACGCAAGGCACGGAATGCTGATGTTGCAGGTTCGAACCCTGCCATTACCCTAATTTTTCTTTGTGTTGTCATTCATTATATAGCATTTTAAATTTTATGTGTTCAAAAGCTAACCAAATCAAAAGCAAACTGTACCGAATCGAAGTGAAACATTATAATACGTAATTGAATACTCAAACGAAAATAGAAATTATAGTGTCTTAATTGTCGTTTAGAATTTGATTGTGACCAGATTGATTGTGGCGTGCTTCAACTGTGACCAGAGCGGCGTTTTTTTTTCGGTATTAGATAGATAAAGTATGAATGTGTTTCTGCTTATCAAAATCCTATTTTTTTTTATCTTATCTTTTGTCCGAGTCGCCTACGGCCAAGTTTAAAGTCAGGTCTATTTGAATTCGGACGGGGCCCCGGGGCCTACGGCCGGTCGATAGTACGTACGACTTTTCATATTGTTGACGGACGATTCAGTAAAGCCGTGCGTGCTCTATTCCTTGACATCGTGCCTACAGGTCGAATACCTGGGGTTGCAATCTCAAGGAATAAACCTAACGACGTACGCGGGAAAGCGGGTCCCTCGGTAGGGGAGCACTTAAATTCCCCACCACCACAGAATGACTGGATTTTGTTTCAGATTGTTTGGAATGACAGTGATGGTTTGAATCGAATTAATTCTATATTTTATAGGATTATTTTGTTTTCTGGCCAGACCCCATCCAAAGGCAAACTTCAGTTTGGGTTTAATTTTACACTTTGTAAAGGTCAAATTTCAAACACTTGCTGAATACGCAAACTGATTTTTGACTGTACCAGGCCGACCGGTAGGGGAGTTGTTAGGGATATCTTCTAGTCTTACTCTTAAACTGTATGTTTCACTGCACTAATATTATTATGTTCAACTGACTAATTTAATTTTAAGAATTTAATTAACTTAAGCCAAATGTTTACTTAACGGTATAAATAAAAATTACACAACGAAAAAAGGGTCCTTCCATTTAACTAGACGATCACACATTTTTATGGCCAAGTATTTAAATTCAGGTATTATAGGTACGTATATCTTTCGTACATTCAAGTATTTATTTTTAATAGGTTAAATCTATATAATAATAAGTTACAGCGCGTGCGGGGCGCAGCGGCAACTTGTGGTGGGGCGCGGGCGGGGCGGCATTCGGTCCGTTTCGGTCGGGTATTAACTACAAACGAACACGCGCGGTGCTTTCGTTCGGTTAAGTAGGTTTGTATGGTATGATTTCTTCTTAGCGAAGCGATAATGTACTTCGCTGTAATGAACTGATGTTTTTAACCGACTTCAAAAAAAAGGGGAATGTTCTTAATTCGACTGCTTTTTTTTATCTATGTAGTCCAGTTTTATAAATTTATATATATTGTATTATATATTCTGTGCTAGTGAAAGGCAGACAGGGCGTCGTTGGAGCAACACGGATATTACTGACGAGTCATCTATAGATTTTCTCTTTTTAACCGATTTCAAAAGAAGGAGTTTCTCAATTCGTCAAAATCTTTTTTAATTTTTTTAAAATATATGTTTCCCGATTACTCAAAAACGGCTTGACCGATTTGCAAAATTCTTTTTTGGTTTTAAAGGGTATGCTTTCAAATTGGGTTCATTGTCATCAAATCACAATCTGATGGTGGGGTCCTGGAGAAATCGAGGGAACTCTTCAAAAATTATATCCATACCTATAGCAGTTTGGATATTTGTTAAAGTTACTCGTCCTTTTACTTTCGAAAAACATCATTTGCTGAAATGAAACTGATGATGAATACCACAGACGGCCACCGGAACTACTCAATAATAAGTATTTCAGAGGTGGCGATACGGTTATTTCATTATATTTGCTAAGCAATTTATACTCGTCGCAAAGCATATGGTGAAGTGGAGCTGATGGTGAAGTGCCGGAAGAACTCCTCAATAATTAACGTCCCAGCGTTGGGAAAAGCAATATTTTGTAAACGGTGGTTAGCAATTGACTCACTAAAAAGCTAGAAATTATTATTTTAAATAAATAAAACCGCATTCAAAAAACAACCAAAACACTAAAAAGCAAAAAATAAACCGTTAAGTACCTACCATCTACATCCAATTTCCGATCAAATCATAAAATCAAATTTATCCAAACAATTCCATAAATTTTATTTACCTTTTGGAGTCAGTGCCAGCCAAACGACACCGACGCCAACGGCACGAAGACGGCTGAGCTGATTTGAAAAATTCCTTGTCTGTTTGAAAGGGCATACCTTCAAGTTGGTAATCGTTTATTGTCATTAAATCAGGATCTGATGATGGGATCCTGGAGAATTTGCGGGAATTCATCAAATATTATAAACACAGCTACATCGATTTGCATATTTCTTCTTTTTCTTCTTCTTCAGCCCGGTGCCACCCAATGCTGAGTGTAGGCTTTTTGCAATGTGCGCCGTCTACTTCGATCTAGAGTTTTCTGCATACAGTTCATTCCCCGGTCCTCACAAGGTCATCGCTCCACCGCATTAGTTGTCTGCTAACATTCCTACGATCAGCTCTGGGTCTTCATTCAAGTACCAGCTTGCCCATCTGCTGTCATTTGTGCGGCATGTGGCCCGCCCAAGTCCATTTTTGGTTGGTTAGCGTCACGGCTAAGTCGGTAACTCCAGTACGCCTCCGGATTTCCGTGTTTCTTATTCTGTCGCAGAGGGAAATCTCCAGCATAGACCACTCCATGTCCACCTGTAACTTATGGACGCCCTGCTGTGTGAACTTCCAGGTCTTGGCTCCATACACCAACACGGGCAGGACACATTGTTCAAAGGCTCTACGCTTCAGGTTAAGAGGTATATCTCCCTGTAACACATCAGACAGCCTACCAAACGCCCCCATCCCAAGCCAATGCGACGTTCGACTTTTTTATCTTGTCCGTCTCTTCCGAGGGTCACTGTATGACCAAGGTGGGCAACTCTCTCCAATGTGTGCCCATGTACATCGATATGGTTAGCATTAATCTCCTTCCACATATTGTAGCGTTGTGAAAACAACTTTTTTTACTACTTCTGTTGATATTAGACTCTGTGGTCTATGCCACAGACAAAATTAATGTTTTCTTTTGCATAAAGGGAATTGATTAGGATCGATACATTTATCCTATTATAGTCAGGTTAGCCAACTTACAAATATACAAATTTATTGACTTTAATATTTTTATAGAGTATTATGCACTCTATGGTTCCGGCGTTTTGTTTTGGAGTTGCAGCCATCTTTTTCTTGGACACTTCCTTCTAACTCTTCGTCCTATAAATATGGCGTGAAAATAAAATCTTTTTTTCTCGGTTTAATCCGAAGCGACACCGCTTCAAAAATGTGGGGCTGAAAACGCCAAACGCATCCCCTTATGGGAAAATATTTAATTTAAAGTTTTGCAACACTTTTTGCTTATTTTAAACACATAAAATGTGACTGAATTTTACTTAACCAAATCGGTAAGTGTGCTTTGCTGTTTCTTTTTATTTCCTTTGCTGTTATTTTGTTTGTTTTGTATGCTAACTGGAGGTTTTCTTTCTAGCCTCTGGGCGATTTTTTTGGGGTTTTATTTTTGGATTTTTCTTCTAGAATCTTCCAATCGATTCCAATATCGATTTTGCATCCATGATCTTGCTGCCATCTTGATGCTGGAGACGCTTTCCTGGCTGTGAAAGTGGTGAAGTGATGTGCACGTAACTTTTTGAGAGCTTATAACCTTCATCTTCGCACGCGGTCAGTAAACTTTAATTATTTGCTTCAGGATTGAACAATTTCAGACATTTTAGTGAAAGTAGTGTTATTACAGAAAATTATAATTTAGAAATAAGGCTTTCATCAGCTAATGTCTATGCTGCTTTAGCGATAAGCATGTTTGTAATTTAACCTTAAGTCAGAAAGACAAATGTTTAGATAGGGTTCCTTAGTTTTAATTCCAAGAACAGAGTATGTGACTCGAATTATTTGCTTCGAACCCGCTTTCGACCGCCTCTTTACGGTGAGCATGTTATTAATTTAATTTAGCTTTTTTTCAGAGTCCCCGCCCTAGATTAAAAAAGTCCATCACCATCTCCTTCCGGTTTGGCTATTCCAGATACTTAATAAAAATAGCCTGGCGTCCGATTTACCCCTCAGTTTCCCTTTAGTGGGACTGATATTTGCCCCTTTATTTTATTTAAATATTTCCTTTCACTTACCGTTTATAAAAACTCCCCAATAATTGAAAATTCAACCAAAAAATACATTACAATTGTCGCTCGCGACCAGGGACTGAAACATATTATTGTTCTTGGAACTTATTTGTTTATATTTCAATGTGAATTTGAAATTGATGCATCTTCTTATATCGTTATTTTTAAAACTTTTTTTTTGTGCATTTTTCTTTAGAAATGTTTTCAGGAAAATATTATCGGACTTGACTTTATTTCTTAGCAAGCGTTGGCAGAGATTTATTGAGCTTTGGACTTGGACATTATTAGTATAAATTGTTGGTGTAACTTTATTATTCTATCGACATCACTAAACAATTATAGTACCTTTGTACCTTTCTTATAATGAGTGTTTGCATATGCATATAAATATTCTTAGTACCACCTTTAGTAAAGTTTAGCAACTGGATATTTTAAGTAAATTCAATTTGTTTAAAAATAAAGGTTACTCTTCTATAAAAACTTACCCTCGGTCAAATAAGTTAACATTTTGTTTCAAAGTTAGTTCCAATTTGAGTTGTATTTCAAAACATTCTTTACATTAACTTTAACTTTTGCTTTTCTAGCTTTTCTAGTACTTTTAACTAATTTCATTAAAAATGGAAAAAGACTTGATTGAGGTGTCAGTGCCTAGGTCAGCTGATAGTTTGCTGGACCGACCTTTAGTAGTTTCTGTAGCAACTTGTACGGATGATTTGAATGTTCCTCAACCACCTGAGATAGATATTTCTAGACGTTTTTTGGACGATTTGCAAAATATTTCTGGTTTTCATGCCACAAACAATTTCAAACCAAATACAACACAAAAGAACAACTTTTTGAAAAAACCTGATCTTTCCAAATTTAAACACAAATTTAATGGTAAAACATGCGTTCGCGAATTTTTAACTAACTTAGAAGAATATTGCGTTGCTCGTGATATCACTGAAAATCACATAGTGAGTTCCTTTGCTGAGGTTCTCACAGATTCGGCTTTGAAGTGGTTTCGTTCGGTGCGTGCCCACATTATAACTTGGCAGCGGTTGAGAATTGAACTTCTTAAACGTTTTGATAAATTGAACTTTGACTATCAACTTGAGTTTGAGTTGCGTACTAGGAAACAACGACTTGGTGAGACTTTGTCAGATTTCATCATTGATCTGGTGGACATGTCAAATAGATTAACTATTCCTTTACAGGACTTAGCATTGTTGGAAATTCTTCGTCATAATATGTTACTTACTTACTCCATGCATTTATTAGGCAGGAATATTACCTCAATAAACGAATTAGTGCAGTTTAGTAAAGTAATTGAAGAGTATAACTCGACACAACTTGTAGACCGCAAACCCCAGTTAGATGGGAAGAAATTTCACCGGCAATCCAATGTTGCTGCTGTGACGTCATCGCCTTCCGCGTTGATTTGTTTAAAATGTGACCAAAAGGGACATTCATTTAAAGAGTGTAGTAAAATCCCGGGTATGATTTGTTTTCGTTGCAAGAAAGTTAACACTACTGTTAAAAATTGTTCAACTTGTAATCCAACAGTCTGCGTTGTTGATAGTGATGATAAACCTGGTACTTCTAGTTCAAAAAACTAAGTTATCGACCTAAACCTGATGTTCAGAAAAAGGAATTTTCTGATTTGCTTTCTTATATAAAAAATTTTTTTGACGTTTATAGAGTCGCACCTATTTTGTTCGTTAAAAACGACGACGTTCGTCCCTTCATAAACTTCGAGGTTCGTGATCGAAATTTCGTGGGTTTATTAGATAGTGGCGCGAATGGTTGCGTTTTAGGTTCAAATAGTCATTTAATAATATTTGTGTACCTACTCAAATTCAAATAGTCATTTAATATTATTTGTGTACCTACTTTCAAACTTAATTACAATTCAAATATGTTCAACAGAAGGATTGAATACTTTAATAACTTATTACACCAGGACAATTTAACACATGAATACGCTTACCTATTGGACTCTAATCTTAATCTATCATATTCAAAGTATATGTTTTCCCTGGGTATTGGATGTGTGAATAGACGAGGTCTTTTAACAATATTCAAAGATATAGCCAATTTGATACATGGAATTCATAGAGAAGGAGTATTTTCTCATGCTGACAATCCTGTTAGGTCTTCAAATGATGATTTGGAGTTTTTTCGTGAATTCTAATTATTTTACTGTAATGCATCAAAATATTCAGGGTGTCTTAAATAAGTTGGACTTCTTAGATGTAGCGTTGAGTGACTTGTCTAAAAAGGGGAAAAATGTTGACGTACTATGTCTCAGTGAAACCTTTATTCGTAAAGGAGATGAAAATAACCTGAAAATTACTAGTTTCAAATTAGCTTGCGCTTTTTCCCGCGCAAATCAAAAAAGAGGTGGATCTTGCATTCTGATAAAAAATAATTTGAGCTTCAAACCAGTCAATATTTGTAACGATCGAAGTGTTCCAAAAGCTTTCGAATGTTGTGGTGTTGAGGTTCTGGAATACGGTGTTCTAGTTGTTAACATTTATCGTGTTCCTAAGCATATGTATGAGAAGCAGTTTCTTGTTCAGCTTGAGTTGCTTCTATATAATCTAAACAAGAAGAGGAAAACGCACAAAATAGTCTTAGCTGGAGACTGGAATTTCAACACCATTAAACACGATAAAAATACCTTAGAGATGGTTAACTTGTTGAAAAGTTACAATTTTCAAACACATATTAGAGTCCCCACTCGAGGACTGTCGTGTCTAGATCAAATAGCAAGTAACCTAAAAAGAATTGCCTCAGAGGTTTTACCATTGGCTCTCTCAGATCACGAAACAGCTCAATTCATCAGTTTTTCAGTTAAAAAACCTTTAAATAATAATAAACAATTTTATGCCACAAAAAGAGATTATTGCAAGGACAATCTACAAAAATTTAAAAATTGTATTTCTTCGTTATCTTTTTCGGAAGTACTGTGTAAAAATGATACAAATGCAGCTTTCAAGGAATTCTGGGACATTATTTCTTTGTTCAACGACTTGTGTTTTCCGTATATTAGAGTCAAAGTTAACAATTATCGTAAAAGCAACAGGTGGTTGACTGCGGGCATACGCAACTCGTGTGGCAATAAAAGGAGACTGTACTTGAAATATTCATTTGAAAATACAAATAAGCCGCTGAACAAGTTTATGTATATCAAGTATACTAAACTTCTGAGAAGATGTATAAATAAAGCGCAGGAATTACACAATAAGAAAGTAATTGCATCTTCAAAAAGCAAATCAAAGGCAACTTGGCAAATCATTAATGGTCAGGCGAATGTACAAGTGGGTATTGATTGCATCGAAAAGGATAATAATAAGTATATTGATGCCTTGGACATGGCTAATCTCTTTAACGACTATTTTATAGATGTACCAAATATGTCTTCTAATAATAACCTGAGAGACAACCAGAGTAGAATCCCACTTCATGATAGAACTATATTTTTGAACCCATTTCATGAAAATGACATATATAAAATTATTTTATCATTGAAAAATAGCAATGCAACGGGTATTGATGGTGTTAGCACCAAAGTGATAAAGGTTTGCGCTCAATGTATTGCCAAACCACTTGCACATATTATAAACTTATCCTTCAAAGAAGGTTGCTTCCCGGACAGCTTGAAATTTACGATAATTAAGCCCATATTTAAGAAAGGAGACAAGTCTTGTATAAACAATTATCGACCCATTGCTCTCATACCAATCATTTCTAAGACTTTTGAAAAAGCTATGTATGACCGGGTTTTGTCCTTTTTGAATTCCGGTTCAATTTTAAATTCCAACCAGTATGGTTTTCGAAAGGGGGGTTCGACAACTTTAGCTTGTTTTGACCTCATTAAAGTAATTACTGAATCTATCAACAATAAAATTCCTGTTGCAGCAGTTTTTCTAGACCTAAGTAAAGCTTTTGATTTCGTCAACCACTCTATACTGTTGCAAAAATTGGAAAGGTACGGTATTAGAGGCAATGCCTACAGCTGGCTTAAAAGCTACTTGTACAATAGGCAACAGTGCACTGAAGTACAGCAAATAGAAAATGGGCATATGGCGACTAAACGATCTGAATTTAAACACAATCATTGTGGAGTCCCCCAGGGAAGTATTCTGGGCCCTTTACTTTTCTTGCTTTACGTTAATGACCTGACACTTCAAATTGGACACAAATGCATAATGTTTGCTGACGATACTACATTAATAGTTAAGGCACATAATTTAGATAATTTTAATAAAGACATTAACGACGCGCTAGCTGATATTATTGACTGGTTAAATGAAAATAAATTGAAAATTAATGTAAATAAAACATATCTCATGCAGTTTAAAACCTGTAAAAGTGCTGACATTAGCCTTAATATAGCTTGTAATAATGAAAGAATTGAAGAAGTCGAAACGACTAAATTTCTCGGTCTACATATTGATAAATTTTGCAGCTGGAAGAATCAGATTTCTGACATATGCGATAGACTACATAAGTTTACATTTGCTTTGAGGAAATTGAGCAGCACCTCATCCAGAGACGTAGCTCTAACCGCGTACCATGGCTATGTGTCATCTATACTGAGTTACGGGCTTTTATTGTGGGGCAACTCTGTGGATGTCAACAAAGCTTTTCTGGCGCAAAAGAGATGTCTTAGGGCTGTATGTAATAAACACTTCTTGGAACCATGCAGACCCTTATTCAAAGCCACTAGAATTTTACCTCTGCTTTGCATGTATATCAAGCAAATGTCTTTGTTTGTTAGAGATCACCCAGAATATTTTGATACACATGGCCAAGTTTTTCCCAGGGCAACTAGACATAAGAATAAACTTTATTTGCCACGTGCCACGCTCAATATTTACAGAAAAAATGCTTTCTGTATGGCTATTAAAATTTATAATCATGTTCCTAACCACATTAAAGATTGCCCATCTAAATTATTTATAAATAAATTGACTACTTGGCTTCTGGACAAATGTTTTTACTCAGTAAATGAATTTTTCAACAGTTAAATAATGACCGCAGGATGACTAGATAATATTCTTTTCTTTTAATATATTTTTTTTAATGACATTTTGATGTGTAATAATTAATAATTTCATTGAGTTTAATTTTTAGTAATTTAATCCATTTTTGTTTGTATACGTAGCAACTAATTTGACAATTTTAATTTGTAATTTCATATTTTGTTCTTTGTTCATCTGCTAATATTTCTACGCCTAATCTGGCAGGATATGCTGATCTAAATTTCCTGTACCATCTTCTCTCCATGTACCATATTCGAGGAAATAAATGACTATTCTATTCTATTCTATTCTAAAATTTTTAGATATGGGTTTCAAAATTCGATCAATTTCTAAACAAGCGCGTACCGCTGATGGTACTTCACAAAATGTTGTTGGTGTAATGGACATTCCTGTCACTTGTGATAATATTACTCACACTATCACCTTTATGATAATCCCTTCATTGGAACCACCAATAATATTAGGATTTAACTTCTGGCTTAGATTTGATTAAATAAATAAAATAAAAATAAATAAATATCTTGGGACAATTCACACCAATTGACCTAGTCCCAAACTAAGCAAAGCTTGTACTATGAGTACTAGACAACGGATATCCATACTTATATAGATAAATACATACTTAAATACAAATAACATCCATGACTCAGGTACAAAAATTTGTATTCGTCACACAATATTTGCCCATACCAGGATTCGAACCCAGGACCTCTTGCACAGTAAGCAGACACATGTGCCACTGTGCCATACAGGCCGTCAAAATTTGGCAAACGGTTTATTTAAAAATATTACATATGAACATCGTGACTCTGTTCAAATTTGTTCAGTTACTTCAGTTTCAGAGCTTTCTTTTGAAAATAAAAATAAATTAGATAAAATTGTTAGTTTGTTTGAAGACATTTCATATGAAAAGATGGGTTTAGGTCTTACTAATTTAACAGAACATAAGATTGTTACTATTGGTGAACCGGTTAAACAAAGATATTGGCCTCTTAGTCCGGCAAAGCAAAAAGCTTTGTACGATGAAGTAGATAATTTATTAAAAGAACATATCATTCAACGTATATCTTTCGTACATTCAAGTGTTTATTTTTAATAGGTTAAATCTATATATCGTCGCTTCCAAGGCAAAGTCGCTGAAGCGCCATTTTGGCGAAATTGAGTTATTGGTATATTTGAAATCAGCTGATTTTTCTGCGTCGATCTGTCTAGGTTTCAAATCAATCTGAGCATTTTTTGGCTCTTCAGCGAAGCCAAATTTGGCGAAATTTTTGAAACCTTTTGTCTGAAAGACACTAAAACCCGCCTTTTTCGCAACTATGTCGCTTAAGACATTTTTCCGTAATTAATTTGGATCTAAAATGGACGTTAGCTATATTTCAATTTACTTTTTTAAGTACCAGCGGCGCTTTAGCAGCTTTAGCTCACGATCAAATTTAAAATGATGGCGCTTCAGCAAAATAGCTTTACGCGTTAGCGTAGCCAGAACGTAATTTAGTCGATTGGATTGGCTGATAAGGTGCTATTAATGTATTTCAGTAATTATTACTTACGCTGCTAGTAATTTTTCTGGTATTTTAGACATTTTGGAATAATGTTTTGTACCGTAAAATGTCATCTTAGTTAAATTGGTCCGAAATATCTGTGAGTTTAGTAAAATGAAACGTAACAATTGGGTATTACTTTAGGAGTATAGTCATATTTGAGGAGTAAACTCATGCTTCCAATGGTTGTTTAGAAGATAACAGTGAACGTATTATATTAAGTTTACCACTTTACTTTCAATTGATAGAATTCTTGTAGGTTTTTCTGTATTACAAGCAATGAATTTTATTTTGTATTTTTATTCAAAATTTTATGTTCAGTAGTTTTGGAGATCAGTGCGGGGTGGGGGGTAATGATCAATTTTCGTCTTTTTTCATGAATAGAATCAAAACTGTTTATTTTATAATAATAAAAATATATTTCAGGTCCTCATAATGAGCCCTTTCATTTGATATATGAAACAGTAAGGTTTTCAAAACTTTGTTTTTTATTTCCTAATTTTTCCCCCAAAAATGACCCTTATTTAAAAAAATATTTATTTGAAATGAAAATGAAATGAAATGAAAATTATTTAATCCAGTTCCATATTAGTGCCGTTTACTTTGCATATCTGTGTTTGGGTCATAGGATTACACCATCCTACCAAATTTAGTCCAGTAGATTCGGAGCAAATTGGCTGTGGCAGACGGACGGACAGACAGACTACGCTTAAAATTAACTATGTATTTGTTATCTGTTATTTGTAACCAAAAGACGTTCGTAAAAGACTTGTCTATTGGGCAGAGCCAGCTGACAAAGCTGAAGAGGGAGGACGGTAGTATAGCGCCGACCAAAGCTGAGGTGTTGAGAGAGGTTGAGAGGTTCTAGGGACAGTTATACACCTCTGTCTCAAAACCTGTTAGCAGCCTGGCGAAAGATCCAAGAGCTAAGCTGATCCGACACTATACCAAAGATATCTCGGACATCAGCCTGTACGAGATTAGGATAGCCCTAAAACAGTTTAAAAACAACAAGGTGCCGGGCGAAGACGGAATCACATCAGAGCATCTGAGAGCGGGTGGAACACCGGTACTCAAAGTCCTTCAGAAACTCTTTAATTCCGTGGTGCTCGGAGGTACAACGCCAGAAGCATAGAACAGAGGCGTGGTGGCGGTGTTCTTCAAAAAAAAGGGGATAATGCTTTTCTGAAGAACTATAGATCCATCTCGTTTCTGAGCCATGTTTATAAGCTGTTTTCCAGGGTCATCACGAATCATCTCGAAGGCAGGTTTGATGACTTCCAGCCTCCTGAACAAGTTGGTTTCCGAAAAGACTTCAGTACCATAGACCCCATCCACACGCTGCGGAAAGTTATACAGAAGACAGAGGAGTATGACATGCCATTAATATTAATGTTGTGTTTTTATTATTTATTATTATTAAATTTTTATTTCAGGTAACAAGACCCATACAATAAATACCTTATAGACTAAAATACAAATAAAACAAAAGCAATAAAACTATTTAAACTATTTTGGCGACAAAACGGCGTGGCTCCGAAGCGTCGTCACTTCCGATGTCGTGCTCGTCAACGGCAAGGTGCCCCGGAACCGCCGGAACACAACATCCTTCGGCCAAAAGGCTGCGCAAGCAACGGTTTCCAGCAGCGGCCGCGGTACGCGCACCACAAACGAGGTGAAGTGCACGTAGTGTCGTGACTGCAGCTGGAACACCCTCAGCGTGTAACCGGTCTTCCGGCGGACATGCTCCACCACATCTGCGACTGCGGCGGTGTGATGCAGGCGCGACACGTAGAGCGCCGTGTTCGGTGTGGCCGCTCGCAGCCCGGAGTTATCCGGCTCCGCAGTACCACACTGGCTCTTGCGAGGCTTCCTGCTAGCCCTGCTTTTCTTCTGCACCAACGTGTATCCCTCCTCATCTACGCTGGTGCAAGGGGCCTCGCTCGGTGTTGGTCGAGCCCTTATCAGAACAGCCTTGGAAGGCGCGGGGGACCGCCGGGGCGCGGCGGTCCGGCCTACGACGTCAGCATAGCCACGCGCGGCCGGCTGCGTGTTGGGGGGCGCGCGGGCTTCGGGGTGGCGGGCATAGCACGAAGCTCAGGTTTCTTCCGCTGCGCCGGCGAATCTTGATCTTCGTTCTGTTCTATTCTATTATGCTTAGCGTTTGTGGACAATGAGAAGGCCTTTGTTTCGATCGAGACGTGGGCGGTGCTTGAGTCTCTCCAGCGATACCGTATTGACTATCGGTATATTGAAGTGTTTGTACAATAACGCCACCATGTCGGTCCGAATACAAGACCAGAGGACAGAGGCAATTCCATTGCAAAGAGGTGTGAGACAGGGAGATGTTATCTCTCCAAAACTGTTCACCAATACAATGGAAGATGCCTTTACACTTCTGGAGTGGAAAGGATTCGGCATCAACATCAACGGCGAGTACATCACTCACCTTCGGTTTGCCGACGATATAGTAGTCATGGCAGAATCGATGGAAGATCTTAGCACGATGCTCGAAAACCTAAATCGGGTTTCTCAACAGGTGGGCCTTAAGATGAACATGGATAAAACGAAAGTCATGTCGAATGTCCATGTGGTGCCCATCCCAATAGCAGTAGAAAACTCAACTCTCAAAGTTGTTGACGAATACGTCTTCCTAGGACAAACAGTCCGACTGGGCAGGTCCAACTTCGAGAAAAAGGTTAATCAAGAGGCTGGACAGCGTTTGGGAAACTGCGAAATACGAGTATCTTGTCGTCCAATGAGGTATATTGTGTCGTGTCTGAAATCGAGGTGTATGATCAATGTGTGTTACCAGTAATGACTTATGGCACTGAAACGTGGTCGCTTACTATAGGCCTTATAAGAAAGCTCAAAGTTACGCAACGAGCTATGGAGAGGGCTGTGCTTGGAGTTTCTCTGCGTGGTCAAATCAGAAATGAGATCCGCAGACGAACCTAAGTATCCGACGTAGCCCAGCAGATTAGCAAGTTGAAGTGGCAGTGGGCACGGCACATAGCACGGCGAACTGATGGCCGATAGGGTCGAAAAGTTCTTGAATGACAACTGCGTATTGGCAAGCGCAGCGTAAGACGACCAGCCACAAGATTGCCCGATGACCTCATACAGGTGGCAGGAAGGCGCTGGTTGCATGCCGCTTCCAACCGGTTACTTTGGAAATTCATGGAAGAGGCCTATGTTCAACAGTGGACTTCTTGTGGCTGGGATGATGATGATGATGATTTGTTATCTGATCACACATATGTATGTAGGTACGTGTTGTTAACTTAGGTTTTTTTTTTTTTTTACTACTTCTACCTCCGACAGTATCGGAGCCAGTTTTATCAATAGTTCATTCATACCAGTTCTCACTTTTATGCCTCTCGTACTTTTATTCTACATACTTGGTCTTTCTTTCATACATCGCCTTTTGCACTTCTGTGGGTGGGATTCCCACCTATTTTCTATCTATCTTTATTACTCTTTTTATTTCTATTATGGGGAAGTGATTTGACTCGGGTTTGTTTTATTTAATAAATAAATCTTTGCCATACAAATTTTCTTTTACGTAGTATCTTAACCTGTATTACAGTTTAGTTCTTTTCTTATTTTATCTTAATTTTTAATTTATACATTAGTTTATACATTAGGTAATTACACATTAGCCAGTTCTATTTCTATCACTACTTTGCATTTCTATTTATAACTACATCTTATACTGTGCTGTTACAATTTTATGTCTTATACTTAATCTATAAACAGTTTGCATATTTATCAAAATATGCGCTTGTATTATATTTCCTTACTTATTTCTATTTATAACTAACTTTGCTATTGTTCTACAGTATTTAAAGAATGTATTTCTTTTCTTTATATCTACTATAATTTCGGGGATATTGTTCTGACTTATTGATATACCTATTTCAGTTTCTATGTTATATCTCTGTACACCAGTTTGAGGACATTCCGTCAGGATGTGCATCACGCTCTCTTCCACTCCGGGTTCGCACACACATGATGGGTTGTCCTTACATTTAAATCTATATAGGTATTCGGAAAAACCGCCGTGGCCCGTCATTATTTGGACTAGTATGGGGTCCAAGTCTATTTTCTTTAGGAGGCTGTATGCTGCATTTGCATCAGGGAAGAAATTTTTTGTTACAGCGGCAGTGGTTCCTTCTTTGTATCTTAGGCTCCACTGTTCCAGTGCATCCTTCCTGATTTGCCGCTTTATGTGTGACACTGGGCACCGGTCGTAGTGTGACTTCGTTTTCAGTTGCAGTGCTGCCTGCTTTGCCAGGGCATCCGCTCTTTCATTTTCCTCCATTCCCGCATGCGCTTTAATCCAGAATAGAGTCACTACTTTACCTTTATCCTTGCTGGTTTTGAGGTTTTCTCTTATTCTAATTACTATGGGATGGAAGGAGTCCTGATTGCCCATAAGCTCCAGTGTTGATCTTGAGTCACTGTAAATCCCGAAGTCCATCTGTCCACTCTTAAGGTTTTCCTCCGTTGCCTTGAGCACCGCGTACATCTCCGCCTGGAAGACTGTGCAGAACGGTTCTAGCTTGTATTTCCGGGCTTTGGTTTCGGCACCGCTATTCCAACAGGATACGGATGCTCCAACCTTGCCCTGGATTTTGCTCCCGTCTGTGAATATCCTCATTCCGGCGTTTGCTGTGTTAGCCATTTGCTCCTCGTTCTCCAAGCATTGGAATTTTAATTTGGTGCTCACAGCCGGGTGCGGTGCCTACGTGTAGCTGGCTCTCGTCCCTAAGACCCGGGCTCCTATTACTGGAAGCGGTTTTCCTCTTTTGGCTTCATACAGGGATGCCGCTTCCTGGATTCTCACATCCAGTGGCAGCAATCCCGTTAACAGCAGCGACGAGTTCAGCGAGACGGTCCGATATGCCTTGCAAATCTTTTAAGCAAAGGCTCTCTGCACCGCATCCAGCTGGTTACGGATTCCTAGCTTTTTGGTGGCCGGTGCCCATGCACTGGCCGCATACATTACTACTGGCTCGACGACGGCTGTATATATTGTTCTGATGATCTCCGGATGCAGTACCCAGCTAATTTTTGCTGCTCTGGATAGCTGCTTGTAGATGCCAAAGGCTTTCCTACAGGTGTTCAGAGTATGTTTACTGAAAGTTAATTTATGGTCAATTACAAGCCCTAAAATTTTTATTTCTTCTGACATTTCGATGTCAGTCTCGCCCATACGCAGGAGCGGGGAGTCGTATTTCAACTTTCTGGTAATCATCATGGCCTTGGTTTTGTGTGGTGCAAATTTGAGTTTATTACTTTTCCCCCACCCCTGCACATAGGCGAGGGCGGCATTTGCTTCTATTTGAATCTTCAGGGCTGTGTCTCCGGAGAACATCAGAACAATATCGTCCGCGAAGGCGTGGCAGTACACTTTCCTCTCCTCGAGTCCCTCTAATAGGGGGTTCAAGAGCAGGTTCCAAAATGTTGGTCCGCCTATTGACCCTTGAACACATCCCTTTTCGGTCCTCTTTTCACACTGGGCGCCTGCGTATCTGACTAGCACTTGCCTTTCACTTAAGTAGCTATCGACCGTCCTTCTGAGATTTACCGGGCACTTCTTTTCTGCCAGTCGGCATCTAATTGCCGGCCACCAGGCACTTTCGAAGGCCCCCTCTATGTCTAGCGATATTACCATAATGATTTTCTTTTTGTCTAGTTCAGTCCTAATGTATCGCATCAGATCATAGAGGGAGTCTTCAGTGCTCTTTTGGGGCACAAAGCCATACTGGCGGTTGCTCATTTTTGGAAGGATGTGCCACTTGACTCTTCTGATGAGCATTTTTTCAAATATTTTGCCCATCACCGGGAGCAGACCAATCGGCCTGTAGGACTTCGGGTGTGTGTAGTCATCTTTTCCCGGTTTTCTTAATATGACTACTGTGGCACGCTTCCAAATCTTCGGGAAGTGGGAGAGTTCGAAGCATTTATTTATAATTCCGAGGAATAGGTTTGGATTTAACGCTATTGCTCTGCTGCAGATGTCGGAGGTGAGGCCATCCTCTCCTGGTGCTTTTTTAGGGTTAAAGCTCTCAGTTGCATGGATTAGCTCGTCCATTGTGAACGGGGGGTCACATGCCTCATTATGTGGCCCGTTGTTCACCTCCATGGCTTTCTTCCTTATTCGCTGGTGTTCTTCATTATCCTCTTCAATCCTGTCTTCGGGATAGAATGTTGCTGCCAGGATTTTTGCTGATTCTATTGGCCTCGCCTCTTTTCCGTTCATTACTAGCGGAACATCCTCCTACCTCTTTTTAGTCCTACCTATCACTCTATAAATACCATTCCACATTGTTTCCCTTTCTTGTTTCCCACAGAATTCTTTCCAACTTCTAATTTGGTGTTCCTTTGCTATTTTTTCATATTCTGTTTTTGCTTCTAGGTACTGCTCGACTACATATGCTCTTTGGACCGGTGCGGCATACGCTACACGTCGTTTCTTCGTGGCCACTCTCTTCTTCATTGTCTCCAGTTCTTCATTCCACCAGGGTAAGTTAACTTTTATATTTTTCTTTATTTTTGGGATTGTGGAATCGCATACTTCTTTAATTACCCTTGTGTATTTAGTAATCGTTTCTTCTAAATTGTCTACGTTATCTATTTTATTTATTTCTTCGGTATTTATTTGTTCGTTTGCTAGTTTGACTGTTATTTCTGTTTTAAAGTTACTCCAGTCGGCTTTTGCTGTTTTGTATACTCTTGTGGTTCGTTCTATTTCTGTCCCTTTAGATTTTTCCAATTTTACCCTGAAGTGTATCGCGTTGTGGTCTGAGCTTGTTAAGTCGGGATCTACTCTCCATCCCTCTATGTAGCCGAGCAGTTCCGATGAGCACGCTGTTACGTCCACGTGACTTTTGAATCTTTTACCTCCTCTTATGATGTCAAAGGTCGGTGTCTTTCCCTGGTTTAGGATCTGCATGTCAAGTTCGTTAAGCATGCCCACGATTTGTTCTCCCCTGTGGTTATCCTTTTCGCTTTTCCCACCAGGTGTTCCAGGCGTTCACGTCCTCTCCCATAACTATCCGGCTCGTACTCATTTGCTCCATCACCTTTTTTATTTGTTCTATGTAAGGTTCGATCGGCTTGTAGTCTTCCAGATATATGGAGATCACCCCAACCTGCCAGGTTCTTGTTTTGATTCGTGCCACTGCTATGTTCTCCGTTGTCAGTGTTGGGCATTGTGTGATGTCTATGTCCCTGTTTAAGACGACTATTGCTGCCTTGTTGACATCTTCACCTTTCCGCATGTTTTGGATTACTCTGACCCCGGGGTAATCTCTCCTAACTCCTGTGCTCCCCACGTACGGTTCCTGCACCAGAGCAAAGTCCACTTTTCCCTTACTTGCTTCCACAATGAATTCCTGTGTTGCAAGTTCTTTTTTCATAAGGTTTGCCTGTATGACTTTATATGTTTCCGCTCTAGTGTTCCCCGTACTCAGGGGTTGTACCACTTGAACCACCTAAGCAGTACGCTATTGCCGACCTCGCTATGTTGTCCCATCTCTGCCTTATCGGGCACTCCTGACTGAAGGCATTGTGTTGGGTGTGGTCCATCTTGGCATGTTGACAGTTGCAGCATGTTGCCTCGGTTTTTGCGAGCCACTCCTCGCATTCCGCTCGCATGTGAGACCCCCCACAGTGGCTACATCTGTCAACTGCTTCGCTGCAGAAACGTTTGCTGTACCCATAACGCAGGCATCTTGTGCGTTGGACAAGCGGGGATTGGTCTTCTACCCTAATCCATTGAAGGTCAATGTGGACTCTGCCATTTGTCGTCAGTTTCTGCCACAACTGTGACGAGACTTTTAGGACGATGTGGTTTGTGTGCGGGTTCCTCATTTTCCTTCTGTACCTTACCTCCATCCTGTCCTCTTCCTTCTGAAGATCTTTAAAGAGGTGGTTGTTTTGCTTCCTGAGGGTTGCTAGCACCTCCTCTTCTGTGTTGTACGTCAGCACATCCCTGAGGATGACCAGGGGGTCCTTATTTTTGATTTCCTCTACTCGGAGATCTCCCCCAGCCTGTCTTACTTTTTCGCTAATTTTTTCAATTTCCCTCTTCGTTCGACATCCTACTATAACTTTCTGGTCCTTTGCTTTTCTGACCCTATCCACTTTTATTCCCTCTATTTTTGCATCTACTACCTTTCTGATCTTTTCTACCACTTCTTCGCTCGTCTCATTTTCATTTACTGATTGTTCAATCGTGTCGTCAGTTTTAACTAATTTAATCTGGCAACAATCGAACTGTCAAATAAGATTTTTTCGCATAGTTTTTGGCAGTTAAAAAACTCCGTTTCGAACCGCCGTCGAGAGCAGTCGGTGTAGTAGCACTATCGAATCTGTCGCCACGTAAAGTCTCAACGCGAAGTGCCTGGACCTTCGTAAACTAGTAACGTTAAATTCAACCACAAGATTGCGCTCGGGCTGTAAAAGAAGTGTGCCTGTAAAGTTTAGCCGTTAAGGGAGGAATCTACCCTGGGCCCAGCTCTGGAATCCGCCCTAAGGAGCTGCTCGGAGCGCCGCCACTTCAGATGACCAGGTGAGCACGACCGCAATCCTATCTTGCCATTATTAAATTATTTCACGAATCGCTAAACCTGAAAACCTACGTAAGAAGTCACCCCTCGTAAATACAGTCCACTAAAAATCGAATCTTTCGTCTACATTTTCGGGCATCGTGCCACATTTTTTGGTCATTCGGCCGGATATTATTGAAAAGCGCCTTTTGTCGCGATTTCTTACGTATTTTTTCATGATTTTGTCGATTTCTACGAGTCTACGAATCTACCGTCGAATGCGAACGGACGTGTTTATATTGTACTCAGTTACATTTTTATTTTATTTACATACTAAAATGTCATTTAAATGTAGTGGTTGTGATGGAACGATAAAGGATACATCATTCATGGAGTGCTCAACCCAAAATTGCAAGAAGTTGTACGACTTGAAGTGTCTTACGATTCAACAAGAATCGTTTGAGGACTTTAGTAAAGAATATAAGGATCAGTGGGTATGCCCTGAATGTGTTTGTGCGAATCCTAAGCGCAGCAATGTGAACACCCCGGTCCGTACACCTGGACGCATGCAGACCTACGGCTCGAGTGACATGTAGTGTGATACGTCACACGCACACTCTCTCACCATATTACCAATATATAAATGTACCCAAGGATTCCTTGACACAATAAAGACAGCTATCATCAACATAAGTTGTATCTCTTAACGCCCCACATCATATGGCGACCCTGCCAGTGCTGCCTTCGCGCGGCACTGGCGGCGCGCCGCGCCGACCAGTAACTTGAAGGACATTGGTGAAAATGAAGAAGAAAAGAAAAGCAGGACTAAAAGTGGAGTGATAAAAATGAAAAAGACAGTTACTACCAAATTTAAAAATAAGTGGACTTTAACATAGATAAAATTTTATCAAAAAAAAAAACCTAATTATTGATAGATAAATAATATTAAACTTAAATCGTACTTATAGCGGAACATTATAAAACAAAGTGAAAAAAGGAGGTGAAAAATTAAATATCTAAAAGGAAATAGTGAAGCAAGCAATAAGTTTGTTTTTGTGTATGTGTCCTGAGCCCAATCGAAAATAAATATAATTCTCCAAAGAAATGTAATAAGAGAAATTGAAGATTTCATCTCGTGAGTTAAAACGAAGAATGGATACGGACTTATCTAATTGGCAAGAAATAATGTGATACATGAAACATGTCTTTTTGAAGTTGGACGCTGGTGGAGTTTGTTGGAATCAAGAGGATGGACGAGTTATTGCTTGGTAATGAATTCAGGGAAGATGTAAGTAGATGCTGCCGGGAGCTGTTGGTGTCGTTGTGGGTGGAGATGTAGTTGGAATCGTCAAGGACAGAGGTTTCGACGAGCGTAGTTTTTTATTTCAATAATGTTTTGCAGTTTTATTTTAGTTTTAAATAATTATTTTTAGTAAAAAGTGAACACTTCATACAATTTCAAAACCCATTACAATTTTCTTTAGATACCTAAGTAGTACATGTTTGATTTTTCTAAAATGTTGGTCAAGATAATTATTACAATTTTATTAATTTCATTAGTTTAATACATTTAAAACGTATATAATAAAATAATACTTTGATTTAACATGTCATATTTACAGTTATAGTTGAGTGATCTCATGCAGTTCACCCAAAAAGGAATGGCATCCAGCGTCTGTTATTACGGCTCGGGTTGCGCGGCCAATTCCTAGTAGGCAAAGTGCATAAGGTTATGCATTCCAAGGTTTTGGCTGGGTAACAATAATTAGATAGATTATACTTTGTTTTCAAATATTTTTAATAATTTTGAAATAATATTTTAAGATTGATATGAGTTAAACCGGTTAGACGATGATTATTTTTATGTGACAGAGTTAAGTACCACGGACAAAGATAAAGAAAGGTAATAATGATAAACATGTTGAATTCAAAGATGTAAACGAATGTCGAAAGTTATATTTTGCGTGTAAGATAAGAAAGGAACGAATAAGTTTAATAGAAAGATTTTTTGCAGACAGACTGTAGTTTGGTACACTTTCCATAAATTTAAAGGCACAATGGCTATTTATATATACCTTATACTCCTTTTTACTCCGCTGCAGCCGGATAAAAAGAATACCTAATTTAATAATGGTTTGACTTTACTCTAGACTGATCATCTAGTTGCTATTTAAAATTATTACTAATAGGTAAATAAATAATCATTAAGCCTACATAATCGTCGGTCGTCATTTTAATTATATTGGAGTAACTGCTGAATTAGCTGTTTTTTTTAAATTGAATTTATGGATTTATAGTTTTTAGTTTTTGTGTTTTTTTTAGAACAAAGAGCAACGAAGGATTTGGTTTGAATGGATTGGTATTATATAGAAAGTAAGGTACTATATAGAAAGAAAGTACGTTTTGAAAGAGTGCTTTACGCGACGTGTTTGGGAAAACGGAAGCAAATAATATTTACATTGAGCGATTAGGCTGGCCACCTAAGAGTTTTTGTAATTGTTATATGCTGAGGTTTTCATTTAAGAGTGAGTTTTTGCAAGATATCAGGAATGGTTTATTTAGTGATGGTTGAGAATAAATTGTTATGGACGTGAGAGACTCCATTCGTTATCAACAGTTGCCCGAGTTGCGCTGTTGAGCGAATTGGAATTTTAGCAAGGTACGCCAGGATACAAGGCAGGCACGGAATCCTTGTTTTCTGATCATGATTCGGTCGAGCATCAATCGTGAAGAGACTTGGACACATGGTATGATTAATGAAGGGAAGTGTTAAAAGAACTGCCTGAATGTTTGATGTTATAAATGGTGTTTATGAATGTGCGCGCACGAAATTATGAAAAAATCCTTGTATCCTGAACAGAAAAATAAATGTATAATGAAGGTCGGCCGACCACGATAAAAAACTGTACTGCGTACCTTGCATTAAGTGATGCTTAAGTTGCACGCTTCAAAGTTGTCACAGAACAACATGGTAGTTTAAAGAAAGGTATGAAAATACGGATAGACGTCAAAGAATTATACATACTTAAAGATATCGATTAAGGATAGAAACAAATACTTGCAAGTCTAAAAGGATATGGAAGGAAAACTAGGTACCTAGGATTACGAGCATATATTTGAGTCTAAGTGGCATGTCATTCTCTAAAATATTTAGGGTTATCTGGTTAATTATAGTATCTATACGAATTAATATTTACATTGCCTATAAAACACGTATTTTTTTGTGGTTTATTAAAAAAATATTGCTTTATTTGTCTACCATGAATACTATGATATATTATACACTTTAAGTCTAAATAATGGGTTTTAGTATAAGGATACACAATACCACTGTACGGTATTTTATTTAATAAACATTATATTTACATGCAAAAAAAAAAAGAAGTTGTTTTGTCTGTTACAAAAATTTATTAGTTCAATTTTACAAATTTATTTTACCACTAGAACAATCATGTTTGAATTTGTAAAAGTTTTTTAATTGTAATGTGTATTTTTAAATTAATATCAATTTTGATAAATTGTTTCATGTACGTTCCAAAGAGTAACTTTTTAAAAAAATGTCTTAACTGTAAAAAAAATACATTGTATCTATTCCTATTTTTTTTTTCTAAAAGGGGGGAGGTGTAGTGTGATACGTCACACGCACACTCTCTCACCATATTACCAATATATAAATGTACCCAAGGATTCCTTGACACAATAAAGACAGCTATCATCAACATAAGTTGTATCTCTTAACGCCCCACATCATAGACAACGTCAATACTGCGGCCCCGTCAATAGGCGGGGCTGCCGGAGAGCGAGGACTACGCGGCGCTGCTGATGGAGCTGAAGGCGTTCCGAACAGAAGTTGTGTCACGTCTTGATCACCAGGCTACTGCAATTAACCAACTCAAGGACTTGTGTCATTCAGTTAAATCTGACTTGTATGAATTAAAAACTAAAATGAGGGTAATCGGAGAAAAAAATGTTAGTGTTGGTAAACTCACAACTCAGATAAATGAATTAACCAATTATAATCAGAAGCTGGATCTTGATAGGAGCACCAGTAAAGCGAGGGTGGCTTTGGAGCCATCTGTGCATATAGCTACAAAGAATAAAAAATCCTACGCTGAAGTAATGAGCGCGAGCGGTAATAACAGCCGCACAAAGATTACTGAGAGTGTGGCCACGAAAACAGTAGAAGAGTTACCAAACGAAAAAAATGAGTCGATTGTACTGACTAAAGGGACCGAAGAGGTGAATGGAAGTGAAGAAAATTGGATCTTAGCGGAGAATAAAAAGAAAAAGCGTCAATCTAAGGAAATAATTAGGGGTCAAAATACCTCTATTACACAAATATTAGCTATGGAACGGAAAAAACATCTGCATGTGTGGCGATTACATCCAAAAACTACTGTTGAAAACTTATCTACATTTGTAAAGACAGTGTGTGGGCCGGAAGTGGAGGCAAAAGTAGAAAAAGTCAATCATAAAACAGAACGTGATTATGCTTCGTTTATTGTAAGTGTATCAGAACAAGACTATAATCGACTATCGCAGCCAGAGGTTTGGCCACTAAATGCAGAAGTAAGCGAATGGATTTGGTTTCGGAGCCATAACAAGCAGCTATAAAAAGCAAAATAAAACCATAGAAATAACGTACCAAAATGTTCGAGGTCTTAGGACCAAACTTGGTTTGTTTATAAATAATGTTGAAGCTTCATGCGCAGATTTGTTAGCAGTGACGGAAACAGGATGTAATGAATCTATTCAAGATGCGGAAATTATACCTCCAAGCTACAATATAATTCGATGTGATCGAGCGGACGGGCGTAAGCAAGGCGGCGCGTTTCTCGTGGCCACACACGAGTTTGAGCTGCGTCAGGTGCCGATACCCGGGGACGTAAACATTGACAATTGTGCATTCGAACTGGTTTCTGCTACTGTGCATGAAAAAAATAAGTTGTTGTTTTTATGTTGCGTTGTTTATATACCGCCAAGCAGTAATGAACGGGAGTACATGACCCTGTTTAGAATAATTGAACAACTTTGTAGTAGATATAAGGAAGTGATCGTATTGGGCGATTTTAATTTACATTCAGCCAATGTTGATATTATTAATTATTTTGAATTGTAGCCTTTTGTGAATTCACGCAGAGTAACACGGTTCCTAATTGTAATGGGCGACAGTTGGATTTAGTTTTAAGTTCATTGAGCAGTGGCGGGGAGGTGCGCGTGAGCGGCGCCGACGATCCGCTAGTGGCGGTGGACGCGCACCACCCGCCGCTCGCCGTGGCGCTGCGCCTGGGGGGGAGCGCCCGCGGCGCGGAGGAGCGCGCCCCGCGCGAGCCTCTACCATTGCAATGGAATTTTAATAAAGCGGATTTTTTTCATCTGTACTCTTGAATGGTTACGGCGGACTGGAGTAAACTTTACACCATTACAGATCCAGAGGAGGGGGTAATTTTTTTCTATGAAACCATTAATCAGATATTAAATGTTTGTGTTCCTAAAAAAAAGGAAAAAGGGATAAATTCTAGATATAGCTACCCGGAGTGGTACACTGCTGATGTAATTCGAAACATAAAATTGAAAGGAAAGCTTCATAAACAGTTTAAGACGAGTGGATTGCGATGTGATTACGAGAACTTTGCGAAGTGTAGATCGGTAGTTAAAATATTAATAGAAGAAGCGCACTCTTGCCATCAAGATAAAGTGCAAAGGGAGCTCACTAAAGATCCTAAAAGTTTTTGGAGGTATGTGGGGTCAAAAAACCGGCCGACGAGCCGAAGTAAAATCGCAATGGGCGGCAATATTCTTCCAGATTCTCAATGTGCCAGAGAATTCGCTAGGTTTTTTCAGTCGGTGTACGATTCGCAGTTGCCCACACTAGACGTAGACGCAGCAATAGCAGCGAGCGGGGCGGGGAGTGCGCGAGTTCATGTTGGGCACATACAGTTGAACCAAGTGGAGAAAGCACTAGATAACCTCAAACCGAGGCGTTCGGCGGGGCCGGATGGCATACCAGCGTATGTGTTTAGGGATTGTCGAGCGGTGTTGGCGGAGCCTCTATTGCACGTATTTAACTTGTGCATTGAGGCCTCGCATTTCCCTCATCGGTGGAAGGTGACGCGAGTAGTACCTGTACACAAGAGCGGCCAAGGCAATGATGTGAGTGGTTTTAGACCAGTTGCTATTCTATCGACAGCGGCAAAAGTATTCGAATCGGTAGTAAGGAGTGGTGTGTTTCAGCAGATGAGCGTTCAACTGTCAGATGCTCAGCACGGCTTTCGGCCTGGTCGCAGCACTACAAGTAATTTGCTTAATTTTATTACGTATGTGGTGCCAACGGTAGATGCGGGGATGCAGGTCGATGCCGCATACTTCGATTTCAAAAAGGCTTTCGACCTGGTCGATAATGACATCATGCTGGAAAAGTTGGCGAACGTTGGTTGTACCCCGCAGACGCTGCGTTTTTTTGCAAGTTATATGAAAGATAGGCAACAGTTTGTCGATTACGCTGGATACAAATCAGATCCCTATTACACTAGATCAGGGGTGAGTCAAGGGAGCAATTTGGGGCCACTGGAGTTCATCATAATGATAAATGATCTACCAGAGGTTGTAAAAGAGGCCTCATGTTTGCTCTTTGCCGACGATCTGAAGCTATTTATTGCTGTAGAGAACGAGTCAGACGCGGAGCGGTTACAGCGAGACATAGATAGAGTTGTGGATTGGAGCAAAACAAACAAACTTTCCTTTAATGTAGCTAAATGCGCAGTCATAACATTTGGCAGGGCTAAAGGACCTATAAACTTCGGTTATAAAGTGAATGGTGCACCACTTAAGAGAATTACAACCGTTAGGGACCTGGGAGTAGATATTGACGCTGAGCTAACGTTTCGTCATCACATTACCAATGTTTGTAAAAAAGCCTTCAGACGGCTAGGTTTTATACTCCGTCGAGCTGAGGGATTCCAAAATATTAAAGCTATGTGCGCCCTATACAATGCTTTGGTGAGAAGTACGCTGGAAAGTAACGCGATCATCTGGGCACCGCATGAAGCTAAATATACTAGTATGCTGGAGAAAATCCAGAATAAGTTTACCAGATATTTATACTTAAAACTTTATGCGGTTTACCCTTATTTCCCTTTGATGTACCCAACATTATTCGTTCTAGGTATGGTCGGGTACAATAAACTGGAAGCTAGGCGGAACCTTGCATTGGCTAGCTATATTTTTGGACTAATACGGGGCAAGCAAAACGATCCAGGGGTATTGAGATTAATAAACCTCTGTGCGCCCGATAACTATGTAGGGCGAAGGCGGCGGCCGCCGCTGCTGGCGCTGCCGGGCAGTCGGACCAAGCTGCTGGCCAGAGCGCCGTTCACGCGCGCCCTCGCTACTCTCAATCGGATAGCTAATTCAATTGACCTATTTAACTGTACTCTGAGTGAATTCAGAAGAGTTGCCTTGCATGAAATATGTTACGGACCATAAAATGTGTATGTGCTTCTGTATCGCTTTAGGTGTATTTACCTGTAATGATACTGTTAAGTAATGATTTCAATAAAATAAAATAAAAAAAATATTTTTTTTTATTTTTTTATATTTTTCGATGAAGGTAGTTTGAAACAGTGCATTCGTTGAGATTTTACGCTATAAATTGTTGTTAGTTGCACAGCCATCTTTTTTGTCGCTATTGTTAAGGTGGTACACTACTTCCTACCATAGACTAAATTAGTTAAATTATCATTTATTTCGTGTGGGTAGGGTGATATTTTGCAGAGCAGTTTTTTTTTTTGTTTTTCGTTCGAATTGTTATCGGTTCTGTATTAGTATCGTGCAAAATGTCAAATAGTGGTGAAATGTCAGATCGGGAACGCGAAGTTGATAATAATAAAATTGCGCGCGACTATGCAATTATGCGCATTGAGTTTCTTGCGGACACGGAAGAATTGTTAGGATTTAGTGAGATGGATTTAAAAGAATTGTCGAATGAGTTTCATGACGCGCAACGGAAACTTCTCTCGTCGCTAAAACCGTCGTCGCGTAGTGATGAAATGGAAATAACTTTTGAATTTGAAAGGAAGGTGTCGAATATTAGGTGCAAATTACGCCAGAAAGTATTGTCAGAAAAAAGTGAAACCAAACCTTGTGTTAGTGAGGCAGTAACTGCAAAATTACCTAAAGTTTCGATAAAACCATTTAATGGAACTTTGGAGAATTGGGTGAGTTTTATACAGCTGTTTGATTCGTTGATTCATAAGCGGCATAATATTTCCGATGTCGAGAAATTACATTATTTGTTGTCAAGTGTGGAAGGTACCGCTTATGATTTAATTAAAAATTACCCACTTACCCAAGAAAGTTATAAAGATGCGTATGATTGTTTACGTAAATATTTTGATAAGAAGGGACAAATTGCTACACATTATTATGAAAAATTATTATGTTGTGAATCTATCAAAACAAAGTCTGCTAGCGATCTTGAGCGTGTTCATAGAACATTCGCAGAGAATTTATCGGTGTTGAGTAAATATGGTTTGCCGGACAAGAACTTTATGCTCTTTCATTTATTGTGGTCGAAATTAGATAAATGTACTCGGGAAGCATTTCAACTTGAGCATAATAGTGATGAAATCCCATTGTTCGCGGATGTCCAAGCATTCATTGAAAAACAATACAAGGCGCTTAACTTGTCGAATATTACGCCTTTGCCTCCTAATAATCCAGTTGTATCGTATAAAAAGGTAGGTATAAATAAACAATATCATAATGGTGTGAGCAAACAAAAAACATCTTTTGTCGTGTCTCATCAAACTTGTAACTTTTGTAGTGGCCAGCACAGTCTTGCCACTTGTAAAGATTTTTTAAATATTGATCCTAAATCTCGTTTTGATTTTGTGAAGGAAAAGGGTTTGTGTATATTGTGCTTTTCGAGTACACATCGTGTAAAAACCTGTCGAGCCTCTCGTTGTAGTGTGTGCCAGTGCTCGCATCACACATCCTTGCATTTTACTAGGCCAACACAAACAACTTCTTTCACTTCTTCTACTCCTTCCACTCCTTCTACAGTGGAAAACAATGTGCAACCTTGTTCGAGTAATCCTGGTAGTAATACGGTTTTAACTTCGCTCGCTGGTGAAAGTACGGTCTTGTTTTCGACTGCTAGGGTCCTGATCAGGGACGCTTCAGGTAACTTTGCACCAGTGCGCGCTCTCCTCGATGGCGCGAGCGCTTGTAATTTTATTTCGGAATCCTGCGCTAAGAAGCTAGGACTCAACATCTGTCGTGGCCAACACTCCGTAAATGGGATTGGCAATTCTGTCGCTCAACCGCTCGGCTCACTATCGTGTGAAATAAAGCCGGCCGGCAATGTACCGTCGTCGTCGAATTTTAGATTCGAAGCTCTCGTACTGTCGTCGATATGTGCTGACCAACCTAACCAACCTGTCGATTCATCGAGGTGGTCACACATAAGTACCCTTTCGCTTGCGGACCCTGACTTTGCTAAGCCGGGTCCAATAGACATGCTGCTGGATGCACACATTTTCGCTTCTTCGTTGTTACCTGGTCTTAGGCGAGGAAAGCCTGGGCAACCTCAAGCGATAAATACCATCTTCGGGTGGATTATTATGGGCGAGTGTGACACCTCCACTAGTCAGCTCACCAACACTGTCGTTCGTAGCAAGTATAAAAATTGCCTTTTCGTGTCGAATCATTCGCCATTACTCTCGTTGGATAATTCCATAAAAAAGTTTTGGGAATTAGAAAATGTTAGTTCTCCAGTTAAACATTTCCTGTCGAAGGAGGACCAACTTTGCGAAGATTATTTTGTTGCTAATCACTGTCGTAATAAAGAAGGTAGATTCGTGGTACCTTTACCTTTTGTCGACCCTACGAATAAACCTACTTTCCATAATTCTCGTGAAATCGCACTTAAGCGATTCTTATCGTTGGAACGTAAACTTAATGGTAATCCTGATTTCAAAAAGGCGTATGTTGCGTTCATGGAAGACTATCAGTCACGTGGTCATCTCGAAGAGGTGGACCCTCCTGTTACTGGTGTGGGCCAGTTCAATTACCTACCCCATCACGGTATACAGCGCGCTTCAGTGAGCACACCCCTGCGCGTCGTCTTTGACGCCAGCGCGAAGGACGGCAAAGGTATCTCATTGAACGATACTCTTCTCGCTGGTCCTAAACTTCAAACTAATATTTTTGATTTACTCTTGCGCTTTCGCTGGCATGCCGTAGTATTCACAGGTGACGTGAAACAAATGTACCGGCAAATATTAGTACCTGAAGAGGACGCTGACTATCAGCGTATTCTATGGAGGCCCTCTCCTGTCGATCCTGTGCGTGACTATCGTCTACTTACCGTTACGTATGGTGTTTCTTCGGCCCCGTTTCAGGCTTTTCGAACCATGGCTCAACTTGCCCAGGACTCCTCTAGGAAATATCCTAATGGTGCTGCTGTTCTTGCTCGTGATATTTACGTGGATGATGTCGTCACTGGAGCAGACTCCGTTGAGCAGGCAGTCTCGCTTCAAGTAGAGCTTACTGAAATACTGTCGTCGGGAGGTTTTCATTTGAGGAAGTGGACCTCTAATAGTAGTGACTTTCTCGATAGCCTACCAGTCTCGGACTTATACTCAGAAGAGTTTAAGAATTTTGAAGAGGTGTCTGATATTTCTCTTAAAATATTAGGGCTATTATGGCAGCCTCAGTCTGATTCCTTTTGCTTTCGAGTTGAAAATGCTACTGATTGTCGTTGCACAAAGCGTACCATTCTTTCGGATATTGCACGTATCTATGACCCCTTGGGTTTTCTCGGCCCCGTCACATTTTACGCCAAATATATCATGCAGCTGCTCTGGGCTGCTGGTGTCGCTTGGGATGACGACGCGCCTTCTGAGATCGCTTCGGAATGGTTGCGGCTGAAATCTCAACTGTCGTCGTTGGCATCAGTATCCATTCCTCGTCGTATCGTTGGCCCTTTTGTATCGTTGCAGCTACATGGCTTCGGGAATGCCTCGGATCGAGGTTATTGTGCTGTTATTTACTGTCGTTTCGTGGACAATCTGGGAGCATGTTCGGTCGTTCTTTGCTGTGCGAAGACAAAGGTAGCGCCTCTTCGTAAGCAGTCTATCCCAAGACTAGAGCTGCAAGCTGCTGTTCTGCTCTCAGATCTCATGAATTCAACTGTCAATGCTTTGAAACCATTCTGCTCTATTGGCGAGATCCACGCATGGTCGGATTCCAGTGTCGTTTTGTCGTGGATAAAGTCGTGCCCGTCGAAATGGAAGACGTTCGTGGCAAATCGTGTTAGCCACATACACGATATCATCGCTCCGGATCGATGGAGGCACGTCGGTACCCACTCGAATCCCGCCGACTGCGGTTCGCGCGGTCTGTTACCCGCTGATCTCGTCAATCATGACATGTGGTGGAGAGGTCCCCCGTGGCTCGCAGATCCTGAGGAGAAATGGCCTACTGCCAATACTCTGTCGTTTTCGATTCCAGACCTTGTACAAGACGAGGAGCGAATATTCAGCCTTGTGGTGTCGAAAGAGCATGATCTTGTCGACTCGTTATTAAATAAATTCTCGTCGCTTTCGACTTTAAAGCGTGTTCTATCGTATTGTCTTCGTTTTATCGATAACGCTAGACAACATTTTATCGAAAAGCGTATTGTCGGACTTCCACAGCCACCGGAAATACATAGGGCGTTCACAGTTTTAATCAAGGCAGTGCAGGAAAGTGTATTCTCGTCGGAGATTGGGCACCTGAAGAAAGGATCTCCCAACTCGCTGCCAAGAAGTTTAAGAAAGTTGTCACCTTTTATTGATGAAGTGGGTCTTCTCAGGGTGGGCGGTCGCCTGGCCAATGCTAAGGTTAGCTTCGAAGTCAAACACCCATTGCTATTACCTCGTTCGCACCGCCTCACTTGCCTTTTAATTCACGAATATCATATTCGCTTCATGCACCCCGGTGCACAAACTCTTAAAAATCTTCTCTCTCGACACTTTTGGATTCTATCCGGTAAACGTGCTATTCATTCTGTGATTTCCGGCTGTCTTAAATGTTTTCGTGTACGTCCGCAACTCGCTCCCGCCCCACTTATGGGTAATCTGCCTTCGTTTAGGGTAAACCAAATCAAACCTTTCTCGAGCTCGGTCGTTGATTACGGTGGACCTTATAGTATAGCTTTCGGACGTGGTCGTGGTGCAAAGACCTATAAAGGTTATATTTGTGTATTCGTTTGCACCAGCACTAAGGCTATGCACATCGAACTAGCCTCCGAGTTGTCGTCTGAGGCATTCTTGGCTGTCCTACGTAGATTTATCGCTCGTCGAGGTCGTTGCAGCAACCTAGTGTCCGACCAAGGTCGTAATTTCGTTGGTGCCAGCAACTACCTTGGTTCCATCATGCACAAAGCAGCGGCGTCAGAGGAGATTAAGTTCTCGTTCAGCCCTCCTGGGAGTCCTCATTTCAATGGTCTTGCGGAGGCAGGAATCAAGTCAGTTAAAACACACTTCGCTCGCGTTATTGGTACTCAACGACTCACCTTTGAAGAGTTTTACACAGTGTTGGCGCAGATAGAGGCGATGTTAAATTCACGCCCTCTAACACCACTTAGCTCAGACGCCAATGACCTCTCGGCATTAACACCGGGTCATTTCTTGACTCTGGAACCCTTATCGATAATGCCAGAGGAGAATTTTGTCGGTATGAACATTGGCGTTCTTCAGCGTTGGAAACTCATTCAGAAAATGCACCAGGATTTCTGGCTCAGGTGGCACCGTGAATATATGCATACACTACAACAAAAGGCCAAGTGGGATAAGTCTAACTCGAATATCACCGTAGGAACCATGGTACTTATCGTTAACGAACTATTGAGTCCACTTAATTGGCCTTTAGGTCGTATTGTCGCGCTGCACCCAGGTGCAGATGGTATATGTAGGGTGGTGACGGTAAAGACTGCAACTGGTCAGTACAAAAGACCTCTGGCAAAGATCTGTCCTTTGCCTCTTGCAATTTAATTTCACCGTAGTTTATCGTTTACACTGCTTCGTTAATACAAGGTAGGTGTAACTTATCGTAATTTACATCTTAGTTTATAGTAAATTTAATTGAAGTTAATTAAAATCGTTATATTCTGCACCCACCTTCCGTGTCTTCAAATTTTCGTTTTCGTTGTAAATGCCGCGGTACGTCCCGGTATACCATCGGATTTAGGTGGGCGGAATGTTCAATCGTGTCGTCAGTTTTAACTAATTTAATCTGGCAACAATCGAACTGTCAAATAAGATTTTTTCGCATAGTTCTTGGCAGTTAAAAAACTCCGTTTCGAACCGCCGTCGAGAGCAGTCGGTGTAGTAGCACTATCGAATCTGTCGCCACGTAAAGTCTCAACGCGAAGTGCCTGGACCGTCGTAAACTAGTAACGTTAAATTCAACCACAAGATTGCGCTCGGGCTGTAAAAGAAGTGTGCCTGTAAAGTTTAGCCGTTAAGGGAGGAATCTACCCTGGGCCCAGCTCTGGAATCCGCCCTAAGGAGCTGCTCGGAGCGCCGCCACTTCAGATGACCAGGTGAGCACGACCGCAATCCTATCTTGCCATTATTAAATTATTTCACGAATCGCTAAACCTGAAAACCTACGTAAGAAGTCACCCCTCGTAAATACAGTCCACTAAAAATCGAATCTTTCGTCTACATTTTCGGGCATCGTGCCACACTGATGTTATTGCAACTGAATGTAGCATGGGTTGTTGGTTTAGCTGTTTTCCTGCCCCTCGCGCAGCCACGCTTGCACAAGTTGCCCTCTCATCCCTCATTTCTTTCAAATGCTCATTCATTTTTTCCGTTTGCTCTTTACATTATATTAGTAGTTTACTATGTTCCTCAATCTTTCTTATTATTTCACTTCCATCCATCCTTTGATCCTTCTTTTCTACCGGTGGCCCTTCTTCCGTCCAGTCTCTTTCATTCCCCTCTTTCCGCTCCTTCATGGCTCCTTCCAGTTTATCGCGTATTTTCTTCTATTTTTGCCATGACTAGGCTACTATCATGTGGGTGCTCTCTCCTTACTTTCCTCGTCTCACTTCCATCTTCTTTCTCATCCTTACTCACTTCCGGTTCTTTACCTGTTTGCTGCTCTCTTTCTTTGTTTAGATTCCTTTCGGATTTTTCACTCTTTCTATCCCTTTCTGCCTCTTTCACCAGTTCATACAGTCTCTCAATGGACTCCAACACGGTTTCCTTGATTTCGGTTTTTATGTTCCTTGAGTTTTTCATATTTAATTTTGCCTTCATTAGGATGGCCTTAGCTTCCGCCATTCTATTTGGGTAAGCCGCTGGTTCCGATCTTTTAGCCAGTGATGGAGCGTCTGCCTTCTGCGCTGTTTTTCTCACAGGCAGCTTTGTTGGTGTTTTTCCTGGTGGCGACTTATGGGCAGATTCTATTTCCCCAATAGTCCTCCTTACGTTTACTGCTTGGGTTTCCGAGGGTCCTGCCCTCTCTGTCTCGTCTTTTTTCTCTGCTGGGAAAGTAGTGTTTAATTCCCGAGAAGGTTCGCCCTTCGCGGGGGATCTAACCATAATGCTCATTTTTTCCCAAGGCTGTCCGTTATTGTTCAATAGAACTTAATTGATTGTCGACTTTTTGCTCCGATCTTATTTATATTTGTAAAAGTTGTAAATTAAGATGGGAGCAATTGAGGGTATAGTAGTAGTATATAAGAGAATGTAAAAGTCAACACAAATTTAAAGTACAATAAAAATGCAATTATAAAAATAGTAAGTCGAATTCAAATAAAATAAAGTTTGTCAATTAGGAAATTTATATATTCCTATAAGTTTACTCAGCGCCAGTTGGTCAATCGTAGAGTTGCGTCTTGTGAGGTCTTGTAGAATCAGTATCTCTTGTCAGTAGTAAGGTGTTATGCACAATATAGAGCGCAATAGTATACAATTCAACTATAAACTAAGGAAAATGAAAACAATAAGGGTAAAATGTAGAGCCACAAGCTCTATAGTTTTTATTTACCTAAACAGTGTCCTCGTCTCGCAAAGTTACGATAACGAGTCAATAATTAAATACAAAAAAATTTTGGGGTCTATGTAGAGTCCCCAAGTCTTCGTGTCCCTTGCGGTCGGGAGGTCCAATCCCCAATAGAAGGGAGGTAGATTTCTTCCAGGGGTCCGATTTCTCGATTTTTTGAGGATAAGTTTTTTGACTCTAGATAGAGTCGTTTTTCCTCGTTCAACAGGTAGCTCTCCCCGAGCCCGACCAAATGACCCCAAACACGGCACCGCCACTCCCAAGGGTGCCTGAGTTATGGCGATCCGAGTTTTTTCAAGATGGCGGCCGAAAAAACCGGTATCGGCCTTTTCTCCGGCACCACCAGGCCTAGAAGCACCGCGCTTGGGCTCCCTGTGTTTGGCTCGACGAGACCTACCCGCTGATGGTGTTTTCAGGTCGAAAGGGGGTCCTGAAAAACCGGACTCCTGAAAACAACCCGACCCTCCTGAAAAGTCTGGATATGGTAATGTCGGGGCCCTCCAGCTGTCCCTGAAAAAACCCCGAATCTCTACGACCCCCGGCTTGGGAGATATTGTGGTCTGAAGAAATCCAAGATGGCGGCGACAACTGTCAGAGTCGATCTTTGACTCGCAATATCTCGGCCCCCAAAAGTCGCAGAGCGCCCGGGTTTGGACCGCTAGGGGCAAGTCCGACCTGCTTCCGCGGCTGAAACCCCTTTCAGGACTCCAATTTTTACAAGCCCGTAATCACCTGAAACCAGGGGGGGAGGAAGGGTGTTGGTCCCCTTAACCCTTAACTTTACCTCCTCTAGCTCCTGAAGAGGGTTTCAGCGGCAAAAACGTTCAGGTCTCAGAATCGCCTGAAACCTGGCTCAAACGGTAGAGGCTCTAGGGCTCTTATTGATAGAGCAAATCCGAAGTCTATGGGTTGAACGGCTTTCGAGATATATCAAAAACAAAATTATTACCGGAAAATTCAAAATTCCGGTTTTTTCGAAATCCTTCAGTTTAAAAGATTTCCCACCCGTGTTTGGGCTTAAACCAGTCGCGGGAGGGGTTCTTATAACAATTTTAGTGTCAGAAATTAATTATTTCTATCTAATTTGGATTTATGTCGAAAATTCACTATAAAATTAATATCTCCGAAACCGGTCAGCATAAAATTATAGAAAAAATTACAATATTTAGAGTAAACTTAGGGCTAACACATACAATATAGGCTGATTTGAATTTCAGAGGGTTTTAATTTTTTAAGGATAACATAATTTTCGGAAATTTTCAGTCTATGTCCAGAGTTCTTAATTTAAAAATCTAGAAGCTTGAATATAGCTTCCGCTTTGAAGCGCGCAGCTCGCTGCAGTTGCAGAATTAAATTATCCTTTGCAGTTTTGGAATTGTATCCAGTCAAAGTTTCAGTTTTCTAACACTCACAAATAAAAAACCATAGTCATTAAAAATCAGCTACTTGCAGTTTCGGGCTAAGGGTGTGTAGTCGCTGGTCTCCACTAAGTTTGGTGGACCTTGCTCTTCGGGAAGTGGGACCACGCCGCCACGTGGTTTTTAGTTTTTCAACTGTAGCTCCTCGGTGGGTGGTCGGAAAAATCCGACAGAGGGCTCCCTCTGTAGAGCTCGCCGAGGCGCGTTGCAAGACGTATCGCAAGATGGGGGTCACCGCGACTAAACTCGCAGCGTTTCAATTTTTAGTGAATTTTTTTGCGTTAACCTCAAAATAACACTCTTCGAGTCACTTTCTCACTTTCTCTGATCTTCACGGCACCAAACACCAACACAGGCGTGTGGGCGACAGCAGCCCGCAACTTTTGACACCTCGCACTTCGCGATCGGAGTAGAAAAACCCACTTTTTCGATTTTTAAACGACGGAGCGTGATAAATTCGTGGCGCTCGGGGTGGCGGGTGGAGCGCAACTACTTAGGTTAAGGTTGGGTTTTTTTTTTGTGTACCTTCAACATTATCGGAGCCTGTTTTATCTATTTTCTTTCATTCCAGTTCTCGCATGTATACTTCTCGTACTTTCATTCCGCATACTGTTTCTTTCTTTCATTCATCATCTTTTATTCCTTTATGGGTGGGGATCCCAACTACTCTTTACTACTGGTCTACTGCTGTTTCGTGATAACGCGCACTTCGTGCGTTTTCGGGGTTAATAATTTTGGCCCAGTCGCTTTTATTTTATTCGGTGTTGTATCATTTGGAACATGTTACAGGTTTCTTATTTTTATTATGAGTAACTTACTTTTCTAGTTTTCTTACTGGCTAGTTTACATTTAATTATTTCTTATAGTCTATGCTTAACATTAAATACATACAATATATTATGTAAGCATAGTTTTCTACGTCTTATTTCTACTTATTACTAATTTAACAATTTTTTCACAGTATTCTAAAAACTTATCTCTATCACAGCTGGACGTTAGTTCTTCTGCGTTTTTAGATTTTATACTAATTCCTAGCTGCTGCTCCAGATCAAAGCGGGTCTGGTCGTGGATGGGACACTCAAACAATATATGTGTTACGTTTTCATTCTTTGTTGGATCACAAATACACGATGGGTTCTCCTTACACTTGAATCTACACAAGTATTCTGAGAACCCACCGTGCCCTGTCAGGATTTGTGTCCTGACGTTGGTGGCTGTGAACTTTCTCACCGTTCTGTATGCCGCCACTGCATCCGGGAAAAACAGCTTCTACAGTCTTACAGTCTTTGTAACGACGGTTCCATTCGTCAAGCGTGGCCATACGAATGCTCCGCTTGACGAATGAGACCGGGCATAGGTCGTACTCCGGTTTTCGCTTGGAGTTTAGAGCGGCTTCCTTGGCTAGCACATCCGCCCTCTCGTTGCCCTCAAGTCCTGCATGAGCCTTAATCCAGTGCAACCTGACAAGTTTGCCCTGGAGAGCTAGGGATTCCAAGTTGCTCCTCGCTTCCACTGCAAGAGGATGAAGGCAAGCGTGGTTTCGGATGGTTTGAAGAGCAGCCATAGAGTCGCTGTAAACCCCAAACGAAGTCTCCCTGTGCTTCTGAATTGCCCTCGTCGCTCTGCACAACGCCAGAAGCTCGGCCTGCTAGACTGTACAGTACCTCGACAAGGCAAGCTTGAGGGTTTTCGTCTCGGCCTCGCAATTCCAAAAAGACAGCGCGGCTCCGACTCCGCCCCCAATCCTGCTCCCGTCGGTAAACACTCTGATGTTGAAAGAGCTATGAGCATCGAGCTGCTCTTGGTCTACCAGGCTAATTATTTCCACGTCGCTGCGCCGAGCAGGGTGAGGGGCCTCCAGTGCTGAATCCATCCGTTTGACTTCCCTGTCCCCGATCGCCGGCAGGGGCACCCCCTTCCTGGCTTCGTACAACGAGGCCGCCTCACGGACTCGAAGGTCAAGAGGGAGTATTCCAGCCAGTAACAACGCCGCGTTCAGGGAAACCGTGCGGTACGCTTTACACAATTTTTGTGCGATCCCCCGTTGTACGACCCCCAGCTGCTTGATAACACCCAGCTTGTGCGCTGCTGGTGCCCACACACTGGCGGCATACAGAATGATTGGTTCCACGGTAGCCACATATATTGTTCGAATCACCTCGGGATGGAGACCCCAACTTGTCTTTGCTGCCCTAGACAGCTGCTTATGGACGTTTATAGCCTTGCGGCACACGCTCGAGACATGGGTGTTGAACGTGAGTTTCTCGTCTATGACGACTCCCAACATTTTTAACTCCTTGGACGCGGCAATACCAATCCCGCCCATGCCCAGGCGCGGGATGTCGTATTTAAGCTTGCGGGTAATGACCATCGCATTAGTTTTTTGGGGTGCAAACCTAAGCTTATTTTCTACACCCCACACCCGGACACGCTCGAGAGCAGCATTGGCACGTCCCTCGATTTCGCGCGCCGTCTCCCCGTCGAAGACCAGGACAACATCGTCGGCGAAAGCCTGGCAGTATTCGCCCCTGCACTTCAAATCCTTCAAAAGGGGGTCCAGCAAAAGGTTCCAAAGAATTGGGCCGCCAATTGATCCCTGGACACAGCCTTTGTTGGTGTTCCTGCAGTACTCCTCCCCTAAATATCTCACCTTTACCCTTCTGTCTCTGAAGTAGCTGTTCATTACACGCCGCAAGCCGGGTGGACAGTTTGCGTCCGCCAGGCGGACCCTTATTGCGGGCCACCAGGCACTGTCGAAGGCCCCCTCTATATCCAAAGATACTAGCGTTATGATTCTCTTTTGGTCTAGTTTACTGCGTATGTACTGCATGAGGGTATAGAGGGAGTCCTCCGTGCTTTTTTGTGGCATGAATCCGTACTGGCGGGCACTCATCCTCGGCATTAGATGAAACCTTAGGCGTGCCACTAACATTTTTTCATAAATTTTGCCTAGTATTGGCAACAGGCCTATTGGTCTGTATGCCTTCGGGGTGGTGTAGACTTCTTTTCCCGGCTTTCTCAAGACGATTACCGTTGCCTCCTTCCAAGGCTCCGGAAAGTGATGGCACGCGAGGCACCTGTTCAGTATCGCTCTGAACAACTCGGGGTTGCAGCTGATTGCGTGGCCACAGATGTCCGCGGTAAGGCCATCCGCACCAGGGGCCTTGGGCTAAAGGACGTGTACGCCGCGCGTAACTCTGTCAACGTAAACGGCGGCTCGCATAGCTCATCTTGCTTTCCACCGTTCAGCTGGTCAGCCATTAACCTGATGCGGCGATGACAGGCGTCATCAGCTTCGGTGAGGTCCTCCGGGTAGAACGTGTCCAACGTTCGCCCGTCTCTCTCTAAGGGTAGGTCTTTCTCCCTGCACTTTGTCCTTCCAATTACCCTATAGATTCCCTCCCAGACGCCCTCCCGATCCTGCTTTGCGCAAAACTCCTTCCAACTCTCAATCTGGGCCTTTGCTGCCTCTGACTCGTACTCATCTTTCTGTTTCAGGTAGTCCTCTATTACCCTCGATCTCCGCACCGGAGCGGCGCACCTGATTCTACGCTTCCTGGTAGCGACCTTCTTTTTCAGCTCTGCAAGTTTTTCGGACCACCACGGCAAGGTTAGCCTTTCGCTGTTTTTCTTGATTGGGATTGAGGATTTGCATGCGTCCTTTATAGCTTTTGTGTAGCTGTTTACTGCTATATCGATTGATTCGCTGGTGTTTATCTTGTCTACCTCTTGCTTTGTTATTTTACCTTCTAGCGTTAATTGTTTGAGATTCTCATGAAACGCAGACCAATTTGCTTTTTTGGTGTTGTACACTCGGGTTGTTCTGCTGATTTCAATCCCAGTCGACCTTTTTAAGCGGATGTTGAAGACTATGCCATTGTGGTCCGAACTAGTGAGGCCTTCGTCGATTCTCCAGTCATCTACCAGGTCCAGTAGATCGGTCGAGCAGGCTGTCACATCTACGTGACTGCTATAGCGCTTTCCTCCTCTGACGGTGTCGAAGGTAGGAGTTTCCCCTCTGTTCAGTACGTTTAGGTCCAGCTCCTCGAGAGCTCCCGAGAAGGAGTCGCCTCTACAGTCGACCGTTTGGCTCTCCCACCATGAGCTTTTCGCGTTGGCATCTCCTCCGATAATCCATTTTTTGGTTCCTATTTTGGTCTCGATCCTTTGCAACTGCTCCAGGTACGGTTCAATGGGCAAATCCGGCTCAAAGTAATATGATACAAGCGTGATCTCCCAAGCACTGGTCCTGATCCCCACCACGACGATGTTATTATTGGTGAGTTTGGGGTACTGTTGCACTTTTAGGTTTATGTTGAATACTACTATTGCGGCTTTTACAACCCCGTCTCCAGTCTCAGTGCTTTGGTAGACTCGTACGCCCCTGTGACTCCTCATCACTTTTGCCCCGCCCACATATGGTTCCTGGAGCAGTGCCACCGTGGTTCCTCGCTTTTCTGCCTCAATCAATAATTTGTTTGTTGCAAGTTTTTTCCTCTGGAGGTTTGCTTGTATAACTCCGTATGGAGTTTTGTTTCCTGGGACGCCCTTAGCAATACGCTACGGTTGCCCGTGCCAGTTCATCCCATCTCTTGTGCGTTTGGCACTCGTGACTGAAGGCGTTGTGTTCGACGCGGTCCAATTTGGCCTTGGTGCAGTTACGGCATTTGGGTGGTATCCCTGCCAGCCAGTCCTCACATTCAGTCCGCAGGTGCGGGCCCCCACAGTGGCCACAGAGATCCGCTGGCTCCACACAGAAGCGTTTGCCGTGGCCGAAGCCTAGGCAGCGCGGCCATTGAACCAGCGGCGACTGATCCTCCACTCTGACACGCTGCAGGTCCACATGTAGGATCCTGGCTTCGATCGACTTACGCCAGATAGTCGGCGAGACACTGACCACTACGTGTCCCGCGTGGGGGTTTCTGGCTCTTCTCCTGTATTTAATCTCGATTCTGTCTTCCTCCTCGTCGAGGTTGCGGAAAACATCGCGGTTCTGATTCCTCAGTGCTCTTATGATCTCTTCGTCCGTGTTAACTACCAGGACATTTTTCAAAACCAGAAGCGGGTCCCTGTTTTTAACATCCTCGACGGTGAGGTCGACTCCTTCCCTCTCTAGCTTATCTCTGATTTTGCCTCTTTCCTCTTTTGTTTCAAACCCCATAATCACCTTTCTATCCCTGGCTTTCCTTACCTTTTCGACCTTAATCCAACCCTCTTTTGCGTCAATCGCCTTCCGCACTCTGTCCAGCACCTCTTCCCCGGTCTCTGACTCGTCCTTTGAAGTTACTATGACAGAGTGCAGCGTGTTTCGCTTTGGGGCCGCCTTCACACTCTGTGTTGCCGTTACGTTTGCGTATGTGATCGTCGCTGCCCGTTGTATGGTCTGTCTATGTTTTTCCATCTCCTCACTCAGCTCTTTCATTCTCATGTTGCTTTCTCGCAACAGTTTTGAGTGCTCCTCTATCTGCGTGGTAAGGTTGCTCGGGTCTGAGGTAATTGTACTCACAGTGGAGGTGGCGTTTGTTTTGGCCATGTCTGGCTTCCCAGTTCCTGATATTTCTTTACCCCCACCCGACTTTTTCCTGTCCATCTCTGCCTCCTTTACTAATTCGTAAAGTCTGTCCAAGATCACGATGACGCCAGCTTTGATCTCCCTCTTAATATTTCCCGAGTTATGCAGCTTGGTTTTGGCGTTTACCAAGCAAGCCCTTGCTTCGGATATTCGGTCGGCAGATCTCTTTTTCGGTGGACTGATGGTTTCCGCATAGGGTTTCCGTACAGTCTTTGTCTTGCCTTCTGGTTAGGTTAGGTTGAGGTCAAATTTCCCAGAAAATTGTTTGTTTACATTCAGTTTTTTGGAAAATTTCGATAGAGGGAGTGTTGATAAAAATTTTTGGTTTTGGTTTTCTGTTTCGATAGGAAATTTCCTAAAATTTTGTCTTTGTTTGGTCAAATTAGCTTCACTGGTTTGGCTAAAACTAATTTTTTTACTTCGGGCCGCTTTGCCCCTATGGTGATGCGGTCATTTTTCAAAATTTCACATTAGAATTTGCTAACTTTTACTATTCAAAGCTTAATAACTTTTTTCTCTTAACTTTAGTTTCAGTTTTTTGCATTAATAAGTCACGTTTTAACTAGCCCTAGCCATCAGCGAAGGTTTCGTAACGATCGGATGACACGTTCCAGTCCGAAGTTATTTATAACTTGTGAGTTGCCTGCACTTTTGCCATAGGCGCTCGAATTACCACTTTTAGGTTGGTAATTTAAAAAAATGTTCTCACTGTCTACCCCTTAAGGGTTGCGGTTGATAGAATGGTAAATACGGAGGGCTAAATAAGTGGTATTTTCTTTCGTTGTTAGTATAAGAATGACACTACTTATTGGTTTTAGAACAAGAAACGAGGTAAGTGTTTTATTGTTAAGGGTTGAAAGGTAGTTTTGTGTTTCAAGAGGTGTCGGGGAAGCGAATGGGAACCATGTCATGACGAGGTAGGGTGGCTTGAGGCCTTATGGGGTGTAACAACTTCTGATCATCATGATGGGTTCGTGGCTTCCCGATTATAAATATAAATCAGTACCTGGATTCATTTTCTGATGTGTTGCTTGGTCTGATGAGTTCTGCTTCGCTTTAGATAAGTAGTTAGTTGTCTCCACAGAGATGGTTGTCTCAGCTGGTAGTCACATTCCTCCGCCTGCACAAATTACGGCCCAATGAGTAACCCTGATCACCCATCGGGCTGAGGAGAGCCACGGTGATCCCGGGGTGCTCCTCGGTGCCATCTTGCTTGTTTAACTGGAAGCATAACTTGGATCAGAACGGAACGACGCAATCACAGTGTCACGATGTTACGACACACAGAAGAAGGCAGAACTACAGGCTCACTCTCAGGTGCGGGGGGTAAGCCGGACGTCTCCGGGAACGCCCCGCGATAACGGTACTTGGTCAAGTGCGCACGCCAAGATTCTCAACTCAACCCGGATCCAACCGCCCCCAGCGGGACGGCCAGATATGTGCCCGGGTTGCCGGTGGAGCTGTAGGTAAACTGCAGAGATAGACGCCAGTCAGAATGGATCCCGCACATGTGTGCGGGCCTGCATCCCACCTGGCGTCCCAACGGCGTGATTGTTGTAGACAAGAGCGTAATGTAAACAGGTAAGACACCGAAAAGACCGTAGGCACCACGACACTCCGCGATGCTGTGAGATGTTCAGAAATACTCAATGATGCTCAGTGATATGTAGAAATACGCTACTAGTGATATATGGTAGAACTCAGCTAAGGGCAATCTGAGATAATCAGTGACGCGTGGCCCTAAGGCAATCAGAGATACTCAGCTTTCGTGGAAGGAGATCCTGTAGAGGCTGCTCGGTGACTCCAGGATCCAGGAACACAACTACTTTTATCACGTCGTACAAGTTTGCACATGTCACCATTTTGGCGCTCAGTAGAAGCCATAGAGAAAGAACGAGAACTTTTATGTTCAGTGTTGCCACACCAAACCAGTTAAAACTCCCACTCACCTAGAGATTCGCGCCTGGCGCGACACTCCCAAGGGGCGAAGCTTCGGAACGAAGAAGTAGTGCAGTCAGGTCACGTGTCCATTCCTTGATTTTCTCCATTGCTCTGGTAGCTGCGGCTCGTCTTGACCTCTGGTTAATATCAGTGTTATTTGTTTCAGTTTTGTCAGATAGCGAATATAGCGAATCATCTTCGATTTCTGTCAATGAAGGTTCTCTGTCTGCATTTTGTTTACTAACATGATCGTCAATTGTCTCTATAGGAACAACGTCTTCAAGCGGTAGCATACAATTCGGTGTTAGATCAGATAGATAAATTTCTTCTGCTTTATCTGTAGTGTCTGTGTCATCGTCAGGCGCTCCTAACGGATGAGTTTTATCTTTACCGTTGATGTTCATGATGGGATCTGAAATTTCCTCTAATTCGAGCGGGTAGAGATGCGCGATAGAACGCTTATACTCACTTTTCCCCACTTGAACTTTTGCTGTTCTACATAGTCCGTCGGCACTTGGGATCAGTGACGTAATCTTTCCTACTTTCCAATCGTTTCTGTTCTTGGAATCGCCCTTGATCTGTACGATTTGCCCTGGACTAGGTGTTAGCTTTGAAGTTATTCGGGGTTCGCGAGGTAAGTGTCCGTATCGCTCACGAAGACTTAATAGATAACTGCCTCAATCTCTTTTATGACCGTCGAGAGCTGGTTGTCTTTCAGCATATGTTTTCCTAGCGTTTTCTTCATACAATTCTTGACTATGCCGATTAACCGTTCGTAGAATCCGCCTGCCCATGGCGACAGCGGATTTATAAATCTCCATCGTATCTTCTTGTCTTTGCAGTATTGTGGATTGAAACTATTTCTGCTATCAACTTGAAATGTTGAGCCTTGTCCGACGTAACTAGTGATGGCAATCCATGCGTAGAGATTGGTCTTCTTAGTGCGAGTAAATCTTCTTCAGCCGTGAGGTCTTACACGACTTCGAGGTGCACAGCTCTGACCACTAAGCAAAAGGCAAATAGATCTTTTTCTGTTACCATCGCCATTGTTTGTCAGAGGTGGTCCCATATAATCAACACATGTGTAAGTGAATGGTGCCGATTAATGTATCCGAAGGACCCTGCCCGGACGACGGTTGAGGATTCTCAAATATGGAATGGCTCGGCCATTTTTCTTTTCCTTGCTGTAGGAAGTCAGGACCGTTAAGAAATAGTTCTTCTTTCCCCATAGATCAGGACGTGTCGCTACATCGGCAGGATTACCTTCAGTTTACATACCTCAGTTCCAGCTTCTTATTTTCCTTTTTCAGGGTTTACAATTTCTATGATTCTATTGTTTAATTGTTTGTATAATCTAATAATCAACAACTTTTGTCCGTTAACTTAATCTTCAATCTTAAATTTCTCTGGACAAAGAGCTCGATTGTGCCTTCCTGATGCGCGGCAATAAGCACACTCTCTTTTATCCTTACAAAATCGAACTACGTGGTTTTCTGCCAGACAATTATAGCAACGGTTCTTTAATCTGGCTTTTCTCTCTTTAATAGTCTTAAATTCCTGACACTGGTCGGGGAAGTGATCATTGTCACAGAATATACAAGTTAGCTTCCTTCTTTTCTTCTCTACATCTTCCTTTGTGTCTCTTTTTGGTTTTCTTTTCTTATCTCTCAGTGGTTCATGTTTCCGTTTCCTCGTAGAATCATGTTGTCTTCTAGAATATGACTGTTATATTCTCTGTGGACGCTCTCCGTTCTTGGATGAGTATTCAGTGCCTCTTCTTTTCATATTTTCTGTCTTCACGTCAAACCGTTTCTTTAAATTATCATCATACCTTCCTGCAGGTTTATTCTTTACTTGTTTTCTATAATTGTGGTGTCTCACATGTAGAGTCTCTACTGTATGTGTTTCGTTTACGGTGGGGCTCTTTCCTTGACGTATTCTATTAGCCTCTTCTCTTGCAAATATTATCAGTTCCAGTTGCTTCCTTATCTCTTCAACTGTGTCATCTTTCAGTTTCATCTTCATTTCGTAGACAATATCTCCTGGGAATTTCTCCGTGATAAGATACCTTAAATGGTTGTGGTTAGTATTCTCACCAAGTGATTGTAGGACTCTGAGATGTCGTTCTATCTCGTTTAATGTAGTGCGACAATCACCCATAGAAGTATCAGCTGCCTTGACCTTGCTGAGCGCACTGTAATGCGCATCTATAATCTGTGATTGTTTACCGTACCGATTTGTCAATATTTGAATGGCTATTGAATAGTTTTTATTAGTAGTTTCTAATCCATCTATTATCTGGCGAGGTTCTCCCTTCAACGTTGATTTAAGATAGAGTAGCTTATCAACGTCAGGTATCGGCCTATCATAGATATTAGACTTGTATATGTCCCAGAATTCACACCAAGTCAATACATCCCCGTTGAACTCCGGTAAGGTGAGTGTCGGTAACTTGGCTGAAAAGGCACGGCTTTGTTCATTACCGTTCCCTGTTGTATTCTTATCCAATTTACTCGACAATCTACATTTGAGTTCAGCTAAAATCTCATCTCCATTTAATTGAGCATTGCTCATACCTGAGATCTCGTCAGGTGATGGATTGGTTGAAATTCTAAAATATTCGTTTAGCTCGCTTGAGAACCGTTTGATCATGTTTTCTAACTTAGATGCACATATCTGTGCTTTTTGCACCGCTTCTCGATCATCGCTACCTTCTTTACAATAAGCTTCAGCTTCGACTCTGTGCTCATTTATTCTCCCTACTATTTGATGGAGTCTTAATTTAATTATATTTTCCAAAGAGGTCTCTTCATCATCCGATTCCATTCTGTTCTATTGTAATCTGGAAATTATTTTGTTCACCTATAGATTACCTACACATAGTATTAATGAAAAGTAAGATCTGCTATGAACAACTATTTCTGTTTGTTCTCTTAAGAAAATATATAAAATACATAAAACAATTTCAATATGTATGGTGTATACGTCATGGGCGAGTGATAGGGAGCGATAAACAAACGCATGCCAACAAGTTTTATACTAATTCTGGTCGACTGCACTTTTTACACTATCGCTGCAGACTGTACATCACTAATGTCATAGTGCTTCACAAGATAATAATTAAAATAAGTCTAAGCCGAACAAGTAGAAGTTGTATGGATGAGGAGTACCTATGTTCACTTTCCATTTCCATCATCAGATCAGTTTCATGAAACTCTATTTATGCCTTGTCATCAATGTCACATAAGTATGCCATACTTCAAGTCATTTAATTATCCGCACACATTTAAAAAATAGGTTACTCTTTTTTGGTCTGAAGAGAGACTGATAAAACAAACTACATAAACACTTTAAAACAATGTCTCATATTTATTACAACTGACCTCATATTACCATGAAGAAACTGTAATCATATACCTTTTATTATTTAGGATTAAGTTTATGTAATATATATTTATTATTTTTCAAACTTCATCGGACTGAAATTTTTGAAGTACTCTCCCGGACTATGTTCAGTTCACTAACTCATAGAACTAAACCTGTGTGTAATTCTTTCACTCAAGTCATAGAATTTAATTATTAAATTCACATTTGAAACATAATAATAGTGCATTTAAGTACTATCTAGTCATCATAGTACAAATTAATTAAGTATTTAAGTTTTGATTTTACTCTCAACATTACTATTATATCAAAACAGTAATTATATTCTCATGTTAAACTTGCTATGCCATCTGTTGAACTATTTATTGATAACTGATATAATTAACTGATGTTATTAGTCTTATAACACTATTACTCACATGACTTTCCTCTGTAGTCAGCGGTCAGCTTACTTAGGCAAATATCTTAAGTCTGTTTGGCAAATTCTACCAAACCTTCCAACTGGTTGATAGATACCTAATGGTGTAAAAACAATAGTAAACAAATTGGTAACCATCCAATTGGATTGTATACACATACAGGTAAGTAAGTACATGTATGTGCACATAGATTTAAATGCAATTTTCTTATTAATATTCTTAATTATGTTACACAGTTGTAACGCAACTTTATGTCAGTAGGAGGAAAAAGAATGTTGTCATAGATTGTATACATTTTATCACTGACGTAGTAACGCAACTCGGTCGCCTTACGCCCGGTCCTAGTTATGAATAGTTAGTTATCAGCGGAAAGTCCGCCACTGAGTGTTTCTATATTTATCTCAAAGAGGTTTTATTTCAATCTTTGTGCTTTACGCAATTAGGTAACGTTACACGGTAGTATATAATCATTGAAATAAAAGTATTAAACATCGTTTCAATGAACCGGTACGCAAATTTACTTACAATAATAATAAAGAGTTTGACACATGAAACACGTAAATAGTATTCGATTATATGTTTCATGATATACCATACCGATAAACCAAATTATTGTACCCGTAAACATAAAACGTCTTTAAGACAGTAAAATGAACTAGAAAAACACGACTGGATATCGCATAGAACTCGTGGAACTCAAAATGAAATAGCACAACGATGTTGATCGAACCAACGATGTGAACCCGTGAATTTATAATGTCACGAAATCAGTTCGCCGCTCAAACCAATCGTTTGCAAATAAACGTAAATCTTTAATATTACAAATTACTGTAGGATTTCGATATTTGAAAACTTTTTCCATGTCGGCATGGAAAATCAACATCGCACAAACACTTGCAATAAATACGAGAATGAACATGTCTTCTTACGATTTTCCGGGAAAATCACTTGCTAACACACTTTTGCTTTAATCAGAAACAATTGAACACTTTTGGTAATTGCCTCTTGGAAAATAAACAAGAGCCACAGCGCCGCCAGCGCCGGCCATTTTGTTATGCCCAACTCACGCACACTCGCACGCCGCGCACGCCACGAAATGTAATTTTACTATTTGTAAAACATTTCTTCAGAAATTCCACTATTTTACATAGTGTAATGGTTATATAATATTCAGTTACTATTTTACATGTAAAAATATCAATTCCAAAACTTCAAGAAACTTTAAAAGAAACAAAAAGTTCGAGTTAGAACTTCAACTGTTATAACTCCTGATTATTTGATTGACGCTTAATTTATGCTTTAGTTATTGTCTAGACGCACAAATAACTTAAATAATAGTATTCCACTTTTCCTTTTATTAAATAAGTGAAGTATTAAACAAATATAAAGAAATAAGTTAGTCACGTTTATAACCAAACGATACACATAACGCCATCTATCCTCTTCTTATGTAACCATATCCCGCTTAGGCAAAATTCTCAACTTTCTTCCAAAGCTAAACTTACCCTGCATCTTTATAAAATATCTGGGTTTATAAAACATTTGAGTAGTATTTAGGATATTACAATTACAGTACCATATTGCAATACAAATGTAAATTATTGAATGTGTAGATGGAATGTAGTAGATATGTAATTTATCTATATGAAATTTATCCTTAGAAATTATTGACTTATTTGATGACCAAAGGAACAATATAATAATAAAATCTAAGTTACTATGTTAAAGTGTAACCTAATGAAAGGATTGAAAGTTATTTTAGGGTAGGAACATTATTGATTTATAAGTGAATGTAGATGCACCAGCGGAGACAACATAACTAACTCATTAGATATACATATTCTTCCACTGATGACGATGACTTCCAATTCCTGTAGGACCCTCCGGCGCGGGCCATAGATGTCAGCAACACAACATCAGCTTTCTTTGGCAGGTTTTCTCCATCTGCCACAGGTTTTTTCTATTTTTCCAGCACGCTTCACCATATCGGGGAAGCGAGTGGAACCATGTCATGACGAGGTAGGGTGGCTTGAGGCCTTATGGGGTGTAACAACTTCTGATCATCATGATGGGTTCGTGGCTTCCCGATTATAAATATAAATCAGTACCTGGATTCATTTTCTGATGTGTTGCTTGGTCTGATGAGTTCTGCTTCGCTTTAGATAAGTAGTTAGTTGTCTCCACAGAGATGGTTGTCTCAGCTGGTAGTCACATTCCTCCGCCTGCACAAATTACAGCCCAATGAGTAACCCTGATCACCCATCGGGCTGAGGAGAGCCACGGTGATCCCGGGGTGCTCCTCGGTGCCATCTTGCTTGTTTAACTGGAAGCATAACTTGGATCAGAACGGAACGACGCAATCACAGTGTCACGATGTTACGACACACAGAAGAAGGCAGAACTACAGGCTCACTCTCAGGTGCGGGGGGTAAGCCGGACGTCTCCGGGAACGCCCCGCGATAACGGTACTTGGTCAAGTGCGCACGCCAAGATTCTCAACTCAACCCGGATCCAACCGCCCCCAGCGGGACGGCCAGATATGTGCCCGGATTGCCGGTGGAGCTGTAGGCAAACTGCAGAGATAGACGCCAGTCAGAATGGATCCCGCACATGTGTGCGGGCCTGCATCCCACCTGGCGCCCCAACGGCGTAATTGTTGTAGACAAGAGCGTAATGTAAACAGGTCAGACACCGAAAAGACCGTAGGCACCACGACACTCCGCGATGCTGTGAGATGTTCAGAAATACTCAATGATGCTCAGTGATATGTAGAAATACGCTACTAGTGATATATGGTAGTACTCAGCTAAGGGCAATCTGAGATAATCAGTGACGCGTGGCCCTAAGGCAATCAGAGATACTCAGCTTTCGTGGAAGGAGATCCTGTAGAGGCTGCTCGGTGACTCCAGGATCCAGGAACACAACTACTTTTATCACGTCGTACAAGTTTGCACATATCACCATTTTGGCGCTCAGTAGAAGCCATAGAGAAAGAACGAGAACTTTTATGTTCAGTGTTGCCACACCAAACCAGTTAAAACTCCCACTCACCTAGAGATTCGCGCCTGGCGCGACACTCCCAAGGGGCGAAGCTTCGGAACGAAGAAGTAGTGCAGTCAGGTCACGTGTCCATTCCTTGATTTTCTCCATTGCTCTGGTAGCTGCGGCTCGTCTTGACCTCTGGTTAATATCAGTGTTATTTGTTTCAGTTTTGTCAGATAGCGAATATAGCGAATCATCTTCGATTTCTGTCAATGAAGGTTCTCTGTCTGCATTTTGTTTACTAACATGATCGTCAATTGTCTCTATAGGAACAACGTCTTCAAGCGGTAGCATACAATTCGGTGTTAGATCAGATAGATAAATTTCTTCTGCTTTATCTGTAGTGTCTGTGTCATCGTCAGGCGCTCCTAACGGATGAGTTTTATCTTTACCGTTGATGTTCATGATGGGATCTGAAATTTCCTCTAATTCGAGCGGGTAGAGATGCGCGATAGAACGCTTATACTCACTTTTCCCCACTTGAACTTTTGCTGTTCTACATAGTCCGTCGGCACTTGGGATCAGTGACGTAATCTTTCCTACTTTCCAATCGTTTCTGTTCTTGGAATCGCCCTTGATCTGTACGATTTGCCCTGGACTAGGTGTTAGCTTTGAAGTTATTCGGGGTTCGCGAGGTAAGTGTCCGTATCGCTCACGAAGACTTAATAGATAACTGCCTCAATCTCTTTTATGACCGTCGAGAGCTGGTTGTCTTTCAGCATATGTTTTCCTAGCGTTTTCTTCATACAATTCTTGACTATGCCGATTAACCGTTCGTAGAATCCGCCTGCCCATGGCGACAGCGGATTTATAAATCTCCATCGTATCTTCTTGTCTATGCAGTATTGTGGATTGAAACTATTTCTGCTATCAACTTGAAATGTTGAGCCTTGTCCGACGTAACTAGTGATGGCAATCCATGCGTAGAGATTGGTCTTCTTAGTGCGAGTAAATCTTCTTCAGCCGTGAGGTCTTACACGACTTCGAGGTGCACAGCTCTGACCACTAAGCAAAAGGCAAATAGATCTTTTTCTGTTACCATCGCCATTGTTTGTCAGAGGTGGTCCCATATAATCAACACATGTGTAAGTGAATGGTGCCGATTAATGTATCCGAAGGACCCTGCCCGGACGACGGTTGAGGATTCTCAAATATGGAATGGCTCGGCCATTTTTCTTTTCCTTGCTGTAGGAAGTCAGGACCGTTAAGAAATAGTTCTTCTTTCCCCATAGATCAGGACGTGTCGCTACATCGGCAGGATTACCTTCAGTTTACATACCTCAGTTCCAGCTTCTTATTTTCCTTTTTCAGGGTTTACAATTTCTATGATTCTATTGTTTAATTGTTTGTATAATCTAATAATCAACAACTTTTGTCCGTTAACTTAATCTTCAATCTTAAATTTCTCTGGACAAAGAGCTCGATTGTGCCTTCCTGATGCGCGGCAATAAGCACACTCTCTTTTATCCTTACAAAATCGAACTACGTGGTTTTCTGCCAGACAATTATAGCAACGGTTCTTTAATCTGGCTTTTCTCTCTTTAATAGTCTTAAATTCCTGACACTGGTCGGGGAAGTGATCATTGTCACAGAATATACAAGTTAGCTTCCTTCTTTTCTTCTCTACATCTTCCTTTGTGTCTCTTTTTGGTTTTCTTTTCTTATCTCTCAGTGGTTCATGTTTCCGTTTCCTCGTAGAATCATGTTGTCTTCTAGAATATGACTGTTATATTCTCTGTGGACGCTCTCCGTTCTTGGATGAGTATTCAGTGCCTCTTCTTTTCATATTTTCTGTCTTCACGTCAAACCGTTTCTTTAAATTATCATCATACCTTCCTGCAGGTTTATTCTTTACTTGTTTTCTATAATTGTGGTGTCTCACATGTAGAGTCTCTACTGTATGTGTTTCGTTTACGGTGGGGCTCTTTCCTTGACGTATTCTATTAGCCTCTTCTCTTGCAAATATTATCAGTTCCAGTTGCTTCCTTATCTCTTCAACTGTGTCATCTTTCAGTTTCATCTTCATTTCGTAGACAATATCTCCTGGGAATTTCTCCGTGATAAGATACCTTAAATGGTTGTGGTTAGTATTCTCACCAAGTGATTGTAGGACTCTGAGATGTCGTTCTATCTCGTTTAATGTAGTGCGACAATCACCCATAGAAGTATCAGCTGCCTTGACCTTGCTGAGCGCACTGTAATGCGCATCTATAATCTGTGATTGTTTACCGTACCGATTTGTCAATATTTGAATGGCTATTGAATAGTTTTTATTAGTAGTTTCTAATCCATCTATTATCTGGCGAGGTTCTCCCTTCAACGTTGATTTAAGATAGAGTAGCTTATCAACGTCAGGTATCGGCCTATCATAGATATTAGACTTGTATATGTCCCAGAATTCACACCAAGTCAATACATCCCCGTTGAACTCCGGTAAGGTGAGTGTCGGTAACTTGGCTGAAAAGGCACGGCTTTGTTCATTACCGTTCCCTGTTGTATTCTTATCCAATTTACTCGACAATCTACATTTGAGTTCAGCTAAAATCTCATCTCCATTTAATTGAGCATTGCTCATACCTGAGATCTCGTCAGGTGATGGATTGGTTGAAATTCTAAAATATTCGTTTAGCTCGCTTGAGAACCGTTTGATCATGTTTTCTAACTTAGATGCACATATCTGTGCTTTTTGCACCGCTTCTCGATCATCGCTACCTTCTTTACAATAAGCTTCAGCTTCGACTCTGTGCTCATTTATTCTCCCTACTATTTGATGGAGTCTTAATTTAATTATATTTTCCAAAGAGGTCTCTTCATCATCCGATTCCATTCTGTTCTATTGTAATCTGGAAATTATTTTGTTCACCTATAGATTACCTACACATAGTATTAATGAAAAGTAAGATCTGCTATGAACAACTATTTCTGTTTGTTCTCTTAAGAAAATATATAAAATACATAAAACAATTTCAATATGTATGGTGTATACGTCATGGGCGAGTGATAGGGAGCGATAAACAAACGCATGCCAACAAGTTTTATACTAATTCTGGTCGACTGCACTTTTTACACTATCGCTGCAGACTGTACATCACTAATGTCATAGTGCTTCACAAGATAATAATTAAAATAAGTCTAAGCCGAACAAGTAGAAGTTGTATGGATGAGGAGTACCTATGTTCACTTTCCATTTCCATCATCAGATCAGTTTCATGAAACTCTATTTATGCCTTGTCATCAATGTCACATAAGTATGCCATACTTCAAGTCATTTAATTATCCGCACACATTTAAAAAATAGGTTACTCTTTTTTGGTCTGAAGAGAGACTGATAAAACAAACTACATAAACACTTTAAAACAATGTCTCATATTTATTACAACTGACCTCATATTACCATGAAGAAACTGTAATCATATACCTTTTATTATTTAGGATTAAGTTTATGTAATATATATTTATTATTTTTCAAACTTCATCGGACTGAAATTTTTGAAGTACTCTCCCGGACTATGTTCAGTTCACTAACTCATAGAACTAAACCTGTGTGTAATTCTTTCACTCAAGTCATAGAATTTAATTATTAAATTCACATTTGAAACATAATAATAGTGCATTTAAGTACTATCTAGTCATCATAGTACAAATTAATTAAGTATTTAAGTTTTGATTTTACTCTCAACATTACTATTATATCAAAACAGTAATTATATTCTCATGTTAAACTTGCTATGCCATCTGTTGAACTATTTATTGATAACTGATATAATTAACTGATGTTATTAGTCTTATAACACTATTACTCACATGACTTTCCTCTGTAGTCAGCGGTCAGCTTACTTAGGCAAATATCTTAAGTCTGTTTGGCAAATTCTACCAAACCTTCCAACTGGTTGATAGATACCTAATGGTGTAAAAACAATAGTAAACAAATTGGTAACCATCCAATTGGATTGTATACACATACAGGTAAGTAAGTACATGTATGTGCACATAGATTTAAATGCAATTTTCTTATTAATATTCTTAATTATGTTACACAGTTGTAACGCAACTTTATGTCAGTAGGAGGAAAAAGAATGTTGTCATAGATTGTATACATTTTATCACTGACGTAGTAACGCAACTCGGTCGCCTTACGCCCGGTCCTAGTTATGAATAGTTAGTTATCAGCGGAAAGTCCGCCACTGAGTGTTTCTATATTTATCTCAAAGAGGTTTTATTTCAATCTTTGTGCTTTACGCAATTAGGTAACGTTACACGGTAGTATATAATCATTGAAATAAAAGTATTAAACATCGTTTCAATGAACCGGTACGCAAATTTACTTACAATAATAATAAAGAGTTTGACACATGAAACACGTAAATAGTATTCGATTATATGTTTCATGATATACCATACCGATAAACCAAATTATTGTACCCGTAAACATAAAACGTCTTTAAGACAGTAAAATGAACTAGAAAAACACGACTGGATATCGCATAGAACTCGTGGAACTCAAAATGAAATAGCACAACGATGTTGATCGAACCAACGATGTGAACCCGTGAATTTATAATGTCACGAAATCAGTTCGCCGCTCAAACCAATCGTTTGCAAATAAACGTAAATCTTTAATATTACAAATTACTGTAGGATTTCGATATTTGAAAACTTTTTCCATGTCGGCATGGAAAATCAACATCGCACAAACACTTGCAATAAATACGAGAATGAACATGTCTTCTTACGATTTTCCGGGAAAATCACTTGCTAACACACTTTTGCTTTAATCAGAAACAATTGAACACTTTTGGTAATTGCCTCTTGGAAAATAAACAAGAGCCACAGCGCCGCCAGCGCCGGCCATTTTGTTATGCCCAACTCACGCACACTCGCACGCCGCGCACGCCACGAAATGTAATTTTACTATTTGTAAAACATTTCTTCAGAAATTCCACTATTTTACATAGTGTAATGGTTATATAATATTCAGTTACTATTTTACATGTAAAAATATCAATTCCAAAACTTCAAGAAACTTTAAAAGAAACAAAAAGTTCGAGTTAGAACTTCAACTGTTATAACTCCTGATTATTTGATTGACGCTTAATTTATGCTTTAGTTATTGTCTAGACGCACAAATAACTTAAATAATAGTATTCCACTTTTCCTTTTATTAAATAAGTGAAGTATTAAACAAATATAAAGAAATAAGTTAGTCACGTTTATAACCAAACGATACACATAACGCCATCTATCCTCTTCTTATGTAACCATATCCCGCTTAGGCAAAATTCTCAACTTTCTTCCAAAGCTAAACTTACCCTGCATCTTTATAAAATATCTGGGTTTATAAAACATTTGAGTAGTATTTAGGATATTACAATTACAGTACCATATTGCAATACAAATGTAAATTATTGAATGTGTAGATGGAATGTAGTAGATATGTAATTTATCTATATGAAATTTATCCTTAGAAATTATTGACTTATTTGATGACCAAAGGAACAATATAATAATAAAATCTAAGTTACTATGTTAAAGTGTAACCTAATGAAAGGATTGAAAGTTATTTTAGGGTAGGAACATTATTGATTTATAAGTGAATGTAGATGCACCAGCGGAGACAACATAACTAACTCATTAGATATACATATTCTTCCACTGATGACGATGACTTCCAATTCCTGTAGGACCCTCCGGCGCGGGCCATAGATGTCAGCAACACAACATCAGCTTTCTTTGGCAGGTTTTCTCCATCTGCCACAGGTTTTTTCTATTTTTCCAGCACGCTTCACCATATCGGGGAAGCGAGTGGAACCATGTCATGACGAGGTAGGGTGGCTTGAGGCCTTATGGGGTGTAACAACTTCTGATCATCATGATGGGTTCGTGGCTTCCCGATTATAAATATAAATCAGTACCTGGATTCATTTTCTGATGTGTTGCTTGGTCTGATGAGTTCTGCTTCGCTTTAGATAAGTAGTTAGTTGTCTCCACAGAGATGGTTGTCTCAGCTGGTAGTCACATTCCTCCGCCTGCACAAATTACAGCCCAATGAGTAACCCTGATCACCCATCGGGCTGAGGAGAGCCACGGTGATCCCGGGGTGCTCCTCGGTGCCATCTTGCTTGTTTAACTGGAAGCATAACTTGGATCAGAACGGAACGACGCAATCACAGTGTCACGATGTTACGACACACAGAAGAAGGCAGAACTACAGGCTCACTCTCAGGTGCGGGGGGTAAGCCGGACGTCTCCGGGAACGCCCCGCGATAACGGTACTTGGTCAAGTGCGCACGCCAAGATTCTCAACTCAACCCGGATCCAACCGCCCCCAGCGGGACGGCCAGATATGTGCCCGGATTGCCGGTGGAGCTGTAGGCAAACTGCAGAGATAGACGCCAGTCAGAATGGATCCCGCACATGTGTGCGGGCCTGCATCCCACCTGGCGCCCCAACGGCGTAATTGTTGTAGACAAGAGCGTAATGTAAACAGGTCAGACACCGAAAAGACCGTAGGCACCACGACACTCCGCGATGCTGTGAGATGTTCAGAAATACTCAATGATGCTCAGTGATATGTAGAAATACGCTACTAGTGATATATGGTAGTACTCAGCTAAGGGCAATCTGAGATAATCAGTGACGCGTGGCCCTAAGGCAATCAGAGATACTCAGCTTTCGTGGAAGGAGATCCTGTAGAGGCTGCTCGGTGACTCCAGGATCCAGGAACACAACTACTTTTATCACGTCGTACAAGTTTGCACATATCACCATTTTGGCGCTCAGTAGAAGCCATAGAGAAAGAACGAGAACTTTTATGTTCAGTGTTGCCACACCAAACCAGTTAAAACTCCCACTCACCTAGAGATTCGCGCCTGGCGCGACACTCCCAAGGGGCGAAGCTTCGGAACGAAGAAGTAGTGCAGTCAGGTCACGTGTCCATTCCTTGATTTTCTCCATTGCTCTGGTAGCTGCGGCTCGTCTTGACCTCTGGTTAATATCAGTGTTATTTGTTTCAGTTTTGTCAGATAGCGAATATAGCGAATCATCTTCGATTTCTGTCAATGAAGGTTCTCTGTCTGCATTTTGTTTACTAACATGATCGTCAATTGTCTCTATAGGAACAACGTCTTCAAGCGGTAGCATACAATTCGGTGTTAGATCAGATAGATAAATTTCTTCTGCTTTATCTGTAGTGTCTGTGTCATCGTCAGGCGCTCCTAACGGATGAGTTTTATCTTTACCGTTGATGTTCATGATGGGATCTGAAATTTCCTCTAATTCGAGCGGGTAGAGATGCGCGATAGAACGCTTATACTCACTTTTCCCCACTTGAACTTTTGCTGTTCTACATAGTCCGTCGGCACTTGGGATCAGTGACGTAATCTTTCCTACTTTCCAATCGTTTCTGTTCTTGGAATCGCCCTTGATCTGTACGATTTGCCCTGGACTAGGTGTTAGCTTTGAAGTTATTCGGGGTTCGCGAGGTAAGTGTCCGTATCGCTCACGAAGACTTAATAGATAACTGCCTCAATCTCTTTTATGACCGTCGAGAGCTGGTTGTCTTTCAGCATATGTTTTCCTAGCGTTTTCTTCATACAATTCTTGACTATGCCGATTAACCGTTCGTAGAATCCGCCTGCCCATGGCGACAGCGGATTTATAAATCTCCATCGTATCTTCTTGTCTATGCAGTATTGTGGATTGAAACTATTTCTGCTATCAACTTGAAATGTTGAGCCTTGTCCGACGTAACTAGTGATGGCAATCCATGCGTAGAGATTGGTCTTCTTAGTGCGAGTAAATCTTCTTCAGCCGTGAGGTCTTACACGACTTCGAGGTGCACAGCTCTGACCACTAAGCAAAAGGCAAATAGATCTTTTTCTGTTACCATCGCCATTGTTTGTCAGAGGTGGTCCCATATAATCAACACATGTGTAAGTGAATGGTGCCGATTAATGTATCCGAAGGACCCTGCCCGGACGACGGTTGAGGATTCTCAAATATGGAATGGCTCGGCCATTTTTCTTTTCCTTGCTGTAGGAAGTCAGGACCGTTAAGAAATAGTTCTTCTTTCCCCATAGATCAGGACGTGTCGCTACATCGGCAGGATTACCTTCAGTTTACATACCTCAGTTCCAGCTTCTTATTTTCCTTTTTCAGGGTTTAATTTCTATGATTCTATTGTTTAATTGTTTGTATAATCTAATAATCAACAACTTTTGTCCGTTAACTTAATCTTCAATCTTAAATTTCTCTGGACAAAGAGCTCGATTGTGCCTTCCTGATGCGCGGCAATAAGCACACTCTCTTTTATCCTTACAAAATCGAACTACGTGGTTTTCTGCCAGACAATTATAGCAACGGTTCTTTAATCTGGCTTTTCTCTCTTTAATAGTCTTAAATTCCTGACACTGGTCGGGGAAGTGATCATTGTCACAGAATATACAAGTTAGCTTCCTTCTTTTCTTCTCTACATCTTCCTTTGTGTCTCTTTTTGGTTCTCTTTTCTTATCTCTCAGTGGTTCATGTTTCCGTTTCCTCGTAGAATCATGTTGTCTTCTAGAATATGACTGTTATATTCTCTGTGGACGCTCTCCGTTCTTGGATGAGTATTCAGTGCCTCTTCTTTTCATATTTTCTGTCTTCACGTCAAACCGTTTCTTAAAATTATCATCATACCTTCCTGCAGGTTTATTCTTTACTTGTTTTCTATAATTGTGGTGTCTCACATGTAGAGTCTCTACTGTATGTGTTTCGTTTACGGTGGGGCTCTTTCCTTGACGTATTCTATTAGCCTCTTCTCTTGCAAATATTATCAGTTCCAGTTGCTTCCTTATCTCTTCAACTGTGTCATCTTTCAGTTTCATCTTCATTTCGTAGACAATATCTCCTGGGAATTTCTCCGTGATAAGATACCTTAAATGGTTGTGGTTAGTATTCTCACCAAGTGATTGTAGGACTCTGAGATGTCGTTCTATCTCGTTTAATGTAGTGCGACAATCACCCATAGAAGTATCAGCTGCCTTGACCTTGCTTGCACATGTGTGCGGGCCTGCATCCCACCTGGCGCCCCAACGGCGTAATTGTTGTAGACAAGAGCGTAATGTAAACAGGTCAGACACCGAAAAGACCGTAGGCACCACGACACTCCGCGATGCTGTGAGATGTTCAGAAATACTCAATGATGCTCAGTGATATGTAGAAATACGCTACTAGTGATATATGGTAGTACTCAGCTAAGGGCAATCTGAGATAATCAGTGACGCGTGGCCCTAAGGCAATCAGAGATACTCAGCTTTCGTGGAAGGAGATCCTGTAGAGGCTGCTCGGTGACTCCAGGATCCAGGAACACAACTACTTTTATCACGTCGTACAAGTTTGCACATGTCATCATTTTGGCGCTCAGTAGAAGCCATAGAGAAAGAACGAGAACTTTTATGTTCAGTGTTGCCACACCAAACCAGTTAAAACTCCCACTCACCTAGAGATTCGCGCCTGGCGCGACAAGAGGGTAGTGTGTCCTATGTTAATATCAATATAATAACTTCAACGAAAGACTAACAACGGACTAGTTTTTAAACTTAATTAATGATTTTAATTATTAGATATTAAAAGGAAAAGTAGGAATAGCGACAGTTACTCCAAGTTATGAAAGAGGGCCTTAGGTCATCTAGAGAAAATAAACTCAATAAATACTAACTTCAATTGCTTTTATTTCAGGTCATATTTTGTGATGTGAATTTACAAGCGATTCGAGAGAATCTTTGCTTGGACGTTAAATCCTTCCCAAATCAAGAACACTAATACTCCTCTTACATAAAAATAGTCCATAAAGGAGACGCTGTGTTAAAATTCTGTTTATACGAGTATTTTTTCAAATTCGGGTACATCGTAACTTTCACAGATTTAAGGACTTAAAATGCTCATTCATTAGATAAACCCGATATCAAGGACACAGAATCAGTAACACAGTGTTTATGGATTATCATCACACATTATAACACATACAGTAATAAATAAAGATGGTTTGTACAATAGTAAAGTGATATAGTATTTTGACTTACCCTTGCTGGTTCTCGATCACGATAAGATTGATTTGATTTTGCAATTACATGGGTTTTTATACCCAGTTCATAGAAGAAGGGTAGTCTGAATGCTTAGTCCTTATAACCAATCACAATCGAGAACCAATCGGGGATTATCATTACAGTGTTTTAATTATCCAAACACTTATGTAAGGGTCGTAACAAAGATCATATATTAATTATTTAAATTAAGTAAGGCTACATATAACCATGAATACTTTATTTTCAGACTACTGCCATATTCCTTTAAAGAGGAACTTCATTCTATTGGACTGGATTCTTGTAACGGTTTAAACCAATCACGTACAGACAATTTAGCAATTGTTTTGAAATGACATTGATAATTTCCCAACTTATACAAACAAAATATCTTACTGTTTAATAATTAGAACTTAGCTGTAGAGAAACAATTGGCATCTTATACAATTACATATTTTGGCTAACGGAAACTAAACAAGATAGTATAATGTTGCCAGTCCAAAATAATATTAGTGACAGGGGTAAATTAGTATAACCCTGTAATATTTTAATCGATCACGGTCGTGGTTCTTTTGCTGTCATATAGTAAGCCCTTAAGGCTGTCTAAAGACACCTCAAGCGCCACTGTAACTTTTATAGTTTTGAGGGAACTTTACGATTAACAAACTACATTTGGTAATCGAAAAATCGCACCTATTCCCAAATTCCCCCAATAGGAGGGAACAATTGTGGGAAAGGGCTGTGGTGTGTCCGGGATAGGCTTTTTCGTTATTGGAAGGGGGTAGGGTGTTCTTTAGGCCCGCCGAAGCCTACTTGTATCGAAGTTTGTCTACTCGAGGGGGGGAAACACAAATTTCAAGGGTCAATAATAGACCATTGACCTGCTATGACCTATTATTCGGACTTGGTTTCTTTTTCGGAAAACCACCCCGTAAAGGGGTGGTTCTTATTGCGTAATCCGGAAGAGGTAGCCGAACTCTTCGACTAAAATGTCTGAGCCGGCTAATCCGAGCGTTGTTGAGGGGGATTCGGACTCGGACTACGTGGATGTAGTTGAAGTCCAGGAAGGGGTTTCAAACCCTACAAAGAGGGCTCACGAGGATCAGGACGATGATCCCAAGCCCGAAAGGGGGGCCAAAATAAATACGACGCGTAGAGGGCGCGTAGTTTCCACCAAGGGCTCACACGCGGGACTCTCTACTGCGAAGGTCCAACTACGGGCCCTTGATAGAAGGGCGATCGAGGATGCCACAAAGGCGGACCCCACCTACCGGCCAGATCTACCAGTGCTGAGATCCCAAAGCCAGAGGAAGGGAAAGTGGATAGAGGGCAAGGTAGGAGCGGACGGCCAAAGTGCTCCTACCAGAGAGCGTAGCCCAATAGAAAAGGGAGGGTTGTACCTGGATGGGGACGAGCACATCGAGAACGCACGCAAGGCCGCTCAAGTCATAATTGACGAAGCAGGCAAGTCAGGCAATATCAGCGGTAAGGTGTGGGGTCGCATGAACCTGGCCTGTGGGGATATATTGAAGGCCATGAACTACTTACAGTCTAGGAGGGAGGACGACGAGATCCACATATTGAAAGCGGACAATAAGCGGATGAAGGAGCAACTTGCCCTCCTTCAAACAGAGACGAAGGCCCTCCGTACCGCCTACTCGGAGCGGAAAGTCCAGCCCCCTGTGGCCGCCCCACTGCCGACCCCCGCAGGTATAACAAGGACTCTTGAGGACCTTAAGAGGTACCTCTTCGTATCCCTCGGGATAATGATGAACGTCAGGCTGGGAAAAATTGAGAAAAGACTCCCTGCTGAGCCAATCCTCCGTCCCCCGCTGGCCGCGGATCGCAGAAGGATTGCGGAGTCTGAGTCTTTTAGTCAACCTTTGCAGCAGGCAACAAAAAGGACCACCACAGGCAGCCGCCCTGCCACCCAGCCTGAGACCTCGGAGCCGCAGCGCCCGACAGTCAAACCGCGCGCGGTGAATGCTACTAAGTCTGCTCCTGTCCCTGTTCCAAGAGTGCAGGCTACCAAGCCACCTCGAAGTCAGGACACGGAACAGACCAAGGAGAGGCCCAGCACCTCGGCCCAGAAGACTGCACCAACTGCCCAGCCGGCCTGGGTGGAGGTCGTCAAAAAGGGCAAGGGAAAGAAGACCACCCCCCCTGCGACAACACAGACGGTGAAACCGGCGCTTGGGCCAAAAAAACTAACGGCACCAAAGACTGCCGCGGTGGTGGTGAGCCTCAAGCCAGGCGCTGAAACAAACTACACCTCGATAATGACAAAGGCAATGACGTCCTTCAAATTGGCCGAAGTGGAGCTGGAGTACGTACGGGTACGCAAAACCGCCACGGGCGCTCGCATCATTGAGGTCCCTGGCGCCAATAATGGAAGGGCAGCCGATAATTTGGCCCTTAAAATTGAGGGGTTAATTGGAGATGTGGCCACTGTATACCGGCCTGTAAAAATGGCAGGCCTCCGAATAACCGGCCTTGACGAGTCGGTGACCCCGGAAATTATTAAGGAGGCCGTGGCCGCAAAAGGAGGGTGCCCAGAGGGGCAAGTAAAAGTGGGCTCTATCAGGACGCTGCCCAACGGGACCGGGACAGTTCTCGTGCAGTGTCCAGTTACTACGGCCAACGCCCTTATTGCAGCCGGACGCCTGCTTGTGGGATGGTCCTCGGCCCAAATCAGGGCACTGGAGCCGGCACCGATGCGATGCTACCGATGCATGGGCACCGGACACACCAGAGCGCTTTGCCCGTCACCGGTGGATAGAGGGGATTTGTGCTTCAGGTGTAGCAAACCGGGGCATCGCTCGGCCGACTGTAAAGCGGATCCCTGGTGCTCGGTTTGCCACCATGCAAAACGTCCAGCCGGCCACGTAATGGGAGGACAATCCTGCGCCCCCCCCTCACGTCAAGGGGCGAGAGACCCCTGTCAAGGCTCCCGAAGCCCCTAAAGAGAAACCCAACCAAGAGGGACAAAGTATGGATGTCTAAATGCCAGCACGCCCACATCTAGACATCCTACAATGCAATATCAACCACTCTGCCCGCGCTCAAGACCTGCTCATGCAGGTTATGGCAGAGTGGGAGATAAGTTTAGCGGTAGTGGCAGAGCCATACTTTGTCCCCCCCCAGCCAAACTGGGTCGGGGCTACTGACGGGCGGGTAGCAATGTTCGTTCCCTCGACCGGGGACTTCCCTCCCCTCTCCAGTATCGAAGGCGGACCGGGGTATATAGCGGCAAAGTGGGGGGACACCGTAATAATTGCGGTGTACTTCTCCCCGAACCTGCCGTTGTTCGCCTTCGAACAGTTCCTGCAAGGGCTGGGGAGGGTAGTCGCTAAGGCGGCACCGGCTCAAGTAATGGTGTTGGGAAACCTCAATGCCAAGAGCGCGGCCTGGGGCTCCCAATACACAGACCCCAAAGGGGCAACCCTAAGGGACTGGGTGACGGCGTCGGGACTGGAAGTGCTCAATCAGGGCGACGCTAATACCTGCGTGCGGCGGCAAGGGGGGTCCATTGTGGACGTCTCTTTCGCGAGCCCTGCCATTGCTGCGCGCATAACAGACTGGCGCGTCCTGGAAGACGTGGAGACCCTCTCTGACCACCTATACATTAGGATGAGGGTCTCCCCGACGACACGAGCCCCACCGCTCAACACAGGGGGACAGAGAACCCGAGCACGGGGATTTCCCAAATGGGTCATCTCGAAATTAGATCGGGAGATGGCCGAGGAGGCAGCAGTAGTAGGGATTCGCCGGTTCTGGATCACTTTTTTGTCGCTCAAAATGGCGGTTTAGGGGGCAAAGAAATCTAAAAAAAAAAAAAAAAAGTCAACACCCCATTTAAAGCGATTGGACGGGGTCTCATCACGCTCCGCCCACTCCTTCACGTATGTATGTACGTCCATTGCAACATAATACCAACACTTAATCACATACTCATAAAAGGATAGACCCTTTCCTTTGTTATGGACCCACCCTTTGTTAGGTTCAGCTTTTTACCTGCGCCCACTTGGGGGTTCGGTGCCGACCTTTTTTTTTTCCTGGGTACCTGATCGCCCGCCACGCTCCGTACAAATAAAATACCATGTCTTTTCGTAAGTCCACTTTCAATTAATTATTCTATCAGCACATAAATATCCTATCGCATTATTCGCAGTACACTTTTATTCGTAACTCATAACTTTTAGGATTATCATAAATCTAACCTAACCTAACCTACATTTTGGAGAAATTCAAACCTAACCTCCTAACCTAACCTACGTTTTGGAGAAATTCATAAGCCCTAACTTTCAGGACTATCTTAAATCTAACCTAACCTACGTTTTGGAGAATATTGTCACGCTATATGGTACTTGGTTTGTACTTTTGATTCGTAACTCGATGTTTCGTAGACATACCTTTTGACATATTCTTATTTTGCAAACTACTTATTTTATTCTGCAGCCATAACTTTCAGGACTATCATAAATCTAACCTAACCTAACCGACGTTTTGGAGAATATTGTTACGCTAAATAGTAAATGGTTTCAGTTAAAAACAAGAATTTTGTTGCTTTATTGCTTTTTACTTCTAATCTTACTAAGTACTCCTTAGAAATACTAGTTTTAACGTGTTTGTTACGCAATTCGATTATTTAAATACTATTCAAAACTTGTAGGAGTGCCCTATGTATAAAGGATATGAAGAACGCAGCCTTGTGTTTCGCTTACACAGCAGGTACTATTCTACATTTTGTGGACATATTATATAGCTTAAGTTTATATTATGAATATATATATATATAGATAGAGAGTTTACATAATACAGCAAACGGTTTCAGTAGTTTTATTGTTTTCTTTGTATCAAACGCACCACGGTCTTTTATTATTCAATTACTTAACATCAATACACTATGCAAAGAGAGCTTTTTGAAAAAACAGCTAGTTTGAACGTGTTCACTAGGCGAACCGTTTATTTACCTGCCTGTCGTCAATAAGAAGAGCGTTATGTTTTTTCGAGTGTATGGCTTTGAAGATACTGGTTTAAACTTGTTAAATTGCACTCACAAAGGACCTCAAGAACGCGGGCGGCATCGTATAATTGCTTTATTGTTGTCTTTGTATCAAAAGAACCGCCACTGTCTTTTGTTATTCAACACACCGCGTCTGGAGAATACGAGTTTATACCTGTTCACTAAGCGAAGCCCTTCTTTCAAAAAATACGTGTCCCAACTTGTAGGGATTGCGCTGGGTATAAAAGCGCGCCATCACATCTCGACTTCATTGCGCCCCAAAAATTCTCCGAGCAAGGTCTTCGAGTAAGAGAGTCGTGAGTCGTGAAGTTTAGTGCAAGGTTGCTGAAAGCAGTGTTTCGTTGCTGAAATGGATGAAAGTATGTAGTCATAATTTTATGTGTGCCCACTTATTTCAGATTTTGATTGATTGTAACATAACCTTCATCTATTTTTGTGTTTACCATGTAAATCTACTTTGAAGGACCATTTGAAGAATGTTTTTATATTGTTACAGGAAAACACATTTAAAAATTATTACTATCCCGACGACGAAGCAAGTGATGAAGAAGGAACGTTGGCCTATAAAGTCAAAAAAGCTATTGCTAACACTAACAAGAGGCCTAATAACAGCATAGATGGCTTCTTTGAAAAACGGAAGAAAAGGAAAGTTGCAGTAAAGTCGTCGAGCGTCAGCCAAGCCACTGCGGAAGGCGTGGCTTTTATAAAGTCCAACAAAGACGATGCATCATACGCCTCACATCTCATAAAAATTGAGGTGTATGATGCGCGGAAAATAAAAAATATTCCGCCAACGGAGCATTGGAAGCATGCGGAAGTGCGTGTTAAATACTACGCTCACTCCGAAGAGGACGCTCACGTCGAATCTACGAGGGATGTGATTTACCAAATCACCAAACAGTTAGCGGACAAAAGTGATTGTGTAAATTACGTTATAGACAATACAAAATAAGTGTAAAAGTAGTTTTAAGATCTTAATTTGTTCCTTTTATCTTTTTTTACTCGATTGTGTGCGTTTTGTTTGTTAACTTTGCTTTATAACTCGTACCGAACATTTTTCTTTGTATAGCGAACACCTTTTGTATTCTAAACTTCCTTTGTAGTTATTTTTTTCCGACAAAGAGTCATTGTCTTTCATATTAGATAAGTAACACAAGTTCCAAGCGCCGATGTTCATAGTATAAATAGCCCGCTTTAAAAAAACACATTCTAACGAAGACATAATAATGGACGGACTGAGCTGCAACTCCTTCGATCAACAACTTGACCAGCTTACTGAAGACCAAAGGCTATACGAACTCTGCGAAAAAGTGGAACAAGAATATTTTAAAACGTAGGTTACTTACCTTTGTTATAATTCTGCTTTTGTTATAATTGCTATTGTCATAGATATCCATCCTACTGAATCATGCTTCAACTCATGCTAATAGTTACCTTTGTTATATTGTGTCATTGTAATGGATACCCATCCTACCGAAACATGTTTCAACTCGTTTTTTGCTAGTTGTAGCTGGTAGGGGTGGATTTTAAGGTATTTAAACCGAATGCCAGTTGCTTCAAATCATTTGTTACTGTTCTCTCGACGGCATAGGAGTAGTACTTTTTAAGATGTATTTCAATTTGGATCTATCTCAAAGTGAAATTACAAGCCTAGACAAATCTTTGATCTTGTCCAAATTCCATCATCAAATAAGGATGTGGTACTTAAGGAAGGTTTTACCAGTTTCGTGGTTAGAGGATACGGAGATTATGCCATATTTAACGCCATGCAGTGGACACATCATACACACTCATAAATCAGACACATCCGATGAAATTGATGGTGTACTGCCAATGCAAGCATATTGCTTAAATTGTAGACGAGAAATGAGTTAGTATTAAACTTTTAGCTGTTTTCGTTTATTTTATAATTGTCAATAATTTGTAATATTATTAATTGTTTTATTTTTGCAGATCTTTACAAGTTGGCCGAGGAGGTGTAAATAAAAAAAGATCAGCAATGTCTACCGTGACTGCCGAACCACCAACAAAGAAAAATAAACCTTTGAACAATTCAGCTAGCTACGCTGCTGTGGCAACGTCAACAGTATCAGTTGGACACCAAAACGTGAGTACAGAAAGTAATCACAAAATTGAATGTCCTGTGTGTCACGTGTCAGTATCTAGAAAATATTATTCCAACCACTTGAAAAGTAATACTCATAAAAACAACGTGATAAGTTCTGACAAGGAATTTACAAACGTTCAGTTAATTGAAAGCGCGTTCGGGAATAGAATAGTTACTTACAGAATTTTACCTGATTCCGTTACTACCAATGCATTTGAAACACCAGAATTATTTTTGCATAATATCAAGGGAAAAGTGTTTAAATTACTAGAACGATCCATAGCAGAACAAACTGTCGTAAAAGTAAATTTCATTCTTAATGCAGATTTTACACAACAAACTAAGCAATTTAATAATATTTTTGACTTTCAATCGTTAAATTACGTCGTTTGCAAGGGGGACGCCACAGATGGTATTTATGCATCACTTGTAACTGAAATTGTTAACAAAGTAACCAATTTTGAAAAAAAAGACAGCGGATGGAGTTTAGTTAAAATAAAATATTTAGACATGAATATCAATAAATTCAATCCTTTGCGTGGTTCATCTTACATAAACTTACCATTGGATATAAAAAACAAAAAAGCAGTTATCAACGTTAAAAACAAAGACCATGAATGCTTCCGTTGGGCTGTACTGTCAGGTTTATATGAGCCAAATAACAACTCTAACAGGGTCTCGTCGTACAAATTGCACAGAAATAAATTGAAATTTGAAAATCTTTCCTTCCCAATAAAAATAAACGATATTCATAAATTCGAGAAAATGAATGATCTAAGCATTAATGTTTTTGGCTTGGAGTACGATTCGAAAAGCAAGCAAAATAAAGTTATTGGTCCGTTACACTTAACGAAAAGTAGGAAAACTATCCATTTAAACTTGCTGTATTTAAATCACGGTACTAAGGGCCATTATTGTTACATAAAAAGTCTATCGCGATTAGTATCAAAACAAATGACGACGTCAGAGCATGCAATCCACTTATGTGATGGTTGTTTAATTTATTTCACTTCACATGAAAAATTGCAGAAACATCAAAAACATGACTGTTTTCATGTATGTACAAACTTACCCTCTGAAAACGATAGTAAAAGAAACTGGTTTAATGAATTAGTTCCCTCTAACCAAATATCATTCAATAACTACGATCGTAAATTGAGGGTCCCATTTGTTATATATGCCGATTTCGAAGCATTTTTAAAACCCATTGAAACTTGTATCAACGATCCGAATAAATCCTCAACAACCAATGTTCAGGAACACGTAATGTATAGTTTTGGATACTATATTAAATGTTCATATGATGACAGTTTATCTGTATATAGAACATACACAGGTCAAAATTGTGCCGAATCATTTATGAAATTATTAAAAAAAGATTTAGAGAACATTTGCAAAAAGAACACTTTTGTAAAATGTCCTTTGCCCTTAACGGAACAAGATAAAGTAACCATAGCACAAAGTGATACCTGTTTCATTTGTGAAAAAAAATTAAATGAAGAATTCATTGTGTCTCATAACCAACATACCGGTGCTTTTGAAGGAGTCGCTCATCCATCCTGTTCTGAGAAATATCGAACCCCTAATTTCTTACCTGTGTTTTTACACAATTTGAGTAGCTATGATGCTCATTTTATTGTACACGGGCTTGGATTTGAAGAGGGGGACATAGAAGTTATCCCACAAAACAAAGAAAAATATATTTCTTTCTCCAAGCAATTTCACATCAATAACCATGTAATGAAATTAAGATTTCTTGATTCCTTAAAATTTATGAGTAGCAGTCTTGATAAGTTAGCTAAAAATTTACTGCCCGATCAGTTTCATGAACTTCGGTTAAATTTTCCATCTGAAGAAGACTTCAAACGCTTAATACGAAAAGGAATATATCCATATGAACATATGATATCTTTTGAATCATTAGAATTGGTTAGTCTTCCCAATCACGATGATTTTTACAGCTCATTAAATGATAACCACATTTCAGAAAATGATTATAAACATGCACGTGACGTATGGAATCACTTTAAAAGTAAAAACATGGGGGATTATTCAAATCTTTACTTAAAAACTGATGTTTTGTTGTTAGCAGATGTGTTTGAAAATTTTAGAAATGTTTGTAAAGAAACATATGGATTGGATCCTGCACAATATTACACGACACCTGGATTAAGTTGGGATGCTATGTTAATGTCTACTAAAATTAATCTAGAACTTCTAACGGACATTGACAAAATTTCTTTTATTGCAACTAACATAAGAGGTGGTATTTCTCAATGTAGTAACAGACATGGGAAAGCTAATAATATATTTATGTCTGAATATGATCCTACGTTACCATCTTCATTTTTGATGTATCTAGATGCAAATAACCTTTACGGTTGGGCAATGTCACAATGCCTTCCCATTGGCAAATTTGAATGGGTGGATAATAATACCGATTTTAATGTTTCTGATGATGCTGAACACGGATACATTCTAGAAGTTGATTTGGAATACCCAAATAACTTACACGATTTTCATTCTGATTTACCATTCTGCCCAGAAAACGTTTGTTTAGGTGATACCAAAGAAAAAAAGCTGATTCCTAATTTAAATAACAAAGCGAACTATGTGATTCACTATCGAAATCTAAAACAATGTTTAAAATCTGGTTTACGTTTGCTAAAAATTCACAGAATTTTAAAGTTTGAACAAAAGGCATGGTTAAAGACTTACATCGATTTAAATACACACATGCGTTCGTTAGCCAGATCAGAATTTGAAAAAGACTTCTTCAAACTCATGAACAATTCTGTTTTCGGTAAAACTATGGAAAATATAAATAAAAGAGTGAATGTTAAATTACTTAACCACTGGCAAACCCACGGAAAAACTCAAGGAGTTCAATCTTTAATAGCAAGACCTGAATTTCACAGCCTTTCTATATTTTCGGAGAATTTGGTTGCAGTACAGTTGAAAAAAACAAAAGTCTTGTACAACAAACCTATTTATTTAGGATTTTGTATATTAGATTTGTCAAAAACTTTAATGTATGAATTTCACTATGACTTCATGAAAACCAAATATCCAGATAAACTGAAATTGCTTTACACGGACACGGACAGTTTGGTATATCAAATATTTATGAATAACTTTTACGCTGATATACTAATAGATCTAGAATCTTACTTTGATACTTCTGATTATCCTCCTGACAATCAATACGGTTTGCCATTAGTAAATAAAAAGCAATTGGGTTTTTTTAAAGATGAAAATAATGGTAAAATTTTTAAAGAGTTTATTGGCCTTCGATCAAAAATGTATGCAATGGATGTACAAAACGAATTTATAGCAAAAGCAAAAGGAGTTAATAAATGTATTACTAAAAAATTTAACATTGACAATTACAAAACATGTTTGTTCAAAAAAGATAATCTGTTGTGTGAAATGATGCGGTTCAGGTCTATAAAACATGTTATATTTACACAAAAAATAAACAAAATATCTTTATCACACAGTGATACAAAATGATATTTACTAGAAAATTCCACTGACACGCTTGCTTGGGGCCACTACAGAATAAAGGACATTCAGTGTTAATATTACTTTTCTGTACTTGCGATTGTTCCTAAATTCGTAACAAATTTTTTTGTAATTATTGAGTATGGACTGGTAATAAGATAATAGAAAGTTGTAATTTATGTATAATTTAAAAATTACAGAATGTTTTTAGACATTTTTTTTTTTTATAAATTTAAGTTTTTTTCTTTGTAGTATTATGCATTGACTAGTAATAAGATTACAGAAAGATGTAATTTACTCTTTTTTTTTTAATTAAATAAAGTGTTTAGATAAATTTCATGTGTTTTTATTTAAAAATTATTCAGGTGTGACAAAACTATATAACCTTGTTTGGACTTTAAAAAAAATCATTAGTGTTTTAGTACTTTTAGATTCAACACGTATAACAGATCTATATAATGATTCACTTTTGTCACCCTTTTACGGCCATTGTTGCTGGTCCCAGTGGGTGTGGAAAATCAAAATTTGTCACAAACTTTTTAAATGATTGCAAAGTACTATGCGATGTAAATTTTTCGGAAGTTATTTGGTGTTATGATGAAATGCAACCTTTGTACAATCTGGAAAATGTTAATTATAGTCAAGGAATACCTGATATTAACATGTTTGATGGGAAGCAACCTAAACTTCTTATTATCGATGATTTGATGAGGGAGTCAGATGGACGGATCGTTGATATTTTCACGAAGGGTAGTCATCACAGAAACTTAAGCGTGTTTTATATTACACAAAATATATTTCACCAGGGACGAGGTCAACGTGACATCTCGCTAAACACAAGTTACATTGTATATTTTAAAAATCCTAGAGATAAAACTCAAATACGATACTTGTCACGACAAGTTTATCCTGAAAATTCAAAATTCGTGGATGAAGCCTATAAAGATGCTACTAAGGATGCCCATGGATATCTCATGATTGATCTGAAACAAAATACAGATGACTTATGTCGTTTCAAAACTAAAATATTTCCGTTCGATAAATATTGCACAGTTTACATTCCTAAAAAAGGATTTAAATATAACAGGAATCAACAAGTTTTAGTCAGTTCTAAATGATGCACTCGTGTGAGCACATATAAACACTTACTTGAAGCGTTGCAAGTACTTAAACCAAAATATCGCACGGCTTTACTCAAAGCTTGTGATGATAATGAAATCAATATTATTTGCGAGTGTATTTATAACGTGCTAAAAGGAAAAATTCCATTAGAAAAAAAAAATCTAAATTAAATAAACACAAGAACATATTACAGACAGAAATGAGAACATGATTATTAGGGACAGAAGAGGTGTATTCGTGCGATCTGTGGTATTTCATCCACCGATTCATGTAGGCCTCACTTTATTAAGTTACGTATACTGACCCTGACGTGCATATACATATTCGAAATCTCAACTTATGTGAAATGTAACAGGAGCCAATTTCCTGTTTTTAGGAGTATTCGCCAAACAGGCAAAATTAACATAGCACCATACAAAACAGCATTACTTGCTAAAAGCGTATTCGGCATGGCATCCAAGATTTTTAACAAGCTTCCGAAGAATATATTAATGACCGAGGATGTTCATGATTTTAAAAAACTACTTTTTAATTTTTTGGCGGATAAGGCCTACTATTCAATGGAGGAGTATATGCGTGATAGTTTAACAATTTTTTTAGACGGTATACTAATTTAGTGCATGACTTGAATTTACTTAACTATAAGATATTTGTATGCCCTTGGGCGCAGCATAGTGATACAAGTATATAATCATTGTACCATCTATTTTGACCTATGTTTGACAAATAAATTATTTGAATTTGAATTTGAATTTTGAATTTGAATTTGATATTACGCAAGCTAGTTTCAAAGGGAAAACAAAAACTAAGAAAAACTATCATCATTCAAAAGGGTGGTGCATTTCTACCTGTTATTTTAGGTGCAGTTTTAAGTGCTTTAATAAACTCTTTATAACCAAAATGGAGAACACAAAAAAAATGCTTTTGGTAGAACAAGATTTTATTGAAAGACTTAAAAATAATGAGCTATCAGAGAACTCATCGTCTCGTCTGGATGGAGAGATGAAAAAAATATTGAAAAGTAAAATGGATGATCGTGAAAAATGGGCATTATATTCCCAAGCACTGCAGCGATTTTTACATTTTGCCGAAGCAGATCGAAAGCCTTTCAAAATACCAATAGTAATGGATGGAGTTGATCACTTAAACAACCTCAACAGTGACTTAGATTCAAAGTTAAAAAAGCAGGAAAATGCAAACAATGACTCAGTCGCAAGCCCAACTTTGCTGGAAGATGATGTTCCTGCTACACCACCACTTGATAAAACGAATTAATACTATCCTGTGGAATTAACTCCATCTCATATCGTACAAGGAATACCGAAATCTTATCGATCGAAAACCCAAACTTTAATGGACATTATTATCCTTAATAAAAAAAAAATTTGGTGGAAGACAGGAGGGGAAGTTGTGTTAAACAATCGAGTGATCCCAAATAGCAATATTGTCGATCTGATAAACGATGTAACAAGACCTCTAAAACGCGCAAAACCAATAGGTTGGGAAGAATTTGCATTGGTTTTAAAAGATATAAGAGTTCCTACATTTTGTATTGGTAATCCTGTTAACTTGGAGTATATGAAGAGAGATTACACCAACGAGTTTCGCGCATCATCATCATCTTCTAAAAATACAAGGGATTCATCATTTAAAGTAAAAAACGCATCTACACCTATTTCTGCTAAAACAATTGAGTCGACCAAAAAAAAATTAGATTGGGAAAAATGGACCCCCTATTAGATATAAATAAGATTTACTACGATGTGTCCAACCCAGCTGGTTACAGTATTATAGATAAGTTAGCGAAGGAAATGAAAGGTAATATGAGCAAGGAGGAAGTAAAAAAATGGTTACAGTCTCAGGAAACGTATACTTTACATAAACCTGTCCACCGACGATTTACTAGGAATCGATACATCCTATCGAATTATAATGAACTCTGGCAGGCTGATCTCAGTGATATGCGTACTTATAGTCAATATAATGATGGATATAAATATATTCTTTGTGTTATTGATGTTTTTAGTAAATATGCTTTTGCAAGAGCCATGAAAAAGAAGGATTCAGAAACAGTTAAACAATGTTTTGAAAGCATATTTGCAGAAGCCAAATCTACCCCTCGTCATATCCAATCCGATAAAGGCACAGAATTTGTTTCAAAGGTGGTAAGAGACTACTTTAAAAGCAAAAACATTAATTATTACACCACTAACAATCCAGACATTAAAGCAAGTATAGTTGAAAGGTTTCAAAGAACTCTTAAAATGAAAATGCTTACTACTCATAAAAATACTTACAACTACACTAATATATTACAAGATCTTCTTCACTCTTATAACCATAGTTATCATTCTAGTATCAAAATGCGACCAATTGATGTTAATTTGAATAATATCATGACTGTTTGGTGTAACTTATATGATAGAAAAAAAGACAATCAAATTTCATTAGAAACCACAAAACTGAATGTAGGTGATCATGTCCGAATAACTAAATATAAACATATATTTCAAAAGGGTTATGAAACTAATTGGAGTGATGAAATTTTTATAATTGATGCAATCATTAGACGATCTCCGAGACTTGTCTATACCTTAAAGGACTTGGATGGTGAACCAATCGTAGGTACATTTTATTCTAAAGAATTACAAAAAACAACTTATCACCCCTCCATGAAGTATAAAATTGATAAAATAATACGCTCTCGTCGTGTTGGTGGCAGAAAGGAAGTGTTAGTGAAGTGGCAAGGTTATCCGAGTAAATTTAATTCTTGGATTCTTGCATCAAACTTAGAAAAAATATGAGTGAAGGAAGTTTTTATATAACTTTGTTAAGCAATAGCTCGACGGCTTATTATACTGATAATACAACAGCCCATTTCATGACCAAACTACCTAAGACCGTTAAATTAGAAGGAGAGTGGGTTGTTGGTTTAGTGGAATTTCAATACCCACGTTCCATGTACAATGTTCAAGATCAAGAAAATATCATCTATATAAAAAAGAAAGTACGATTACCTAATGACAAGTTTGACAAAATCATAGATATAAAACTCACATACCCGCTACTACATATGATAGCGTTGACACTTTCCTTGACGCGTTTAATGAAAACCCGCAATTAAAAAATAAGGTGAAATTTAGGTGTGATAAAATATCAAAAATGGTGGCTATAACTGCAACTGAAGATATAACATCACCGATACTGAGTTTGCAGTTAGGTTTCAAACCACGATCTAATTTAAAACAAATTTCAATTGGGAAAAATCCAGTAAATTTGTATTTAGGGTTACCATCACAAATATTTGTGTATACCGATATCATTGAACCGCAAGTAGTGGGGGATGTTATAACATCATTGTTGAGAATAATTCCATTGGATCCAACTCAGTTCGTTTATGGAGCTTACAAAATGCATGTCTTCTCACCTGCTCATTATGTACCTGTTTTACGTAGAGAGTTCGATACGATTGAAATAGATATAAAAACGACTACCGGGGCCAGAGTACCATTTCAATTTGGATCTTCTTGTGTGAAGCTACATTTTCAACGAATAAAATGACTCACAAACGATCGTCTGCCTCTTGTCCATATGAACATTATTATTTACATCAAGCTGGCTATGGTGTAGGAATTGTCTATAAAGGTGTTCCATTTCAACGAGGTCATGGGATTGGAAGCTTTTTGGGTGGGCTATTTAGGTCTGTGATTCCTTTGTTATCCAGTGGTTTTAGATTTAGATGAAAAAATTGATTCTCTAATGTCAGGATCTGGGTATAAAATGTCAACTAAAAGACGAGAACGACTCATTCCGTTAAAAGCATCACGAGGAAGAGGAAGTAAAAAAATTAAAAAGTATAACGTCGAAGATATATTTTCATATTAAATAATGTCATTCTTACATAATCATTCATGTGAATGTGCAAAATCTGAGTTAGATATATTTGCCCTGCCGTCAACTCAAACCAGTATTGAAAGTGGACAGTGGGTTCATTACAAACCAATTTCATCTTTAAACGACGACGGCCCTATAGAATTTCAAGTTCCCGGATCAGGTGATGACTATATTGACTTGTCACATACGTTATGTCAATGCGAAAGTATTGAATCAGGATGGCACAAATTTAAAAGCAGATGTCCAAGTTTCGCCTGTTAACAATTGGATGCATTCCCTTTTCAACCAACTCGACATATATTTAAATCAAAAACTCATATCACCTCCGAACAACACATATGCCTATCGTGCTTATTTGGAGAATCTTCTTAACTATGGTCCAGCAGCCAAAGAATCTCATCTAACTTGTGGATTGTGGTACGAAGATACTGCACATCATATGGATGCCGTTGACGCAACGAACAAAGGGTTTCACAAAAGAATGGAATTTGTCAAAGAGAGTAGACAAGTTAAAATGATTGGTCACTTGCATGGTGACATGTTTAACCAAGAGAAATTTTTAATAAATGGCGTAGAAATGCGTGTTAAGTTAGTGCGCTCAAAAGAAACATTTAATCTTATTTGTCATCAAGATAAAAAATTTAAAGTACAAATAATGGATGCTAGTCTTATTATAAGAAGAGCAAGAGTCAACCCTAGCGTTTTGTTAGCCCATCAAAAAGTACTAGCGTCAACAACTGCAAAGTATCCTAGAACAAGAGCGGAAGTTAAGGTTCTGACAATACCGGCAGGTGTGCAAGGTAAAACATTAGATAATATATTCCTTGGACAAGTTCCTAAAAGATGTATTGTCGGTTTCGTCTTAAATTCAGCGTTTAACGGTAATTTAGCATTGAATCCTTTCAACTTTCAACATTTTAATATGAATTCATTCAGTTTGTATGTAGACGGTCATGAAATACCTTCTAGAACATTACAACCATCATTTAGCTCTGGTTTAATAGCATCACCATATCACACTTTATTTTCTGGGACTGGTATTCATTTTCACAACGAAGGTAACGCAATAAGTAGAACAGACTACGGAGACGGATATTGTTTGCTATGTTTTGATTTGACTCCTGATTTATCTGCTAGTTCAACGTCACATTGGAATCTCGTCAGACATGGAAGTGTACGGTTAGAAGTTCGCTTTGATTCGTCTCTTAGTCAAACTGTTAACTGTATTGTATACGCAGAATTTGATAATGTAATTGAAATAAACAAGAATCGTGACGTAACTGTGGATTATAACAGTTAATAAATACTTTGTTTTTAAAAAGGATACATCATTTGATCTTAAACGTTGTTAACAGAATCATTAATAAGCAGCTAAATTTATATTTATCATGGATACAGACAGACTGGCGAGCTCAGTGTGAGATCAGTTGAGCAGTCAAAGTTGCCACTACCAAATCATCGGCTGGAGAAACAAGGATCGAGTCGGTTAAAGGGATGATTACGATCGTTGAAATTCTACACTGCAATCTACGGTCGTTGCGTGTGTGGCGTTGAAAAAAATGGATAAATTAGGCGAATGTGTATGTAAAAAGAAAAAAAAGGTATAAAAAAAACTATTTGATAAAGAACAAGACGAAAACCGGAATGAAAACAAAACAAAACAAAAAAAAAAGAAAAAGGAAAAAGAAAAAAAAAATTACTATCAACTGACTTCAGGAAAAGGAGGAGGTTCTCAATTCGTTGGGATATTTTTAAATTTTTATGTATGTTCCCCGGTTACTCGAAGGTGGCTGGACCGATTTGAAAAATCCTTTTTGAAAGGCTATACTTTCAAGTTGATCCCATTGTCTTCAGGTTAGGATCTGATGAAAGAACTCTGGAGAAATCGAGGAAACTCTTCAGATATCATTATTCACACCTATAGCGATTCGGGTATTTTTTAGTAACTCGTGCATTTGCTGTCGGAAAGCACCATTTGGTGAAGTAGAACTGATGTTGAAGACCACAGATGGTCTTCGGAACTATTCGTTACTAAGTATTTCACGGGTTGCGATACGGTTACTTTAATGTAGTTGCTAAGTAATTTATGCTCGTCACAGTGGATTTGGTGAAATAGAGCCGAGAATGACGTACCAAGAAAACTCAACATATTATGTACCTGCCTGGGGAATGTTAGACAGCGCAACTCAATTGTTTTTTCAATTGTCATTCTATTCCCCATCAATTGGTAGCAGAGCGTGGTTTGTGTTTTTATTTTAGAAGTAAACAAAAATGGAAAAGGAAAAGAATTACCCTACAAAAACCTGATTGGGACTCTTATGTACTTAGCCATCGCTACAAGACCCGATATTATGTATGCCGTGAGCTATCTGTCGCAATTTAACGATTGTTACAGCGATGAACATTTCAAAAGCGCAAAACGCATTTTAAGATATCTCAAGGGTACTTCGGATACAGGACTAACATTTAAGAAAACGAATGAAAAGCTATACGGCATGGCGGATGCCGACTGGGGCGCTTGCAGAATAGACAGAAAATCCTTCTCTGGATATTGTTTCATTTTTGCGGGAGCCTGTGTAAGCTGGGCATCAAAGAAACAAAGAAGCGTAGCACTCTCTACAGCCGAGGCTGAGTATACCGCGATCACTGAGGCGACGAAAGAGGCAATACACCTTATGTCGTTGTACAATGACCTCGGGGTTCTTATTGAACAAGTAAATATTCAAAACGACAATCAAGCAGCTATAAAGCTAAGTAGCAATCCCATGGTTACATCTAAATCCAAACATATAGATCTCAAAATCCATTATATAAGAGATTGTGTGCGGGAAGGAAAGATTCGCCTCGACTATTTGAACTCGCAACAGATGGTTGCCGATCTACTGACAAAAGGATTAACTGGGCCGCGACTTGCCCAGCTGAAGCCTAGCCTAGGCTTAATTTAAGGCATAGGAGAGATCTATCTCTCCTATGCCTTAAACTATACTGCCTTATGCTTTGACTCTAGTCGCGAGGAGGAGTGTTAGACAGCGCAACTCAATTGTTTTTTCAATTGTCATTCTATTCCCCATCAATGAAAAGCAAAATTTTGTAAAAGGTGGCCAGCAATTGACATTAGGGTACTGTAACTTGCATAAACAAACCGACCCATTAAAAAGAGAGTAGTAAAAAAGAACCTCCCTTTAAAAAACCACCAAAAAACTAAAAAGCAAAAATAATCCGTCAAGTGCAAGTATTGATGTACTTTTTTTCTAATGAAATTCTGGTACTTTGCTAGGAATATTTATTTAATTTTGTTTACGTTGTTTCAGGAGACAAAGTGAACTAAATGGTGTTAAGTTTTTTTATTACATTAAATTCGCCAATTTGTTAAGCCGAACTGAGAATTGGGATGGGGACAATAAATAACTATTCTATTCTATTCTATTACATCTGTTTCATAGATTTTAATCACTTTTTGCAGTCTGTGTCAAATGACATCGACACCAACGGCACCTACTATAAATGGTAAAAGAGTAAAAAAGTAAAGTAAAGCAGGCTAAAGGAAGAGGCAGGACAGAGAAACGTGTAAACATGTACATGTGTGTATGGGTGTGTGCGTGCGTGCTTGTGTAAAAATGAATTGTGTTTTTGTATCAACACAGGACCTCTAAGGATCTTGAATGCACATGCGTGCGTGTGCGTGCGTGAAAATGTGTGCGTGTTTGGACACAGTTTTGGGACTTGTCCGGGTCATTGGATATACATGAGTGCGGCCGGTGCCAAACGACACCGACATCACAATAAAAAAAAAAAATATATAGAAAATAAATATCGTGTAAACATGTACATGTGTGTATGGGTGTGTGCGTGCGTTTGAAAATGTGAGTTAATTTGTATGGACAGTTTTAGGACCTATCCGGGTCATTGGGTGCACATGTGTGCGTGTGCGTGAGTGTCTGTTTGGGAGTGTGTGTGTATTCTGTATGGACCGTTTAAGGACGTTATCCGGGTCCTTTGGTGCTGCATGTATACAAGCGTGTAGGTGAATGTGTGTGTGCGCGCGTGAAAATGTGTGTGTGTGTGTGTTAAAGATGATAAGAAGAAAAAAAAGGGCAGTTGTATCGATACCAGCACCAGTGACGTTTGCCAAATTAATCAGTTTCAACTGCAAAAATGTAAATAGGTCTGACTGTATAAGACGACTACGCAGTCGTTTTATATAGTCAACAGAACACACGTATCAGCCGTAATTATCGCTTTACAAGAGTGTTATTACTTACCGAATGCAATATGCAATTATGAAAGCCAAAGATAACATTACCTAGCAAATTCTGCTTTAACAAAGTATTGTGGGGAAAGAGGGATGCGAGTCAAATTTGTGAATATAATGAAATCTGTAATTCTAACTTCAAAGATATAGATTTACCACCTAAGTTCCGTAAATGCAGTCACAGATTATGTTCCGATAGCAGTCACAAAATACTACTCGAGAACTTGTATGAGACTATTATAAGTACACTGTCAGTGGCTGCGCAAGATAGTTGTAAGCAGAGGACAGTGAGGAAAAAGACTGTTACCGGCTGGAATAAACATGTTAAAGTTGTTGTTAGGTGTTGAACCAATAAACAGTTAAACTGCGAGCCGCGTAAGGTGGGCAGGTTTTTTTTCGGAGGAGTCTAGGTTGGACTGCGGGGTACAGTCCAGTAGTGGAACAATGGTTGAGCTTACATTAGTTACATTTTAGTTGTTTACTAACACCATATCAATATTATTGTTTTGCTAACACACTATGGATTATTTTTGGATCTGAATTAAACAGTTATTTTTTCAAAGTAAAAATAATTAAATTTATTTAAATTTTAGTTAAAGATCGACATGTATGTGTGTGTGTGCGTGTGCCCGTGTGAAAATGTATTTATTGGTATGGACATTATTTTAGGGCTTTTCCAGGTCTTGTGTGCGTGTATGTGCGTGTAAATGTAGGAGTGTGTGTGTATTCTGTACGGAAACAGTTGTATGAACTTATCTGAAGCCTTCAGTGCCGCATGCATGCGAGCGTGTAGGTGACTGTGTGCACATGTATGAAAATTTGTGTGTGTCTGTTTTTTATAGTATGCGGGCTAATCAACAATTTTATTCACACTTTGACTGTTTCTGGTGTTACCAAACTTGTCTTTAACGTTACTGCAAAATATTGTTTCTAAAAATACATTTGATTGAATAAACAAACTCATATAGAATGGCGTGAATTAACGTACAGACAACCAAATTTAATTCTACGCCTCTGTTATATTAAAACATTAAGTATGAAATGAAAGTCATAATGCAATTTATTTTCTAAGGTTGTACAGCAGTCTAGAGTTCAGTTTGGTTGACTGTAGGCCATTAATTCAATATGATAACAATTAGTTACACTGATAAACATCTGCAATTGGTTTGTAAATGTTAAATTCAATTGATATTTACTTTTGTGCAATTCTTTTTTTGCACTGATTTTTTATCAACGCATTGACAATAACAATTTTGCTTCTACGCCATACAGATTGTGTAACTTATGTCCGTAAACATTTATATTTATTTAACAAAATGTAAATATAAACCAAAACAATACAAACACCTAAAATTTAACGGTAAGGATATTGAATAATGAGATTTCTTTAAGTATATCAGTTGTAAATTTTTATATAAAACAAATTTAATGTGTTCAATATGCATTGATGTTCCTTTTGTGCAATGCTTTTTTTGCACTCATTGTTTATGTTTTTTATTGCGATATTTTTTTATTTACTTTACTTTATGTTATTCACTTTTTTTTCTTTCATCAATGCATTAACAATAATAATTTAGCTTCTTTACTTTGAAGTCTTCTTCCATTATACGTAAGTGCAATATTGTTCTTCATGGGAAACGTTTGAGCAGCAATGGTTAATACAGCAAAACTTTTATTAAGTGTGTTCTTGTATGTCCATTTTCTATAAAATGAGCCTCTTGTAGTGTTCGTTTTTCTTTTTTATCTGTATAAGATGATAATGATAAACGACTCCGCAGCATAGATACATGCAAACAAAATTCGACAATTTCCTCTGGTCTTTAAATGTCGTCGATCAAGTGAGTTCACCGGTAAAACGGGTATGCATGTGCGAGATTGTATCTAGGACACTGCTTCTGACTTGACCGTTGACAATTGTTGTTAACGGGACGAGCTTCCATTGGGTCTTCAGAAGTAAGGCAAAGAAAGAAGGCTCGTGGATAAGAGTTTGAACAGTGCTGAATCGCTGCTTCGTACCTTCTTGAACTTCATCCGCCATTAGAATTACGAGTTTAACAATTATTTTCTTTATTAATTCTTCTTCTTTCTCTATTATTCTTTATTAAGTTGATATAACATTACATTATAAATTTGCAAAGAGTGTCTAACAAGGTTTTATATTGTGATTGTTAAAATTATATAATTATACAAACGAGAATAAAAAACAGCCAAGTGTTTGTTGGGAAAAAGGTCTAGTTTTTGCATGTTTATTGCACTTTACTAAATTAAACAGAAGTTTACATAACAAAAACTGGGAAAGGGGGAAGAGAAAAAATTAGTACCGACTACAATTCCAAAAAGTGCCTACAATTCATGTTCTTCTGAGTTTATTCATTTAGTCAAATATATTTTTTGAAACTTGATTTTGCGGTAACGTTAAAGACAAGTTTGGTGACGCCAGAAATAGTCACTATGTGGATAAAATTGTGGATTAACCTCCATACCATAAAAAAACAGTCACGCATACATGTGCACCCTCAGGACCCGGACAAGTCCGAAAACTATCCATACACATACACACATTTTCATACACGCACACACATCCACCTATACATGCGGCACCAAAGGATACAGATAAATTCCTACAACTGTTTCCATACAGAATACACACACGTTTCCAAACATACACGCACGCACACGCATACATGTGCACCCAAAACCCTAATATAAGCTCAGCTAGTGTTCACCAACTGGACTGTACCCCGCAGTCCAACTTATACTTCTCCTAAAAGGAACCTGTCCACCTTACGCAATTTGACTGTTTATTGTCCCAACACCTGAGCAACTGAATAACCTCGTCAGACACCTGTGTCCTTTCTCAACTTGTTCCACAGCAGGTCATAATTCACCAAGTCGAATGGCAATCACGGGCGTATTCTTATCCGTGTAGTATTGGACAGTATGCTTGAGTAATAGGATTGCACTTTCCGTGGATAGTCCAGGTCTAAATCCGAATTGTGCGTCGTGCAGCTTGATACGATTTTCCATGTGTTTATCAAGCAGACCGTCCAACACCTTTGCTATAACAGATGCCAGCGAAATAGGCCTGTAGTTACCTTCGTCTGGGTGGGCATTAAAATCACCGAGCATGAATACAGACTCTACATTATTAGTTTCAATTACCGCGTTCACCTCGCTTAGGCAGTAAACTCTATCAGATTCTCTATAGAATCAGAAGACATATAGAATAGAATAGAATTCGTTTATTTCAGGCTGCATAGGCCCAGAGATAAATACCTAGTAGTAGTATATAATCGGACGACTCCAAAAAGTGGTTAAAATTTATAAAATTGTATGGAAAAAAATTTTTTTTTGATTGGATTGGAAATAGGAGGATGGTACTTGACGGATATTTTTGCGCTTTAGTTATTTGGTTGTTTATTAAAAGGCGGTTTTTATATATACAGTGGTGGTCACATAATAAGGAAGGCGGGATACTAAAAGGTTTTATTCTAATTTAAATGTTGTAAAATCTGTTCGTTTAATTCTGGCTCTATTTTTAGTTTTGTATTATTATTATAATGTCAATTGCAGGCTACCCTTTGCAAAATATTGCTTTTCCTTTTAAATATAGGCACACGAAATGTTGAGTATTCTTGGTACTTCATCCTCAGCTCCACTTCACCACGTACATTGTGACGAGCATAAATTGCTTAGCAACTGTTTAAGAGTAATCGTATCGCAACCCGTGAAATACTTATTAATTAACAAATAGTTCCGAAGACCGTCTGTGATCTTCAACATCAGTTCCACTTCACTAAATGGTGCTTTCCGACAGCAAAAGCACGAGTTACTAAAAATACCCGAATCGCTATAGGTGTGAATAATAGTATCTGAAGAGTTTCCTCGATTTCTCCAGGATTCCACCATCAAATCCTTACCTGATGACAATGTGACCAACTTGAAAGTATAACCTTTAGAAAAAAAAGGATTTTTCAAATCGGTCCATTTGCCTTCGAGTAATCGGGGAACATACATAAAAATACATATTCCGACGAATTGAGAACCTCTTCATTTTTGTGAAGTCAGTTAATGAAAAAATAAAAAGAAGAAAAAAAAAAGGGGAAAAAAAAAACTTGTCACATACACATTCGCCCAATTTTACCCATTGTTTTCAATGCCACACACGTTTAGCGAGCGCAGAGTGGAGTGCGGAAGTCAACGTTCGCAACCATCCCTAAAACCGAATCAACCTTTGCTTCCCAAGCGGATGAAGTTGGTAGTGGCGACTTCAAGTGCCAACTAACCTCAACCGAGCCAACCAGACCGCCGGTTCATCTGTCATCCCGGCAGCCAGATCATCACCAGTGCTACCTGACATACGTCAGCCTGCAAAAACCCAACCGTTATATCGCTTGCCATACCGCAAGCACCCTGACGCTACAGCCCCCGCAACCTCCCTCTAGCCCCTCAACCGTCCAATTTGAAGAGTTCATATGACGGATGAATTATACGATCTTATATGACATATCCAACTGTCGCAACAGTCCTCTCTTCGTTAACGATAAAGATACGTTCATGTCAATGAAAAATACGACAGACATCTCATTACTCACTACATGCTAAAATAATTTAAATTTAAATGCAAAGGTCAGTTCAATTTTAGATAAGACAGCTAATTGGCTAGACGAACATAATTTAGAAATAAACCTATTAAAAACAAAAATAATGACTTTTCACCCATATCAAAAAGCACCGCTTAACATTACCTGTACATATAAAAATACCAAACTAGAAGTAACAGACGAGTTCAATCTACTAGGAATAATTATAGACAGACATATTAGTTGGAAACATCACATCAATAAAGTCAAAAGTAAAATCTCAAAGTTTGTATACGCTCTCCGAGAAATTAAAAAGACCACCGATCTTCAAACAGCCTTAACGACTTATTATGCGCATGCGCACGCGTGGTTTAGCTACGGTGTCCTCCTGTGGGGGAACAGTACCGACGCGCCTGCCCTTTTCATTCTACAGAAAAAACTTGTAAGAATTTTAGTAAATATAGAACAAACAGATAGCTGCAGACCTTACTTTCGAAAACACAAAATATTAACTCTACCTGGAATTTACATTTTAGAAATATGCAAATTTGTACGCAAGCACCCTGAATTTTATACAACAAAAGGAAATATGCCCATACCCCACTCGCTACGATACAAAAACAATCTCATGTTACCATCCTCTGAACTAAAACTGCACGCTTCCGGCCCATTAATAATGTCCGTAAAGATATACAATAAACTGCCACAAAAATTAAAAGAAAACTTAAACGACAAACAATTTACAAAAATATTAAAACGAGTATTAATAGACAAGGCTTACTACACAATAAACGAATACTCAAACGATAGAATTAAGTTATAAAAAATTACACATTAATAGATAAGTACGTAATATAATTAACATTTGGTTCATACTGTTTAAAACATACGCAAACACACAAATACACAATCACACAACTCGTACACACGCACACTTACACACTAACACTCTCTCTCTCTCTCTCTCTCTCTCTCTCTCTCACACACACACACACACACACACACACACACACACACACACACACACACACACAGAAGCTCATACATAATTGTTATAATAGTTGTAATTGTAATAATTAATACCTACTTAAAAAAGTGTAGAAGTAGATTGTAAGTACCTAACGGTAATACATTGCTATACCCTAACAGGGTCCATGTTCTAGCATTTAAGTTTTATTTGTTATTTTATGGATGCAATAAATAAATAAAGAATAAAGAATAAAGAACTTTGTAAAGTAACTTTTTCACAAAATGGTGGCTAAATTTGCTAGTACTTTCTACATCTACATGGATAATAAATCGATGTAAAAACAGAATACAATTGATTTGTCTACTCTGCTGCTATAGAATAATCAGTTGAATTCGTTTTAATTGGATAAATAACTAATTAATAAAATTTTACATACTCACCTCTGTAACAGAAGAAAAAGAATGGAAGCAAAATTGCAAAAGCGCGGGAACGTAGCGGTTTTTTTTTATTACCACACAAAAGACAAAGTAATCTGTGTGCTTACAACCATGTTAAATATAGGGCCGCAGCCATGTTCTCTGTATTTATGAAAATGCCGCCAAAAGGAAAAGTTATTGGGCATTAACTAAAATACTTATTTTATATTTTTTAATATCTTTGGGAGGCTTTTCCACTGAAAAAAATCCTTTTATTCATAAACGTTGCGTAAACGTTCGTTACTTAACATGTTTTATGTCTTTATTTGTCATTGTGACGTTTGTCCTCAAATGAAAGGGACAAAACATTTGTTAGCTTAAAAATATTGTAAATAACTGTGTAATGGGATTATATTTGTTCGAAAGCGAGGAATAAAGCTTACAAAAAAAAAGAGTTATGTAGCGGTTACCTGCGCAGTCCAAAGTGTGCAAACTGCGCTGTCATAACTGTACAAAAGATAAAGACGGAATACTGTACAGTAGCCAAATAAATGTGCAAGTAAGCTCGTGTAAACAGCTGGGCCATTCTCGCGTCAGTAGAGATGAAGTCAGACTCGAGATAAGCCAAAGAGAGCTGTCAAATCCCTTCAAAATCTGTTAAATTTTGACACATCTCAAACGTCAGATGAATCTCGAGCGTCAGAATTGGGGGCCTGCGGGGCAATTCACGCGTCAGTAGAGAAAAAGTTACACTCGAGATAAGCCAAAGAGAGCTGTCAAATCCCTTCAAAATCTGTGAAATTTTGACACATCTCGAACGTCAGATGAATCTCGATGACCTCCAGAATTGGGGGCCTGCGGGGCAATTCTCGCGACAGTAGAGATGAAGTTACACTCGAGATAAGCCAAAAAGAGCGCCAAATCTCTTCAAAATCTGTCATATTTTGACATATCTCGAACGTCAGATGAATTTCGATGAGCGCCAGAATTGGAGGCCTGCTATAGTAGCACGCTAGCGTTTATCGCGGACATGAACGCTTTGGTCCCTCTCACACAGGCGTATTGGTTAGAAAGGGATATATGGTTTATGTCACCGATAAAAGCTAGCGTGCTAGGCCCCTTGAGGAGCAATTGTCGGTTTATGCGAGATTCATCTCGCACGAAAACAACTGTCAATTTTCTTGGATTTCTGTAAATTTTTAACGTATCTCGCACGTGAGATGCATCTCGCATAACCCGGGAATTTGGGTCTTGGTCTTGGGCTGTGCCAATCAGTGTTGCCAAATACACCGCTTTTAAATGTGATTTTAAAATGAGAACGCGTGCGTCAACCCAGAGTTTATAAAGGTAGATTCACAATAAAAAAAATACGAGCGATAACGCAAAAACGTGGCAATTGTAATCTCTGATTGGTCAATGATCGCAAGATGCCTCGCTTTTGCGTTTCGATCGCTTGTAAATGCTAATTGTGATTCCAGTCTAACAGTAGAGTAGCTGCGTTTTGTTAATGGCAATATTTATTAGTAATCTAATCCGTTTCGTATGGCACAACATACTTTGATAAATATGTAATTATTATTGAATATACCTAAAATTTGTATGTTTACATAATTTATTGACATTTTATCAAAATGTAAATGAAATCAGTAGTCGATAATTGGCTACTTGACAGTTGTAACAATAAAATATATTGGATAGGGTAGCTTATACGTAAAATAAATAATAATAATAATTACACACATTTTTACTTTTGTATTAAGATCAATGGTAAATAACTTATTTTTGCAAATTAAATATACGATCTTTATATGTTGGTCAAAAGAACCGAAACGCAGGCGGCCATGTTTGAGCATCACGCATTCTACATACAAAATTCTTTGACATCTCGTAATGTCGCATCACAAATGTAAAACATGTCTTGCCGTTTGCTGCGGGTGTGATAATAAATTAGCGCTACCTAAGAGTAACATTTTTCGATTTGTGCTTGTCAGTATGTTTCACGAAATGGAGTCTGGATACATACAAACAGATAGTGCAAGTCTGCCCAAAGTTGGTCGCATGATTCTGACTTTTGTTCTGTCGAGTTTCGGAATGCAAAACTTCTTTGTAAGTACCTAATTCAATTCAATTTTTGTGTGTATAGCTCCATCGAATTTATCGATGATTCCGCCAATGTCGAGGTTGAAAAAGACACTATGAGTTTCTTTGGCTTACGGCTTCAGCTCCTGTTCGGTAAATTTTGACGCGGCACTCGGTGAGAATCTAAAAAAGACGGTACAAACATAGAATTAGTTAGACTACCTACAGATATAATTTGTTAATTTTAATAAATTTACACAGTATAAGTATAAAGGGGGTGTGAGCAAGTGTCAAGAGGAAGTTTATATTAACAGGACGAGGAATTTTAGGGGGAAGGAGCTCATATAGAGGGGTAACAATTCTGGAGCAGTGAAAGAACTTATGATCAAGGGTACCCTCGTCTAACCCACATTCACACAACGAATGGTCTCGAACTCGGATTTTAGAAAGGAAGACTGGAGTACATACATGGCCTAAACGCAAACGGATGATAGTTGACGTGATTTTTTTTGGGATCGTTTTTAAAGTGAAAAACCACGGCTTAGAGGGCAGAGCGGGCTGAAGTTTTCCATAATGTTTGCCCACACTAATGCGAGCAGATTGCCAGTCGGTGTTCCAAGTGTCACGCATTTGTGGCAATGCGAGAGCCCTAACATCACGCGGAAAGCACTCTTCATATTTGTCACAGCCTAAGTCAACCGCTTCCTTTGCACACATGTCGGCGGTTTCGTTTCCTTTTATGCCACTATGACCGGGGATCCACGCCAGAACTATTTTTAGATTTTGAAGGTGACTTTTATGGAGGGATTCTTTGATTTCTAAGGTAACAGGAAAATTATCTTTGGCGTGAAAGGGACGCTTTACTATGTCCTGCAGACAGCTTAGGGAGTCAGTGAGGATCAGGGATTTTGAAACTTTGTGCGATTGGACGAAAGAAATAGCTTCAAGCAGTGCAATGGCCTCGCCAGTGAAGACAGAATTGCCTCGAGGAAGTTTGAAGTTCAATATAATTTTATATTTTGGGATCCATACTGCGGCACCCACCGGCCCGTCATCCCGTAATTTCGTTTCGTAATCAGCCCAATTTTCGTCTATCTCCCTATTGAACATGCTTTCCGCATTATTTTGGTTTTTATATATTCCGAGACTAAGAAGGACTGAAGGTTGGAATACTAAACTATCATAATCTATTTCAAAAAGAGGATTTTTAGATCTTTGATGAACAGAAGTCGGAAGAGCTGAAATTTTTTGGAAGCTGTTTACAAGCAAAGGGGTGACTTTATGAGCCCAGTATAGTGATGTGAAGACGAGCTGTGAAAGGGTTTCCAGGATGGGGAGTAGAGGATGAGAAGAGACTTGGACAGCTTTACAGAGAAAACGGTCAGCCAAGAATTGTCTACGAAGGTGGTAAGGAGGGTCCAAACATTCTATTTGAAGGGCTTTGGTAGGGGAGGATTTCATTGCTCCAGTGATTATTCTCAAGCATTTAGCTTGAATCCGATCCAATTTTGCTAGCGCAGATTTATTGCATGGTTCTAGAATAAAGCTACCATAGTCAAAGTGACTCCTAATAATTGCGTTATACAGTAACTTCTGACTGTAAGGATGGGAGCCCCATCTGACTCCTGAGAGTGAACGGAGGATATTTACATTTTTTTCTGCTTTTTGACAAATGTAATTTAAATGGTGGATACCTGATAATTTAGAGTCCAAAAATATACCTAAAAATTTTACTTTATCCTGTATCATGATAGTATGGTTGTTGACTTGGATATTTATGTCCGGAACCTGCTTTTTACGAGTGAATATAACTACATTGCTTTTATCGGGTGAAAGAGAGAGGCCGTGATCACTAAGCCATGTGTCAAGGTAGTAAAGAGCAGAATTCAAAGTACTAGAAGATTCTATAAGTGATTTCGAAGATGTGTATAAAGCTATATCGTCGGCATACTGGAGAATCTTGCAGAAACAATTAACTGACGTGTCAAGGTCGGCAGTATATAAGCTATAGAGAAGGGGGCTGAGGACCGATCCTTGTGGAAGGCCTTTCCACACGAAGTAAGGAGGAGTCAAATTTCCATTACACCGGATAAGGATAGAGCGACCCATGAGCATATTACTAATAATGTTCACAATCCTCTCTGGGATACTCAGATTGAGCATTTTCTGCCTGAGTATTGGAAGATCTACATTATCATAAGCCGCTTTTATATCCAGAAAAACACCCACCACATGCTCTCCATGGGAAAAGGCTATCCGGATATCTGAGGTAAGAATACTTAGGCTATCCATAGCACCCATACCTTTTCTAAACCCAAATTGGGTTTTCGATAGGATGTTTTATTCTCCAAAATCCATTCTAGTCTGTTTTTGAGTAAATGTTCCAAGATTTTAGCAAGTACTGATGATGATGATGGTGATGATAATGCGATAGGCCTGTAGGAATTCGGATCTGCTGGGTCTTTTGCAGGCTTTAAAATCGGTACAATAATTTGTGATTTCCAGCTATCCGGGATGTTCCCAGTTACAAAAATTTTATTTATAATTTTAAGAAAAAACTGCTGCGTGGCTTTTGAAGATTGGGTAATGAAAGAGTATGGGATGCCATCTAAGCCAGGTGATGAGTCGCGTAAATGATCGAGAGCACAACATAATTCTTCATAACTAAAAGTCTCATTCATTCTTTCAGATGAAGTTGAAGAGGGCGAATATTCTCCCAGACCATCCTGGGTTGGGACGAAAGGAGGAGCCAGTTTAGCCGCAAATTCATCGAGCCAGGAAGCTATGTTACTACTTATGTTGTTTTCTGCTTGAGAACATCGGAATGCTTTAATTTTTTTCCATACCAAAGTTGAGGGAGCCCTCGGAGATATGGATTCACAAAAAGAACGCCAGCCTAATTTCTTTTTATTGCTGAGAAATCTTTTGGTGCGGGCTGATACGCGCTGGAAATTAAGGTAGTTTTCCAAGGATAAGTCTGATGCAAAAAGAGACTCTGCCCTTTTTCGTTCCTTAACCATAGTAGAGCATTCCGAATCCCACCAAGCTGGAGAGGGTACTTTATCACGGGCAGAATTTTTCAGAGGGATAGAATTATCGGCTGCAAAGGTAAGTGCGGCAATAAACTGTGAATAGATGTTTAAAAAGTTTTCATCAGTTATATCAGGGATGGCCTCAATTTTTTTACTCAGGTTTTCTCTAAATTTACACCAGTCAGCATTAGGGAGTCTATATTTTAAGAGTGGAGCCTGAGTGGGGAACGAAGAAATAGGGGAGTTATATAAGGTTGTAAGAATAGGGAGGTGATCGCTGCCAAGAGAGTTAGGGGTGACTGTCCATGATAAAGATTGGACTAGATTTGGAGATGCGAGAGTCAAATCGGGGATGCTTATATTTTGAGTAGGAGATGTTCTACGGGTAGGTGTTCCATCATTTAAAAAACACAAGTTAATCTCGTCAGTGAGATCCAAAAGATAAGTAGAGACAGAGTCACAGCAATGGCTGCCCCACATAGTGTGACGGCAATTGAAATCGCCCTGTATAATAAATGGGTTAGGAAGGCCAGCCAGGATAGAAGTGAGCTCCTGTATCAGAGCAGGACTAGGATGCGGAATATAAATAGATACAAAGGTTATATTGAGGGCACGCACTGCCACAACATTTAACCCAGGGGAATGGGGAGGAATGAAAAGCTGGGAAAAGGGAAAGTTTCTACGGACTAGTAGGGCACTACCTGCCCAACCATCATCCCTGTCATCCCGGAGGCAGTTGTAGCCTGTAATCCTAAAAAGGGATCCAGGCCTCAACCAAGTCTCAGAGATGGCAAGAATGACTGGATTAAATCTATTAATTAAATATGCTAATTCTTGTTTTTTGTTCTTGATGTTTCTAGTGTTCCATTGTATCAGGTTGTGATTGGACATTTTGGATAATTTTGTTAATAGCAGCACTAATGTGGCCCTGGAGGGCTTCTAAGACAGTGTACGGTATGATATCTGAGAACTTCGACAGCAGATTGATCAACATTTTTGTGATCAGATCAGCCAGATTGTCATTTGGAGTTGTATGATTAGGGTTTATTAGAGCACAACCATTTGGGAGAGATGACTGAGGAGTACATGTAATATCTCTATGTGCCTGGACATCGTAAGACTAGCTAGGCGCAGGCCTAGGTGACCGTTCAATTAGTACAGTTTGTCTATATGACCGGGTTGGTTGAGAGAAGGGGACCGGTGAGTTTTGGGGTTGCGTTAAAGGATTATATTAAAAGAAGGGTCAGCTAGATGAATTCCCATTGGAAGAGGAATATTATCGATGTTTATGAACGAAGACGGTAAAGCTTTGGTGATCTGTGGCAAAATAAGACAGTCAACAGTAAGGCTATAGTCTGTATAAGATGACTATTAGTAAGGCTGCAAGACTGTGTAATATGAGAAGAATTGTTAATGATACCTGTCACCGTGGAGCTCGCACTGCGTCGTGACAAACCCAACTTACCGCAGAGCGATTCCGTAACAAAGTTAGCCGTGCTGCCGTTGTCGAGCAGCATTCGAGCAGAGCGCGCGACGCCCGCGTTGTCGACCACTTTCACGAGCGCTGTGGAAAGCAAAACATGCGGAGGGGTAGTAGGCTGCTTCACGTTGTTCGACTTAGCAAAGTAATTTACGTTGCTAGTCGATGGAATAGCAGGCTCAGGCATTGATTGAGGCTCATGCAAGTGTAGAAGAGTATTATGCCTTTTTTTGCAATATTTACATGGTACAAGGTTGCAATGATTTTCTAAGTGCCCTGGACGTAAACAATTAAGGCAGACTTTCGCGTCCTTGGCTTTTTGAATGCGACTTTCTATAGGAAGGGCTCTGAATGTTTCACAGTTAAATAGAAAGTGATTTTGATTGCATAAGGGGCATGTAAATATTTTTTTATGAAATGTATTAGGTTTTTGGTTTGTATTTTTTCTTTGACTACTATTTTGATTATTTGTAGCTATAAGTAAATTTGTATTTGATTTGTAGGGTTCCGATTTGTATATTTTACCTTTACTTTCTTGTAACGTCTCCAATAAGTCTGCTCTGTTGCAAAGAAAATAAGTAAAGTTATCTAAAGAAGGTGGATTAGTCAGCATATTTCTATGTTCTTCCAATACCCTATTTATTTATTATTTATTAAATCTTTATTTCAAGTAACAAGACCCATACAATAAATACCTTATAGACTAACATACATATAAAACAAAAGCAATAAAACTATTTAAACTATTTTGGCGACAAAACGGCGTGGCTCCGAAGCGTCGTCACTTCTGATGTCGTGCTCGTCATCGGCAAGGTGCCCCGGAACCGCCGGAACACAACATCCTTCGGCCAGAAGGCCGCGCAAGCGACGGTTTCCAGCAGCGGCCGCGGTACGCGCACCACAAACGAGGTGAAGTGCACGTAATGTCGTGACTGCAGCTGGAACACCCTCATCGTGTAACCGGTCCCCCGGCGGACATGCTCCACCACATCTGCGACTGCAGCGGTGTGATGCAGGCGCGACACGTAGAGCGCCGTGTTCGGTGTGGCCGCTCGCAGCCCGGAGTTATCCGGCTCCGCAGTACCACACTGGCTCTTGCGAGGCTTCCTGCTAGCCCTGCTTTTCTTCTGCACCAGCGTGTATCCCTCCTCACCTACGCTGGTGCGAGGGGGCTCGCCCGGTGTTCGTCGAGCCCTTATCATAACAGCCTTGGAAGGCGCGAGGGACCGCCGGGGCGCGACACCTATGACACCTATGAGTGACACTATCAAGTTTCTCAGCCATCATGTGAATTATTAACGTGCCCCAATGCTCCGTAGGTTGATCTAAAGTAGACAGCGCACGAAGATTTTTATTCGTAATATCTATAAGACGTCGAATTGACGAACAAGATTCGCTACGCATGTGCTCAATGTTAAAAAGTTCCCTGACATGATTATTTACAAGCAGTCTCTTGTTGTCGTACCTACTGCACAGTAAGTTCCAAGCGGACTCATAATTATCGGCTTTAAAATCTAAATTATCTATAACCAGCAGGGCACTACCTTTTAAAGATGCACGGAGATAGTGCATTTTATTTATGGTGTCGATATCTTGTCTCGAATCATCATCATCATCATCTCAGCCACAAGAAGTCCACTGTTGGACATAGGCCTCCTCCATGGATTTCCAAAGTGGGCGGTTGGAAGCAGCATGCAACCAGCGCCTTCCTGCCACCTGTATGCGGTCATCGGACCATCTTGTGGCTGGTCGTCCTACGCTGCGCTTGCCAATACGCGGCCGCCATTCGAGAACTTTCCGACCCCATCGGCCATCAGTTCTCCGTGCTATGTGCCCTGCCCACTGCCATTTCAACTTGCTAATCCGCTGGACTATGTCGGTTACTTTCGTTCGTCTGTGGATCTCCTCATTTCTGATTCGATCACGCAGAGAAACTCCAAGCATAGCCCTCTCCATAGCTCGTTGCGTGACTTTGAGCTTTCTTATAAGGCCCATAGTAAGCGGCCACGTTTCAGTGCCGTAAGTCATCACTGGTAACACACATTGATCATACACTCTCGATTTCAGACACTGAGGTATATTGGACAAGAAGACATTTCGCAGTTTCCCGAACGCTGCCCAGCCGAGTTGGATTCGACGATTGCCCTCTTTCTCAAAGTTGGACCTGCCTAGTTGGACTGTTTATCCTAGGTAGACGTATTCGTCAACAACTTTGAGAGTTGAGTTTCCTACTGCTATTGGGGTGGGCACCACATGGACATTCGACATGACTTTCGTTTTGTCCATGTTCATCTTAAGGCCCACCCGTTGGGAAACCCGATTGAGGTCTTCGAGCATCGTGCTAAGGTCTTCCATCGATTCTGCCATGACTACTATATCGTCGGCAAATCGAAGGTGAGTGATGTACTCGCCGTTGATATTGATGCCGAATCCTTTCCACTCCAGAAGCTTAAAGGCATCTTCCATTGTGTTGGTGAACAGTTTCGGAGAGATAACATCTCCCTGTCTCACACCTCTTTGCAATAGAATTACCTCCGACCTCTGGTCTTGTATTCGGACCGACATGGTGGCGTTATTGTACAAACACTTCAACACTTCGATATACCGATAGTCAATACGGCATCGCTGGAGAGACTCAAACACCGCCCACGTCTCGATCGAATCAAAGGCCTTCTCATAGTCCACAAACGCTAAGCATAATGGCATGTTATACTCCTCGGTTTTCTGTATAACTTGCCGCAGCGTGTGGATGTGGTCTATGGTACTAAAGCCTTTTCGGAAACCGGCTTGTTCGGGAGGCTGGAAGTCATCAAACCTGCGTTCGAGACGATTCGTGATGACCCTGGAAAACAGCTTATAAACATGGCTCAGAAGCGAGATGGGTCTATAGTTCTTCAGAAAAGTGTTGTCCCCTTTCTTGAAGAACAGCGCCACCACGCCTCTGTTCCATGCTTCTGGCGTTGCACCTCCGAGCACCACGGAATTAAAGAGCTTCTGAAGGACTTTAAGTACCGGTGTTCCACCCGCTTTCAGAAGCTCTGATGTGATTCCGTCTTCGCCCGGCGCCTTGTTGTTTTTAAGCTGTTTCCGGGCCATCCTAATCTCGTATAGGCTGATGTCCGGGATATCTTCGGTATAGTGTCGGGTCAGCTTGGCTCTTGGATCTTTGGCCAGGCTGCTAACAGGTTTTGAGACCGAGGTGTATAACTGTCCATAGAACCTCTCAACCTCCCTCAGCACCTCTTGTCTCGAATGGATCAGAGAAATAAAGGTGTCCCTAAACTCGAGCCAGTGTTGATAGTGACCGTGAAAGACGGGTAATTTAATTATCACACAGACTCAACTACACACTACCACCACTAAACACTAAAACTACATGATCGACGCGCGTTTCGCCTCTATACGAGGCATCATCAAGATCAAAGGAACGGTACGACCGCTCGCTACTTGAACGAATGGCGTACTGACAAACTAAAACATTTGCTTTAATCCCGCCTACCGCCAACCTTTTTTGCACAACTACCCTTATTATTTTTCTCAAAGCCTACCCTCAAAATTTAAAAATAAATCAAAAGTACCCTCATATATTATTACGAAATACCCACATGCGGTTATAAGGTTGGCGGTAGGCGGGATTAAAGAAAAATGTTTCAGTTTGTCAGTACGCCATTCGTTCAAGTAGCCAACGGTCGTACTGTTTCTTTGATCTTGATGATGCCTTGTATAGAGGCAAAACGCGCGTCGATCGTGTAGTTTTAGTGTTTAGTGGTGGTGGTGTGTAGTTGAGTCTGTGTGATATATGTTGTTTCGTGTGGAAGCGGAAGAGGGTGGGTTTTTGCATGAACATATATATATGTCGCACAGACGCAGATATTTTGCACGAGTCCGGCACTGGTTTCGCGGAGTAGCAAAGTAATTTGTTCCAGTTTGTTGATATGGACCTCCGCAAAGTAACGCCTGAATCTAATAATTAACAAAATAAACTTAACAAAACTAATTCAACATACCTACTTTGTTGAAACAGCTTGATAGATGAGCAATTCACTCCGAAGCTTTATCTTCAAATTACCGCATCAGCGGATAGAGGACGCCAATAAAAAATAAGTAAAGTATACATTTCTGATCATGGGGACTTTAATAGTAGATTGTTTAACGAGGGGTGAAAGACACCTATTACATATGAGATGTTTATTTTCCGCAAATGTGCCGCCAGATATTATCAATTTTCCGAATATAAGAGATAAAAATATTTTTCATATAATGTCCCCTTTTTTTCATTGCAAAATCAATTTCAATGCACCTAATATTGAAAAGCTCTGTTTCCCGCCTTTTTTTTCATTTCGTGGTACTGTACTACCAGGCCGCATGCAGCTAATAATAATATAAATCATCCGCGGTGAAAATGTTGTATTCCAATCAAGAGTATTTTAACATGCTAATGTGCTTGGGAAGGAACGACTGTAATTCTGGGGCCCTAGTGAAAAGGGGGTTAAGTGTAAACAGGCGGTTTTTAAGTTATATATATGGTTGAAATCAGAAAAAAAAACTGCATATGTTGGTGTACAACGGTATAACATAATCCTTTTAAAACATGGACCTTCGTTTGTTAAAAGGATATAAGTCAGCGCTAAAAACCACATCGGGATGTTATAACACTTGATGTATTTTTTTTCACGTCGCTATATTCTTATTTATAGGAGGTAAAACGAGTTAAAATACCATTTATTTTAAGAAAAAAGTGATAACCGCTAGAAATCGTGACATGACGTTTTTCACTTTTGAAAAAATTTCATTTTCACAACGTGCAATAAGTAGTTAGTTGAGTGGTAACTTTTTACACAATATTTTTTTATATATTTTTGTTTTTAACTGATGTTATGTTGTTATACACACTATTAAAACGAAGTTTAGTTAGTGTATCTGGGTTCAGGTGTAATTATAAAAAGCGTGTAGGGTTTTAGTTTCGTAAAATAGGGTAGGTACAATTATGATTTACACGTAATAGAGACACAGGGGAGAGGGGAACGCTCTAGGCCGCTTCCCGCTCCGCCGGTCGACAATGGACGTCGTGCTGTGGAGTGGTGAGGTTGGCTACCAAAGCGACGAGTAATAATACCCTTTTACACAATTTTATCGCATAATTTGAATTTGAACTGATGTACTTTTAAAGTAGTTTATAGTAATTATATCCTTACGCACAAAGTATTGTAGAATTACGTTTTCTATACCTACACGGGTAAAATTTACAAAAAAGGACCGTGAAGATTAAATTTGCAAGAGTAAATAATTGGTTATTTATCACTAAAGTTTACGAAACTTATCACAGGGCAGGCTATAATGTTTACTTGGTACAACTATAAAATTTTACAAATTTACAATTGTACTTGTTATTGGTTCATCATATAACGTGGCTATTTACGTGACTTATTTGTTATTCACAGTACATAGACAGACTAAATAGTCATAGTAGTAGCTTTGTAAATTTTTGTTCCATACGTACGTATCATAAATAGAAAAATATACTTTAGAATACCTATACGTCCTACTGCTGGGCACAGGCTTTCCCTCGCAATGAGAAGGCTTGGGCGTTAGTTCCCTCGCGGGCCCAGTGTGGATTGGTAACTTCAGACACACCGTTGAATTGCTTCGCAGGCTTATGCCGGTTTCCTCGCGATGTTTTTCTTCACCATAAATGTTTTGCAACGGCAATGTTGACAGTAATATCGGCATTTATACTGAGGAATCGATATCAATCGGAGGAGTTGAGTTAAACGAAGTAGATAGTTTTACTACAGCGTCAAACGTTTGTATTGCACAACATCAAACTTTGCCCTTACTACAACAAGATAAACCACCCCTGCTGGAACCTAATTACGGTATTGAAGGTACCAGTGCTGCAAATCTAACTCCAACCTGTATCGATGAGCCAGTGCCAACAACATCACGTAATATTGATGTAGCCGATGATAGTAATTCTGATCAATCTATGATTGATTTTGGAAGTAGTGACAAATTTATACCAAATACAGATTCATCCTGTTCAAGTGATTATCCAAAGAAAAAGAAAAGTAATAATAAAGAAAATATAATAATTGCAGCTTTAGATGACGAACAAAATGAATGTAGTTTTCAGGTGGGAAAAAAAAGGAAAAACAAAAACGAATACAAAGAAGAGAAGAATATATAGATAAAATAAAAAACACTGCAGGAATACAGGAAAAAGTTATGAAATATGAAAAGGAAAACAAATGACACTAGGAATGTGTTAGGACAAATGCGTTGTAACAAACAAATGCGTTGATCGGATCTCAGAAGATTTTAGGAAAAAGGTGTTTGATTACTATTGGGGATTAGGGATAAAATATATGATAAAAGAGTGGAATACATGAAATCTCTAATAGTAGTAGAAGATAAAAAAACTGAAAAAAAAACAATCCTAAAGGCACGAGATTGAGACAGTTTTCATTCTAACTACTATAATTTAAAATTAAGAGGTGAAATTTATAAAAATTTGCTAAGATTCTCTAATGAAGACATTGAACGAAACAAATAAATTTATTCAAATTGTGTGCAGTATATTAGTTGCTTGTCGTCTCAATAAAGAACCTTAGCAAGGCCGTGGCAAAAAACCAAGTTATAAATCAATAAGCGAGCCAAGAATTGAAGAAATTAAACAGCATATTTTGAGTTTTCCTGCCTACGGAAGCCATTACTGTCGTTCGCAAACATCATTGAAGTATCTTCCTCCAGATCTTAACATGAATAAAATGTATCACAGTTATATTTGCTTTACTATGTTTACGAGTCTAAAAGGTATAAGTAGAATAATCGGCAATTTAGCAAGGATACAAGAATACTTTATCTATTACAACGTAGTAAACAAGAACGTGAATAATGGTGTAAGTCCTAAATTTACATATAACTACATATTTCTTTGTTTATATGTGTTCTCATTTACATGAAAATTATTGTTTATATGGACAAAGTTCCAAACTTTTAACGACTTTTAGAAATATTCGCCGATCAAGATAGTGAGGTGCCTCCTTACACAAAGACAATATACTGTGTAAAAAGGTATGTTTCGGAGTCATAACCTTATACATGAACGATTTATTCCTTTTTAGTACTTGTACCCTTCTTTATTGATCCAATGTCAGAAACTATCAACATTAGGGCAATGTTACATATATACTTATTAGCGGGAAAAGCTCATATTTACAACGGTAGTTTTGCTACTTGTTTATCATTTTCCATTGAAAAGTTACATTTTTTTTTCGAAAATCAGTTGTTTTTTGGCTCTAGTGAAAAATGACTATTTCAGACTTAACACCCTTTTCACTAGGGCCCCAGAATTATGCTGACGCTTGTAGGGAGTACGACGTTGTTTAGTCAGTAGGTTTTTAGCAAAGTCGAGCGAAACGCGGAGTTTTTGAAGTGTTCTGTTCTGTGTTTAACTACGAGTGCTTGTTTCATCGGACGGGGGTTTTCAATTTCAACTGCCACAATGAGCACGTATGGTCAATTGAAAACTCATACGCTAACAAACCAAGTCACTTTCAATACCGTTGGCGGACTGACTTGTGGACTGGGATCGTAAATGACCAAGTAATTGGTTCTAATGCGTTACAACAAACCACGAACGGTCCAAATTACTTGCGATTCCTGCAAGAAGTGTTGAGCGAGCAGTTGGACGAGCCTCGCCATGCAGTTGTGAGGGCGATGTGGTTCCAGCACGACGGGGGTCCGTCGCTTGGACGCCGCGGTCTCCGGACCTCACGCCGCTCGACTTTTATTTGTGGGGTCACGTAAAGGAATACGTATTCCGTAAAAGTTGTGAGAGTGAGGCCGAGATGCGAGCCCGGATACTCACAGCATTTATGATTTGACAACATTAAATCCGACACAATGGTATTGCAGTGTATCCATGCTGACTTTTGACGCTATCGACGGTGTGTGGAAGTCGCTAGCGGTCACGTTGAGCAAGATCTTTGTCACGGCCGTAGTGAACAAGACGTGTACGTAATAAAAAGTTAAGGTGTTAGCATCTACATATTTTTAAAAGCTCTTTTAAGTGCTATAAAATAGCTCTTATCACAGCTGAAACATTTCATTGTTTCACAAGATGTCAATCAAACATACTTGTAAAACAGCTGATTGGTCGATCGCTGTTTAAATGTTGCGCGGACGCCGGATGCTCCGCCCCAAAGCCCCACCTCCCCTCCCGCAGGCTGGGTGAATGAAAAGTCAGCAGGGCAGTTGCCAGGGCTGCAAAACATTTTCTAAACCGTTATGCTTGTAATTTTTTTTGATGACCATTTTTTAATGTTCTTATTTAATTGAAATAACTACATATTCGGTATCACGACTTGATACTGATATACGCCTTTAATGGACGTACAGGGTTTTTGTTACATGCTGTATATATATATAGGATCTGGGGTGACTGGAGGGGCGTCGTCAGGATTACGGGTACCCATTTTGAGGGTAAGACAAAGATAACCTAGGTACAAACAATTTATTCACACAGTAATGATCAACACAATAATAGCATAGAGCGAACACAGTATAATATGAACTTAGGTATGGGCACAGAGAGGCAGAGTAACAATGTACTTAGCGTTTTAAGCATCAATGTCTCAATGCATCTGTGAGTACATGGAGGGTGTATTAAACCCTTTGAGTAAACCGACAGGTTTGTCGGGAGCTAGTGCTCTTGAGTCAAGGCGGTGCAAGACTGACGATACTGCGGCTTGCAAGCCGTTTTATAGGGCTTCCCCCACTCCGCATTTGCTCCACAACAACTCTGTCCAATGGCGGACGGAAGTACGTCACGTGTTTACTCGTAAGTAATTGCTAAAAGAACTTAGAACTATGGTGTTTTAACTTTATAAACAATCAAATATTACAATATTAATTATCGTAAACAAATCATAATGTTCTCGTGTGTGTAATAAAGATCTAATAAACAAAATAGGCAACAATTAGGTTTCGTATCATATCGAAAGTCTACCCTCTTATATCGAAACTAGTTGTCAATTAAAATAAGCAAAAGTAGTGGGTAATCACCTCTTGAATCATTAGACAGTTACACGTTATAATAGCTGCCTCAATAAGGCTCTGTTTTAGTTTAAAAAAAGTGATTAAATTCAGTTACGGTGTGCAGTGACAACTGGCTCCGACACGGCCAGAACTGACGAGTCACACGTCCTCGTGTGGTTCTGTAACAAAACAAACTCTAGTAAATTATCGTTCGGCCTTTCTGACAAACGTCAAAAGAGGGACATGTCTATGGATTACACAAAAAAAGAAAACATCCTGAATGCCATGTATCGAAACTTTTATCATAAGCCTGTAATCGCCAGTGATTGTGTTGTCACAGACACCAAAAACTTAGACATCCCGCATTGGAGTCAAGATAGACATCCCGCATTGGAGTCAAGATAGACATCTCGCATTGGAGTCAAGATAGACATCCCGCATTGGAGTCAAGATAGACATCCCGCATTGGAGTCAAGATAGACATCCCGCATTGGAGTCAAGATAGACATCCCGCATTGGAGTCAAAATAGACATCCAGCGTATTTAGCTATTGTGTGTCAGTGACGTCACACTCATCGTCAGTATTATTATCAAATTCAACTGTAACAGGACATTCAGGCATCTTTCGTACACGATCATGGGCATACTTGTAAATTCTATTACCAGTTAAAGATTTCAAAAGATATCTGTCACCTTCTAATAATTCTATAATCTTAAAAGGTCCTTTAAATTTAGGATCTAGTTTAGTTTGATTTCGCTCTTCATTTTCAATGAGCACCAAATCACCAACAATAAATTTGTTTAGTACAGCTTTTGATTTGTCAAAGCGAGATTTATCATATTCGGCATTTTTAGTTATACCTAGGGCTGCTTGTTCTCTTAAATGTGTTAGATCAACTTGAAATTCATTGTTATCAATGCTCATCAAGTCTAGGGGTCTTGCAACCCGTCCTATCATCAACTCCAGAGGGCTGGCTTTAGTAACCCTGTTAGTTGTGCAATTTAAAGCTAATTGAACGTCTTCAACTGCGTCTTGCCATGATCGTTCACTAGTTTCGACGGCAGTAAGCATGCCTTTCAAGGTTCGCATAACACGTTCAACCTGACCATTGGCTCTACATGAACCCGTAGCTACTAAATGCAAGGCAATGTTATGAGACTCGCAAAAATCTTTGAAAAGCTTGCTGGCGAAACAACGACCTTGATCTGCTATAATACGAGAAGGTGCTCCGAATAAAGAGACAGTGGATTTTAGAGCTTTGATGCAATTAGATGCGTCAATCTGGAGGGTATGGTACAGTAAAACAAATTTTGTAAAGGAATCGATTAATACGATGATATATTCCTTGAGATCACTTTTACCACTGAGCTTTCCTGTGACATCAATATGCACAGTGTGCCAAGGTATACTAGCTTTTGGAATCGGGTGCAATTCAGCTTGAACCTTACCAGAATGTGATTTAGAAACTTTGCACGTGATACAGTTGTCAACGAATTTTTTGACATATTTGGCCATTTTATCAAACCAATAATGCTCGTACACTTTTTCAAGCGTCTTCTCCCAACCTAGATGCATTATCGACTCGTGTACATGATTTATAACCGACCATTTAAAGGCTCTGGGTACGATAGGCAAGCAACGAGATTGCCCATTGCGTTGAATCTTACGGTACAAAACTCCTGATCGAAGCTCATAACTTTGAGCAACGTCTGGGGCTAAACAATTAATATTCGAAACGATCGAAGTAATGTCAGCATCGCGCTGTTGCTCAGCTAATAGCCAATTACTAGACAGAGTTGTGATATCGACTCGTTTTTGTTCTATCCTCTCAGTCGAGATAATTGAGATTCTATCTTCGTGAGATTGAGGGGGAAGGTTTCTTGAAAGAAAGTCTACATGATTCATTTGTTTACCTTGTCGGTACACAATATCGAAATCAAAAGCCTGCAAGTAAGCCCACCATCTATGTACCCGGGGTGTTAAATCAGCTTTGTCACGAGAGGCTCTAAGAGAATTGCAGTCAGTAAAAACTGTAAACTTGTGACCTTGTAGATAGTGACGGAAGTGTTTAACGGCATTAACGACAGCTAACGTTTCCAGTTCGTAGGAATGGTATTTAGTTTCGGCTGAAGTCGTTCGCTTACTGTAATATTCTACTACGTGTAATTTGTTGTCCACTTTTTGAAAGAGGATCGCACCATAACCGTCTGCGCTAGCATCAGTATGTAATTCAATTGGGTGATCAGGATTGTAAATCATCAAGACTGGCTCATTAGTGAGTATGGATATTATTTTCTGTCTAATAGTTTCGTGCTCATTAGACCACTTAAAAGATGTCTTACCAGTGGTGAGAAAGAAAAGCGGTTTCATAATCTGCGAGAAATTTGGCACAAATTTCCGAAAATAGGATGCTAGACCTATTAATTGTCTCAACTGGTGAATCGTGGTTGGGGGTTGTAACTTAGTCAATGCTTCTATCTTTCGAGGGTTTGGACGGATTTCACCAGCAGTAATTTCGTACCCAAGGTATTCTACTCGCTGTTTCAGAAAAGAGCATTTGCTCAAGTTTAAAGTAAACCCAGACTTGGTCAACGAGTCTAAGACTTCTCGTAATCTCTGTAAACCTTCAGTAGGGTCACGTGAGGGGATCATAATGTCATCTATGTAAATGATTGCGTACGAATGAACCAATGCCCCTAATGCATTAGTTACTGCACGTTGGAAAACGCCAGGAGCATTACGCAAACCAAATGGCATAGCTAAGAATTCGTATTGGGCATCTGGGGTGACAAAAGCAGTAGCTTCAATACTATCGGGGTGAATAGGAATTTGATGAAATCCACTAGTGCAATTAAGACAAGTGTAAAAGTTAGCGCCACATAACCGCGCAATTTGATCAGCTATGAGTGGCAATGGAAACCTGTCTGGCACTGTATTACTGTTAAGCTCGCGGTAATCGACGCACATTCTATCAGATCCATCCTTTTTTTTTACTAACAAAATCGGGCTTGCGAATGGAGAAGAACTGGGTCGAATAATATTTGCATCCAACAAGTCATTGATTTTACCACGAACCAATTGTTTTTCATCAGGGGCTAGTCTATAAGGTCGGCGTTGAACTGTTTTGTTAGGATCTAAAAGGCGAATTTTCAGCTCACCAGACTGAACTCGAGTTCGTGGTAATCCATCTCCAAAAGATGGAGCGTACTCTTCAAGAATCTTTATTAATTCTGGTCTATATTCGGGTGGAACATCGGTATCAATATTATGAAAGTTAATAGGCTGATAAACAGAGCTTTGATTAATTTTCTTAACTTTGGAAATATTAAAACTATCTAGTGACATAGTTACACTGAATCCCTGTTTCAGAATTTCGCGTCCTAACATGATGCTGTGGCTCAAAAATTCATCCGGTATCACATGAAAAAGGATCTCTAAATGATAATTGTCGATCTCAACCAGACTTAAAATTTGTTGAGTACAAACAATGCTAGACTTTCCTATTCCTGTGATGTGCACTACAGAAAAAAGACGCTTACCAGTCAATTTGTTACTTGATTTTTCCCCCACAAGAGAACATTCAGCCCCAGAATCATAACAGAATGAAAGTTTCTCACCAGATTGCATCAGCACACCCATTACAGGTCGTACTTCGCAAGAATCCACTCGTTTAGGCGCTGGCTGGCTGCTCGAAGGTTGGCTGCTCGTAGCTCCACTTGTGCTCGTTGATCTCTGCCCGGTCGTACTTGGGCAACGGGGTGCCACGTGGCCGGACTTGCCGCAGCGGAAGCAGATGATATTCTTTGATGATGATGACTTGTCCGAAGGGGTAAAGGCAGAAGTAGATTTAGATCCTTTAGGGTGTTCGGATCTTTTGCGACAGTTTGTCGATTTATGGCCCTGAATACCACAAAAATGACAAACTATAACTGCTTGCTTGAAACGTTTTATCTCAGGAACCTGACTGTCAGAGGTATGAAACTTTCGCTTTAGCTGGGAAAAGACATTTGATTCCTGCTGTAACTTATTTCTCGTTGTCACATCAGTAGTGAAAGCAAGTCGATGTGCACGGGAGTCAAACTTGGAAACATGAGCTAGAACTGTGGAGACTGCTATTTGTTCCACATTTAGGTTGTTCCATTTTGATATGAGTGAAGTGGTTAGCCGACTGGCATATGCAGCTAAGGATTCGCCATCTTTTGGCTGACTATTTTGAAGATTGATAAGAGTGGCAGCACCAGTCTCAGTGACGTCAAAGCGTGAAAGAAACAGATTCTTAAAATCTGGCCATGTCATACCTGCGTATGATATTTGAGAAAGCCACGCAGACGAACTTCCCTTCATGCATTTACTTAAAGCTAGCACAAGGGATCCCCCCTGAAGCGGCTTCTCTAACAGGCAAATATCAGCAGTCGTGCTCCAGGCACGAGCATTAGAATCCGGTAAATCAGGGTTGTATTCGGGCAAGTGAATCACAGAATAAGTAGAGGGACCTTTCAAAACCTCAATTAACTGAGCCATATTACAATTCTGTAAGTCTAATAATGCTCGCCAAGGGTCCGGAGATTGCGACTCGGCCCGAACCGATCCCGCTTCTGATATAGGATCTGGGGTGACTGGAGGGGCGTCGTCAGGATTACGGGTACCCATTTTGAGGGTAAGACAAAGATAACCTAGGTACAAACAATTTATTCACACAGTAATGATCAACACAATAATAGCATAGAGCGAACACAGTATAATATGAACTTAGGTATGGGCACAGAGAGGCAGAGTAACAATGTACTTAGCGTTTTAAGCATCAATGTCTCAATGCATCTGTGAGTACATGGAGGGTGTATTAAACCCTTTGAGTAAACCGACAGGTTTGTCGGGAGCTAGTGCTCTTGAGTCAAGGCGGTGCAAGACTGACGATACTGCGGCTTGCAAGCCGTTTTATAGGGCTTCCCCCACTCCGCATTTGCTCCACAACAACTCTGTCCAATGGCGGACGGAAGTACGTCACGTGTTTACTCGTAAGTAATTGCTAAAAGAACTTAGAACTATGGTGTTTTAACTTTATAAACAATCAAATATTACAATATTAATTATCGTAAACAAATCATAATGTTCTCGTGTGTGTAATAAAGATCTAATAAACAAAATAGGCAACAATTAGGTTTCGTATCATATCGAAAGTCTACCCTCTTATATCGAAACTAGTTGTCAATTAAAATAAGCAAAAGTAGTGGGTAATCACCTCTTGAATCATTAGACAGTTACACGTTATAATAGCTGCCTCAATAAGGCTCTGTTTTAGTTTAAAAAAAGTGATTAAATTCAGTTACGGTGTGCAGTGACAACTGGCTCCGACATATATATGTCGCACAGACGCAGCTATTTTGAACGAGTCCGGCACTGGTTTCGCGGAGTAGCAAGGTAATTTGTTCTAGTTTGTTTATTTTGTTATTAATTATACTCGTCCAGTCGTCAAAATCTGGGCAGCTAATTTATTAAATTATTTAATTAGTAATAATTAGTATTAAGTAGTTCAAATAACTAGAAACTGTGTAAATGATACCACTTAGTGTTTGCGTAAAGTGGTCAGAATCAAATAGTGTTATTTCTGAAGAAAATATACACTATTGGTGAAACGTCATCGCAACGGACCATATTCAAATTTACATCGTGAAAAAGGGAAGTATTGTTTTGTATTATACATAAAGTAGTATTGTCAGTGCACACTCGTATGAATCTGTATGCATTTTAGCCCCTTAATCACATACAAGGCCTTAACAAATTGATACAATTTTGAAATCTTAACCTCACATTAGATGTCATTGACCCGGCCAGCTGTTTTACACTGGGCTTTACTTCTTATTATAAATACTATTCTTACTAATGCTACTATCCTTTAAACTTTTATTTATATCTTATACTTAAATATAAAACATTTTTTTCCCCCCTTACTGTTTATTTGCCCTTTTGTCATCCTCTCAGCATTGTATTTTGTTAGTTAAATTTGTTACCTATTTAAATTTTTCATTTCTTTTTTATTATTATTTTTTTTCTCTTGCCTTATTTATAGGTGACCTTTTGACCTCGCTATTTTCCATCTTTATTCAGTGTTCAGTTGTGCTGTGGCAAGTAAAAGAACTGTGTTGTTACTGTAGGTTGCGGGTCAACTGCCAGTTGTATAATATACTTATACTTGACTAACTGAGTGAACAGAATTTAAATTTAAATTTTGTGCTTTGACCAGTGTTCTATCTAGCTAAAGAATAACTGATACTTGTATTACTGGCCTAATTCTATTTTTATAAGGCTTTTTTATGACCATTGTTCAATTTAACATTTAATTTGATTATAGTGGAAACTAAGTTTATAATAAGATAAAAGTTGTCACAGGGATTGAAACTCTAATTTACAAATTCAACTAAAACATAAATATTTGTGTATTTTTGTACTTTTTCCATAATCCTACCTCAATTAACTCGACCATTTATTGGTTTCCAGTGCATCATAGTAACTGCAGCCGAAATGAGTTCCAGTGTGCTCACCCGCAAGGCCGTGGCGCGCCAGCAGGAAATGCAACTAAGAGCAGCCCTCAAGGAGTTAAAAGTCTCCAAGAACTTGTGTGATCAGCTTATGAAGGAAAGAGAAGACAGCGAGGAGGAAGTGGCAAAAGTGGTGAAAAAGAACACCGAGTTAAAAAACCAACTGGCAGAGCTTGACACCCAGCATAAGGATACTGTTGACCAGCTACTGCATATGCAAGCTGGAATGGAATCCTTCAAAGAATGTACAGCTAGTCACGAAGCAGCTTTAAACCGCATATATGACCTGGAGCGGGAGCTGAATGAGGCCCACAGAGACATAAATGACCTTCAAAGTGAATGTGAGCGTCATCGGACTGCTGAGACTGATAGCTTGTATGAAGAGCTGATGGGTAAAAGCTTGTACGAAGACATGTTGGAAAATAGTACCAGCATCGGGTCCCTGACAACATCCCATTCGGATTCTATCCTAACCACTGTCGACTTGACAAAAGATGACTCAACTGCATCTTGCTATTTTGTAAGTAATAATAAATTTAAAAAATATATTAAAATAAAGAAGTTTATGAGGCGTACTCAAAAGCTTACAAATTCTAAGTACAGTCTACAAAAAAATGTACAATTAATAAAAGAACGTCGTAATTTAGTTAACAAATTAAAATTAAGTAGCAGTAAATTAGAAGCTAGTAATTATTTATATAATAGTACGACACAGACCTTGCAGTCCAAAATCAGTAGACTAGAAGAGGCGCTCAGAGATATCAATGCCAAGTATGAAAGCAGCAAGCGGGAGATCAGCGAACACGTGAGCGCCGCGACGCAGCTCGTCGATATGTGTCGCTATAATGAAGAACGCTTCGATTCTCTCTTGAATAATCATATTTGTATTTGTTCGCATGAAACCTCGCTCGCTGAGAGTCGCAGCGCCGTGCCAGTCGAGACCTCCACGCCGGCGCAGCACCCCGCCCCCGCGCGCCCTCCTACGGCCGCGCCCGCGGCCCCGATGGCCCCGGCGGCCCCGCGTGCGGCGCCCGCAGCCCCGGCACCCGCAGCATCCCCGGCGCGCCCAGCGCCCGGCGCCCCGCTCGCTACAACGAATCCAGCGACGGCACCTGCGGCGGCTCCCACAGCCACTACTGTCATCTACTCCGACGAGATTGGCGTGGGATTTGGATCCGTGCTGGGCCAGCTTTTGAGGCAGAGGGTCGTAAATCAATGCCTCCGCGGTGCGAGTCTTCAGCAGTTCGCCGACCGACTGTCAAAGGACAATTTTAACACGGCCACAACGCTAATTATTATGTTAGGTAATAGTCTAGACTTGTCGAAACCTCACTTTGAATGCTTACTACGAGCACTGTCAATAGTCGAGCAACGCAGTATTCATAAAATAATTTTATGTGCGCTCCCGTATTCGGGTTCTGTATCCTATGAGCAAAACATCAAAATTTCAAATTTGAATGCTATGCTGTATAATTTGACATGTTTTAATAGTACTTATACATTTTTTGACAGCAACAAATTTGTAAAACGTTTTCAGTTAAATAGAGACAAATGTTATTTACCAAAAAAATGTAAAATAGCAACAGCGAAGCTGCTAGCATACAATATTGAACCTGGGCACTTGCACGCAGCAGACAGCGGCGGCGGGGCCGGAGCCGCCGAGCGCGCGGCCTCCCCCGCGGCCCGCCAGCCGGCTTTAAACTAATGCGTGAGACAGCGGAAAAGCAACGTAACCTTATTTTGGTTCATCAAAATATACAAGGCTTTTCCAGCAAAATAATAGAAATTGGTTTATTCTTAGATGCTTTTAATGTAGATGAATTATTATTGAACTTTAATAATTACAAAATCGGTAGCTCCTTCACTAGAAAGTCGGCAATTCACGGAGGCTCCATGATTATTTTAAAAAACGATTTTAAATGTAAAGAACGTAAAAATATAGTTCAGCTTTCTATTGAGCGAGTTATCGAAATTTCATGTGTGGAATTAGAAAACCACATTATACTGTGCGTATACAGGCCACCGTCTTCAGACTTTAGCCAGTTTGAAGCCGTAATGGAAGATGCCCTGAAACAGATTTTTGAAAGTAGTAAATTCATCATGGTATGTGGCGACTTCAATGTTAACTTACTAGACTCAACAAATACAAACTCGGTCAGACTATTGAACCTATTTAAATCTTTTAACTTGTTTCATCTGTTTAATGAGCCCACTAGAGTGACCGCCAGCACGGCGACATGTTTAGACAATATTTTCTGCATGAGTGAAGCTACGGAAGTGGCAATATTTAAATGTTTTAACTCGGATCACAGTGGCCAGAAAGCCACTTTTAAAATCACCAATCAGAATCCTAAACTAGAATTAACCTACAGGCCTATAACTGTAGGTCGAATAGAAAAGTTCAAACAGAATATTCTCTGTAAAGTTCCTGTGCCTACCATAGGGACGAGTGATCCCAACATATTATATAAGGATTTAACTAGTGTTATAAATAATGAGTTTGAAAACATTTTCAAATTAAAGACTGTCAAGAACGGCTCAAACAAACCAAAATTTAGTGATTGGGCCACAGTTGGAATACATAAGAGTAGGACCAAACTGTACGAGTTGTATGAAATGAAGAGCTACAGCCAAGATGCTAGTTTCATTGATTATGTAAAAAAATATTCTAAATTATTTAAAAAGGTTTGTTCTGCCGCCAAGGCAGACTATATAAGTAATAAAGTTAAATCTGCTGATAATAAAGTCAAGGCAGTTTGGAATGTTATCAATTCAGAGACAGGTAAATCAAAGCCCCGTGATGGCCATTTTAAACTCAAACTTAACAATAAGATACTGACGTCAGATTTAGATGTGGCGGACACTTTTGAATTTTTTTTCTCGAACATAGCTTCAACTACTACTCGTGGCCTGAATTCATGTAGTGTGAGGGCTGGTTCTTACTTAAACGAGGTTGCTAATGTAAGAAATCTAAACTTTGATTTTCATTATACCGACCCACACGAGATCATCAAAACATTTAAATCCTTGAAGCTTAAGAATACTGAGGATCTTTGGGGTACTTCCGTTAAAGTTATCCAATCTGTCATTCATATTGTGGCACCGTATCTGGCCATTACATTTAATAACTGCGTAGACGAGTGTATGTTTCCCGACCTTATGAAGTATAGTAAGGTTATTCCTTTATTTAAATCTGGCAGCAAATCCGACCCTGGAAATTTTCGACCGATTTCTATACTTCCAGTGCTAAGTAAAGTGTTTGAGAAGATCATGCTCAACCAAATGCTTCATCATTTTAACATTAATAAATTACTACATAGCAAGCAATTCGGATTCACAAGAGGGCGTTCGACCACAGATGCAGCTGCAACACTCATGAAGCATATTTACGATGCATGGGAACATTCGCAGGATGCAATAGGCATCTTCTGCGATCTCTCCAAAGCGTTTGTTTGTGTGGAACATGAGACACTCCTGCGCAAGCTACGGCACTACGGGCTCTCAGCTGAGGCACTGAATCTTGTTTTTTCCTATCTTAGACAGAGAATCCAGAAGGTGGTCGTAAATAGAGTGCAGTCACGTGGAGCACCGGTGAAGCTTGGAGTGCCACAGGGATCGATTTTGGGACCGTTTCTCTTTCTGGTCTATATAAACGACCTACCTAGCCTAGTACGAAATAAGTGTGACATAGTTCTATTTGCTGATGACACCTCGCTAATTTTTAAAGTTAACAGGCAACAAGAAGACCACAGTCACATCAATGAGACCCTAATAGATGTTTTAAAATGGTTCACAGCTAACAACCTTCTGCTGAACGCTGCAAAAACTAAATGTGTTAAATTTTCACTACCAAATGTAAGACAAGTTGATACAATGATTACTTTAAATGGAGAGAGACTAGACTTAGTAGACGAAACTGTTTTCCTTGGACTTACTTTGGATCGAAATTTACAATGGAGTCCACATATTTCGAATCTTGCTGATAAATTGAGTTCTGCAGCATATGCCGTACGAAGAATCAGACAGTACACCAGCGTGGAAACTGCGCGTCTCGTTTATTTCAGTTATTTTCACAGCCTTATGTCCTATGGCATTCTGATTTGGGGTAAGGCAGCCGACATTGAAACCATTTTTGTTCTGCAGAAGAGGGCAGTTCGGTCCATCTACAACCTTGGCTCTCGTGATTCACTGAGAGAACGCTTTAAAGAAATAGACATCCTTACAGTAGCTTCACAATATATATATGATGTAATTGTATATACGCATAGGAACTTTAATTCCTTCAAGAAACTGTGTGATGTCCATCATTTCAACACACGAAATAAAAATAAGCTTTTTGTACCCAAATTCCGCTTAAAAAAAGTTAGCAAATCCTTTCTAGGGAACTGCGTGAGGTTCTATAATAAAGTGCCTGTGGATGTATGGGAATTACCTCTAAATGCATTCAAGAGGTATATTAAAAACACGCTATTGAAAAAAGCTTATTACAAAGTCGACGAATATATATGCGACGATTTGACTTGGCCAGTTCTAAAGGCGTGAATATTTAATTTAAATATCGGCTGTTCACTATTTAATTTAAATATCTTTGACTTTAATAAATAATTGTATGTTTGTGACATTTCTAAGCATTCATCTTTTTTTTTTTATCACTTAATTTTATTCCTATTAATTATGTATGACATCCTATTAAAGTGTAATTATTATTTTGGAGCACATTGTGATGTTTCTCGCCAGACGAGCCGTATTCAATTTCTCTATTGTAGTCGTACTGCTTGAGTATGTCATGCTCGCTTAAAGGGCATTGCTTACGGTGGCGTCGTTGATCGGGTCGCCACCTTCCCTGCAATATGGTTGAGGGAGACGATGGCTGAGATACGCGTCATACTCGTGATCGGGTGCTGTTTGTGGGGTCCGGACTATTCATGCTGCAAAGACTAATGTAATTCTCAAAAAGCCTAAAATGTAGGTACTTAAATGCGGTTTGATGTGGGAGACTTCATCGTGTTGTCTATTTATTTATATTTATATATATAACTAAATATAGACATATATTGAGTTGTTATTGTTATATTACTGATTTTGTTGGATTTTCACCAATTTTTTTTTTTTTGACATGAATATTTTTATTCTTATATTCTTTTGACATTCGGAGACTATACATCTCCAAGTAATATTGTACAATTTAACCGTGGAGGCGTTTTACACCTCTACTAAGCATAGATTAAGGTAATTAATTTGTTTTGACCCTTAGAGACTATACATCTCTAAGTTATTTAGACTAAGTATTTGATCAGGGACCACATACATCCCGATTCTAATTTCTTTGACCTGGGGACCCTATACATCTCTTGGTCAATCTGTACTAGTGCCAGTTCGTTCAATATGCTTAAAGCTTGCTGTGCTATTTATTATCTTTTTTTTTTTTCACACTTTATGTGAACTATTGTTATGATTGTGTATATTGCTCTGTAATCTTGTTTTCAAAAGAGAAGAAAAAAAAAGATAAACTGCTGAGTTTCTTGCGGCGTTTCTTCTCAGCAGATTCTTCCATTTTCCGAAGCGCTAGTAGATTCAGACATGTAAAAGAGCCTATATGGCCTACTTGCAAAATAAATTTTTCATTTTCATTTTCATTTTCATTTATACCGATTTTTCTTTAAAAATGCCGTAGCCCTTTCAGACCCGGCCAATACAATTGTGCGGGTCACAAAGTTGCATTTTATTCGATGCCAAAACGTTAGAAGTGAACGGGCCCAACTTCGCACGATTGTGCGCGTTTTGAACTGTCTCCGCCAGTTAAAATTTTGTACCTCTAGCAGTCGGCGTGCAGGTGTGGACCTGTCGAGTTCAGTGTAAAATCATGCTACCGAATTTTACATAGGTAAGTACAATAAGTTTGTTTTTTCCCTTGGATAGTGACTTATTTTTTATTGGGTACCTAAACTAGATTTTGATAGAAGTGTTTGTGGTAATTTGAACACCATTTAGTTATTAATTACCGTGGCATGGCTTAACGAAGTTTTATAACACAATTGTGAGGGTGTGGGCCGAACTGCTGTAGTAGCAGTATGCATGACTCGACAATTTTTTGGATTTTCATAGTCTTATCACAATGTATAAGGTGTTGAATGATGCTGCTATCGCGGACCTACTTAATGGTTCTGGCGACGACAGCACTGGCGACGAGCAAGGCGTTTTATAACCGCTGAATGAAGATATCCCCACTTCATCATTGTTGGCTGCAGGCAGTAGTAGTGAGGATGATACGCCCCTGAGTTGTTTAAGATGGGGACAGAGAAGATTCACCAAGTAACTCATTTCCAGAAGACACTCCTCGTTCGATTGTACCCGTGAAATCACCTGCAGATTACTTTAAATAATACTCTGACATACTTCAATGTTAAGACTGCGTTTAATTGTTGATTATATTCATAAGTCAAAGATTTCATTAAAATGTTGATAGTTGTAATAAATAACTTTAATTTCGTAATGTTTTGTTTGTATTTACTCCTTATTAATTTGTAAATCTATTCAAAGGACGGCCCCAGTTGAAACAATTGTGCGGTGATACTTGTAGCATAGGGCCTGAGTTAAAACAATTGTGCGAGTGCCACAATTGTGCGATTAAACCGAAAGGCCCAATTCAATACAATTGTTAGGGTTTTTTTTTCCGGGATGCAGCCGGAAAACCCGGAAATTAACCCCGGAATCGTCATCTACGGCCCATTTTTACCTAAGATCATTCTTTTTTTCCACGAAAGTCGTCGTAGTTTAGGTGCCGGTCTGAAAGGGGTAGAGTTCTTGCCACTTCTTCTCACGGAGCTTTTAAAGTGGCAGATAAAAAATAAAATATGTATATTTTTGGAAAGAATAATTAAAAAGATTTAGACTTAGACTTTGAATGATGTTTTATTAATTGTATGACTAACTAAACTTAAGCAACTGGGTAAAATGATTGAATACTAGTTGTATACAACGTTAGTTAGTACCCTATGCCTTAATAATTATATTTGTTAAATATTTTTAACAAGTGTCCTGGGTGGGTGCAATGTTTCCACAAAAAGTGTGGAACTGCTCACGATCTGGCAACATTACGCGGGCGGGGGGCGGGGCTTGCGCGGGACGTGCGCATTGTTTTTGGACACAGCGCAGGGTATGACATTTTAGTGCATCATGCTGCCGATGACAAAGTAATAGCTGCGTAAGCGACTCGGAGCGAGCTAGCTGAGGTAGTGATAGAAGCGATCGACTTGGCGTAAACAAGTTCCCGTTATTCAAGAATAATGTATGCAGAAGTAGGCTTTGTAAGATAAGATTGTATTTGCTTTGGATAAGTAATAAAGATGGATAGATTTTATTTAAAATTATGAAGATTGTAGAAGGTTGAAATGATTTTAACGTGAGAAATAGAAGCTATTTCTTTTATAATTAAAGTAGAAGCTATTTATGATTTAAATAACAATAAATTATTTAAATGAAGTTTTGTTTAAAGGAAAAAAAGGGAAGGATAGACGTTTGAGATAGACGGAAAAATGGAACGAACTCACTGTAATGTTCAAACCGTCCACCAGTGTACTTTTCCTTTCTTTTTCTTGAAGATGACTCGCACTTTCGGTAAGTCCGTCGCGGGTTCGACCTCCAAACGACTTCTGTCCCTGGGCGTGTGTGGCTGCGTGGCGAATAGTCCTCGGCAGGAAAGATGAAAGAAGGCTCCTTGAGGTGTTTTTCGACTGCCGTAGACCACAACTGAAGCGCTTCGAGACTTGTCGTCGCGTAGACCAATTTTTATCCGCAAAAATTAATACGGTGAGAATCCTAAAGGACCAATGTTAAATAGGCTGGTTTATTCGCCGTTACTTAATATCACAAATAATCTATAGTTAAATTCGGTAGTCGTCCGACGGCGGAGAGCGGTGGTAAGTCGAGTGCCGCTGCCGGCCCGGTCGCTGCGTCGTGACGTCACCGTGTCGTCCTCCCGCGCGTCTCGTCCCGGACATGAGTTAAACCGGTTCTCAACACTAACTTTTACTTTTACTTTCTTAATAACTTTTTTGTTTTCTAAGGTAGTCTCAGTTTTTTCGGTTGAGACATCAGGTCTCAGCCAGCCCTACATATCCGCGAAGGTCCCACGTCATTCAGACGCTTCATTCCATTCCAGAGGGACATAAAACTTGTGAGTTGCTCGTGGTTTTTTCACAGGGGCGATCACTACCAATTTTTAAGTTGGTAAAACTAAAAAAAATCGTGTCGCCAAAACGACGAGTAGCACCGAGTTCATTCATTAAGGGGTGTATAGGGGGTAAAAAGTACTGCCTCTCAGTACTTTGCCCGACTTTGTGGGACAAATTTTCAAGTGTGTTTCGGCCGGAAAACTACAAACTTTTTAAGTTTGTACTAATTCCGACTGATCACGCTTGACTATTTTTCAGCCAAAGTTCTGTTTTTCTCGGAAAGCAACTCCGTGAGGGGTCAGTTTTCCGTGAGAAACAGATAGAGGAACGGGGGGGGAAGGGGGAAACTCGTTTTTCTTCCTGATTTCACCCGTTTGGTGGGGAGGATTGTTGGTGGAGCGTTGTGGACGGAGGTAAGCGGCGGTTCAGCCCTACCGGACCCCTCCAGGGGTGACACCAACACCCTTCAGGTGCCCCTTTCTTGGGAAATCACCCCGAAAGGGTGTAAGCTCAGGAAAAGGTCTAATGGACGGCGAAATGTCGGCGGCGGCGACAAATCGCAGTGAAACGGGGGAGGGGGGCATTATTGTTGTCTCGGACGGGCCGGACCCGGAGCGCGAGGATCGCGGAGAGGCGATGGAGGATGTCTCCGGACCCTCAAAGAGAGGATTGGTGGAGTCCACCTATAACCCGAGGCCCGAGATGGGGCCTAAGGTTAGCTCGGCGCGCAGGGGCGGCAAATCGTCTGCGATCGGGTCCCATTTAGGGTTCTCGGACGCAAGGGTCCTTCTTCGGGACCTCAAATACGAGGAATTCGAGATGGAGGCGGATAAGGCTCAGTCCTACCGCAAGGAATTCCCCGTGCTCCGCACGCGGTCCTGCGAGGGGAAAAAGGCCGCAAAGAGGAGGGCCGAGAAGGCCGTAGACGAACCCGAACCCAACTCGGATGAGGGAGGGTTCGATGAGGGAGACCCCATCGAGGTCGCCCGCAAGGCCGCATTTTCCGTGCTAGCGGAGGCAGGAAAATGCGGAAATATCAAGGGGACGGTGTGGGGCCGCATTAACTCGGCCTGTAAAACGGTAATGGGGGCGATGGACGCCCTTCAGAGTAGGACCGAGGGGGAGGAAATCCGCCGGCTCAAGGTCGACAATTTTTTTTTTTTTTATTGAAAATTATTATGCGTTTATTGCATTAATCGATGCTATATAAAATACGATTGTGCTTTTTCGACGGTTAAAGGAGTGAGAGAGCTTCGGTTCGGAGAGGGGTAGGCAAGCCTTTTGCGCGCGGCTGTAGATGGCGCTAGTAGGCGTGAACACACATTTTTATGTATTTGGTCTCTTAATTTAGTAGTTACCTAGTTCGTTATCATCTCTCTAAGCCTTCTCTACGCAGACTTCCTCTTAGCTCTGTCCTGGAGTGCGATGTTTAGATAAGATAAGATAAGATAGTTTATTCATAAAAACTTTAAATTACATGAAAACATAATTAATACAGAAACTTACAATCTATGTAACACAATGAACGGATGCGGAACCAGCTGGCCTTACTGGAAAGGGGGACCAAGGCCCTCCGCACCGCTTATTCGTCGCGAGCGGTGGATAAGCCGGCTCCCCCCTCCATGGACCGCCTTCCAGAGGGGCTGTCTGACGCCCTTGGGGACCTGAAGCGGGATCTTTTCGTCTCCCTCGGCGAAACGATTAACGTACGGCTGGGGGAGATGGAGAGGCGCCTCCCAGCGGAGCCCATCCTCCGCCCCCCGTTAGCGGCGGACAGGAGACGCGAAGCGGCCGCAGGACGTCCCGCAGACGAGCCGTCCCCAGGCCCATCGCGGGCTAGGCCTGCCAAGGCGACCGCGACCCCGCCCGCGACGAAGCCAGCCAAACCGGCCCAGGCCAAGTCGGCTCAGGCCAAGCCGGTCCCGGCCAAGCCAGCCCCGGCCAAGCCGGCCCCGGCCAAACCGGCCCCGGCCAAGCCGGCCCCCGCACAGCGCGGACCTGTGACGGACGCGCCGGCACCTGCCGAGGAGGCAGCGCCAGCCTCAGCCCCGGCGTGGACAGAAGTGGTGCGGAGGGGGGCCAAAAAGGCCCCCAAAAAATCGATAACAGCCCCCGCCCCCCAGGCAGCGGCCAAAAAGCAGGCAGGCCCGAAATTGACCGCCCCGAAGACCTCAGCGGTGGTAGTAACACTGAGGCCGGAGTCAAAGGACTCGTACAAGGCGGTCATGGACCGGGCCACCGCCAACATCAAGTTGGCCGACTACGAGCTGGACCAATTAAAGGTCCGGCTATCAGCCACCGGGGGGCGGCTGATAGAGGTCGGAGGCGCTGACAGCGCAAAAACTGCGGACGCCCTCGCAGCCAGGATCCAAGAGCTGGTGGGGGAATCGGCGGTCGTATCCCAACCGACGAAATGCGTGGACCTCCGAATCACCGGCTTAAATGAGTCGGTGGAGCCGGAGGCGGTCCGCAAGGCGCTGGCGGAGAAGGGAGGCTGTCCCCCCGACAGCATCCGGGTTGGCTCCGTGAGGATGGGGCCCATGGGAACGGGCTCCGTGCTGGCCAGCTGCCCAGTGGGGGCCGCTAAAATCGTCGTCGCGGCCGATCGGCTCACGGTCGGCTGGTCAGCGGCGCGCGTACAAGCGCTGGAAAACCTCCCCATGCGCTGCTTCAAATGCATGGGGACGGGTCACACCAGGGCACTGTGGCCTTCCACAGCCGACCGAAGCACCCTTTGTTTCCGGTGCGGCGTGGAAGGCCACAGATCGTCGGGGTGCACAGCGGACCCAAAGTGCTCACTGTGCACTCGTTTGGGCCGCCCCGCCGGGCACGTGATGGGGGGTGAAAAATGCACCCCCCCACCAACAAGAGGAAGAGTGGCCGCCCAGACCCCGGCCCCAAAACCAATGACTGCAGGCCGCACGGCGTCGGAGGGGCTCATGGACACCGCCAATGCCAGCGCGACCGCTTGAGCTCCTCCAGGCGAACGCCAACCACTCCGCCCGCGCCCAGGATCTGCTGATGTTGCCGCCCTCTAACGGTATTAGGAGACAACAACGCTTCAGCGCAACAACTCTAAGTTCGCTCCTGCCGCCGCACGGGGGCGCAACGATCGCGACGGCTGTGACGGTATGAAATGGTGACCGTTCGACCTTCTACAACCTTCAACGACACAAAAGACACGTAGTGTGCACACATTGTTTGCCTTCAGAATTTTATTGTTAATTTTGAACACCAGTTTGTACCGAAATAAAGCCCAATTTCCCAAGAAGAAGTATCCATCATTGAAGTCGCCTCTGCCCGAACCAACCAAAAGATTGCCATAAGCACTTGCCGCAACAGCTGATGGAGTCCATGGCGGAGTGGGGCGTCGACGCGACGGTGGTCGCCGAGCCGTATTTCGTCTCCCCCCAATCTAACTGGGCTGGGGACGTGGACGGCTCGGTGGCAATAGTGGTGCCGGCGTTCGGCGAATCCCCCCGCCTCTCCACAAAGGGGGGGGGGGGCAAGGATTCGTCGCGGCCAAATGGGGAGAGATGATACTCCTAGGAGTATATTTCTCTCCAAACAGGCCCCTGAGTGAATTCGAGGCCTTCCTCAGGGAGCTGGGGCTGGTTGTGGGGAGGGCGGCACCAACGCCGGTCTTGGTGATGGGGGACCTGAACGCGAAAAGCGGCGCGTGGGGTTCCCCCATCACCGACGCTAGGGGGACGGAGGTCGAGGGCTGGGCGGCCATGGCGGCCTAGTACTGGTGAACCGGGGGACGGTCCAAACATGCGTGCGGCGGCAGGGGGGTCTATCGTGGACGTAACGTTCGCGACCCCTGCCATCGCCGCTCGCATCCAGGATTGGCGCGTCCTGGAGGATGCGGAGACTCTCTCCGATCACCGGTACATCCGGTGTAGGGTCTCCGCGTCCGCGTCCTCCCCCCCCGGGGGTACTGCCACGAGTCGGCCAGTTGTTCCCCAGGTGGACCCTGTTGAAGCTAGACCCGGAGATGGCGGAGGAGGCCGCCATGATCCGGGCTAGGTAGTCCACCACTTCCTCCGGCGGGGACATCGACGAGAGGGCGATGGAGTTCCGGGCGTCGCTCACCGAGGTGTGCGACGCTTCGATGCCCCGGACGCGGCGGATGCCCGCCAAAAAGAGGGTATACTGGTGGACGGCGGAGCTTGCGGACCTCCGCACCACCAGTATACGGGCGAGGAGGGCATACCAGAGGTGCCGCAGAAGGAGGAACCACACGCCGGCCGAGGAGGACCACTACCATCAGGTCCTCCAGGAAGCCAGGACGGCACTCCAGGGGGCTATCGCCAGGGCCAAGGACTCCGCGCACGAGGAGTTCTTGGCCAACCTGGACAGGGATCCGTGGGGGCGCCCGTACCGCATCGTCCGCAACAAAATGCGGACTGCGCCCCCACTGGAGATTATGGAGCCGGAGCTGCTGCAGCGGGTGGTCGCCGGGCTCTTCCCGGTGGCGCCGTCCGTGTTGGTCCCGCGAATGGCGCCGCCGAGCGCGCCTGAAGAGAGACAGTGCGAGGCCCCCTCGTCACGGACGATGAGAAGGTGGATGCGATGGATCGGCTGCGTCGATGCAAAAAGGCACCGGGGCCGGATGGGGTCCCGGCTAAGGTCCTTCCCACCGCACTCAAGCACTCGGGGAGCCGCCTCAGGCAATTATTCGACGACTGCCTGGCGGCTGGGCGGTTCCCGAGTGCGTGGAAGCAGGGGCGGCTCTGCCTGCTGGCGAAGGAGGGTCGGCCAGCAGACTCTCCTTCGGCCTACAGGCCTATCGTACTGCTTGACGAGGTGAGCAAGATGCTGGAACGCATCATTGCCTCCCGCCTACAGGCTCACCTCGTCAGCACAGGGCCGGGTCTTTCGGACCAGCAGTACGGATTCCGGACGGGGCGGTAGACGATAGATGCGATCACCGCCCTCAAGAAGTTCTGCTGTTATGCGGAGGGAAGGGCTGAGGGTGTCATGGCGGTGTCACTAGACATCGCCAACGCTTTTGGCACCCTCCCCTACGGAGTGATAGAGGAGGCACTCCGGTATCACGGGGTGCCCCTCTATCTAAAGCGGATGATAGGACACTACCTGGAGGGCAGGGTAGTGTCCTATCAAGAGAGAGGAGGAGGAAGGGGGGATAGGCGGATGGCTTGCGGCGTTCCACAGGGGTCTGTGCTGGGACCCCTGCTCTGGAACGTCGGGTTTGACTATGTCATCCGCCTCACGTTGCTCCCCCGGATGGCGGTCGTATGCTACGCAGATGACACGCTGGTGGCCGTCCGGAGTGCAACATACGAGGAGACAGCGCGGCGGGCGACCGTGGTCACGACAATGGTCGTAGACCGCATAAGCATGCTGGGGCTGAGGGTGGCCCTCATGAAAACGGAGGCCATCGTTTTCGGGGGGCCGGGATGGCGAATTCCGGCGGACGCCGACATTGTGGTTCGGGGAGAGGGGATCCAGGTCAAGGCCCAGATCAAATACCTGGGCCTTCACCTGGACCGGAAGTGGACGTTTGAGGAGCATTTCACACGACTTGCTCCTCGCGTCGTGGGCGCCGCTTCGGCGCTGGGAAGGCTCCTCCCCAACCTGGAAGGGCCAAACGCTCCGTGCCGACGCCTGTTCGCAGGCGTGGTGCGGAGCATGGCATTATATGGGGCTCCCATATGGAGTGGGGCGTTAAACGCCAAGTGCCGGGCCCTATTAAGAAGGCCCCAGAGGGTCATCGCCATCCGCATCTGCCGTGCATACTGCACGGTAGCGTTCGCTGCGGCATGCGTGTTGGCGGGGACCCCACCCTGGGAGTTCGAGGCGGACGTGCAGGCGGAGGCGCACAAGAGGAGGGTTGAGGGCCGGGCGAGAGGCGAACGCCTGGCCCCGGAGGAGGTGGCCCACGCGCGCCGCGAGACCGCCGAAAGGACGAGGGACCGGTGGAAAGCGAGCCTGGCGGACCCCTCTTATGGCATCCGCACCATAGAGGCTGTCCGCCCGCTGCTTTCCGACTGGTCCGAGAGACGGCACGGGACTCTCTCCTTCCGACTCACGTAGGTATTGACCGGGCATGGCTGCTTTGGTCATTACCTGCACAGAGTCGCGAGGAGAGAGCCGACCCCGTCGTGCCATGAGTGTGGCGCGGGGGACGATACGGCGCAGCACACCCTTGCGGTGTGTAGCGCCTGGGAGTCTCAGCGCCGCACTCTGGTGGCGACAATTGTAGGCGACCTCTCTCTGCCCAGCGTGGTAGCCACCATGCTGGACAGCGACAGGTCGTGGGAGGGAGTGGCCTCTTTCTGCGAGGACGAGGCCGTCGACGCACACCCGCTCCGGCGCAGACGATGGGGGAGGTGGCGGAGACAGTTCGCTGCCCGCCAACTTCCCCAGTAAGACCTGCGGGTATGGGGGTGGAGCACCCCTGCCCGCCGTAGGCTAGGTCTCACGGTCTGGGGGGGAGGTTCGGCGTCCCCGACCTCCCCCTCCTTTGGCGCGGGTTAGCCCCGGCACGTAGGCTGGGGCGCCGGTTAGGCGTCGTTGTGGAGCATGACTCAGGTCCCACGATGCCTGCTAGAAAGCCGGTTAGAGGGAGACGCCCAGGGAGGTTTTAGTTAGGGTATGCCCCCCACTCTGGGGGGAGAGTCCCACATATCCCCCGGCCGCTCCAGGCCGGGGTGAAGCTATAAAAGCTTTCCTCCCTGGACAAAAAAAAAGTTAGGTTAGGTTAGGTTAAGTGGGCGGCGCCGACAGCGCCAAGACCGCGGACGCCCTCGCGGTCAAACTGCAGGAGTTGGTCGGGGAATCGGCGGAGATATCCCGACCGACCAAATGCGCCGACCTGCGCATCTCCGGCCTGGACGAGTCGACGGAGCCGGAGTGCGTCCGCCAGGCGATCGCCGAGAAGGGGGGGTGCCACCCGGACAGCGTCAGGGTGAATTGTTTTAAACTTTCGCGACTGTCACACATATTTATAACATTATCGGGACTTAAGCGCGATAGAAATATATTGTTGTGTTGTGTTATGTATTGAGGTAAATCAACAATATATTTCTATCGCGCTTAAGTCCCGATAATGTTATAAATAAGCGTCAGGGTGGGCACCATAAGATTGGGGCCTGTAGGGACGGGCTCTGTTATGGCCAGATGCCCGGTGGCCGCCGCCAAGGCCATCGTCCAGGCCGGTCGGCTCCTGGTCGGCTGGTCCGCAGTGCGGGTCCAGGCGCTGGAGCCCCTCCCCATGCGCTGCTATAAGTGCATGGGGACAGGGCATGCGAGGGCGCTGTGCCCGTCCACTGCCGACCGAAGCAACCTCTGCTTGCGGTGCGGCATGGAGGGACACAGATCGTCGGGCTGCACAGCGAACCCTAAGTGCGCGCTGTGCACCCGACTCGGCCGCTCTGCCGGGCACGTGATGGGGGGTGAAAAATGCACCCCCCCACCAACCAGAGGAAGAGTGGCCGCCCAGATCCCGGCCCCCAGACCAACGACTGTAGGCCACGTGGCGTCGGAGGGGCTCATGGACACCGCCAATGCCAGCGCGTCCGCTTGAGCTCCTCCAGGCGAACGCCAACCACTCCGCCCGCGCTCAGGATCTGCTGATGTAGTCCATGGCGGAGTGGGGTGTCGACGCGACGGTGGTCGCCGAGCCGTACTTCGTCTCCCCCCAATCTAATTGGGCTGGGGACGTGGACGGCTCGGTGGCAGTGGTGGTGTCGGCGTTCAGCGAATCCCCCCGTCTCTCCATAAAGGGGAGGGGGAAGGATTCGTCGCGGCCAAATGGGGAGAGATATTGCTCATAGGAGTGTATTTCTCCCCAAACAGGCCCCTGAGGGCATTCGAGGCCTTCCTCAGGGAGCTGGGGCTGGTGGTCGGGAGGGCGGCACCAATGCCGGTCTTGGTGATGGGGGACCTGAACGCGAAAAGCGGCGCGTGGGGTTCCCCCATCACCGACGCCAGGGGGACGGAGGTCGAGGGCTGGGCGGCCATGGCCGGCCTCGCACTGGTGAACCGGGGGACGGTGCAAACATGCGTGCGGCGGCAGGGGGGGGTCTATCGTGGACCTAACGTTTGCGACCCCTGCCATCGCCGCGCGCATCCAGGACTGGCGCGTCCTGGAAGAAGCGGAGACCCTCTCTGATCACCGGTACATCCGGTGTAGGGTCTCCGCGTCATCGTCCCCTGGGGTGCAGCCTCGGGCCGGCTTGGATCAGGGTTTCCCGAGGTGGACCCTGACCAAACTGGACCTGGATATGGCAGAAGAGGATGCCATGATCCAGGTCAGGTGGTCGTCCCCGCCCGCCGGCGAAGACGTGGAGGAGAGGGCGAGACAGTTCCGGGCGTCGCTCACCGAGGTGTGCGACGCCTCGATGCTTCGGGCGCGGCGGATGCCTGCCAAAAAGCGGGTGTACTGGTGGTCGGAGGAGCTGGCGGACCTCCGCGCCGCCAGTATTCGCGCGAGGTGGGCCTATCAGCGGTGCCGTAGGAGGAGGGCCCACACCCCCGCTGAGGAGGACCACTATCACCAGGTCCTCCAAGCAGCAAAGGCGGCACTCCAGGGGGCCATCGCCAAGGCCAAGGACTCCGCACACGAGGAGTTCTTGGCCACCCTGGATAGTGACCCGTGGGGGCGGCCGTACCGCATCGTCCGCAATAAGATGCGGACCGCCCCCCCCATCGAGTCGCTAGAGCCGGAGCTGCTGCAGCGGGTGGTATCCGGGCTCTTCCCGGGACCGCCAAACGTGTCGGTCCCGAGGATGGCGCCGCCGCTGTCGGAAGAAGAGAAGCAGAGGAAGAGCTGGAGGCCCCCCCACCCGTCACAGATGACGAAATGGTGGGGGCCGTGGACCGGCTGCGCAGATGCAGGAAGGCACCGGGGCCGGATGGGGTCCCGGGTAAGGTCCTTCCTGCCGCGCTGAAGCACTTGGGGAGCCGCCTCAAGCAGTTGTCTGACGACTGCCTGGCGGCTGGGCGGTTCCCCAAAGCGTGGAAAGAGGGGAGGCTGTGCCTGTTGGCGAAGGAGGGTCGACCCGCCGATTCTCCTTCGGCCTACAGGCCCATTGTTCTCCTGGACGAGGTGGGCAAGATGCTGGAGAGGATAATCGCCTCCCGCGTCCAGAGCCACCTCGTCCACGTAGGGCCGGGCCTATCGACCCAACAATTTGGATTCCGTACGGGGCGGTTGACACTAGACGCAGTCACCGCCCTGAAAGAGTTTTGTGGGTACGCGAAGGGAAGAGGGGAGGGGGTCATGGCGGTGTCGTTAGACATCGCCAACGCAATCGGCACCCACCCCTACGGCGTGATAGAGGAGGCACTCCGATACCATAGAGTGCCCCTCTATCTCAGGCGGCTGATAGGGCACTACCTACAAGGCAGGTTAGTGTCCTATCAGGCGAGAAGCGGCGAAATTGAGGAGCGGCGGATGGCCTGCGGCGTTCCGCAGGGGTCCGTTCTGGGACCCCTGCTGTGGAACGTCGGCTTCGACTGGGTCATCCGCCTCACGCTCCTCCCCCGGATGGCAGTCGTCTGCTACGCAGACGACACCCTCGTAGCCGTCCGGGGGGAGAATTATGAGGAGACGGCCCGGCGTGCGACGGTGGCCACCACAATGGTGGTGGACCGCATCCGCATGCTGGGCTTGCGGGTGGCCCTAACGAAGACGGAGGCCATCGTCTTCGGGGGGAGGGGCCCGGGGTGGAGGATACCCGCGGGGGCGGGGATCCGGGTGAGGGTTGAAATCGTCGAGGTGAAGGCCCAGATCAAGTATCTGGGCCTTCACCTCGATAGGCGGTGGAGCTTTGAGGGCCACTTCAGGGCCCTCGCTCCGAGAGTGGTGAAGGCGGCGGCGGCCCTCGGCAGGTTGCTCCCGAACGTGGAGGGCCCCAGTGCGTCGTCAGGAGCATGGCGCTATACGGGGCTCCGATATGGGTCGACTCGCTAAAAGAGTCGACCAAGGCCCTGCTGCGGCGACCACAGAGGGTGGTCGCCAATCGAATTTGCAGGGCCTACGTGACGGTCTCGTTCGGGGTGGCCTGCGTCCTCGCAGGCACACCCCCCTGGGAGCTTGAGGCGAGGGTGTGGGCGGAGGCGCACGCCAGGAGGGTCGAGGGCCGGGCGAGAGGAGAACGCCTGGCCCCGGAGGAGGTGGCCCACGCGCGCCGCGAGGCCGCCGACAGGATGAGGGACCGGTGGAAAGCGAGCCTGGCGGACCCCTCTTATGGCATCCTCACCATAGAGGCTGTCCGCCCGCTGCTTTCCGACTGGTCCGAGAGACGGCACGGGTCCCTCTCCTTCCGACTCACGCAGGTATTGACCGGGCATAGCTGCTTCGGTCATTACCTGCACAGAGTCGCGAGGAGAGAGCCGACCCCGTCGTGCCATGAGTGCGGCGCGGGGGACGATACGGCGCAGCACACCCTCGAGGTGTGCAGCGCCTGGGAGTCCCAGCGCCGCACTCTGGTGGCGACGATAGGGGGCGACCTCTCTCTGCCTAGCGTGGTAGCCGCCATGCTGGGCAGCGACAGGTCGTGGGAGGGAGTGGCCTCTTTCTGTGAGGACGTCATGTCACAGAAAGAGGCCGCGGAGCGGGTGCGCGAAGAGGCCGTCGACGCACACCCGCTCCGGCGCAGACGATGGGGGCGGCGGAGACAGTTCGCTGCCCGCCAACTTCCCCAGTGAGGCCTGCGGGTACGGGGGTGGAGCATCCCTGCCCGCCGTAGGCTAGGCCTCACGGTCTGGGGGGGAGGTTCGGCGTCCCCGACCTCCCCCTCCTTTGGCGCGGGTTAGCCCCGGCACGTAGGCTGGGGCGCCGGTCAGGCGTCGTTGTGGAGCATGTCTCAGGTCCCACGACGCCTGCTAGAAAGCCGGTTAGAGGGAGACGCCCAGGGAGGTTAGGTTAGGTTTTTTTTTTTTTTATATATACTCCTACCTCCAACATGATTGGAGCCTGTGTCTATCTACTTCTCTTTCATGCCAGTTCTCGCAAGTATTCTGCTCGTACTTTTATGCTACATTCTATATCTTTCTATCATTCTTCTCTTTCAGTCCTTTTTAATGGGTGGGATTCCCATCTTTTCGATCTAGCTAGTTTTCCAGTTTTGTTTTGTTCATTTTCCATGCATTGTGGGAACTTTTGGAGTTTTGGGGATAGTGCACTGGGGACTTTATTTAAATAACATGAGACCATTTTCTAAAATTTTTACAATACGTTCTTAACTTACTCTGCATATTTTGTTCTTTTATACATGACGTTATACTATCTTATATTTATTTTCATTATTTACTTAATACTATCCTACTTCTGCTTGTGTTATTTAATCTATTTCTCTCTTATAATATTGCTTATCTACTATTACATTTCTTATCTAGGATTATTAATGCTTTGCCTAACATATTTTCACAATATATGGAAAGCATTTTTTCTGTCTTATTTCTAGGTATTACCTTCTTTGCTATGTTTTCGCAATACTCTAAAAGTTTGCCACGATTTTTACCTTTCATTATCTCGCTTATGCTTTTTACTGTTAATTTTTCATCTATTTTTTGTTCCAGGTCAAATCTGTCTTGGTCATGTTCCGGACACTCGAACAATATATGTGGCACTGTTTCTTCTTTGTCAGGGTCACAGATGCACGATGGGCTCTCTTTGCACTTGAAACGGGTCAAGTACTCGGAGAACCCACCATGCCCTGTCATTATCTGTGTTCGAACGCTCGTTTGTTCGTATTTCCTCACTATTTTGTACGACGCTGCTGCGTTCGGGTGGAACATCTTGGTTATAGATGCAGTCTCGTTTGTGATGTACCGTTTATTCCATTCGTCAAGCGTTGCCATACGAATGCTTCGCTTGACGAATGAAATGGGGCATCGATCATAGTCGGGTTTTCTTTTGTAGTTCACAGCGACGTCCTTAGCTAACTCGTCCGCTCTCTCGTTTCCGTCCAACCCTGCGTGAGCCTTTATCCAATGCAAAACAATAGTTTTGCCTTGGAGAGATGCGGCTTGGATATTGTCTCTTGACTCTACTGCCAGGGGATGGAGGCATCCGTAGTTTTGGACGGTCTGAAGAGCTGCCATGGAGTCGCTGTAAACTCCAAAAGATTTCGCTGTGTGCTTTTTTACCTCCCTCGTCGCTTTGCACAACGCTAGGAGCTCTGCCTGATAGACTGTACAGTATCTCGATAGGGCAAGCTTGTGGGCTTTAGTCTCGCCCGCGCCATTCCATACGGATAGCGCGGCTCCGACTCCACCCCCAATCTTGCTCCCGTCGGTAAACATCCGAATTTCAAATTCGCTGTGAGCGTTGAGTTGTTCTTGGTCTATCAGGGTTATGAGCTCCAGCGCGCTGCGCTCAGTGGGGTGAGGGGTCTTCGTTGCTGAGCACATTTGCTCTACCTCCCTGTCTCCCAGCATTTGCAGGGGTATCCCTCTTCTTGCCTCATAAAGTAAGGCCGCCTCTCGGACTCTGAGGTCTAGAGGGAGTACCCCCGCCAGGATAAGTGCCGAGTTGAGGGAGTCGGTGCGATAGGCTTTGCACAATTTCTGCGCTATTCCCCGTTGCACTACACCAAGCTGCTTTATTATGCCCAATTTGTTTGCAGCAGGTGCCCATACACTGGCGGCGTACAAAATAATGGGTTCCACAGTTGCCACATATATTATTCGCAGCACTTCGGGATGCAGTCCCCCATTTGTTTTTGCGCATCTGGTTAGCTGCTTGTGGATCCCAATGGCTTTCCTGCAAACGTTCGCGACGTGAGCGTTGAACGTTAGCTTTTCGTCGATGGTGACACCTAGCATTTTTATTTCCTTGGCCATCGCAATGCCGACCCCGCCCATGCTCAGCCGCGGGGTGTCGTACTTCAGCTTTCGCGTAATTTTCATCGCGTTGGTCTTTTGCGGAGTGAATTTTAGCTTATTACGAACACCCCACGCCCGGACACGCTCGAGAGCAGCATTGGCGTGTGCCTCAATGTCCAATGCCGTGTCACCATCGAAGACGAGCACCACGTCGTCGGCGAACGCCTGGCAGTAGTTGCCATTCTTGTCCAAGCTTTTCAGGAGCGGATCCAGTAGGAGATTCCAGAGGTTTGGACCCGCAATCGAACCTTGAATGCAGCCCTTACTGGTTTCGAGACTGTGCACTTCACCCGCGTACCTCACCGTTACGCGTCTGTCCGCCAGATAACTGTCCATTACCCTCCTCAATCCTAATGAGCAGTCTTCCTCTGCCAGTCGGGTTCTGATTGCCGGCCACCATGCGCTGTCGAAGGCTCCCTCTATATCCAGAGATATTAGTGTGACTATCTTCTTCTTATCCAGTTTACTGCGGATGTACTGCATCAGTGTATAGAGGGAGTCTTCGGTGCTTTTCTGTGGAATGAACCCGTACTGGCGAGTACTTGTTCTGGGTATCAGGTGGTATTTAAGGCGGGCCACTAGCATCTTCTCGTAGATTTTCCCTAGTATTGGCAAAAGTCCTATCGGCCTGTACGCTTTTGGTGTTGTGTAGTCGCTTTTCCCCGGTTTCCTTAAGACTATAACCGTTGCCTCTTTTCATGCTCTAGGAAAGTAATGGTGCTCCAGACACTTATTTAAAAGCGCTCGGAACACCTCCGGGTTACTCTCTATTGCATGGCGGCAAATATCTGCGGTGAAGCCGTCTGCTTCTTGGGATTAAAGGACTCGTAAGCGCATTTGAGTTCTGACATCGTGAACGGCGGTTCGCAAGGGTCATTTTGTTCACCATCGTTCACTCTGTCAGCTCTCGATCTTACTTGGCTGTGGTGGTCATTGTCGGTTGCGGTCGAGTCCCTTGGATAAAAGGTCTCTGCCAGCAACTTTACTGAGTCCCTTGCTTCCAGCGACTTGCCATTTGTTGCAAGTGGTAGGTCTTCATCCCTCTGCATCGTCCTTCCGATAACCCGGTATATCCCCTCCCAAACCCCCTCTCTGTCCTGCTTTCCACAGAAGTCCTTCCAGCTCTGTATCTGAGCTCTCGCGGCCTCTGATTCGTACTCCTCCTTTTTTTGCAGGTACTTCTCGACGACAATTTGCCTACGTATTGGAGCAGCACATCGAATCCGGTTTTTTCTGGTGACAACTTCTTTCTTCAGGGTTGCGAGTGTCTCGGACCACCATGGCATAGTAAGCACCTCTTTGGTTTTCTTTTTAGGGATTGCTTTTCAACAACTCTGGTTTATGACTTTTGTTAATCTATTTACTACTTTTTCTATTTCTTGTATTGTGCACATATGTTTAATTTCAGATACTATCACTTTATTGTCTATCATCAATTGGCCTAAGTTTTCAATAAACTCAGGCCAATTGGCTTTCCTGGTATTGAATACGACAAGGAAAAAAGTAGCGAGGACACAAAATCACTGGTTCAAAAGATCATTAACCCCGAGGAACTAAAACTGCAAGTACGGAGCATGAGGAAGACCAAAAATGGAGGTGTCATCATCAGCACAGAGAGTGAAGGGGATATCAAAAAACTTAAGGCGTCCGGAAAACTAGCCGACTCTGGACTATCAGTCGCAGTGCCCGAAAAGCATAAGCCCAAAGTGATAATTTTTGGACTCCCTAATGACCTTTCGGAGAAAGAATTTTTTGACCAAATGTACGAGCAGAACATCGAACCAAAAAGTCCAAGTACCACTCGTGAATCCTTTTCTAGCACTGCAAAGTTAAGCCATAAATCAGGCAAAAAGGATGGACGGACCTGCAACTTCATCATCGAGGTGTCACCGTTCATTCGAAAACTTTTAATAACCCAAGAGCGTGTGTTCCTGAACTGGTCCTCTTTCCCAGTTAGAGACTTCACTCATGTGTCCAGGTGTTTTAAGTGCCAGCAATACGGGCATTCGGCTAAGTATTGCCGGGACGCTGAACCCACATACGGCCACTGTGGACAAGTAGGTCACGCTATGAAAGAGTGCACCAAAAAAGAAGCGGCACCCGTGTGTGCAACCTGTCAGCGCTACAAGAAACCTAGCAACCACAGAACGGGAGATGAAAACTGCCCCGCACGTAAGCACGCCGTGACAAGGTACATAAACTCCACTGATTATGAAGGCGCCTATGAAATGAAATGAAATGAAATGAAATATCTTTATTTTGCGTAAAATGTGGTACGGCACAGCTCATAATAAGTAAATTGTTTCACACACTTTACCAGTATCAGGCATGCAAAATGTCAATGTATATAATAAAAATACAAAATACGAATAAAAATTACATAAAACGAACAGAACCGATCAATAGATTTAAAATGTCACAATAAATGTTAAACAGCATAATTAGTACACAGAGGCACTTAAAAGATTTAACATGTCACAATTATTATTATTATGTCATATAATATAACTAAAATGTCAATATGATTTACAAGTCATAGGTACGTATGTAGTCACACTTTCAACCTACGAAAGTGCTCAAAGTATTCGTTTACCGAGTAAAAACATTGCTGGATTAACCAACTTTTCAGTTTCCGTTTGAACGTATTTAAGGGTAAAGTTTTAATGTCTTCGGCTAATATATTGTAAATAGAAATGCTCATACAATAAGTGTTTCTCCCAAATAGTTTTGTCCTTTTAGCTGGTATTACTAGACGGTTAGGATACCTCGTGTTGAATTGATATATTTCTTTACATGTTTTGAACAGCCATGGATGAGTTTTGACAAACAAACAGATCTCGTAGATATACATACACGGCACTGTCAAAAGTCGCAGATCTTTAAACAGGGGTCTGCAAGATGTTCGAGCGTTTACGTTACATATTGACCTAATACACTGTTTCTGTGCTATGAGTGCCCGACTCGCGTGATATGAGTTACCCCATAGAAGGATTCCGTACCTTAACAGGGAGCAAACATAACCATGGTATGCCTGTAATGCTACTTTTTTGCTACTAATTTTCACAAGCCGCCAGAGAGCATATGCAAACGAGTTTATTTTATTACATACCTTATCAATATGTTCGTTCCAGGAACATTTGTCGTCTAAGGTTATTCCTAAGAAAGTTGTTTGGGAGGATTCTTTGATAACTTGACCGTCTGAAGTTATTATTAGAGGGTGCTTACTGCCACCTTTGTTTATAAACTGCATAAACGTAGTCTTATTCAAATTAACCTTGAGATTGTTCTTATGCAACCAGAGTATAATTTTGGATAATGTATCATTTATGTTCTTGTTATAAGTTTGCACATCGTGACCGGGTATAACAGTAGATAGGTCATCAGCAAAAAGCGTGCAGTGAAACTCTGTGACATCTGGAAGGTCATTAATATATATCAGAAAAAGTAGAGGTCCCAGGATGCTACCCTGTGGTACACCGACAGCGTTTATCCTAGCGGTGGATTTAGACCTGGTCACTACGTGGCCATGATCAATTTTAATTATTTCCACAAACTGAGTCCTTTCATGTAGATAACTTTTGAGCCAATCGTTTACTATTCCTCTTAGTCCATAATGTTCACATTTTGTAAGGAGTGTATCGTGGGACACGAAATCGAATGCTTTGCTCATGTCAAAGAAAATAGCCGTTACTGCTACACTCTTGTCCAGATACTCAGAAACTTGATTCATTAAAGAAAAGGCGGCCAACGATGTCGATTTTCGCTTCTGGAATCCGTACTGCTCTTCTTTAATTATTTTAAATTTATCCAAAAAATTTGTAATCCGCATGTGCATGGCCTTTTCAAATATCTTTGAGAAGACGGGTATGAGAGAAATTGGCCTGTAGTTTTCGACATCCACTTTACTACCCTTTTTATGGAGAGGTTTGATTAATGATACCTTCAAAGGCTCTGGAAAAATGCCATTAATGAAGGACAAATTCACCAGATGGCTTAATACAGGTGAAATTTGTAATTTGCACAATTTTAATATATCAGTTCGTATCTCATCGTGGCCTGTCGAGTTAGTCGATTTAAGTGAATTAATAATTTTAACTACTTCCTCCTTATCCGTAGGGACTAGGAATAAATTAGCAGTATTCGATTTTGTAAGTAACATGTCAGATTGATTTCTATAATTTGATTTAAAATTTGTCATATCTATGTAGTAATTATTAATTGCGTTAGCTATGTCAGTGGGATTATTTATAATATTATTATTTACAACTAATTCATTAATACCAGCTTCACTGGGCTCATTATCTACCTTATTCTTAATAATATTCCATGTCGCTTTGCATATGTTTTTTGATTTAGTTATGTATCTTGAATTAACTATTTTTTGAGCATGATTAATACACCGTTTAAGGAGTTTAGAATAGGACTGGTACTTGTTTCTGTAATAATTATGTTGTGTTTTCCCTAAATGTTTATAGTACGAGAAACGTAAGTGCCTTCTAGTTACTATACTCTTTTTCAAACCTTTAGAGAACCAGTCACAAGCTTTAGCTCTAACTATATATTTAATTTTGATAATTGGGAAACATAAATAATAAAACAATGCAAAGAGGTCATAAAAATTGTTGAACGCGTTGGTCATATTATTTTCGTTATACACATCAGACCAGGAAATCGCATTAAGACAGTTAAGAAATTTTAACATATTTTCTTTGCTGTAATCCCTCCTAAAGTGGTACCTTAACGAGACTGGTTTTGTTTTGTTTAGGACAGGTAGTGTGATACTTTGAGCAGTCTCATGGTCTGACAAACCTAGGTTATAAATTTCACTACGTGCTTCCGAGACATTAGACAGTATCTGGTCAAGGCATGATTTTTTGCGTGTTGGAGAAACAATGTGCAACTTAAAATTATTACTTAAAACAATTTCTATAAGCTTTTTGGAGCCTTCTGTTGTCTTTAAAATATCAATGTTAAAATCCCCTACAACAACTATCTTATATTTAGTTTTAAGCCTGAGTCTGTACATGAGGTCCTCCAATTTATCAAAGAAACTAGACAAATTTGCCGTCGGAGTTCTATAGATACATATAACTATACATTTCATTGATGGGATTTCTATGCCACAACATTCAAATATAAAATCTTCAAAAAGTTTACTCAAGAATACAACTTCACGTGTTTGCAAGTTATTTTGGCAGAGTATGCAAACCCCACCTCTTTTTTGATGAGATCTTGAATAAGAAGCCGCGAGGCGATACCCAGAAATATGTATATTTCCTTCACTCCCGGCTTTTACAAAAGTTTCGCTGAAGCATAGAATATCAAAAGGCTCATTGTTTTCCTCCAATTCATTTAATGTCAATTCAATTATTTGTGCTTTGCTAATCAAACCTGCTATATTCTGATGAAAGACCCTCAACAACTCGTCACCAGTTACGAGAACAGCACTAGCAGAGCTGAGCTTATTAGTCACGAAAAAAGTTATTGTCGGTTTGTGTACCAATAGACATGGAATTTGAATTTACTTGTGGTGTTCTTAGTTTCCGGCTATATAATTTAACTCCAACAGTAACAGGGGAACTGTAATGAAGTCCCATATGATTATGACGATCTATTTCTAAAATTTCAACCTTTAGGTCCCTAAATAAAACTTTTGTCGCGGTATTATTTATTAAACCTGATCGTCTATTGAACATTTTGTATGTGTAATATAGACTTTTATTACTGTCTAATAAGTAAGCGTATTCGTATTTACAAACATCCCTACAGAGAATATCATTAAATAATTCTATTCGTTTATTAAATATTCCGGAATTATGCAATTTGAAATTTGGGGAACAGATTATTATATTGGTATGTTTGATTTTTTCAAGCTTAGATCTAATGAAACCAACAATCTCACAATAGTCCATCGTGGTCTGAAAATCAGCTGCACCAATAAGTACGACACAGAAGTCTTCCATCGTAAATTCTTGTATTTTTATTTCAATATCTTTTAGTAGCTGACATGTCCCAGCATTTGTCTCGATGTAGTGACAAACTTTGTATGTATCAAATAATGCGAGGGCAGTTTGTAGGAATTTGTTACTATTGTTGCTACTAATAATACATAATTTTCTTTCGTGTAAATCCGGGTTATTAATAGAATTGCCTTTCTTAGTTCTAATGGCGTCTGTGGTATGGCTGTTAGGTTTGTTTTTTTCAGTGAGTGATAGTTCTGATTCCATTTCTTCGATTATGGCGATGTGTTGTTGGTCAAAAGAGTTTTTTTCATCTTTTCCAGCGAGTGATGGTTCAGATACCATTTCCTCGATCATGGCAATGTGCTGGTGGTCATGGGAGTGTTTTTTATCATCAAGTGGAGTACGAGCTGGTGAAAGAAACTGCGGTGTGTCATCGTCACTATCTAGGATAGCTACGCTATTTCTTTTTGACACTAGTAAATCCTTTTTTAAGGGCGTTAGTTTTTTAAGCGGTCCCTTGTCTGTGAGTAATTTTTTATAGATTTCTCCCTTTTTTTGTTGATCGACAAGCTTTTTGTTTAGTCCAGTGATTTCTGCATTAAGACGGTCGATTTCTTCATGGGCGCTTGCTAATTGTAGTGATAAAGTACTAACTTGGGCTTTTAATTCATAGTGCTGTGGATCTTCACTTATTGAAACGTTGGGCAGACTATGGGAACTAATCATTAATTCTGTATCTCCAGGTAGTTCCATTTCAGACTCTTGGTCAGATAAATCCTCAACCCATGATTGCTGCTTTTTTTGTAGAGGTCTTCTGACCGTGATATTCTCTTGTTCCGAAAATTGTATATCATATGAGGATTTTGGCAATAAGGATTCTGAAATAGAGCCCACACCTAAAGTTTCTTCGCTTTTCTTTGCGGATACCTTCGTTTCTTGGTTGGAGGTGGAGCCGGCGGCTATTTTTTGTTTCCACAGAATCGGAGTGCTGGTTTTTGTTTGTTGTGGTTTGGTCTGTCGGCATTTACTGCAAGTCCACGCTGCTTTACGATCATTGTCCATTAAATTAAATAATTTGTCATAATTTGTACAAGATATATCATATGAGTTTTTGCACATTGCACATACGAGAAATTGTTTTCCAAGTATTTTCCTATTACACTTTGCACAAACTGGTTTAGGTGGCATTGTGAATAAAACTTTTATTTTTTTATTGAAACTGTTGTCCGTTTACTCGTGTGTTTACGTCCGCTTCGCCCGTGTGTCAGCGTCCGCACGGCGACACTGTGCGCGCGACGAGCGCGCGACACGTTTCGGATGACTCACCGCTCACTAACGAGCGTCCAAACTGATAGAAGACGTTACGCATGGGTATTTAAAATGTTTAATGTCATAACTTTTAAACTAATAACTAGTTTTTAAAACGGTTTTTTGCACTGCAATCCTCGGTTCACTGGCTTTATAACAATATAACATGCAACTATTATATACTACGTTTACTCGAATTAGAAATTAAAAACAGCAGAGGCGGAAATAACGTGACCGTCTTGCGCTAGCGTTCAGACTACCCTCCCTCGCCTAAGAGCGCCAATTACAAATTATATTAATCTAGCGCGAAGCTAAGTTTAATACATTATTGATAGATTCATTAGTTTAGAATTAGATAATTTAACTGCTTTCCACTCGAAACAATGTAATGTTGAAGAATGTGAACGTATAATTTCGAAAATAGCCCATCCTTTTTCCATACTTACACAAAATATCCGTAGCATTAATAGAAATATTGATGGTTTCAGAGTTCTTTTGGAAAATCTTAATCTCCAATGTAATATTTTAATCTTAACAGAATGTTGGATAAAACATAATAATATGTTTCTGCCTGATATGGATGGTTATAACTTATTTAGCACTAAACTTGTCACATCTCAAAACGATGGAGTTGTAGCGTATTGTAAATCTGACTTAGAAATAACAGTAGAGGAACCCTCTATGCAGGACTGCAATTGCCTTATTCTAAAATTAGGTCATGACACAGCTATAGTCGCAATATACAGATCACCCTTCTTTCACAAGATAGAAAACTTCCTTGGTTCACTCGACTCAACACTAAGCAAACTGTCGACATATAAAAACTTAATTCTGGCGGGGGACATTAACATTAATATTTTACAAGATAGCCAAGACCCCAGACGCCACGACTATCTTAATCTCTGCTCCCTTCATGGGCTAGCACCCGCACATACGCTACCGACCCACCAAAGTGGTTCATGCCTTGATCATGTTCTAATTAAAAGTAAGCTAACATCCACAACCCTGGTAACTAACTCATCACTAACCGATCACTATTCAGTGCTAACTGCCCTTAACCTTAACCCACCAAAGAGAATTACTGCACAAGCATTTGTTAAAATAAACTACGCTGGCCTTGAATATTACTTACACAACATTTCATTCGACAGCATTTATACTTCACTCGACCCTAACAATTCGCTGGAATATCTTGTTAGTTGCATTCAAAATGGAATAACGGCTAATTCGAAGACAATCAAGATTTCAAAAAGTAACAGGTCCATTAAACCATGGATTACACCCGGAATTATTCGTTGCATTCGTCATCGGGATAAACTTCACCTAAAAACAAAACAAAATCCTAATGATTTGATGTCTATGGTTATTTATAAAAGGTACCGAAATTTCTGTAATAACCTACTAAAGAAATTAAAACGTCACTACGAAAGGACCGAGTTAGAAAAAAACAGCAAGAATAGCAAACACATCTGGAAGTTCATCAAAAATATCACGTACTCACAGGTCAAGCGCGAAAATAATCTAGATTTGCTTAATCCGCACTCTAACCCGCTACTAGCAGTAAATGAGGCTAACACTTATTTTGCTAACATTGGCAAAAATCTAGCTAGTAAATGTGTAAATAATTTTATCAGTAATTCCACCACGGTAAGTATGAGTCACCCGCAATTGAAATCATTTGTTATGTTTAACACGGACGAGCGCGAAGTAGAATGCATCATCTGCAATTTGAAAGATAATTGTGCAGTCGGCTGGGACAATATTTCAAATCGATTTCTTAAGCGGTATAAGCACATTCTAGTTAAGCCGCTAACACATATTTTTCAGCAATGCTTATCTGAGGGAATTTTCCCCAATATTTTGAAGAAAGCTATTGTGATTCCCGTCTACAAATCAGGTAACAAAGAATGTATTAACAACTACAGACCAATTTCAATACTTCCATCCCTATCTAAAGTTCTAGAAAAAATTGTAAATAAAAGGTTAGTACTTTATTTGGAAAAGAATAACATTTTATCCAATAATCAATTTGGTTTTAGAGGTCATAGATCTACTAATGATGCGGTTCATCTTTTAACGAACCATATTGCGAATAATTTGGATCAAGGCATAAAAACCTTGGGCATCTTTCTGGACCTGGCTAAAGCATTTGATACGGTGTCGATCCCTATCCTGATTCAGAAATTAGAAAATATAGGAATTAGAGGTAACCAATTGAATATTTTTGCAGACTACCTTAGAAACCGTCGTCAATGTGTAAAGATAAATAACTTTATCAGCGCAGACCTCAAAATTGAATTTGGGACGCCCCAAGGTAGCATCCTGGCCCCGACCCTCTTCTTGATTTACATCAATGATCTTTGTAAGCTCAGCCTTTGTCGCGGGACGTTAATCTCATATGCAGATGATACAGTTTTACTTTTCTCAGGAAACACGTGGGACGATGCTTATGATAATGCTCAAAAGGGTTTATGTGTAGTGACTAACTGGCTTCAACGCAATTTACTAACGTTAAATGCTGAAAAAACGAAGCATATCGCCTTTTCAATAAGGGAGACTCAACAACCACCCGGCGATAAAATTATCCGAGCTCACCATTGTTCCCTCTCGAACCAAGTGGAGTGTAGTTCCTGTCCAGCTATTTCCAAAGAATCCGCCATTAAATATCTCGGCGTAATGATTGATGCAAATCTCTCCTTTAGTCTTCATATTGACATAGTTGCTACTAGAGTTCGAAAACTGATTTTTATTTTTAAGAAATTACGTCATGTCCTCCACACCGTATCCGGTGACGGCGACTCCTGCATTTGGTTCAGTCCGGTTTGTTTCGGTGATGCTGGTGAGCTATTTTAAAGGTCTTTACTTGTCGCCCTTTCTTTTTTCCTACCAAAGAACTGTTCCAGTCCTGCAGAGTACTCACGGTTCGCCAGCTATTCATCAGGAGTATAGTCTTAAAACAGCACAAATCTGCTCCCTACGACTTTAGTGTATATAGCAAAAGGCGCTCTGACATAGTTTTTAAGCTTGTACGGGCCAATCATGCTTTTTTGCGCAAATTCTTTTCTTTTTTGGGTCCCTTCCTTTACAATGAAATAAATAGACTCCTTAATATTTACGACTCAATCCATGACAATTGTAAAAACAAACTGACAGATTGGTTGCAAAGTTTGTCTTACGAGGAAACCGAAAACCTGCTGAAGTCAGTTGTTTAACTTAATTTAATATATATATATATTTTTTGTGATTAATTAGCATAATGTTTTGGATGTAATTAATTCCGTATAAAACTTTTTGCACTAATTTGTAAGAGTTAAATTTGAAGTCTAAGTACTTACCTGTATTTCATAGTCTTCGTCATTTGCCTAAGATACAGGCTACTTTTGAATCCTAGTTTAGGCATTCCTAATTATAAACGTGTACTAAGTATTATTTTATTTGTAGTGAGCGCTTAGGCGTTATATTATTATGTCGAGTCAATAGTTTAGTATTTTTTTGATCTGTACAAATTAACACATAGATATTATGTAGTGCTTACTAACAATTCACCGTTTATATTATGTACTATGATTATTTTAATAAATAAATTTAATTTAATTTAATTAATTTAATTTAATATTCTGGTTGTCCCTCAAAAAAGGTAACCTCAAAAAAGGCACTTCGAGTCACTTTCTCACTTCACTGTAATAGACTGATCCAGTTTTCGGCGTTTTGCACTTCTAGCGGCATTTTGGGAAACATTTGGCCAATTGTGTTTTTTTTACTAATTCGGACCTGCTGAACACGAATATCGAGGTTGGCATTCCCGAATTTTGACCGGAAGCTCAGAATTCAAGATGGCGGCCAAGATGGTGAACGCTTTCTTACTAGTACAATTTTTTCCGTGTAAATGCCGTTTTCGGGGTTATTTTTATCATAGAATGCGAAAACAATTGTTTTAGAATGTTCAACCAATTATTTAGCCCTGGCAGAAGCTCAGAATTCAAGATGGCGTCCATGAAAGTGAACGTTTTCTCAATTTTTCGATTCCGGACCGACCTTTCGTTTTAGGACTGTTAATCGGGTTATATTTGTCGAATAATTCGATTATGGTAGTTACACAGTGTTTAAGCAACTACTTAAACGTTAGAGAATAAAAAACTACCCCCAAAACATGAAATTATTTTCGGTGGAATGCCCTTACATTTGACTAAGTTCATGTTTTGATATGATGTTGCATGGATAATCTTTGTCTTTTTATTGTATATATTTGCCGATATTTCTGGTTTGGCCCTTAGTTTGACGTTTGATGTGTGAAAATAGGTTGTTGAAGCTATTTATTACTTTTAGGTAAATGCAATAATATACAATATGTGCCGCGAGAACAGGTAAACTACGTTGCCCGAAGGTAATGACGAATGAAATATCTATTATAATACCAGACTTTTATAATTTATATTAATCATCATCCTCATCATCCTCATCATCATCATCTTTTCACGAATTTGCACAAAGTCCGGAACAGAAACACATTGAGGTACACTTAACATAGCCTTTCGGAATTTGCAAAACTTTGTTGAAAAATCTTTTTTGCAACCGCAAAGAACAATATTTATTGGTAGCAGCCTTTAGAATGGGTTCCAGCGTGATGAAAATGGGGATGTAGCCGTCTATTTCTTTCTTCCATTTGTCCTTAAAGACCCGCAAACAACACTGATTTCCTCCCTCGAAAGTTTTCACGATAAAGGAGACACATGAATTGTTCTGAACGCAGTGGCAAGTACTGCAAAGCAAACTGTTGTGTCTGCAATACACAATGTCTTTCTATTGCTCCATTATCAGTTGGATAAAATACATGCAAATGAAGTATGGTTAATGAGTGGAAATGCAAGAAACGGTTCAACGACGTTTAAATCTGCCTTGCCAGCCGTCAAATGTTAACATAGCTGGACTTTCAGATGTTCCTGTAACTATTAATACGAAGCGTTGTGCACTACACTTACAGTCACTAGTCGATTATTTTGAAGTCAACATGTCATGTTTAGTCATACCCAAAATTGCCGATAAATTGCCTAAGGCTTCCCTTGATGTTAGTTGCTATGATTTATCGAAGTTCCAACTAGCGGACCCCAACTTTTATGAGGCATCCCCTATTGACATGTTCATCGGTGCTGATCTATTTTGGGACCTAATCGGTTCCACTCAGCATTCACTAGGAGCAAACAATCCTATTCTTCGCAGCTCTAGATAAGGATACCTCATAACCGGTCCCCTACCTATACTTAAAACCTACTTACCTAATACTAACAAAAATAACAAAATAATAAAATGTAATTTCCTAACTAAAGACCCTAACCTATCTACAATTAATTACGAACTAAAGAAGTTCTGGGAACTAGAAAACATCCCACTGTCACGGGCGTTCCCCTGCCCGGAGGGAGGAACACCAGTTTCAAACGAAATATCAAAATACTGAAAAGATAGCCGGAGCTATCACAAAATCGAAATATTGTCTGGAGGCGTGCTTTGAATGTTTAGGGCTTAACTAAATGGAGGTAAAGGAAAAATGTTAGTATTAAGCACAATCTTTATTTCCTACAACTTCACATGGATACAGTAATGTAATTGTGGAACCTTAGCGTCTAAATACCAGACAATTTGATTAAATATATGTTTTAGCTCAGCCGCAAGCGGGTGTTTTGCTGAAGGCGGTTCTTATGATAGGTTCACAATTAACTATGTCTAAAGATGTTAGTCCCTACGTAAATCGAAATGCCATCAATTCCAATTCATGTCTAAATGACTTTAAATCCTAATTCCCTACTTTATTAATGTATGATTGTTTCACAGACCTGGCGCTGAAGTAAACCTTCCCGGCAAGCTGTCCGGCTGCAGACTGGAACAGGGCAGTGTGAGTCGAACACGAAGCTCGGGGTGTCGACTCTATGCAAGCTCAGCTCTCAAGCCTCACAGGAAGACGCGAAGATTATATTCAGGCGGCGCAAGCAGTGCAATCCCCAAATTACGAAACGTGGTAGAAGCTTGGTGCAGAAGGCATATGGAAAATCAAGGGTTGGCTTTACAAAATGGCGGCTGGGGAAATGACCAAGCCCGCAATTACGAAATACTCGAAATAAGCAACCCCTGACTTAACCCTACAAAACTAAATTCACAATGCAAAAGATCAGAAGGCCTAAGGCATAAAGAGATTACTAAACTGAAGATTAAATAGAGCTTAAGTGAAGCCTAACCAAATTTAATTAATTTAATGAAAACCCATCCAGCTGGAAAGAACACATTGCTTCGATTAGATAGTGCACATTGCAAAATTTAAGCGATAGCGAAACAGACATTAGGAAAGGATTCTTACCGGAGACCATCCAGTAATTTATATGGACTATCTCAGACGCCGGCTCTCCCTCCTTCCCGTCAAGAAGAATCCTTCAAGAGCTGCAAATAAACCACGAGGTTAGAAACTATTCAACAAGGAGCCACATGAATTTACCAGGGGAATTTCTACTCACGATTTTCCTAACTCCTTCAAAATATATTTTAAATAGGCTGCTCCGACGCCACATGAGCCACTCAAGCTGTGCATCCAGGCGCGGACCTCCTTCTTGCACCCGATTAATAAAGCTTCTCTTGCGCACCATCATAGAGCCCTGGTTATATCGGAATGATTCCCAAAATGGCTGGAGGAAGTTGCGACAGAAGCACCCTGGAGCACCCTCAGATGAAGAAATTTCCCCCAAATTGATCCCCTGAAATTTATTCCGAAAATTGACTCCCTATGCTCTACTCTTGGATCCAAACTATAACCATGACCGAAGACAACTATCAAAGAAGATCTCTGCTCTGCTTTCCTGTACCTGAATGTGTGCAAAACCTTGTTAGAATAAGTACTTCCTGAAATATCTGAAATAAATGGTATGTATGAAAACGCAATGTTCATTTTATATCCCCATATTTAGGGGGAAAATCTGCGGCTGACAGTCCTAATTTTATTATCATATGATCTACCAATCATATGTAGCCGCGTACGTAAACACAGCTAATTAAGTTGCCAGTATTGAAAAACCCTACCGATGTTACCACAATAATCGAAACTCAAGCTGTTCAAGTCACTGGAGAAAACGTACCAAAAATACACAACGTTACAATACCCCCCTTCCTCATTTAAGGTTCAACGTAGGTGAACCGACGCTGTCCTCAGCGCTCTGATCTCCAGTGAAAGAACTGCCCAAGGTTCGATTACCCTGCGTAACCACAAACGTTAAGAGTTTTTTCAGCACTTTTAAGTGCTGAAAAAGTTATTACCAAAAAAAAAAATTGTGCTTAATAGAACCCCTTAACAGAGGAAAAAATGTATGTAACCAACAAAACTATAAATCCATCACTAAGTTACATACCAAAAACCTCAAAAAACAATCCAACCATAAAGAAAACAAACCGCATTAACCTTCCCAGCACAACGGCAATGTTGTGCTGAAGAGGTTAATCGCTAACAGCCAGGACCGATGTTCAGCATCCTTCAATATAATCTCTTCTTGTCCGGGCGAAACCTAACGAAATAGTCACAACAACTTTCAAAATTCAAAACGTAACCTAAACTGAACTGAAACCCTTCACCAAGATATAACTAAACATCTCAGATACAATTTATTGTCTCTGAGGAATACCGAAAAAAAAACTAAACATCCTAGAGTGCTGTCTGAGGAAACGAAATCTATCTCGCCTAGGTCGAGATAATTAAACGGAACGAAGCAAAATTACTGTGCAACATAACATCGCATCCACACAAGTACCGAAACCCGTTCATGTTGAATGCGAAACACAGATGTACATAAACCTATACATAACTTGGTAAGGGACAAAATATTCATACCTATACTTGTGCATATATATTAAAGACTACTCCGGATGTTATAGAGTTAAGATTGAGCCGCCCTAAATTCATCAACGTTCACTTGCTTTCCATACATCACGCTTACAAAAGTAGTGCGACAATTATTTTTGTTCACCACCTCTAACAATTTGTGATTAAATATATCATAATATTTAACACTCGAATGCTAAGCTCCAATCTTAATTAGTGGCAACAGTTACAGACGACGGTTGCGATCCGTGGCAGCACGACGACGAGCCGGAGCAAGCCATCGTGCGTCCACCGACCACAGTCACCGTCCGAACTACCTAATTCACCACTTACATGGCGTTTTAGTCAACAATGGCGGCGCGGCGAGCGATAACTAGTAAAGCGGGCCGCGCGTCCACTGGTCACCAAATGAGCCAAAAGCGGTAATTTACGCTTTTAGGTCTTTAATATGCCAAGAGCCTATCGGATGGCCGTCCATCCTTTCCAATTCATAAACTAAGGGAGACAAAACTTTCTTAATCCTACACTTTTCATACTTTGGCGCGAGCTTCGCCATCTTAAATTTCAAAGCATCGCTTTGTACGTAAGTGCGTTTCCACACAATATCTCCCACGGAAAATTTAGCTGAACGTCGCCTTAAATTGTAGTATTTTGCATTTGTGCCATGCGCTTTGAAAAGGTGAGACCTAACTTGTTCAAAAATACTTTTCAAACAGCCAAATTCGCCCGCATATTCTTCTCTAGGAATACCTACGGTATACTCCTGACCCGAATCTCGGTAGAACGAACCGTTTATGACTGGTTCCCTAGCGTGTACCAAAAAGAAAGGAGAGAACCCCGTGGACTCGTTAACTGCACTGTTTAACGCAAACTGAATACGGTGCAGTTGCTCATCCCATGTACGGTGGTTTTCTTCCACGTACGACGCTACGGCAGTCATAACCGTTTTGTTATGACGCTCAACCAAATTCACCTGTGGGGTATACCGTGGTCCATAATGAACCCTAGGAACATTGTATCGTTTCAAAAGCTGCCTGAATTCTGATCCAGTAAACTGAACCCCGTTATCGGCTATTACAGTTTCAGGAACCCCATGAGCCAAAATAACACCGTTTTCAAAGTGTCTTGCAACTAAGGCACTTGTTGCGCGGCGAAGCGGAAACAATAACGTGTACTTCGAAAAGCAGCATGTCACCACAAACAAAAACGTGTAACCCGACCGAGAACGCGGCAGTGGACCTACTAAGTCTATGGAGACTACCTGAAACGGTCTATGACATACTTTTGGCTGACCCATCAACCCGGGAGTTTGTCGCTGTGAATGCTTATAGGCGGAGCATACGTCACACGCCTTCACAAAGTCGACTACGTCCTTATGCATGCCAGGCCAAAAATATGTCAAAGATAACCGCCGATGTGTTTTAAATACACCGAGATGGGCGGCTGTAGACTCACAATGGTTCTCTGTTAAAACCTTAATTCGGTCACTCTTTGGCACTACCACTTTCCAGTCAAATTCACTGAGTAAGTTGTACTTACTCTTACAAAATCGGAGTAACTTTCCCTCCTTAATACAAAAATTCGGATAGTTAGCGGGGAAAGATTTACAACCGTTCATAATCTTCTCGTACCATTCGTCCTTTTCGACGTCATCGGTGTTCGAACCGTTCACGGCATCAACTTTCATGAGCCTAGACAACGCATCAGGTACCACATTGTCGGTGCCTTTCCTGTGCTCAATTTCAAAATCAAATTGAGACAGTCTACACCCCCAACGTGCTAAACGTCCTGATGGGTTCTCTAGGTTCATAAACCACTTAAGTGACGCGTGATCCGTAATCACCTTAAAATGACGCGATCCTAAATACGCCTGAAATTTCTCTACAGAGAACAAAACGGCTAAAGCCTCTCTCTCGGTCGCGCTGTAGTTTTGTTCATGCTTGTTTAAAGAACGACTAACATACGCGATGGGGTGTTCGTGTCCGTCGATAGTCTGACTAAGCATCCCACCCAGTCCATATGAAGAAGCATCGCAGTGCACCACGAAAGGCTTGTCGAAATCAGGCACTGCCAGAATAGGAGCCGAAACTAATGCGTTCTTCAATGACTTAAAGGCTTCTTCTGCTTCTTCAGACCACCGAAAGGCAGGAACATTCTTCCCTTTAGCCGTGAGTCTATTTAAAGGAGCGGCTATAGTCGAAAAGTTTCGAATAAATCGACGATACCATGAGCACGTCCCTAAAAATATCTTCACTTCCCGAGAAGTGGTCGGAATGGGAAAATTCAAAATGGCAGCGACCTTTTCAGGATCAGTGCGTAACCCAAACTCGTCTACGACGTAACCGAGGTATTTAAGCGACTGTCTGAAGAACTTGGACTTCGCAAAATTTATTGTTAAGTTTGCCATTTTCAATTTTTCCAAAACACGATTCAAAAGTACTAAATGGGTCTGAAAATCCGATGAACAGATAACAATGTCATCGATGTAACAAAATACTAAACCGGTTTCGATGTCACTTGTCAAATTGTGATCGATCAGCCTATCCATGAGCCGCTGCTGTCTAGCAGGTGCTCCGCACAATCCGAATGGCATGACCTTGAATTTGAATAACCCGCGACCCGGTACGCAAAAACTAGTCTTTTCCTGTGAGCTATTTGCTAACGGAATTTGCCAAAATGAGGAACTTCTCTCAAATCGATCGACGTCAGGTATTTCGCTTCCTTCAAGCTATCTAAGATTTGCGGAATGTACGGAATGGAATACGAATCCCCCTTCGTGACCGCATTTAACTTCCTACAATCTAAACAAAAACGCCAGTCTCCATTTGACTTACGCACTAGTAACGCAGGATTATTCCATGGACTTTCACAGGGAGTGACCACATCTAATTGTAGCATTTTATCGAGCTCAGCACTTAATACTGCTCGCTTTTCAGGTGAAAGCGGGTACTGCTTCACCTTCACAGGCGATGCGTCACCTGTCTCGATAACATGTTCAATCAGGCCGGTCCTACCTAACCCTACCTTTTCAAAAGAAATGTCCATAAATTTACCTACCACTGCGTCAGCCAGTTCCTTCTGGTTCGCGTTCAAATGCACGTATGACTGTATCGTGTGAACTTGTTCTGAATTTATACCGTTGCAATTCCTAAAATAAGTATTCGGTGTCACTATGTAGTCTATGTTGTCAAAAATTTCAGGCGCCAATCGAAATGATTTCCAAAAATCCACTCCTAAAATAACGTCCGAAACAATGTCGGGTATAACAAAAAATTTAATGACGTGAGTTACGTTATTAAATGTTAACGGAACAAAAATGTACCCTATTGTTTGAACTTCAACGCCTGTTGCAACATGACAAGATGTTGGTTGTGTTTTTTGTAAATTAAAACCGAATTTCACAAAATCTAAATGAGCATTGTTACCTAAAATCGAAATGGATGCTCCAGAATCCAATAATCCGTAAATTTCAAAATTACTAACTTTAAACTTTAAATATGGCCGAACATCATCTTTATTTGGTGCAAACAGAACCGTAGCGATCGAATTATAATTACAAAAATTCGAAATGGACTCACTATTAATATCTAAGTCGCTGCGGTTCGAACCTATTAGTTTTTTGTACGGAAGTGTGAACCAGGCTTTTTAGATGCATCTTTACTGCAATTCGGACAACTAGCAATCATGACATCTGTCATTCCGCAACCGAAACATCTGATTTGTTTGTTATGAGGTTTTGCTTTACAAAACCTAAAGTTATGTCGTGTTCTACCGCATTTGTAACAAACGGGTTCCCGCACCTGTGTGGATGGAACTTGCGCTTGCTTCGGAACGCTAAATGTGTTAAATTAATTAAATACAGGAGACAAAATGATAACAGCACAGGTTGGATATAGACTGAATTTATTCACGTACCCACATCTTCATTATTCACAATATTCTACATCTCCCTTTTCATAGCAAAAATGAAAAAGGAAAGAAAGTAATGCAACGATTTCACTGCTTGCAGCTATCAAGCATGAAATCAGAATTATATACAAAATTTGGTCATGCAATACTAATTGACAGAAAACAGAAACAATTTAAATAAGAATTTAAATTAGGTAACTAAATTATCAAATTGTTATGTATACATGCCTTTTTTTTTTTTTTTTTTTTTTTTTTTCTTATGCTGTACATTTTTATTGGACGAAATGTTTCAGACAGAACTATAGGTACAATATTATAATCAGATCATAGATAGTTATTATTGGTTACATAAAAAGAAGATGTTATAAAGTATTAACAATAAATTTTTAATTATCACTATGATGCTATAATTAGTGTGTAGTACATTATACTAAACATGATGTAATCTTAATTCTCTATTTTATTTAAGTACATAAGTATTTTTATTTTACCTATTAAGTCTAACATGCGTATTTTTATTTACTCTCTTTGTATACAGGTTTTATTAATCTCATTTCTATTCATTATACATACTTTTTTTTTTACATTTAAATTATACCACACATGCCTTTTGCTAATTATCGTAGTTTAGTGTCCTTAGTTAATCAGGTTTATGATGTATTGGTGTAGCCCCAGCGCTCAGGTCGCCTCACTGTCCTGCCATAACGAGTAACATAGGGTGCATTTAGAACATTATTATTATTGTTAATCGAAAAATCACTATGGTTTTGGTTACTCGGAATAACAATATCATCGTACGATCTGTTATGGGTGCTTAGCAATTCATCATTCCCACGCTTCGAATCTAAGATTAAGTGCCTACGGTTCCTAATGACTGTTCTCCCGGTGGTTAAACTCACCAAATAAGATCTAATTCCGACAATTTTTTTTATCGTGCCATTTTCCCACTTGTTATTAATGCACACTTTAACTTTTTGATTATTGGACAAAGGAGGAAGATCACGTGCATTCTTATCATAGTGCATTTTTTCCTTGAATTTTCGCTCTTGAAATTTTTTGATAACGTTGTGAGAACACTTTGATTTTAACAATACCGGGGAACAAGGAACAATACTACGCAGTTTCCTCCCGTTCAACAATTCTGCTGGTGCGGGTATTTCATTATCTATAGGCGTATTTAAATATTCAAGAAGTGCGAGACGAAAGTCGAAGTTACTATAAGATGTCTTTTTTAATATATTTTTTATGGTTTGGATTGCTCTCTCTGATTGGCCATTTGACTGTGGAAATCGTGGTGAGGATGTGATGTGCTGAAAGTTCCAATCATGAGCAAATTGTTTAAAAACATCTGAGCCAAACTCTGGACCATTATCTGACATAAATATGGCTGGAATACCTTGTCTGCAAAATATTAGTTTTAGTTGTTTAATGATCTTTTCAGAAGTTAAAGATTTTACTTTCACTACTTCGACAAATTTGCTAAAGTAGTCAATTACTAATAAAAACGTCTCGCCGTTATAATGGAAAATATCAGCCGCTATCTTGAACCACGGGCTACTAGGTATTTCGTGTTGAATTAACGTCTCCTTGCTATTTGCTTTTCTATACGTTAAACAGGCTTGACAGCGAGATATCATGTCCGCTATTTGTGAGTTTAAGTTAGGCCAGTACATTGTGTCGCGCGCGCGAAGCTTACACTTCTCTACTCCTAGGTGCGTAATGTGTATTTTCTTCAACATGTCCGACCGCAAGCATTTAGGGATTACGATTCTGGTACCTTTCCAGACTAATCCATATGATATCGTTAGTTCGGCCCTAACATCCCAATAACAACGTATTAAGATGTCAACGTCGTGTTTATTGGTTGGCCAGCCTTTTTTATCATTTTAATCAATAGCTGCATTTCATTATCGTCTCGTGTGCACTTTTGTATTGATAAAAAATGTGTATCTGTGAGCGGGTTGCACGCTGTTAACGCGCATACTTGCGCCTGCGCCTCCAGCTGATCGCGCGGCTCCACGTCTACGTCACTGCGCAGACTCATGTCGCACGCTCGGGATAAAGTATCAGCTATGTATAGATATTTGCCGGGCTTGTAAATAAGTTTAAATGTATATGGTTGCAATCTCATTAACATGCGTTGTAGTCTAGGCGGTGCGTTGACTATAGGTTTATTAATTATGCTGATTAGGGGCTTGTGGTCTGTTTCAATTGTGATATCAGTGCGCCCATATATATACGCATAAAACTTTTCACAAGCAAACACGCATGCGTATAATTCCTTTTCTATTTGCGCGTATGCTTGTTCAGTTTTAGTCAATGATTTTGATGCATAGCATACTGGCATATTGTCTTGGAGCAAGCAAGCACCCAATCCATTTTTGCTGGAGTCAACAGATAATGTTATCGGTTTATCCAATGAATAGAACTGAAGAATCGGTGGAGTAATTAGACATTGTTTTAAAGCATTAAAACACTGTTCGTGTTTTTCATTCCAATGCCACTCGACGTCTTTTTTTAATAGCTCGCGCAGGAAATGAGTTTTGTCTGATAAATTTGAGACAAAACTGCCAACATAAGTTACTAGCCCGAGAAATCTTTCAAGGTCTTTAACATTTTTGGGTCGTGGCATGTTTCGTATAGCCAAAGTATGCGAGTCGTCCGGTGACACGCCGTGTTCGCTAATTTTATGACCTAGGTATTTAATTTCTTTTAAGCCTATTTTGCTCTTTTCTTTGTTTAATTTAATATTTATTTTTCTACACCTTTCGAGCACTTTAAGTAATCGCTCGTCGTGTTCTTTTTTAGTTTTTCCATAGATGAGTAAATCATCTATGAATTGACAAACTCCTTCGAGGTCGTCAAAATGTTCGAGTAGTTTTTTATGAAAAACTTCACTCGCCGACGAAATTCCGTAGGGTAGACGTAAAAATTTATACCTACCGAAGACTGTGTTGAAAGTACACAAGTCTGTAGAATCTGCACTAAGTTTAACTTGCCAAAAACCCTGCTTGGCATCCAAGGTGCTGAACCATTTTGACCCTAAAAGCCTGGACGTTATTTCATCCAGGGTTGGCAACTTGAAGTGTTCCCGCCTTATAGCCTTATTCAAATCTTGCGGATCTAAACAAATTCTAAAGTCACCATTAGGTTTTTTAGCCAGCGTCATACTATTCACCCAGTCAGTTGGGCACTCTACTTTCGCAATGATTTGCTGTTTTTCCATGTCTGATAATTTATTTTTAACACTATCCCGAAGAGCAATCGGTAATTTCCTCGGCGGGTGTATTACCGGAAGCACGTTATCTTTTAACTGTATTTTATACTCGCCTGGGATACAACCAATACCCTGAAAAACGTCAGCGTAGCTATTTAGTATGTCGTTCTTGTTATTCGTGTCTACGGACCAAACCCGTTTCACCAAATTAAGCTCCTGACAAGCACTACGGCCCAATATTGGCGGGGAAGTAACGTCAGCAATAATGAATTTCAGTATACCTTCGTTATTTTTATACAGTAATTTCAGATAGCATTTACCCATAGTTTTGATGACGTCACCCGAGTAACCAAATAATTTAATTGACGTTCTAGTTAATTCTTGCTCAGTTATATTTATTTTCTGTAAATAGCTTAGGGGTAAAACGTTAACATCTGCTCCTGTGTCAATTTTAAAATTTATGGGATAATTATTTATAATAATTTTTACATTCCATTCATTACTAGTAGAATTTCGACATACCTGATCGCTGGAGCCTTCCTCCATAGCATATACTGGGCACATTTTCGCATAGTGATTATAACGGTTACAGTTGTTACATTGTACACCGTACGCGGGACACTTATAATATTCATGGCTTGCCCCACACTTTGAACACCCTTGATAGGACCTCGGCCGATGTAGCGGCATGTTGCTAGGGCCTGGCCTGCCTACAACACTTTCCGACTGCATGGGGGCTGCTGGCCCATTGGGGCGGCCTCTCCCGCGGCCGCGACCGCGCCTGCGACGACCGCGCGGCTCCCACGCGCGTGGGGCGGCGGCGGCGGCGACGGCGGCTGCTGGGGACGCAATCTTCCCATAGGGCGCTCCACATCTACAATTTCCACTTCGTACCCAGTGTAAATATTCATTTTCGTTCTGGTTTAATTCTGTTCCTGTATTGCTGTCTTTCCTCAACTCATGAACGTGATGCGTTTCCGCTTCCGTTTTTATTGTAACTGCTTGGGCTTGTGACATTTCCGCAAGACGACATATGTCTAATGCCGAGCTAAGTGTTAAATCTCTCTCTCGTAGCAAGCGTTCACGTAGTGCACCGTTACTGATACCGCATATCAGGCGATCTCTTACCAAGTCACTGCATAAATCCTTGAATTCGCATTTTGAAGCCATTCTATTCAGTTCAAAAACATACTGTTCTATAGATTCTAATGCCTTTTGGTCTCTTGTAAAAAAACTGTGTCTTTCGACCGTAACATTAGTTTTAGGTAAAAAGAATTTATCAAATTCTTGTAACACTAATTTTAACGTCTCCGGTGTGGGTGAAAATTGGTCATAAACGTCTCTGCATTTCGGTCCGATGACGTGTAACAGAATATTGACCTGAACCTTTTCTTGTTTTTTTCCCAGTTCACATGCATCGAAATATACCTCAAATGACTTTTTCCAATTCTTCCATGACTTACTTAAATTTCCCGACGTTATACTTGATAAATTATTATCGAATTGAAAATGTGCGGGTGGCTGCAACACCGCTTCCATTGTCCTCGCTTAATTTGTCGTTAGCACTTATTTTGGAGTGACACTCTTATTTTAAATATCACGTTCGCGTCTATTTAAATATCACAGTAAGACTTATACACAGGTTTTGCTAAATATGACCGGCTGCGCCATGTTAAATTAATTAAATACAGGAGACAAAATGATAACAGCACAGGTTGGATATAGACTGAATTTATTCACGTACCCACATCTTCATTATTCACAATATTCTACAAAATGCACTCTCGCGTTGCTTCGGAATCGGAACATATGAACCTGCGCGCTGCGCACAAGCAAAACATGACGAGTTGCCTTCGGAACTCCTGGCAGTAGGAACTGAAACTGAGTTGACTGGCTTTGCCTTGCCTTTGTATAAAAACTCACTGCCAAGGATATTTGATGACGACTTTGACGGCGGTTCCGAAAACATCTCTGTCCGCTGTCGCGCTGCCTCAACTTTCCTACAATTTTCTTTCAAGTCCGCGACTGAGGTGATATTAACTAAAGCTAACTGCTGTGATAAATTGGGCCGGATGTTATGCTGCAAAATCTCCAATTTCGCTTCCTCAGACAGCGGTACCTTGCGACGCGCAAACATGCAAGACATAACTGCAAAATAAATGTGAACTGGTTCATCTGCACCTTGTGTTCGTGACTGAATTTCACCTAACAACCTGTAGTCATAATCAACGGGATCAAACTCCCTCAATAATGTTGTTTTCAAATCATTCCAAGTCGAAACCTCCTGTTTTATACCTCGAAACCAAAATAATGCCTTGTCTGTAAACAACTGTGCCGCTGAATTGAACAACTTACAATCTGAAACGCCAAACGCCAATTTGAGTTCATCAATACGCTCTAAGAAAGATCTGACATCTGTGGTACCATTGAATTTTACACCCCACTTTGAAACATTTTTATCCCCGGAACACTCAACTTGATGGTCACTGTCTACTAAGTGAACAAGTGGAGAGGCGATCTGATCATCCTGAACTACCTCAGAAGATGGTGCTGATACTTCAACAATAGCTAAGAGTGACTCCAGCTTTGACAAAAGGTCAGACTTAGTCTGAAGCTTGACCGGATCCAGCAGAGGTTGAACTCTCAATAACCGATGATATAGGTGATACCCCAGTGCTTTAGACCTATTTAATGAATACCTATCCTGTGTTTTCAAGTACCTGTCGACAGTTGTACCTAAATCAACCAACTTATCTGAAATGGTTTTTAATTCTGAACTGGCCGGCAGATCTGTGTCTAAAATAGCTTCTGAAGGACATTCTAAACTCAACTTTCTAAGTTGTTTTCTTAATCCATCAACTGTACTCAATGGTGTTTCTGACCTAATCTGAACTTCATAAGTTAACTCATCCTTTAAAAGTGAATGAAACTGTATAGATCTTTCCATACTGAACTAAATTGTTGAACTGTATACTGAATTGAAATTAATGGCTTACAAAATTTTAAGTTACTTATGTATAAACTTAATTAATGTTTATTTATTTGTGTTATTATGTTAATATTAAAGATATATAACAATTAGCAACTGAGAACTGTTGTTTTACTTTTTAGAAATCAATTTTATATAAATATACACCGTGTAAGTATAAGTCCATAATAAAGATGAATAAACCAATCACTCAACTGAAAACTAGTGTTTTTACTTTAAATACCAATATTATTTTAAATTTACACTATCTTTAGTGTGTACAGACACTAATAGCAAAATGCTTGACTAAATTAGAGTTGCTTTATTACTTAATATTCTGCTTAAAAGGCAGAATTATTGAAATTTATATCATAAGACACCAAAGCATGAACCCATAAAAAAATGTTTTATAGATTCATAACAAAGGTCACAAAACTTAATTAATTAACACCTGTAATACTTTATTTTAAATTAGCCAGTTTTTTGTAAATATCCCTCTCATAAGTTTCATAAGATATCACATAATTTTGAAATAGTAATTGTTCAATTGTATAACGGTTTCCTTTCAAAGACAAGGACAAATAAAGCTCACAAAATGTACCTATAGCTAGGTTTTCTAAATGTCAAAGTACTAATGACCTGCCACGTTTCCACAACTGTCACTTTTGCAAAGAAAGTACCTAAAAGAAAGTTTTACTCAACTTTAAGGTTAACTTTGTTTCAACAACTCAAAATACAATGGAAAATAGCAAAAAATATCAAATTTGGATCTGAAACCAGTGGAAATAGACAGTGAAATGTGTAAACGTGCTATATCGTCAAGAACAAAGGTAAGATTCGGCTTCAACTTGGCAAAATATGTCTTAAAAATTTGGAACTTGGTGGCATTTGATTTTTACACAAAAAAATTGCCAAATAATCACTCAAAGCACTCAAAATTAATCAAAACGGTTGGGCACCATTGTCACGGGCGTTCCCCTGCCCGGAGGGAGGAACACCAGTTTCAAACGAAATATCAAAATACTGAAAAGATAGCCGGAGCTATCACAAAATCGAAATATTGTCTGGAGGCGTGCTTTGAATGTTTAGGGCTTAACTAAATGGAGGTAAAGGAAAAATGTTAGTATTAAGCACAATCTTTATTTCCTACAACTTCACATGGATACAGTAATGTAATTGTGGAACCTTAGCGTCTAAATACCAGACAATTTGATTAAATATATGTTTTAGCTCAGCCGCAAGCGGGTGTTTTGCTGAAGGCGGTTCTTATGATAGCGCACCTCTATTACAACAACGACGTAAATGCAAAATTTTCAAAATTGACTTTAATGATAAGAACAAGTTTAAAATCGATCGAACTTTTTAGTTCTACATTGACTTTCAAGTATTTCCCGTAAAATTCCGCCAGAGGGCTTGCGTCGTTTTACTTTTGAAGCGGCCATCGGAATGTACAATGACTGATTGGTCAGTTGTTCGCGAAGATCGAAGAAAGCCAGTTGTCTCGCAGATGTATATCGACGCAAAGGTAATTTACGCCTTATTCTTTTGCGATTGATAAAACAACATTGACTTAAATGTGTTATACGTCATTTTAGCGTGTCACTAACTTAAATTTGGATAAAATATTAACTACAATATTGACGTTTGTAGCAATTAAGTCATTGTTGTTCCCAAGTTATGGCTCTTTATTAATACGAAATTGACTTAACTGTGTTAAATGTGATGTCAGTATTATACCTACTTGAATAAAAATAAAACATTTGTTGCAATATCGACCTTTGTAGCTTGTAGATCATTGTTGTTCATGACTGATAAAAATGTATATGTATTATATGTATTTTAGGTCTTTGTTTCCCAGAAAAATGGAATCTCGTGGGGCCAGATTAGTCAATTTGGCTAAAAGGAAATTAAATTTTTAATTTCTCCTGCAAGCGAAATGAGAACAAAGATCCCGAAGTCCATGACCGACTATGACGTACCACGCAGAGTACCAAGTACTGAGGTTACAGTGACACCATGTTACACAGAACGCACTGAAGAAGCAGCACCGGATATGTCGTATTCCGGACCAGATGGTAATGGTTTTTCAGATACTGACAACAGAACAGAAAACAAAACAGCGAAGATATCGAAGTGACAAAGAAGAAGTCTAATTCCGAGCCAAAACGTCATTTTTCAGGATTTACATTGACTCTGCATGCCATGAAACACACCACAGAAGAAGTGACCACTGAAGTGGCCCCGAATACGTCTGATTCCGAGATAAATGGCCATTTTTCAGGAACTGATTCTGACGAGTTTAAGCCACCGGCATCTAGCAGTAGTAGTTGTAGTGATGAGAGTAGCTATTCTTCATCTAGTTCAGAAGCAGTGTTGCCAGGTCCATTTTTGAAAAATCAGAAGATGCAACTAGAAAAAATCAGTAGATGTATGGGGAAAAGTTTCAAAAAATCAGTAGATGCATTTTTGATAAAAAAAATTATATATCATATACAAATACGCATAAGTGAAATAAAGATGGCATCGCTTTCTCCATGAATCCTATTAAGTAATATTTAATTTAGTCATGTAATCATTTTTCGCCGACTGTGGAGCAAGATTAACTATGTATCCACCCTGTTAAGTCCATTTTACGATGACAATGTTATAGTGCCAACCAAACCATGATAATTTTGTGTGTCATTTCACTCAGGTTTTTATATTACATATCATATTTACAAGAAAAGCTAGTATTTGAAAAAATCAGTAGATTTTTATTTAAAATCAGTAGATCAGTAGAATTCTGGAAAAATCAGTAAATCCTCCGAAAAATCAGGAGATCTGGCATCACTGTTCAGAAGATGACGATGAGATTCGAGCAGAAGCTTTTGTACCACATGAAGCATTAGTTCCGAGTACATAAAGATAAGATAATATAAGACAACCAAACAGGACAAAGTATTGATGGACGATCACAACCAAAACTAGGCCATTTAAAAATGTTGCTAATGGTGATTTTTCCTTTTTCAATAAATAAATAATGTAAATGCATACCTTAAGTTTTAATTCTCTACCAATAAGTATCCTTTGGCTGTTTTGCTGATTATTAGTAAGTAAAACTGCTGCTTATAATTAAAAATATATTACTTACATTATATTTTACCTATACATTTATTTAAACAATTTTATTAGAATAGAAGTTTGATTTTTGATTTTAATTAATAATCAATATTAAGCATTTATGTCCTTATTGCTTGCCAAAGGTTGAGGGTTTTTAATGATGTTCGGTGAACAATGACGTAAATGTAGGTACTCCTTAAATAAAATTGTGATACCCAAAAAGATACAAGACTAAATAAAAATAAAAATAAACACATAAAAGGCTTATATAATCATGTACTATTTTTTTATTCAAACTATTACTAATCACGCAACGAAAAAAAGTTACAGTGATAACAGTGAAATAAAATGTTCAAATGCGTTTTCTCTAAAATCTTCAAACTTGCATTTACGTCGTTGTTCTAATAGAGGTGCGATAGGTTCACAATTAACTATGTCTAAAGATGTTAGTCCCTACGTAAATCGAAATGCCATCAATTCCAATTCATGTCTAAATGACTTTAAATCCTAATTCCCTACTTTATTAATGTATGATTGTTTCACAGACCTGGCGCTGAAGTAAACCTTCCCGGCAAGCTGTCCGGCTGCAGACTGGAACAGGGCAGTGTGAGTCGAACACGAAGCTCGGGGTGTCGACTCTATGCAAGCTCAGCTCTCAAGCCTCACAGGAAGACGCGAAGATTATATCGCACCTCTATTACAACAACGACGTAAATGCAAAATTTTCAAAATTGACCCTAATGATAGGAACTACTTTGAAATCGATCGAAATTTCTAGTGCTACATTGCCCTTCAAGTATTTACCGTAAAATTCCGCCAGAGGGCATGCGTCGTTTTACTTTTGAAGCGGCCATTGAAATCTACAACGACTGATTGGTCAGTTGTTCGCGGGGAGCGAAGAAAGCCAGTTGTCTCGCAGATGTAAATCGACACAAAGGTAATTACGCCTTATTTTTTTGCAATTTACGACACAACATTGACTTAAATGTCTTTTACGTCATTTTAGCGTGTCACTAACTTGAATTAAGATAAAATATTAACCACAATATTGACGTTTGTAGCAATTAAGTCATTGTTGTTCTTAAGTTATGTCTCTTTATTAATACGACATTGACTTAACTGTATTAACGTGATGCCAGCGTTATACTTCCTTAAAGTAAGAAAAAACATTTGTTGCAATTTTGATGTATGCGGCAGTTATATCGTTATGATTCCCAAGTAATAGACGTTTATTCAAATAACACTGACTTAACTGCGTCACATGTCATTTTAGGATTCAAGTAACAGAAATTAAAATAAAACATTTGTCGCAATTTCGACCTTTGTAGCAATTAAGTCATTGTTGTTCCCAAGTAATATATTTTCATTAAATCAACATTGACTTAATTGTGTTAAACGTCGTTTCAGCATTTAAATTACTTTAATTCAGAATAAACATTTGGTGCAATATTGACGTATGCAGCAATTAGATCATTATTGTTCTCAAGTAATAAATGTGTATTAAAATGACACTGACTCAACTACGATACACGTCATTTTAGGATTTAACTGACATAAATGAAAATAAAACATTTGTTGCAATATCGACCTTTGTAGCTTGTAGATCATTGTTGTTCATGAGTGATAAAAATGTATATGTTTTATGTGTATTTTAGGTCTTTGTTTCCCAAAACAATGGAGTCTCGTGGGGCCAGATTAGTTAATTTGGCTAGAAGGAAATTAAATTTTGAATCTCCTCCAAGCGAAATAAGAGCAAAGATTCAGAAGCCCATGACTGACTATGACCTACCACGGAGAGTACCAAGTACTGATGTTACAGTGACCCCGTGTAACACAGAACGCACTGAAGAAGTAGCACCGGATAAGACTAATTCCGGGCCAGATGGTAATTTTTCAGGTACTACTCTGACACTGCATAACGCAGAATACACTGAAGATATCGAAGTGGCAAAGAAGAAGTCTAATTCCGGGCCAAAATGTGATTCTTCAGGATTTACAATGACTCAGCATAACACGAAACACACAGAAGACACTGCAGTGGACCCGAATAAGTCTGATTCCGAGCCAGACGGCGATTTTTCAGGAACTGATTCTGATGAGTTTAAGTCACCGGCATCTAGCAGCAGTAGTAGTAGTGATGATAGTAGCTCGAGTAGCTCTTCATCATCTAGTTCAGAAGATGACGATGAGATTCGAGCAGAAACTTTTGTACCGACTGAAGCGTTAATTCCGAGTACATCAAGAGAAATAACAAACCAAACAGGACAAAGTATTGATGGACGATCACAACCAAAAATAGGCAAAAGACGATCTAGGGACCCGAATAAGTGGAAAAGAAATGTCACTAAACAACTTAAAAACACAGGTCAAGCTTATACATCAAGAACAGGAAAAAGCGTTACTGCCAAGACTGTGGGGCCTACGTGTACTCAGAAATGTAGGCTTAGTTGTTCACAGAAATATACTGAAAATGAGAGAAAAACTATTTTTGAAACTTACTGGCAATTCGGCGACCTGCAACGACAAAGAGATTATTTGAGTTCCTGCATTAAGCCATTGACTGTAAGCTATCGGCGTATCAGAATTGATGGCAGAAACGTAACACCTAGAAACCCAAACACCGCGTACTATATAACACACGAAGGTATAGAAAAAAGGGTATGCAAAGTGTTTCTGTTAAATACACTAAATATCGCCGAAAGAACCCTTCGTACTGTTATTAAAGCCAAAAACGCCAATTTGGGTACGGTTCCTCAAGATAATAGAGGTCGCCATAATAACCACACCACTTTACCCCAAGAAGTTAGGCAATCTGTGATAGACCATATCAATTCAGTGCCTAGAATTGAAAGCCATTACTTAAGAGCCCAAACTACGAGAGAATATGTAGATGGTGGTTTGACGGTATCAGAAATGCACAGGAATTATGAGAACATAAGAAAGGAAAATTACTTACCTGCAGCCCCGTATGCTTCATATCTGCATATTTTCAACACTCAGTTTAATATTGGGTTCTTTATGCCAAAGGAGGACCAATGCGATATATGCGTTGGTTACAAAAATGCACCTAATGAAATGAAGCCGGATCTAGAAGCGGATTACAAATTGCACTTAGAAGAGAAAAGTTTGAGTCGGATCGAAAAAAGAAGCGATATGGACAAAAGTATAAATTGTGATAATTTGATTGTCGCTACTTACGACTTACAAGCTGTTTTACCATGCCCCGTTGGAGATTCGTCGGCTTTTTTTTATAAAACACGACTGAATTGTTACAATTTCACGGTAAGTTCGTTTTAAATACCTTTTTAAAGTATTTCTTAGGTTTTCGCGATTTTATAAAACATTTAAATAAAACTATTTTTAACCGAATTATATCAACGTTGGGAAATGTATAAAAATAATATATGCGATATAGTACGGCTAAAAATAACTTTTTTATAGATTTAAATTTTTGCTTTCCTAATTCACCCCATTATTGCTTTTAGATAACCAATGGCAGAAATGAACACACAACGTGCTACTTTTGGCATGAGGGTATGGCTCACAGAGGTGCCATAGAAATAGGGTCATGTGTCTATAAATATTTAGAAGAACTGGCCACAAAAAATCCTGAATGTGATGTCATATTTTACTCAGATAACTGTTGTGGCCAGCAAAAGAACAAGTAAGCAATTTACAACTAACTCAGCAGTAGTACAAAAATAAAATAATTAAAAGAATGGTTTGAAATAATTATGTTTATGCTTTATTACAGGTTTATTCTTGCTCTCTATTATTATGCTGTCATGAATTTGAATATAAAATCAATAACACACAAGTTTCTCATTCGTGGGCACACCCAAAATGAGGGTGATACTGCTCATTCCATCATCGAAAGATGTATCAAAAAAGAGAGAAAATCGGGCCCAATTTATGTACCTGACCAATATATTAGTGCCATTAGAAAAGCTAAAAAGTCTGGTAAACCATTTACAATTCATGAGATGAATTATGATGACTTTTTTGAACTCAAAAGTCTATCTCACAAAATAAATTTGAATACAGCGAAAAACATAAATGGAGAAGTGATTAAGTTAAGTGAAATCAAAATGGTCCGCTTTATCAAGAATGAAGACACTTATGAATACAAAACATCATATAAAAATGAAGTTATATTCAAAGCCAAATTGTTCCTGAATCAAACACGGAGTACACGTCGCGTTGGACGAGGTAACCAATTAATCTCAGTGCATGAGATACAGCTTGAGCCGGCCTATACATCTAAAATACCAATATCTGAACGAAAAAAGCAGGACATCATGCAATTGATTGAAAAACATATAGTCCCTCATTACTACGCAGAGTTTTACAGAAACCTATAAGACTTTAAACATAAATACTTGGACCTGCCTTATCATAAATATAATTAATTTAAAAAAAATTGTGATATATTTGATTCTCATTTGATAGTTTATTATAAAGATTTAAGTAAGTTAATATTGTGCCATTATAGTTCACATAATTTTATAGAGGCAATACGCTTCTTAGTATTATTTTACAAACTGATTTTTTAAATAGTTGTACCCTGTTGCTTTAATGCTTAGTACCCTTGGCCTTGTTACAAAAACCATGGTAAGACTGATATTAAGTAAGACTGCCGTACTTAAAAAGATTGAAATAAGAAAGTAAGAGAATTTTTATACCATTGTTATCATTAGGCAGGTACTCTAAAGGTTATATAATAATTAAGTGATGGCTGTGATGGCTAGATTTTATGTTTGTTTTTAGAAGATGTTTTTTTTGTTAGTCATTTATTTTTTGATACCTACTCAATGGGTACTTTGATATGCCATTTAGTGATTCCTTATGGTGATTGTTCCTTCCTTTTAAAATAAATAAATAATATTAATGCACAACTTTAGTTTTAATGCCCTACCAATAATTATCCTTGGGATGTTTTGCTGACGATTAGTAAGTAAAACTGGTGCTTATAATTTAAAGTATATTATTTACATTATATTTTATCTATATACTTATTTAAACAATTTTATTAGAACAGATGTTTGATTTTTTATTTTAATTACTAATCAATATTAAGCATTTATGTCCTTGTTCCTTGCCAAAGGTTGAGGGTTTTTAATGATGTTCGGTGGACAACGACGTAAATGTAGGTACCCCCGAAAAAAAATTGTGATACCCAAAAAAATACAAGATTAAATAAAAATGAAAATAAACACAATAAAGGCTTATATAATCATGTACAATTTTATGATTTAAACTATTACTAATCATGTAACGAAAAAAAGTTACACTGATTACAGTGAAATAAAATATTCAAGTGCGTTTTCTGTAAAATCTTAAAACTTGCATTTACGTCGTTGTTGTAATAGAGGTGCGATATTCAGGCGGCGCAAGCAGTGCCATCCCCAAATTACGAAACGTGGTAGAAGCTTGGTGCAGAAGGCATATGGAAAATCAAGGGTTGGCTTTACAAAATGGCGGCTGGGGAAATGACCAAGCCCGCAATTACGAAATACTCGAAATAAGCAACCACTGACTTAACCCTACAAAACTAAATTCACAATGCAAAAGATCAGAAGGCCTAAGGCATAAAGAGATTACTAAACTGAAGATTAAATAGAGCTTAAGTGAAGCCTAACCAAATTTAATTAATTTAATGAAAACCCATCCAGCTGGAAAGAACACATTGCTTCGATTAGATAGTGCACATTGCAAAATTTAAGCGATAGCGAAACAGACATTAGGAAAGGATTCTTACCGGAGACCATCCAGTAATTTATATGGACTATCTCAGACGCCGGCTCTCCCTCCTTCCCGTCAAGAAGAATCCTTCAAGAGCTGCAAATAAACCACGAGGTTAGAAACTATTCAACAAGGAGCCACATGAATTTACCAGGGGAATTTCTACTCACGATTTTCCTAACTCCTTCAAAATATATTTTAAATAGGCTGCTCCGACGCCACATGAGCCACTCAAGCTGTGCATCCAGGCGCGGACCTCCTTCTTGCACCCGATTAATAAAGCTTCTCTTGCGCACCATCATAGAGCCCTGGTTATATCGGAATGATTCCCAAAATGGCTGGAGGAAGTTGCGACAGAAGCACCCTGGAGCACCCTCAGATGAAGAAATTTCCCCCAAATTGATCCCCTGAAATTTATTCCGAAAATTGACTCCCTATGCTCTACTCTTGGATCCAAACTATAACCATGACCGAAGACAACTATCAAAGAAGATCTCTGCTCTGCTTTCCTGTACCTGAATGTGTGCAAAACCTTGTTAGAATAAGTACTTCCTGAAATATCTGAAATAAATGGTATGTATGAAAACGCAATGTTCATTTTATATCCCCATATTTAGGGGGGAAATCTGCGGCTGACAGTCCTAATTTTATTATCATATGATCTATCAATCATATGTAGCCGCGTACGTAAACACAGCTAATTAAGTTGCCAGTATTGAAAAACCCTACCGATGTTACCACAATAATCGAAACTCAAGCTGTTCAAGTCACTGGAGAAAACGTACCAAAAATACACAACGTTACACCACAAACTCATACATATACCCAAGAAGAAAAGCAATGCGAGCAACACTATTTGACTAATACCTACCGACTTGAAACTGGACGTTTTTGTGTAGGTCTTCCTCTGCGCGAAACAAAAGATTGCTTGGGTGACTCATACTCATTGGCGAAAAAGAGATTTCTAAGTCTGGAAGCTCGCTTTCGAAAGCAACCTGAATTAAAAAATCTTTACACCGATTTCATTAATGAGTACGAAGAACTCGGTCATCTCGAAGAATCCCCTATCCACAGACCCCCTAATGCCTATTTTCTTCCCCACCATCCTGTAATTAGGACTAAAAGCGAATCGACTAAGCTAAGGGTCGTGTACGATGCTTCGGCTCGCAGCACTTCCGGTTTCTCTGTCAACGACTTACAAATGGTTGGACCCGTCATTCAAGACTCTCTTTTTAGTATACTTCTACGGTGGCGCCAACATAAATATATTATTTCAGGGGACATTGAAAAAATGTACCGCCAGGTCCTTATAAGGGAGTCAGACCGAGACATGCAACTTATATTGTGGCGCGACAATGAGACTGATCCTTTACGTACTTTACGACTTAATACAGTAACGTATGGGTTTTCAAGCGCCAGCTTTCTGTCCACAAGATGCATCTGGCAGCTAGGCGATGAATGTTCTGACCCCGCGATAAAAACCATTATTCAAAATGATTTTTATTGCGACGACTTACTCTCCGGAGCCGATACTGAGGCAGAATTAAAATACATTCAACGTCAGATTTCAGGTGAACTAGCTAAAGGATGTTTTCACCTCAGAAAGTATAGGTCAAATCTACCGACTTTACTTGACGATTGTTCGTTACCCGAGGAAGGTGACCTCATAATCAGTAACTCTGCGAGTACTCTAGGAATAGGTTGGTCCCCCTCGTCTGACAATCTACAATTTCAAATTGATTACTCCCCCAACTCCACCATAACTAAAGGTCTATTCTGTCCTCTACTTTTAAAATTTTTGACCTTCTTGGACTACTAGCTCTATGCACAATTAAGCCCAAAATTTTAATTCAAACATTATGGTCGCTACAATTAGACTGGGACGAAGAAGTTCCCGAAACCACCAAAAAGAGTTGGCTAAAATTCACTCAAAACATAAATTCACTTTCTTCGCTTGAGATACCAAGAAGAGTGTTAATAAATAATCCCACTTCCATTGAAATGCATTCTTTTAATGATGCATCTTCTCTTGCTTTCGGCTCTTGCATTTATCTCAGGTCCGAGGACGCCGAAGGAAATGTGCAAACTAAATTATTGTGTGCTAAATCCCGCGTCGCGCCCCTAAAAGCCACTACAATCCCACGACTTGAGCTTTGTGCTGCGCTTTTGGGTGCTCAATTAAGCTCTGTCGCTACTCAAGCTCTACGTTGCAAGATTGATCGTCACGTATATTGGTCCGATTCGCAAGTCGTTCTCGGGTGGTTAAAATCAGCTAATAGAACTAAAACATTTGTTGCCAACAGGGTAGCCGCTATTCACGAGCTCTCTGATCCTAGTCATTGGCGATATGTGCCAACAGCTGAGAACTCAGCCGATCTATGTTCTCGTGGCGTAGAGCCCCAACAGGTTATGCAGTCCGATCTATGGTGGCGCGGCCCTTTATTTCTTGCGCAACCTGAAGCGTCTTGGCCCACCTCAGACTCTACAGTCATCGAATTACCCGAGTTAAAAGCGTTCCCCGCTTTGGTGGTGGAGCCTGCACCTACGGCAGCATTCATTGACGTAACTAAATTTTCAAAATTGACTAGACTTCAGAGAGTGTGCGCAAGAGTACTTAGATTTACCCATAACTGTAAAAACCCCAACGATAAACTGACAGGAATTCTTACAGTCAACGAACTTAAAAAAGCTTTAATCGCTCTCATTAAAGTCTCCCAAATAGATTCCTTTCCCACAGAAATCGAATGCCTAAAAAGAAAGCAATCGCTGCCTTCTAAGTCAAATTTAATTTCCTTTAATGCTTTTATTGACGACGAACATTTGCTTCGCGTCGGTGGCAGAATTGACAAGTCAAATCATCCCTATGACAAAAAACACCCTATCTTACTAAAAGGAAAACATCATCTGACGAAGTTAATTTTCCAATGCGAACATGATCGCCTATTGCACGCCCCGCCCCAACTATTGCTCACTTCCATACGTGACCAGTACTGGCCGTTAGGAGGCCGCAAGCTAGCTAGAGACATTTTTAATAACTGTTTCAGGTGCCGCAGATTTAATGCAAAGTCGATGACTAACATTATGGGCGACTTGCCCGCTGAACGGGTAGAGCCAGACTTTCCCTTTAGTTCTGTTGCCACTGACTTTGCTGGTCCATTTTTGATCACCGATCGCAAGGGTCGAGGGTGTAAAATAACCAAATGTTATTTGTGTATTTTTGTATGTTTTAGATATAAATGCGTCCATTTAGAACCAGTAAGTGAGCTGAGCAAAGACGCATTTATACTAACTTTAAAACGGTTTATTGCTCGTAGAGGAATGCCAAATTTAATCTATTGTGACAATGGTAGAAATCTAGTGGCTGAAGCCAAAGATATAAAAGATTTTTTAAAATCAAACAACGATTATATTACCGATTTTGCAGCTCAACGAGGTATACAATTTAAATTTTCACCCGTATACGCTCCAAACTTCAACGGGTTGGCTGAATCGGGAGTCAAATCAGCCAAATTTCACATTCGTCGAATATTAGGGCAGACTCATTTAACTTTCGAGGAGCTAGCTTCCCTATTTGCACAAGTCGAAGCCATCCTCAACAGCCGCCCCCTCTGTCCTCTCAGTCCTTCGCCCAACGATTTTCAACCCCTTACCCCGGCTCACTTTATAATTGGCAGGCCGCTTACTTCGTTGCCGTCGCCGAGCTTCGGGGACTCAAAATCTACGTGTCTCAGCCGATACCAGCGCCTTGAGGAAGTCCGTCAGCATTTTTGGAAGCGATGGTCGCGCGAATACGTAGCGGAACTTCAACAGCGCACGAAATGGCGCGTCAAAAGCAGAGATTTGCGGCTGGATGACCTGGTGCTCATAAAGGACGAGACCCCGCCCCTCTACTGGCGTCTAGGGCGAGTCAGCAAGCTATTCCCGGGGGCCGACGGAGTTCCTCGAGTAGCAGACATCAACACAGCCCACGGCGCTATACGCAGGGCGCTCAATCGACTGTGTCTGCTGCCAACAGAGAGCACGTCTTGAAAGCTTCTGCTAGAGCTTTCAAGGGCCGGGATGATGTTCACGCCATAAACGTCTCACAGCAAGACTTTAGTATTAAGAAACTTTATGTTTATATAAATTAAGTTTATTTTTTATTGTATAAAATCATACCCAATCAAATCACCTACATATCACGTCATATATTTCGTTCCACCAATCAAAACACTTACATATCGCGACATACGCCTCTCATCCAATCACACACACGCCCACGCATACACCGTACATTCGATACTCCTGACACGTACTCAACACTTGCCTTCTAACTTCTAACCGCTCAACAATCTGATTTGTAACAAAACAATAATTGTATTAAATTTCTTTACCTAAATTACTGATTTTTAATAAGAAAGTCAGCTAGAAATCTTCTCCTTGTTCCTGCATGGAACAACCGGCCTTCAGCGCATCTGTGACTCGGGCATGCCCAGGATGGGGCCGGCGCCCCCACGGCGTCGGGTGTACTGGTGGCGGGATGAGCTGCGTGACATACGCTGCGCCTGCACAGCGGTGCGCCGTCAATACACCCGAAGCAGGAGAAGGAGGGTCCGAGACTCCGCCCGGGAAGAGGTTCTCTACGCAGCATACCGAGAGACGTGCGGGCGAGTGTACGCCGCCATAGCGCAGGCCAAGGAGACGGCGTGGGAGGAGTGGCTGGAGACGCTCAATCGCGACCCATGGGGTCACCCCTACAAATCGGTCAGAGCGAAACTTCGACCGTGGGCCCCCCCCCCCCCTGACGACCAGCCTCGAGCCGCAGCTGTGGTGTGAGTCCTGCTACACTCACACATCTCCCATTAGGTAACCGATATATATGTAAGCTCTTAGAATATTAAACCAGTATTTACTCAGCTTTCATTGGTTTCACTTGAATCCCAACTCCCAACATCACATGGCGACCCTGCCAGTGCTGCCTTCGTGTGGCACTGGCGGCGCGCCGCGCCTCCAGTCCAAGGACTTGGTGATTTCTTTTTTTTGGCACCAGCCATAAAGTGTTTAAAGAACATTTAATTTTGTGTAAATTAGAACCGAACTAAACGTGAAAAGTGAAAATAAATAGTAAGTAGTAAAATAATTATGGACTAAACATTTAGAAGAAATAAAAAAATATATATCATGACAAACACTATACTAAATAATAACGCCGTGACCCGCTGCGGAATTGAACATGCGTTCAAATAAAAGAAAGGAAGTAAAATATTACAGAAGAAATATATTGATAAACCGAAGAAGAAGGAGAAAAAAAAAGCAAAGAAATGGACAATAAATGAGAAATAACGAAGAAAGCAGACTTAATTTGGAGTTTGATGTGAGGCTGCAGGGCGAGTGTGTGTGTCCGAAGCGTTGCCGCCGGGAGCTGATGGTGTCGTTGACGTGTGTTATATTAAGATAGTTTAGTATATAGAATAAAATAGAGTTTAATTAAAATATTATAATTCATTTATCCGCACATAGGTTCCAAGTATTATGTTATCAATATCCGTGCGCCGGAGCCGTGCCGGAGGCGCTGCAGACGCTACGTTGCAAATTCCTTGTCTTAGCGCTCCTCGCGACGACACCGATGCACTGTTTTAAGAGTTAATTATAAATTACGATTAAGACGGTTCGGACTAAAACATTAAACTGTAAAGTGTATAAATGACATTGAAAGTATTATAAACTATAAAGTGAAGTAATTAAGTTGCAGATTGTAAAGTGTAACTAAAAAACGAACTATTAAGCCCTGTATAATTAAATCCGCTATTAAACCTTTTTAATTACCAAATAAAGGTTTTATTTATTAACTCTACGTCCGAATCGCATATTTGGCGCAGTCTTGATAGGTGCACTAAGCCAGTTGCACAAAAATCGGTAACCGGTGTCCGTTTTAACGGTTAATTAGTGTATTTACGAACTCCCGGAGGTGAACTACTCATATTTGTGGAAGCTGCGACGCCCAGGAGGAGCAAATTTCTTTCAACGGGACCAGTTAAGGAAAAATGATAATTACTATAATTATCACGATACTGTGAGTACGCTTGGAATTTTATTAAAGGGTTCGCATAACCAAATAAACTCCATATATTCCTTGAATATTGTAATTAAAGTTCGATTGTGTTTAAAAGTGTTGTGTTTAGTGAATATTTAACAAAATGAATCAAATACAATTATTTGACATTGCTTTGAAAGTGGTACCGGTCTATGACGGTGATGTGAATTCTTTGTATCGATTTATATCAGCCGCATCTACTGTAGTTACCCAGTTTTATGATAGAGAAAATGCAGATAATTTTCAGAATGTCATTGTTACAAATGGTATAATAGGTAAATTACAAGGTAAAGCCTTAGAGGTCATTGATTTCAATGCAGCTGGAAATTGGGACGAAATAAAAAGAGTTTTAATTGAAAATTTTGCCGATCAAAGAGACGAAAATTCTTTGAACCGTGATTTGATTAATTTAAGTCAAGGTTATGAAACAACACAGCACTATTATGATCGCTGCTCACGCTAGCTTAATACTATAATAAATTACATAAATTTACATAACGACGCCGCAAATGTAATAAGCTGTAAAAGGTCGTTTTTCACAACACAGACTTTAAAAACATTTTTAGCTGAATTGAATGAACCCTTAGGATCAACTTTCCGAACAATGCGTCCCACCCCTTTGCCAGAGGCGCTGCAGTTTATAAAAGAAGAAAGCAATACTTTATACTTGCAGAAACGCAACCAAGCTAATTCGTCTGCCAATAATCAAAACAGGTTTGAGCAACAAAAAAGTTCAATGGGACTTCTAATGACAAATCCTCAAAGACTTCCTGTTCCCGATTGGAACCGTAATAAAACTTATACGCAAAAACCTGCTTTTAGTCAACTTCAGCCTCGTTTTAATCAGAACCGTAACAATTTCACTCAAAATAAGCCAAACGCTTTCTACCAAGACCCAAGAGCAAATAAAGCTCCTATGCCAATGCCCATGAGCGGTATATCTCATGGCAATGCAACAAATAATAATATTCCGCGTCAAGCTAACAATACCGCAGTAAACGCACAACCAAGATTTGTGCCTTTCCAGAATAATATCCCTCAACAATGTAACGGTCCAGCCACTGCTTGGCCGTTTAATTCACAAACTTATAGGATTTGTTTATTTACAAATACGTTGGCGGAACCTTTTAGAAATATGTTGTAGAATAAAGGGTTTCTTTACCATTAAAAGTACAGTCTTAAGGATCTCTAAGTTAAATAAAATGACGGTGGCAAGCGGAGTGAACATATCAGGCAATACATTCTAAAAGAGCTTATATGCGAGCAGACCACTTAGTTATGAATTCAACCTTAAACCTAAGATGTTAGGAGCTAAAGAGGGTAGTAAGCAGCTGTACCTGTGGGATTGAAATGCATTCTAAAAGGGACTATGTGGCGCCAGGCTACATTAGAAATTCAACCTTAATTCTAAGGCAATAAAGTTAAATTACGCAAGGTAGTAAACACCTTGGTCCGCAATGTCCGTGAAATCCGTAAAGTCCGTGTTTTCCGTAATTTCCGTGTTGTCCGTGGAATCCGTAAAATCCGCGATTTCCGAGCTTTCCGCGATTTCCGTGCTGTCCGTGAAATCCGTAAAGTCCGCAATGTCCGTGAAATAAGGTATAAAAGGGGAGCGCTGCAAGCATCATGGTTCCATTTCCATTCTTCACTCTTCGGTCATCAGAGCTCTTCTCGATCTTCAAAAAGTGTATTTAATTATTTTCATACGTCGAATCTCTTTTAATTTGTAGTTATACTTCACGTGTTCCTTTAAGTTTATTTTTAACGTCAGTCATTTCTTGGGGATTTGTGTAAGTTTAACGTTTTATTTTGTGCTGTTTGTATAATTCATTGTGTATTGTATTGGGGATGGGTACGAAGGTTTAGAGTACTTGTTAAGGGTTATATTTCTCTTATTTTATTGCATGCGTTCATTAAATTCAGTGAGTTTTGGTTGTAACTATCTATCCCGTAACTGGGCTCGCGTAAGTTTTTGCATTTCATTTTGTGTTGTGGGTTTAATTTATTTTATTGAATAATGGGGTTAAAATCGCATTAATGGAAACACTTGTTAAGGATTGAGGAGCTATCTACGGAACTTAGCTTGTGCGGCGAAGTGCCGGCTAGGAGTTGATACCATGCGGTGTTAACGAAGCTCCTGGTTTTAGAGTCTGTGTAGGCGGGTTAAAATTGGGTACTGGCTGGACCCTTTTCGTGGCGTTATATTGGGGTATTACCCTCGCCATGCCCAGGCTCCGGCTCCCTAAAACACATATACAAAGTACGGGCGGACCCAGTGGACGGACCGATGCTTAGGCACCCGTAAATCTGCGTATGTGGTTTATTGCAGTCGGTCTTATTGGTTATATATATATATTACACCCCTTAGGTATTCTGCTCTTGCGCTAAACCATAGTTTCGACATGGTGTAAGAGCAACGCACACATGGCTTATTAGACATATGGTTACGCCACAGCCACCTTCTTTCGTTCAGTTAGTATAGCTAGGAGTTTTCCATTGCACCTCGGAAAACTACATTACACATTACACGTTTAACACTAAATGTGGAGAAAATCTCCTAGTTTGCAAAACAGAGAATAGGGCTTTAGAATAGGTATAGGTAGATACACTGTTTTGTAGGATATAGTACGTTTCTGGTATAAAGTTTATTCTTTAGATATACTTCTTACAGGCTTAGCTAAGGTTGATTTCTATCTACGTTTACTTTAAGATTTATTTACCTTATTTCTCGACTTATAACCATTGTTTTGACTATATAACCACAGGTCTTCATTAAAATTATTTCCGGGTTATTTACCACCTATTTACCACTTGTCACTATATTGTTTTAACTACTTAATCATGTCTTCATTAAGATTACTTTAAGAGTATTTTTCTAGCTGAGGCTGTTATCATTATTATCGGTCTAAGGATTGATTTGTTCATAAAGCTATTATTATTTAACAGCAATGAAAACGCTGATTTATGAGTACAAGTACTCTCAAGCATATTGCTATGGCAAATTAACTATGTCTTTATTAAAACTGCTTCAAGTGAAGTTTTCTAGCCAAGGCTACAAACACTATCGATCTAAGGATTGATTTAGCTCATGAAGTTAATTTTATTTACGAGTACAAGTACTCGCAGTCATACTGTTGTGCTACAAGTAGCACGGGCCACTGTCCATTCAATTCGCTTGGATACCTATGTCCATTCTTCGAGTCACTGACTGAAAAAGAAGCCTAGTTACGACTTGGGTCAATATTTATGAGAGAAATCACTCTGAAAGTATCGTGCTTTTACGTTTGCCTGCGCTGGATAACTTACGTAATTTGTTCATTAAAGCATTGCCTTGTTGGCATAGCCTTATGCTCCTTTATGTAGATTATTTAAAGTTTGTTAAATCTAGTTACGACTGGGTCAAGCTTTATGAGAGAAATCACTCTAAATGTATTAAACTACTAATTTTACTGTGTCTGCTGACTTATAATGTATATTATTATTTTAACGAGTTGTGATAAGAATCTCGTAACTTTTCTTTGTGATGCGCCGTGGTTAGCGCTTAACGTAGTTCTAACAATACATTTCTTTACGGAGAATTGTATTTAAGAGGCGATGGTGAAGGTCAAAGGGGTGGTTGGCGTGACCTTCCGGGATTTTTAGGATCCCGGTTTATCCAGGGATGATTATCCAACTCGGTAATTACCACATAACTATGTAGTTTTCGTACGACAGCCAGTTAGCATCTCCACTGTACCTACAGTTATTTCTTACGAAACAGATCGCTTATCTAATTATTATTAGAGTTCCAATGAGGCATTACTTATTACTTACCATCGAAATTAACGTGAGTTCAATATCCGCTAGAGCGTGGAGTAGGAGGTCAGTTGGGAGGTTTCTTACTTTGGTATACTTATAACTTAGGTTTAATAGCCACAGAGCTTTGAATGAGTTACGAAATGTCTTTATTTTCATAGCATGTAGACAAACATACATAATTACGATATGCATAGTTATCCCCGTATGCTTACTAAACGTAGCTAGTAATTCGGCCTATGTTTACATTAAATAGGAAGCAGAATAAAGGTCGAACCTCTCTATTTATGCGAGTACATAACAGTCATTATTACTATTTAATTATTTTGCTATAAACTTCATCAGAATCGGCGTAGCCATTCTTTAGAAGCAGCATCCAACAAAATAGGATTCAGTTTTGAATAATAGGACAATTAGGACATGGTATTTATTAGTATTTGATAGCGCGTATAATAGTTTAAGGTAGATTAAGTTTAGGGCATAGCGAGTGAGTGAACCGATCTTACATACATTTCAAAGAGCTTGGATTACTACCGTAGGACACAACGCAGGGTAACTAGACGATCACTTGGCCAAATCATTCGTATTCGGATTAGTTCAGTCAGTATTTTACTAGGGATGGATATACGTATACATTAGGGCGTACATTACATATGACGTGAGTTTCAGACTAGGCATTCGATATTTACTTACCATCAGAGAAGCCGCTTGCCAGTTATATACTTGTAGATTTATGGTGCTTAGGAGTAGAATTCACCTATAGCTTCATAGCTATAGCAGTATTATAGCCTAGGTCTTATTAGGTCTAAATTTAGGTTAGGTCAAATTAGGCCAGTTAGGCAGGTCAGAAAAGTGCTAAGGGGGGTTTGTTACAACAACCTCATACAAGTAGACAAAACGTTTTCCAGAACGTTGGCTATTATCCCGATTATCAATTCGAAGAACTACATCAACACGAGACATTTAATGAAACCGAAACGCATGAGTTACATGCTTCTTTTGAATCAGTAGAAACGCCACATCCAGAAAATTCATTTGAAAACGAGAATGAAAATTTTTACTTGGTTCCGGATTCCGACAACGAAACGTAATACAAATTAATGCCTACCTCAAACGTCAACTTCCTTTCATCCAAATAAATAATCCACCAATGAAACTACTGATTGACACAGGCTCCAATCAATCGTTTTTGTCACCTCAAATTGTAAAGCGTTTCTATAGAAACTTTCAAGTAAACTACGAGCCATTCACTGTCACAAATGTACACTGTACTACTCATCACAAACATACTATAGACATTCCAATTTTTGGTGAGTTCAATCAAAATGGCATGTACAAATCTATATATATAAAATGATAAACTGACTGACTGACTGACTGACTGACTGGGTGATATATCAACGCACAGCCTAAACCGCTGGACCTAGAGACTTGAAATTTTCAACATAGATACCTTATACGGTGTAAGCATCCACTAAGGAAGGATTTTTGGAAATTCCTCCCCTAAGGGGGTAAAAGAGGGGATAAAAGTTTGTATGAAAGTCCGTCAGTTTTGAAGTTACGATTATCAAATTTTGTATGTAGGCTGATGATTGAAAATAAGTTTATACCTGTTTCAGGATTTTTGATAATTCCAACCCTAAAGGGATGAAAAGGGGGATGAAATTGTTTATGGAAAGTCCTTCATTCCCTAAGTAAAAATCACTTAATTTATTACTTAGGCTTATGGTTGGAAAGTAACGCAACGGAAATCAGGTTTGTTGGAATTTCAACTCTTATGGGGGTAAAAAGGGGGATGAAATTTTGTATTTAAATTGACAATTCACTAAATTTCGTTTTCAAAGTAAAAATAATGTACACGAGTATCGTGTTATTTACTATGCCTCTACTGCCGCCCGTCTGTGCGTCTGTCTATCTGTCTGCCATGCCCAAACATGTCCTGACAGATTGGCGATCATCGCCCCGTCGCAACTACTAAAGCTAGAAAACTGAAATTTCGAATATAGTTTTGTTTTATAACGTAGGCATCCGATAAGAAAGGACTTTTAGAAATTTTGATTCTAAAGGGGGGAACTAGGTGGGGATCGAACTTTGTATGAAATCTTTGTTCTTCGAAGTTAGAAACATAATAATTAAATTTGAATTAGAGCTACTGACCATACATAAATTAAATTGTGCTGCATGGTTTTTGGATTTTTAAGGGGGGGGGGGGATGTAGCGGGAGGATGAAAGTTTGTATGGGGGCAGCTTATTTTAAAGATAAGAACTTAAAATTTTAAAGTTTACTACTTTCGTAAATAAATAATGAAATGTTTTGGATTTTTGCATTTTAAGGGGGTGAAACAAAAGGTAAAAGTTTATTTGGAGGTATCTTTTTTTTTATAACTTGAAAGTTTTAATTATACTCATCATAAATAAATAGTGACGTGCTACTGGGGTTTTGGATCTTCCCATAGGGGGAGAAACGGGGGGTTAAAAAAGGGGGAAAACGGGGAAGAAAGTTTGGTGGTTTTTTAATGATGAGAACTTGAAAATTGGAATTGTATTCATAATAAATAAATAATGACGCGTTTCACCAACTTTTGATATCAATATTAATAGGTACGTACTTCGATTCTTTTGGATGCCTATATGTAGATTTAGATAACCTACACTACACGATTATGTGCTCTAAAATTTGGTGCATGTAGTACTGTTGCAAAAAAATAAGAAAAAATCCTACATATTAAGCTGTACATATACAGTTCTGATCTTTTTTATGGAATAGGTAGAAAAACGAGCATGTGAGTACCAGATAGGCAGGCCGCCCTCGGAAACTAACGTTTTCAAAAGAATCGCCGATCCGTTGTCCACCTTTAGGTCCCCCCCCTCCCTGTGGGCCTCCTGGATCTTTCACTCACTGTCCGATATGGGTATTGGACAGTGAGTGCAAGAGAAGCAATTACTTCACGTCGGCATTCTGTGAGAGTGAGATACTACTCCGGTCGGACCAGCACACTCCTACTACAACCGTAACTGGCTGCAGTGTGGCTCTAACACTCCAAATCATCTCTTAATGCCTTGGCTGCCTCAGTTGAAATTTGAAAGGGGTGGAACGGGGGGTAAAAGTTTGAATGCAGGTATCGTTTTTTTAAAATAGGAACTTCAACAATTGAATTACAGCTACTTATCATAAATAAATAATGACGTATTTCAGGATTTTTGGATTTTCACATTGGAAGAGGATAAAGCGGAGGGTGAAAATTTGAGACAGGTTGAAAGCGTTTATTATGTCTGTTAGTAAAGAAAAATGTGTCATTTGATTCCTGTTGGCTACGCGAGCGAAGCCGCGGGCATAAGCTATCATTAATAAATAATAAAGTGTTTTTGGATTTCTGCATGTTAAGGGGGAGAAACATGAGGTAAAAGTTTATTTGGTGGTATTTTTTTTTTTAATAGGAACTTGATTTTTTAATTTCATTCATCATAAATTAATAGTTACGTGTTACTGGGGTTTTAGCTTTTCACATAGGGGGAGAAACGGAGAGTGATAATTACTTTCTGGGCAACGGTTTTTTAAAGGTAGTGAAACGAGGAGCGAAAGTTTTTATGGATGCATCGGTTATTTAAAGATATAAACATAAATATTAGAATTCTTGCCTCTCATCATGAGAAAGAAATAATGAGGTGTTTGAGAGTCTTTAGATTTCACATTTCATTTCAGGTGGGGAAATAGGGGGGAAGAGGAGGAACTTTAAAGTTTTAATTAGAGCTACAGAGCACAAATAAATAATAATGTGTTTCAAGGCTTTTAGATTCAAGAGGGAAAACCGGGAAGAAAGTTTATATGGGTGGCGGTTTTTTTAATGATGAGAATTTGGAAATTGGAATTGTTTTTTTCAGCGTTTTTGGATCTTTAGATTTTAAGGAGGAGGGAAACGGGCAGGCGCGGGGGGGTCGGCATGGCGTTGAAAGTATGTGTACATAGGTGTATAATTTTTTGAAAATTGGAATTGTAGCTGCTCTCATTATAAATAAATAAAGACGTATCTCAAGCTTTTGAATTTTCAAATTTGAAGTGGGCAAAACGGGGGGTGAAAATTTGAGAGAGGGTGAAATTGCTTATAATATTTGTTTGTAAAGAAAAATGTGTCATTGGATTCTTATAGGCCACGCGGGCGAAGCCGCGGGCAAAAGCTAGTTTCATATATTTAAGTTTCGTAATGTGTTCGATGGATTGATAGGATTAGACTTCTTACAGAAACTCGGTGCATCTGTTGATTTATCCAGAGGGCAACTTGTTACCCAAAAAGCTACAAATATGATACAAATGCTAGAATCAGGGATTCATAATTTACAGGAAATCCTTATAAAAGCAAACACTTCGAATGTCTTAAAAGTACCTGTAAATATAAAGAATGGCGAAATTTATACCCCAGAAAAAAAAATTAATCACTGTACATTATCTTCAGTGGTTACCATGGCTAATGACGGATACGCATTTGTTGAAATCAACAACCCAACATGCAACGATGTCATTATTAGTTTCACAGACCCCATTGCCTGTTCGCGATTAAAGAACAATTTTGAATGCCATAATTTTGAAGCAGCTCTGCCAAAAACTCAAGACATCGAAAATCTCATTAGAACGGATCATATGAACCTTGAGGAAAAAGAATCTATCTTACAATTATGCAAAGATTACAGTGACATTTTTTACCGAGAAGGAGACCATCTTACGTTCACAAATAAGGTCAAACACAGAGTCCGAACTACAGAGGAGATACCAATATCCAATACACAAAATCTTATAGGTACCCTCATGTTCACAAAACAGAAGTTCAATCTCAGATAAACAAAATGCTTGAAGAGAAGATTATCCAGCCTTCAGAATCCCCATGGTCTTCTCCAATATGGATAGTACCAAAAAAGCTAGACGTTTCTGGAAAACAAAAATGGCGCCTAGTCGTTGACTATCGCAAAATAAACGAAAAGACCATCAGTGACAAATATCCAATTCCAAACATTAGCGAAATACTTTATAAACAACAACAACAACAACAAATACTCTTTATTGATTCACACAAGTAAACAAAATAAAAGAACACACACAGGGAAATTTTACATGGGATTCAACAGGCGGTCTAAATTATGCGGTTGATAAATTAGGCCGCTGCCAGTATTTTACAACTCTCGACCTCGCCAGTGGATTTCACCAAATAGAAATGCATCCAAATGACATCGAAAAAACTGCATTCACAGTAGATAACGGACATTACGAATATTGCAGGATGCCTTTCGGTCTTAAAAATGCGCCGTCCATATTCCAAAGAGTGATGGAAAATGTTTTGAGAGGCTTGATTAACACCATTTGTGTCGTTTACATGGACGATATTATTATATTTTCCACCTCATTGCAAGAGCACATCCTCAATACTCAAACTGTCTTCCGACGCCTTAGAGAAGCAAATTTCAAGATTCAACTGGACAAGTCAGAATTTTTAAAACACGAAACTGCTTACCTTGGTCACATTGTCACTCGTGATGGTATAAAACCAAATCCAGATAAAGTCGCGGCTATCAGAAACTATCCAATCCCAACAACTCAAAAAGAAATCAAGTCTTTTCTTGGATTAGTGGGTTACTACAGAAAATTCATTCCTAATTTTTCTAAACTAACGAAACCTCTAACCTCCTGTTTGAAAAAAGGCACAAATATCAACCCAGACAATCCAAATTACATTACTGCATTCAAAATATGTCAAGAAATCCTTATGAACGACCCTGTTCTCCAGTACCCTGCTGTTGATGAAGAATTTAACCTAACCACCGATGCCTCAAATTTTGCAATCGGCGCAGTTCTATCACAAGGACCAATTGGATGTGTCAAACCGATAGCATTTGCCTCTAGAACTTTAAATGAAAGCGAAATTAATTATAGTGTCATAGAGAAAGAGCTGTTAGCTATCGTCTGGGCAACGAAATATTTTCGTCCATATCTCTACGGTCACAAATTTAATATCAACACGGATCATAAGCCGCTCCAGTGGCATATGTCATTAAAAGAACCAAATTCTCGCTTAACGAGATGGAGGCTCAAATTAGAAGAGTTTGATTACAAAATATTTTATAAAAAAGGAAATGCCAATACGAATGCCGACGCTTTGTCTAGAATACAAATTAACATAAATGAAACAGTAAACGACCTTCATGAAGTTGACGAAGAAAATCTTTCTATGATTGGCAATGCTTCCGAATTTCCCCAATTAAGTGATCTCAATGCACATGAAGAACCCCAAACCATTCACACAAATCATGAAAATCCAATTCTAGAAATACCTATCGTTGAAAAGCCTGTGAATACGCATAAAAATCAACTAGAAATAAAATTTGTACTATACTCTCCTCACAACCCTGTAATTGAAGAAATACACCCTGGAAAAAACCGCATATCCGCTCAAATCAGCATAAATAATCTTAAGGAGGATACTATCAACCTGTTCAAACACTATGTACGACCTGATATTCAATATGGTGTATGGCTAACGGATTTCAAATACATTCCCGAAATCACAACAACTTTACAAGAAGTTTTCAAAAACTCGGCATACAATTTAATTTTCTGTAAAGAAAAGTTAAATGATGTTACTAATACAGACGAACAATTCAGACTCGTACAGGCATTTCATGAGGGCAAAACCAATCACAGGGGCATCCAAGAAACCGAAAAACAGTTGAGAAGAACTTATTATTGGCCAAATATCACAAAAATTATAACAGAATGCATTAATAATTGTAATGCATGCCAAACAAGTAAATATGAACGTCGACCAAACAAGCAACACCTACAGATTGTACCAATTCCTTCAAAACCATTTGAAGTTGTTCACATTGACACTTTTACTGTCAGAGGCCACAAATTTCTTACAATAATCGACACATTCTCAAAGTATGCCCAGGCATATCCCATCGACAGTGTGACAGGAGTGAACGTTATAAATGGTCTTACAATTTACATGACTCATCACGGATTACCCTTAACTATTACAGCCGATCAAGGGACAGAATTTGAGAATTTACCCCTTAAAGAATTTGCCGAATTACATAAAATAAATTTGCATTTCACTAGTGTCAGCAATCCACAGTCTAACGGCGCAATAGAGCGGTTTCACTCAACTATACTAGAACATATACGATTACTACAAATAAAGCACCCCCAGTCCGCTGTAACTGAACTCATGCTTTTTGCAATTTTGGCCTACAATAATTCTATACATTCCGCTACAGATCAAAAACCCACCGAAATCATTAATGGACATTTGGACAACCGCGACCCCTTTGACTTATTTTTAGAAAAAACATGTCTTCAAAACTATATTCATAGACACAAAGAAATCACAACAGACTTGTACTCGAAAATTAATGAACACTTAAACGCCAAATACACCTCTATAATAAATAAACACAATGAAACTTTAGAAGAACCACTTGAATATGTTGAAGGCGAAGCCTGCTATATAAGAAATCCTTTAGCTGTTCGACATAAAGAAAAACCCCGCTACATAACTAGAAACGTTGCAAAAAACTTAGGTATAAAAGTCACTGATCAGAAAGAACAAGAATACCATAAACGTCGACTTCGAAGACCACTAAAATTGCAACACGACTTGTTACAGGATGACGAGCTGCAAGTCAGCATGGGCCGAAGAAGCAATGATGACACGCTTGAATAAAAGTCCAGGCATATTGCCATTTAAACTGGATCCAGCTAGAATTCGCCAATCCGACCACATATTCCTGCACTACATCAATTTAGGCGATTTTAAAGACCAAATTCATATAATTGAGGACCAAACTCAAACATTAGAAGCCTTGTATAAAGATTTTGATAGCGTTTTTAGATTTAGGTTTAGTGTTTTTCTTAAGCATATTAGTACTAAGTTGAAGCTTGTTATAGACAAATATAATTCTTTAGCAAAACAGAGATACAAACGAGGTCTTATAGACGGCATGGGTTCTATAATTCGTAGTATTACAGGCAACCTCGACCAAACTGATGCTACAAAATACGATAAAGCCATATCCATTCTCCAAACTAACCAAGCTGAAATAGCTAACCATTATAACAAAGACGTAACACTGAACCACTACTTTCTTAACAGTTATAATGAAACAGTATCAACATTGTCTCGAAACCAGAACCAAATTACAAATAAAATAACTGAAATACTTCGCGAAATAAATTACACAAGACTAGAACTATCCGACTATATAAAGATAGACACTTCCTTCAAACTAGTTGAAATAAATCTACAACTCATTCTAGAAACACTCTCCAATTTAGAAACCGCACTTTCGTTTTCAGTTAAAGGAATAGCCGACCATAATATCATTACTTTTGAAAACCTACAATATTTCATCCAATTTCTGAGCAAGCAATACGACTCTAAACAACTGATAACTACAAATGCTAAAGAATCTCGTATATTTTATAATTTTGTAGAATTAAGCTCGTAACAATAGAATAGTATTTGTCATTAAGGTGCCTATTTTGTATAAGTCTACTTACGATTTCTATCATTTGTTCCCAGTGCCTACCCCAAACTCTAATATCCTTGTGCCTCCTAAACCTTATTTGGTTGCGAACGACTATGCATACCAGTATCTGGAAGAAGAATGTCAACATTATGAGAAGATATACTATTGCCAAAAGCAAATAAACCTATACAATGCGTTACAACACGATGACTGACTGTATAAACTGATAAGGTCCCAAATTGTATCAACGTCTTGCAGTTTCCATAGTATAAAAATTGTGGAAGAGATATTCGAAAAGATCAATGACTACTATTATTTAGTATACTGTCTAAAACCCACCAAATTTCATCTACGTTGCCACAATGAAGAATATATCACTATTAATGGGTCTTATTTACTGAATCTTCCGGAAAACTGTACTGCATCAAGTGAAACGACTTCTTTCACAAACATAAAGAGTACTTACAAAGGGACTCCTATTAAACTCTACTCTCTCGATATCAAGAACATTCAAGTCCGGAATCCTGTAGAACCACTAAAAGTCGATAAAGTTTCAATGAGTCAGTTATACAATACAATTGGACTTATACAGAAAGAACAATAAAATATACAGCTTGTCAGTTCTACGGATCAACAGCATATCTATTGGACCACACCACTCTACATCATCTTAATGATCGCGGCAGCATACATTGCATTTATGAAAATAAAAGCACGAAGGCTCATATCCAAACCTATCGAGATTGAATTGCAACCACAGCCAAGGAAAGGATGTCCGAGGTCTTTCTGCAGTTAAGAACTACGAAAAAGACCTCTGTCTTGTAGAAAAGGTGTTATATTAAGATAGTTTAGTATATAGAATAAAATAGAGTTTAATTAAAATATTATAATTCATTTATCCGCACATAGGTTCCAAGTATTATGTTATCAATATCCGTGCGCCGGAGCCGTGCCGGAGGCGCTGCAGACGCTACGTTGCAAATTCCTTGTCTTAGCGCTCCTCGCGACGACACCGATGCACTGTTTTAAGAGTTAGTTATAAATTACGATTAAGACGGTTCGGACTAAAACATTAAACTGTAAAGTGTATAAATGACATTGAAAGTATTATAAACTATAAAGTGAAGTAATTAAGGTGCAGATTGTAAAGTGTAACTAAAAAACGACCTATTAAGCCCTGTATAATTAAATCCGCTATTAAACCTTTTTAATTACCAAATAAAGGTTTTATTTATTAACTCTACGTCCGAATCGCATATTTCGTGGGCGTAAGCAAAAGAGTGGAGTACGACTATGGGCAGGAGTTCTTCAGTGCGGAGATTATAACAAAAATTCATTAAAAATAACAATAATTGGTATGTGACCTTTTCGAACCTTTTACTTTGGATTTCATTTTTTTGGGAACTCAATATTGTGTCGTTTTTATTATTGACCATTTCAAGTTCATGTAAATCGAATTATATTTCTATGATTTAGCCTTAATATTGTTACGATGGTGGCGAAATGAATGATACAGCACAATTGCTAATCGACGTTTATTATTATTAAGTAATTATAAATACACAAGAGACATGCCTTGCGGCCATTGCAAATCAGAGCGAGAGAGTCAGAGAGAGACAGATAGATAGAGAGCAGGCCGGAAGGGCGCAATCAGTGTTGCTATATGTAACATCTTCCCTTTTTTGAAAAAAGAAGAATTCAGGATCATATAAATTTAAGGTAAGTTGCTTTGAAAGTATGTGGCTAAAATAGCAAGTATCCATGACCGTGAATTCCTTTACAAACGTCACTTGTCAAATTGACAGCTTTGACACTGACAGCTGGATAACCACTTTATTTTATTAATTAATGTACACAATACTTACACAATAAGAATAAAGGCTTAAAACTATTGTTTATAGCGTTCAGGCGTTCTCACACAACGCCCTGAGCGCGTCATTCTCGGTCCAGTGTTATTATCACTAGTGTTAGGAACATTGACATTATCATTTCTAGTGTTACTAATGTTTTTTCTGATTTCAGGTGCAATATCGGACATAGGAGTGGCTGGCTTCAAGATGTGTTCGCGGTTTCGTCGGAATTCTCCTTTTGGAGACTGGATAATATAGCTACGTGGCTCACTTCCTGCTTTGGAGATTGTACCTGGAACCCATGTACTATCAGGCTTATGTTTAAAATAGATTAAGTCACCAACTTGTATCTTTGACAAAGGTTTACTGTGATTATTGTAATAAATTGTGGAATAATGTTTCTGTTTTTCAATATTACTTTTAAGACTATTTAAATCAACAAGCTTAGGTGACAATAAAGTCTCAGAAACAGGTATTTTAGTACGCAATTGTCTGGACATAGAAAGTTGTGATGGTGAAAAACCTGACTGTTTGGGAGTATTTCTATACATAAGCAATGCTATGTATGGATCATTATTATTAACTTTACATTTCTTTAACAGATGTTTAATTGTACCTATAATTCTTTCCACCAAGCCATTCGAACGGCTTAGGTATGGGCTTGAAGTAACCAGTTTTATTTGCCAGTCCCCAGCAAATGATTGAAATTCTCTACTGTTAAAAGGAGGGCCGTTGTCAGTCACCATAGTTTCAGGAATACCATGCCTGGCAAAAATTGACTTAAGATGCATTATAATTATATTCCCACTTGATCCAGATTTTAACAGGACAATCTCAACATATTTTGAAAAGTAGTCTACAACAATCAAGTACTTCTGACTGTCAAATTCAAACATATCAATGCCGACTTTATTCCATGGTAGTAGTTTATACTCATGGTGGATGATAGGTTCCTTTGTGTTGTGTCTGCGGTAAGAAAGACAGATATGACATTGACTTACATCCTTCTCAATGTCATTTATCATATTAGGCCAAAATACTATTGATTTTATTAGACGTATTGAGCTGTTTATTCCTTGATGTCCTTCATGTGCTAATTTTAGTACATATTCTCTCATGGACTCAGGGATAACAATTTTATCTGACATGAACAGTAAATTATTTATGACATGAAGTTTATCCTTCAGTGAAAAGAAGGGTTGGATAGATTGACCTACGGACCTTTTATGTTCTGGCCACCCATTCTGACAATAATGCATGACTTTACTTAAAGTTGTGTGTCGAACTCCGGTACTGCTGCTTTTCTTCGTGGTTCGGAGGGGTGGAGAAATATGAACTCTCGTTTTTAATTAATGATATAATAGCCAAAATTTACTTTACAATTTGCTTTGAAAGAGACGGGTGCGTCCTGCGACGTTCTTATGGCGAGTGAGGTGGTGGGAGACGCCAGCCCGTTGATATTATAGTTGTCGTGTGCATGTGTGCGTGCGCCGCTGTCTCACACACACGTGCCAGGCGTTAACATGCTGCCGCCCCAGGAACGGCAGTTTGGTCCACCACCGGTAGTGGGCATAGTCGGTTGAAGGCCCGGCGCATCGTCCCCGACGTGGTGAGCACTTCGGCCACGCGCGCCACGCCGTCCGAGCCGGGGTGCAGGCGCGTCACGCGCCCCAGCAGCCACCGGTTTGGGGGGCAGCCGGTCATCCTTGACCAGCACCATTTCCCCGAGTTGAAGCTGCCCTCTCTGTGTGCGCCACTTCTGACGTTTTTGAAGTTCTGAAATATATTCCTTATAATATCTTGTCCAGAAATGTGCTTTTAATTGTTGAGTTCTCAGATACCGTGAGAGAGTAGGTATCGTCGCTGGGTCAGCTTCCTGACGAGTAGGCAATACTGTTAGCGTACGTCCAATGAGAAAATGTGATGGAGTGAGAGCTGAGAGATCCGATGGATCTGAAGACAAAGGAGTGAGAGGCCTCGAGTTCAGAATAGCCTCGATCTGTGTAAGAACCGTATTCATCTCCTCATACGTTAAATTAGCCAATGAGAAAACTCTTTTCAAATGATACTTTACGGATTTAACGTTAGCCTCAGCTAAAGTATTGAAATGTGGGCTATACGCTGGTGAAAATTTAAAGTTAATTCCCATGCTCGACGCTTCACAGCTGATCTGATCAGAATTTAATTTAATAAATTTAGCTAACTCGTTGCACGCACCTACAAAACATGTGGCGTTATCTGAGTATATATTTACAGGCTTTCCCCTGCGGGCAATGAACCTGCTTAATGCAGCTAAAAAGGTCGAACTACTTAAATCGGTAACAAGTTCTATATGCACTGCCTTGATGGCCAAACAAACAAATATACATAGGTATGATTTTATCAATGTGCTACCTCTACCCTTTCGGTTAAGTATCATGACTGGTCCCGCATAGTCCACGGCGGTATTGCAGAACGGATGATCAGTATGTAGGCGGTGCTCTGGAAGGTTGCCCATGATTGGTTGTTTAGTTTTTCCTGAGAAACGACAGCATTTAATACAAGCATGGACAATCTTTCTGGCAAGGTTTCTACCATTTAAAAACCAGAATTTATGGCGTAAAGTAGACAATAACCTTTGTGGACCTACGTGCATTAAAATAATGTGAAAATGTCTAAAAATCAATGTGGCAATATGATGACGGGAGTCTATGACAATAGGATGTTTAAAATCATAGTCATAAAATGAGTTTTTGAGCCTGCCACCGACTCTAATTAAACCGTCATTAGTGTCATAAAAGGGATTTAAATTAAGCAGTTTGTTTTTGCTCGACAGCTGTTTGTTATTTTTTAATATTTTAAATTCGCACTCGAATGATTCGAGTCAATTCTGTAATTGTAAAATATCCCGTACGTTTTTCGTTAGGGTTAAAAAGATTATGAATAAAGCGATGTACATATGCTATCACGCGTCGTAGTTTGCAAAAGTTAGAAAATTGTTTTATGAAATTTGAATAATGTGTTACGTAATCATTGTTATTATTATCGGTATTTAGGTTACATTGGACTTTAAACTCTGGTAATTCTTTGTCATTTACAGGCGATGGTTGCTTAGGCCAGCAAGATTCGTTTAACATAAGAAATGGTGGCCCTGACCACCACAAGTCGCAGTGCTCCAATTGTTTAGCATCTGCGCCACGTGTCCCAATGTCGGCCGGGTTGGACTTAGTCGGCACATAACGCCATGAGAGTGGCTCTGACCTTTCAGCGATTTCGCTTATTCTGTTGAATACAAAAGGTTTTAATAAATGTGCTTTAGGCGACTTAATCCAACCCAGGACGACCGTGGAATCACTCCAATATGTGCAACTACTTATATGTAACCTGAGTGATAATTTGACTTTGTCCGCCAGTCGGACGGCGAGGAGGGCTCCACACAGCTCCAAACGCGGCACTGTCATTGGTTTTAAGGGAGCTACTCTGCCTTTCGACGTCACTAGGTGAACAGAAATATTATCATTTGACACACATCTTAAATAAACGCACGTGCAATAAGAATGGGTCGATGCATCACAAAACGTATGCATTTCGATTAAAAGGGGACAATCGTTAAGGATATATCTAGGTATTTTAATATTATTTATGTGATGCAACGACCTTATAAACTTAGACCACATGCTCTGAATTTCGGATCCGACCGACTAGTCCCATGTTATCTTTAACGACCATAACTTCTGTAATATTATTTTTGCCGTTAGTATGCATGGATTAATTAAACCTAAGGGATCAAAAATTTGAGACATAATCGATAATATGGAACGTTTACTAATTAATTTATCTTCAGTAATATTTACTGAGAACAGCAGTGAGTCTTCTCTCCAAGCCCAAAGTAATCCTAGTGTTTTAGAATACTCGTTATTACTTAAATTGAGTAATTCATCATTGCTGTTCTCGCCAACAAGTTGAGTGATAACATTTGCACTGTTTGAGTACCACTTGCGTAAATAAAAATGACCACTTTCTAACTGTTTAGATACGCCCTTACAGATGTTTATCAGCTGACTTTCAGTGGGTGCCCCTGTAATGAGGTCATCCACGTAAAAATCATGAAGAATAAGTTCAGCGAGATCTTTATCGTGACATTCGTTACCTAGCTGCGTCAAACACCGTGTGGCTAAATAAGGTGCAGATGCTGTACCGTAGGTAACTGTTTTTAATTTATACTGTTTTAATTGTTCATGAGGCTCAAATCGCCATAAAATTTGCTGTAATATTTGTTGAGATTCTTTTACATTTACCATTCGGTACATCTTCTCGACGTCCGCAGTGGCGACATACTTGTGCTGGCGCAGTCTAATCAATATACTCACGAGGTCATCTTGCACTGTCGGGCCTACCATTTGTATTTGATTAAACGAGACACCAGATGTCGTCAATGCGGATGCATCAAAAACAACACTTAATTTGGTGGACAAGCTTGATTCTCGTACCACACCGTGATGAGGTAATATGTAAGTGTGAGCCTCATTTTTATAATTTTCATTAATTGACATATGGTTCAGATCAATATACTCTTTAATAAACTTACAATATTGTTCTTTGAACTGTGGTTCTCGTTTAAATTGGCGTTCTAAAGACAAGAATCTGGACAGAGCCTGCTCGTACGAATCGCCTAGTTTATCAGGTGATTCTTTTAAAGGGATTGTGACTTCAAACCGTCCATCTGGCAAACGTTTTGTATTTTGAACAAAGCTCTGCTCACATTCATGTTCTTCCCTTGAAATTTGTTGACGGGTGGAAACGGTCTCTAAGTCAAAAAACTGAGTTAATTGATCTTGTAATTGGTCATCGTAATTATTAAACACTATGTGATTGTAGTGGACTGTATTAGTTTTAGTAATTGTTTCTGCTGGACCTGCGATCAAATAACCCAATTTTGTCTTACTTAATACAGGTTTATTCTTTCCAAGCGATATATTTCGAGAACAAAGTATTGTCCAAAATATATCCGCTCCGAGAAGCATATCTATCGGAGACGGCAAGTGGAATGTGGGATCCGCTAATTTGATATTCTCAGGAAGATTTAATGATTTATAGTTAATTTTTGTAGTTGGTAAATGTTGCGTAATGTGGGGAACAACCAAGCAATTAATGTTCTTGGTGTATGAAGTTATTAACGACGATATAAGGACGTCGCAACGCTTTGACAAGCGTGATGATTGACAGTTTAACCCTTCAACTAATGTCGAGGTTAAAGAAGTCGGTAAGTTAAGCTTGGCACATAAGCTTTCAGTAATGAAACTGGATGTGCTGCCATTATCTAATAAGGCACGCACTGTATGGTTTTTACCGTTGTAATCGGTAATCTTAATTAAAGCTGTGGATAATAATACACAATTATTATGAATGGCTGACAAGGCAATGTCTTGAGGGGGACTTATCGGTTGTCCCTGCAGTTCAGGATTTAAGGCAGAATGTAAAATGACGTCATTCTTAGAAGGCATGTGTTGAGATGTGGAAGGTTTACTATGATCATGCAACAGACTGTTTCGCATTAGCTTGCATGAACGACATGGATCCATTCTACAAACACTCACAGCGTGTCCTTGACGCAAACAATTTAAACACAATTTAAGTGCCTTAGCCCTTTCCACTCTTGTTTCCAAAGGAAATGACAAAAATCTTTGACAGTGGTAGATCGCGTGATTATTTTTACATAAAGGACACGTATATTTACGTGCAGGAGGTGAATGTGTACCTACTATAAACGATCTTTGACGTACGTGCGTAGGGTCACTAGATCTACGTTTCTTACTGGCCTCCTCCATTGTTTCCAGCAAATCAGCACGATTTTTCAAAAAGGTTTGAAAATCCTTAAGTGTTGGCAAATCCTTTAAACTGTTACGATGAACTTCCCATTCGCGGTTCGTAACTGAGTCAAGCTTGTTGGAAACAATGTAGATAATCAAAATATCCCAATGATCAGTTGGGAGTTTAAGTGTTTTAAGTGCCCTTAAATTTTTATTAATCGTATCAATAACCCTACGTAAGGATCCAGAAGATTCCTTCACTAAGGATTCTAAGTTAAATATTGCCTGGATATGATTATTCACTAGTAATCTTTTATTATTGTACCGCTCACAAAGCAAGTCAGTCATAAATTCAGCCTCATGTTGATCTGTCCAGGACCATTCATTCTGTTTAGACAGAAGTGTTCTAAGCAGGCTATTTTTTTTTGACAGGTTTGGGATGAAGGAACTTAGGTAATTTACCATACCCATAAATCTTTGTAGATCATTTACACAACTTGGACTTGGCATTTCACAAATAGCTTGGACTTTGGACTGATCAACATGAACTCCATTTTGACTAAAAACATGACCTAGGTATTTAACCTCTGAGGCACATATGACTGACTTTTCTCTATTAAATTTCGAATTTATTTCACGAGCTCTATCTAAGACTTTCTGGAGGGCCTGATTATGCTCCTCAAGAGTCTTGCTATAAATAAGGAAATCGTCCATCATAATTTTGACATTATCTATATCCTCAAATCTTTTTATCATTTCTCTGTGAAATATCTCAGGGGCTGCATTGATACCAAAAGGTAGACGTGTGAATCTATACCGTCCAAATGGAGTGATGAATGTACATAGCTTGGAAGCTTCTTCAGAGAGACTTAGCATCCAAAAGCCTTTATTGGCATCTAGCGTTGTAAAGAACTTTGCACCTGCAAGGTCTGACTTTATCTCATCAAGAGTAGGGAATTGATAGTGCGATCTCATGATTGCCTGGTTCAATTTGCGAGGGTCGATACATAAGCGTAACTTACCATTTTTCTTAGAAGTAAGGACTAATGAACTCACCCATTCCGTTGGCTCTTCGACTTTGCAGATGACTCCTGATTTTTCAAGGTCATTGAGCTCCGACTTTAAGGATTCCTTCAATCGAAATGGAACTCTACGGCAAGGATCTATGGATGGTTTTGCATCAGGCTTGAGTATTAAATCACATTTAAAACCTTTTAGACAGCCTAGTCCCTGAAATAGATCACTGTAAGAAGATAACACATTATGAGGTTCATTATAGGTTCATTGAGGTTTGTAAGGTATTTATCTATGGGCCCTTGTTGCCTGATAATAAATGATTTTGAATTTGAATTTGAATTTTGATTATTTTGAATTAAGGTGACATTATGAACTCTCTTTATGAGTTTTAGTGCCTTGCATGTGTCCCTGTCTAAGATGTTCTGCGTATTTAAGTCAACCACATGGAAGTTTACATTGTGACTTTTATTATTATCATTTACTGTTAGAGTACATATGCCTATTGTGGGTATTACCTGTCCACTATATGTTGACAATGTATGTGAACTTTTTGAAATTATGTCTGACCTACAATTCAATTTATTGAATGTGCCTATGGATATGACATTAGTATCAGCACTAGTATCTAATATAAAGTTTACATTTACATTATTAATTATCAGGTCTGCCTTCCATGCATCACTATGCACACTATTGACATGGATCATGCCTAGCATGAATAAGTTTTCTGATGAATTATTAGTACTATCGTTTACTTGAGAATTAATTTGCCTGACCTGGTGGGCATTTCGACATACCGATGCGAAGTGGTTATACCTGTTGCATTTTTTACACTTTACCCCTTTTGCTGGACACTTGAAACGGTGTACCTGTCCACATCGGCCACATGTAGTGTCTGCTTGTCGGCTGCGACTGTGTTCTCTTGACTTTGTCCATGTAGTCATTTGCTGTCTTGACGTAGACTGATTTGAATTCTGCCGTGGCGCTGTCTGATTTGACGACTGATGATAATTCTTGTTGCATCTTTGTTGACTTAGGTTATGACTTTTAGTTTTTAGCTGCATGATGGTCTCTGTGGCAGTATCCTAGATAAGATAAGATAAGATAAGATAAGATAAGATAATTTATTCATAAAAACTTTAAATTACATGAAAACATAATTAATACAGAAACTTACAATCTATGTAACACGTTTGCCTGAACTAGGAGATCCTGTGTTTCAGGCTAGAAGTGCTAACAAAAAACATATAAAATCTTATAAATACACATTCCATACTGGTGGCGCATCAGTAAACATTTTGGTTTTTTAAATTTAAATAATAACTAAAATTAACAATGTATAAAAACTTATAATAAAATACAACTATTAATTACTTTAACACAACAAGCAAATTTTCTGTATCATCATAGGTCATAGTTTGGAGAGCTTGTTGAAGAGTTTTCTTACAATTACTATAGTTTAGAGGATAGATATTTGACATTGCATTTAGCTTATTGTATAAAAATGGTCCTAATATTACATAAAATTTTGATGTGAAAACGAATTTAGCGACAATGTTTCGAGGGCAAACTAAATCTTTCCGTCTTTTTTTAGTATATTCGGTGCTGTAAGGAAGGGCTGCGTGCTGTTTTAGTACTATGTTCATTATGAATAACTGTCGAACTGTTAATACTTGACATGATTTATAGAGAAGGTTAGTGGGAAAAAGAAAAGGGCGGAAAGTAGACACCTTAAGAATAGCTCTCTGCGCTCTCTCAATGGTTAGTAGCAAGGTTTTACCCGCTCCACCCCATGTGGTAATACAATAAGTTAGGATTGATTGGCATAGAGCAAAGTAAACTTGTCGGATTATTTTCGAGTCTGCAATATAGCGTAGCTTTTTGAAGACAAATATTAACTTACGAGTTCTATTACACAAAGCATCGATATGATGTTTGAATGAAAGAGTTTCATCTAATATAATACCCAGGTATTTTATTTTATTTGCCATTGTAATGGGGGAACATACACATTGGTTATCAGTGGGGATTCTACAATAATGAGCTCTCATGGAGGAGGCCTATGTCCAACAGTGGACTTCTTGTGGCTGAGATGATGATGATGATGAGTGTGGAGTTACTTTGACTCGAAGTTGATTTGCGCTTTGAAAACTTAATATAATTTGTCTTGTCTGCATTAAGCGTTAGTAAATTGTGCTGAAGCCATTTATTAACCACATTGAATCCGTGCTGTGCATGCATGTAGAGTTCGTTTTCTGAGTCTGCCGAAAAAAGAAGAGCAGTGTCGTCAGCGTAAGATATGATAATGCCATGGTCCAGTTTTAGGCTACAAAGATCATTTATGTAAATCAGAAACAGGGTAGGACCTAAAATACTTCCTTGGGGAACTCCAAAGGAAGTATTGTCCTGATCATCGCTGAGAACATTTCCTATCCTAACGCATTGAGAACGGTCTTCTAGATAGCTAATAAAGAGTTTCAGCTGGGGACCTCTTATACCAATAGCCTCAAGCTTGCGCAATAGAAGAGGGATAGAAACGGTGTCAAAAGCTTTGGCAAGGTCTAGGAAAATTCCCAGTGTGTACTTGCCTTTATCAAGATTCTGTGCTATATAGTCAGTCAAATGATGTACGGCATCGGCTGTAGACACCTTTGATCTAAATCCAAACTGCTTTTTTTTCCTGAATTTTTTCTGTATTTTGCTGGGCAATTATGACGGTGTTGGCTATGTCTCTCATTTCTTCATATGATAGTTTAGGTTCTTGCAGTAGGCGTTGACGAATATGCGACAGGTCATTGTGCATATTAGCGACAAAAAAATCTCTAATTAACGATTTCTTTAAGTCTCCGAATTCGCAAGTATTACTTTTATTTTCTAAATCCGTGAGGAATTCGTCGATGCTTTCCGATTTAAATTGTTTCCTTGTGAAAAATGCGTACCGGCACATGGTTACGTTTTTCATCGGCTCGAAATAATTATCGAATTTAGTTTTGACGTCGGCTAGCGTGGATGTCTCTATATTTATTTCGAACGAATTATAAATTTCGAGGCCTTTATTACGCATGGAATGTAAAAGAATGGCGATTTTCCGCTTCTCCGGAGCACTGTCTAAACCTGTCGCCAGCAAGTAAATTTCCAATTGCTGCCACCATTTCTTCCAACGTTCTGCGTTGTTATTGTCTGGTGATAAGGTAAATTTCTCAAGAGATGAACTGAAGCTTTGTGCGTGCCCGCTTACCTTATGTTTTGGTTCTTCGGCAGTTTGTTCCGGCGCCATGGTGATGATTATTTATGCTCTGCTGTCTGACGAAACGACGACTACTTCTTCTGACACCATGTTACGATGGTGGCAAAATGAATGATACAGCACAATTGCTAATCGACGTTTATTATTATTAAGTAATTATAAATACACAAGAGACATGCCTTGCGGCCATTGCAAATCAGAGCGAGAGAGTCAGAGAGAGACAGATAGATAGAGAGCAGGCCGGAAGGGCGCAATCAGTGTTGCTATATGTAACAAATATTACATTTTTTATACTTTATATGCGAGTTTATTTTAAACCTAGTAATATTTTATTTTAAAGAACAATAGTTATTGCTCTTCGTTTTATATGTACTTACTATGATTATATTGATTATGTTAGAAGTAAACTCTGTACGTTTATAGATTAAAGCCGCTTGTTGACGAGATTTGAATTAGAAGCTGTATTGCAAAAAAAAAGTATGTGGAAAGTTCTAAAGTTAACTTGGATCAATTAAGTAAATGAGATACAATAATATATTATACTAAAATTATTAAGCACTTACAGTATTTCCAACAATAAAGGTTAAAGATTTTATAGCATTCTAAAAATAGATAGGAATTGTTTCGTACAGCTTTAGGTTGGATGATGTCATCTAGATCATCAGTCGACTATGGATTGGCATTCCGCGTCTGTTATTACAGCTCATATTATTGAAGGTAAGACGGTTACCGTGCACTCTTTTATGTATATTTACATTATTGTGTTGTGGATTTTTTTTATACATTACTTTTGATTTGTTGATATTTATGAGCATTTTTACTGTTTCAATATTTTAAAGACAATACATCGGGAATAAGAAAGGATAAAATAAAAAACGGACATGACAAAGATAACGAAAATTCGTTATAATTATGGATAATACGTAGGTTAGTACAAGTTTTATAGTAAGAGTGCAAATGAATGGTAAAGAAACGTCGGAAAGTTCAGTTTTATTGGAAAATATATGAAAAATCTTTTGTCACCATGGAGTGCAAGTAGTTATATTTCCTATAAATTCTATATTGAGACAGGTTAGTAGTAATTATTTTAGGAAAGTTTTTTTTTACAATTAAATGTTTTTTTTTTCATTTTAATAGATCTTTCTTCTTAATGCTGCAGTTCATTAAGAAGGAAGGAACAAAATAGTTTAATTTTGTTACTGGACTGATCATCCAGCGACAACTTTAGATTATTATTACCAGGTATTTTAAATTATAATGCATGAAGTTAATAGTACAGTCAGATAGATAAATACAGGACGAGTTAAAAATATTGAAGATTTCATATGGAAAGGTTAATAAAGGATTAGTTTCGAAAAGTAATGATAAGAGTTAGAGATCGGAAGTGAAAAGGTTTTTTTAAATAGAGTAGGGAAAGGGTTCAGTCTGAAAGAATGCTTTAAGCAACGTGGTTGGGAAAGCCAAAGCAAATAAGATTTACAATGAACGATTAGACTGGCCATCTAAATGTTTTTGGAATTCTTAAATGCTGAAGTTTTCATTGAAGTATGAGTATTTGATAGTAATTATGAATGGTAATTATTTAAGCGATGGAAAAATGACACTAGGTTAAGTTTACCAAAAACCATTCGTTATCAACAGTAGCCCGAGATGCGCTGTTGAACGAAGAGGTAAATGAGGCAAGGTACACCAGGATACAAGGCAGGCACGGAATCCTTGCTTTCTGATCATGATTCGGTCGAGCATCAATCGTGAAGAGACTTGGACACATGGTATGCTTAAAGAAAGGAAGTGTTAAAAGAACTGCCTGAATGTACGATGTTATAAATGGTATTTGTGTATGTGCGCGCACGAAATTAAAAATATCCTTGTATCCTGAACAATAAATAAATGTATAATTTAAGGTCGGCCGACCACGTAATATAATGTGCTGTGTACCTTGCATAAAGTGATGCCAAAGCTGCATACTTCGATAGTTAAAAGTATTAAGGAGGTATATAATAAATACTGAATTAAAAAAGTGACGTCACTGAGATATAAATACTTAAAGTAAAAGAAAAAAGACTTGCAAGCCAATGCTAAATCGAGCGTTGTTGTCATTACCTTAAGATAATATTAAAGAAGTAGGATCGAAATATGTGCACAGAAGATATACTAAGACCAGTACGTACACAAGGTCATTTGAAAAGGTTTTAAAGATAAACCACGAAGAGAGCTAGTAAGTAATAGCGACAACGCTAAATGATGGTGAGAAGTTAGTGAAGGTTTGTTTTTTTTTGCAAAAATTTATCAATTTGTAATGCTGTTGTTTTTTTTATGATTTTTGAAACAGTTATTTTTTTTAAATAATGGTATTAACATAACACGATTATATGCAATGTAATTATCTCGTCAGCAAAGCGTGCCATCTTTTGTTAAGTTAAGATTAAGTTAAGTACTATATTATAAATTTGTTTTGTTCCTCGACATTCATAATAAACTGAGGATTTGTATACATAAATGTAAGACATATTTTAAAAATATTCATATGATTATTTGGTCATTTTATTTGAATACGAAAGTACAGATGTTGTTTAGTTAGAGTATATTTAAAATTTATATTTGGTTGTGAATCATTGAAAATCTAATATGTTAAAAATAAATGTTATATTGTTGTTTCGTGCTATTTAAAATTGTCATTTAAATTCTATGTTTTTGATTTGTTAATTTATTTACATTATATCATTTTAAGTATGGTGAATTTTGTTAGTTGTCTTTAAATTAAGAAACAATCAGTTATTTTCTAAATTAATAATGAAAATAAAATTAGAACCAAAATTTGAACACCAATTTAATCCATTACTGTTTACAATATACTCTGTGGTTGTATAAATATTTTTTGACTTTTCTGCTAAAAAAAAAACTAATAATAGTTTTTTTTTTCCTTAAGGAGGGAGGTGTAGTATGAGTCCTGCTACACTCACACATCTCCCATTAGGTAACCGATATATATGTAAGCTCTTAGAATATTAAACCAATATTTACTCAGCATTCATTGGTTTCACTTGAATCCCAACTCCCAACATCACCCCTCGAGCGAGTCGTGGCGAGCCTCTTCCCCGAAAGGGATGCGTGGCGGCCACCAGAAATGGGACGCAGCTCCACTTCACCTAGTTATGGCGATGAGGAAACGCCTCCCATAACAGAGGCCGAGCTTGGTGCAGCATTGCTGAAGCTGCGGCAGAAAACGGCGCCCCCGGACCGGATGGCGTGCCGGGCCGGGTTGTGGTACTGGCGCTTAGCGAACTGGAGGAGCGGGTGAGGGCCCTCTTCTGCGCCTGCATAATTCATGGTCGGTTCCCGCGAGGCTGGAAGACAGGCAAGCTCGTCCTTCTTCGGAAGGAAGGGCGCCCAGCGGAGTCACCGTCGGCCTACCGCCCCATCGTCCTGCTTGACGAGATGGGCAAGCTCTTCGAGCGGGTGCTCGCGGCACGTCTCGTCAAGCACCTCGAGGAGGTAGGTCCCGACCTGCACGACTGCCAGTATGGTTTTCGTCGGAAGCGGTCGACCATCGATGCTATTGCGCAGCTGAGGGCCCTCACCGAAGAGGCAGTCTCGCAGGGTGAGGTGGTGCTAGCGGTGTCACTTGACATCGCAAACGCTTTCAACACCCTGCCCTGGGAGACGGTGCTGCAAGCGCTCCTGTACCACGGCGTGCCCCGGTACCTACGGAGAGTGGTGGCGGACTACTTCGTCGACCGGGTCATCACCTACCCGACCTGGGACGAGTGGGCCACGAGAAGGATGTCGTGCGGTGTTCCACAGGGGTCGGTCCTTGGTCCGCTCCTGTGGAACATCGGGTACGACTGGGTGCTCCGCGGCGCCAACCTAAGAGGGGTCGGCGTCCTGTGCTACGCCGACGACACCCTCGTCACCGCGCGCGGAAGCTCCCACAGGGACGCGGCGCTATTAGCGACGGCCGGAGTCGCTCACGTGGTGAGCCGAATCAGGGCGCTCGGGCTGGAGATGGCCCTGAGCAAGTCGGAAGCCCTGTTTTTCTGGGGACTTCGAAACGCCCCTCTTCCGGGCCTAACAATAATTGTGGGCGGAACCTCCATCGCCGTCAAACCAACGATGCGATACCTAGGCATTGTCTTGGACGGCCGGTGGAGGTTCACTGAGCATTTCGCCCAAAAGGCCCCAAAACTGGTTGCCACAGCTGGGGCCTTAGGTGGCCTCCTCCCTAACATCGGGGGGCCTGGAAGTACGTGCAGGCGTCTGTACCAGGGGGTACTGCGCCTTATGGCGATGTATGGGGCACCCATCTGGGCAGACGCCCTAAATCGGACGAACATGGCCCTGCTGCGTCGACCGCAGAGGGTCATCGCAAATAGAGCGGTCAGAGCATACCGGACTGTCTCCTATGAGGCGGCAACTTTGCTGGCCGGTAGCCCGCCGTGAGACCTCGAAGCCGGGGTCCTTGCAGCGGTATATCGACGAGTCTCAACTGAAAGTGCAGCTGGGAACCGCCCACACCTGGAGGAGATCAAACGATGGAGGGAAGAAGCCCATGACAATCTCCTCCAGAAGTGGGAAGACCGACTAGAGACCCCGAGCGCGAGCCGAGAGTTGGTGTCAGCTGTCTTACGGGAATGGGTCGCTCGTGACTTCGGCACGGCCACATACCATCTGACGCAGGTCCTTACCGGGCATGGCTGCTTTGGTAAGTACCTGTGCCAGGTGGCCCGCAGAGAAGGCTCCCCAGTGTGCCCACACTGCGTCTTAGGAGTAGACAACACGGCGCATCACACCCGCGCCGTGTGCCCCGCATGGGAGGAGCCACGTTCGGCTCTAACCGCGGCCATAGGGGCGGACACCTCGCTGCTGGCTCTCGCAAGAGCAATGGCGAGGGACGAGGCATCATGGCAGGCGGTCGTCGCTTTCTGCGAGGTCGTCATGCCACAAAAAGAGGCGGCGGAGCGAGCGCGCGAGGAAGATCCCGCAGCGCCCCCGTTTCGGAGCGGCTGAGGGCCCTGTTCTGCGCTTGCGTCAACCGTGGTCGGTTCCCGCGGAGCTGGAAGTCGGGCAAGCTCGTCCTTCTGCAGAAGGAAGGGCGCCCGGCTGAGTCACCGTCGGCCTACAGCCCCATCGTCCTGCTTGACGAGATGGGCAAGCTTTTCGAGCGGGTGCTCGGTGCCCGTCTCGTCAAGCATCTCGAGGAGGTAGGTCCCGATCTGCACGACGGCCAGTACGGCTTCCGGCGGGAACGGTCGACCATCGACGCAATCGTGCTGCTGAAGGCCCTCGCCGAGGAGGCAGTCTCGCAGGGCGAGGTGGTGTTGGCAGTGTCGCTAGACATAGCGAATGCCTTTAACACCTTGCCCTGGGAGACTGTCAAAGCGGCGCTCAGGTACCACGGCGTGCCCCGGTACCTCAGGAGAGTGGTGGCGGACTACTTCGTCGACCGGGTCATTGTCTACCCGACCCGGGACGAGTGGTCCGTGAGGCATGTGTCGTGCGGTTTTCCACAGGGATCGGTCCTCGGACCGTTCCTGTGGAATATCGGTTACGACTGGGTGCTCCGCGGTGCGTACTTACAGGGGATCGGCGTAATTTGCTACGGCAATGACACCCTCGTCACTGCACGCGGAAGCACCCACAGGGAGGCGACGGTGCTGGCGACGACCGGGGTCGCACATGTGGTGCGGCGGATAAGGGCACTGGGGCTGGAAGTGGCACTCCATAAGTCGGAGGCAATCTTCTTTCACGGGCGTCGAAGGGCCCCACCTCCAGGCGTCCAAATAGTGGTGAGTGGAACCTCCATCGCTGTCGAGTCGACGATGCGGTACCTGGGCATTGTCCTCGACAGCCGTTGGAGGTTTAAGGAGCACCTTGCTCGGAAACTGCCGAAGTTGATCGTGGCGGCCGGAGCCCTGGGAGGGCTGCTCCCAAACATCGGGGGCCCAGGCAGCGCATGCCGCCGCCTGTACTAAGGGGTAGTGCGCTCCATGGCTCTGTATGGGGCTCCCATATGGGCGGAGGCCCTAAATAGGGAAAACGCGGTGCTCCTCAGACGCCCGCAGAGGATCATCGCCAACAGGGCGGTGCGGGCTTACCGGACCGTGTCATTCGAGGCGGCAACATTGCTGGCTGGCAACCCACCGTGGGACCTCCCGTGCCCCTGTACCTCAGAAGAGTGGTGGCGGACTACTTCGTCGACCGGGTCATTGTCTACCCGACCCGGGACGAGTGGTCCGTGAGGCGTGTGTCGTGCGGTGTTCCACAGGGATCGGTCCTTGAACCGCTCCTGTGGAACATCGGTTACGACTGGGTGCTACGCGGTGCGTACCTGCAGGGTGTCGGCGTAATATGTTACGCCGATGACACCCTCGTCACTGCACGTGGAAGCACCCACAGGGAGGCGACGGTGTTGGCGACGGCCGGAGTCGCACATGTGGTGCAACGGATCAAGGCGCTGGGGCTGGAGGTGGCTCTCCACAAGTCAGAGGCTATTTTCTTCCACGGGCCTCGAAGGGCCCCGCCTCCAGGCGTTCAATTTGTGGTGGGTGGAACCTCCATCGCTGTCGAGTCGACGATGCGGTACCTAGGTATTGTCCTCGACGGCCGTTGGAGGTTCAAGGAGCACTTCGCCCGCAAACTGCCGAAGCTTATCGCGGCGGCCGGAGCCCTGGGAGGGCTGCTCCCAAACATCGGGGGCCCAGGCAGCGCATGCCGCCGCCTGTACTAAGGGGTAGTGCGCTCCATGGCTCTGTATGGGGCTCCCATATGGGCGTTGGCCCTAAATAGGGAAAACGCGGTGCTCCTCAGACGCCCGCAGAGGATCATCGCCAACAGGGCGGTGCGGGCTTACCGGACCGTGTCATTCGAGGCGGCAACATTGCTGGCTGGCAACCCACCGTGGGACCTCCCGTGCCCCTGTACCTCAGAAGAGTGGTGGCGGACTACTTCGTCGACCGGGTCATTGTCTACCCGACCCGGGACGAGTGGTCCGTGAGGCGTGTGTCGTGCGGTGTTCCACAGGGATCGGTCCTTGTACCGCTCCTGTGGAACGTCGGTTACGACTGGGTGCTACGCGGTGCGTACCTGCAGGGTGTCGACGTAATATGTTACGCCGATGACACCCTCGTCACTGCACGTGGAAGCACCCACAGGGAGGCGACGGTGTTGGCGACGGCCGGAGTCGCACATGTGGTGCAACGGATCAAGGCGCTGGGGCTGGAGGTGGCTCTCCACAAGTCAGAGGCTATTTTCTTCCACGGGCCTCGAAGGGCCCCGCCTCCAGGCGTTCAATTTGTGGTGGGTGGAACCTCCATCGCTGTCGAGTCGACGATGCGGTACCTAGGTATTGTCTTCGACGGCCGTTGGAGGTTCAAGGAGCACTTCGCCCGCAAACTGCCGAAGCTTATCGCGGCGGCTGGAGCTCTGGGGGGTTTGCTCCCAAACACTGGAGGCCCAGGTAGCGCATGCCGCCGCCTGTACCAGGGTGTATTGAGCTCCATGGCTCTTTATGGGGCTCCCATATGGGCAGAGGTTCTGAACAGGGAAAATGCGGCGCTCCTCAGACGCCCGCAGAGGATCATCGCCAACAGGGCGGTGCGGGCTTACCGGACCGTGTCATTCGAGGCGGCAACATTGCTGGCCGGCAGCCCACCGTTGGACCTCGAAGCCAAGGTTCTCGCGGCGGTATATCAGCGCATGGCAACAGCAAGGGCAGAGGGTAACCGCCCACATCTGGAGGAGATCAATCACTGGAGGGAGGATGCCCATGAGGATCTCCTCCAGCAGTGGGAAGGGAGGCTTGAGACCCCGAGAGCGAGCAGGGAGCTGGTGGAGGCAGTGCGTCCAGTCCTAAGGGACTGGATCAAACAGCCTGGCAAGCTAACGTTCCATCTGACACAGCTGCTTACCGGGCATGGCTGTTTTGGTAAGTACCTGTGCCAGGTGGCACGTAGAGAGGGAGAACCTGTGTGCAGACACTGCACAACAGGCGACGAGGACACAGCGGAGCACACCCGTGCTGAATGTACGGCATGGGACGGGCCACGACTGGCCGTAACCTCAGTCACTGGCCCGGACCTCTCGCTGGGGAACCTGGTCGCCACCATGACCCGGAGTGACGAAGCGTGGGAGGCGGTGGTTGCGTTTTGTTCCACCGTCATGAGGCCAAAAAGAGGCGGCGGAGCGGAAGCGCGAGGATGATCCCTCGTCGCCACCAATTCGCCGACGGAGAACGGGACGCAGGCGGATCGCCTACGACCGCAACCTGGAGGCCGGGAGTCCTACATACCCACCGGTACCCCCCCGGGCCGGTGGGATGCGTAAATGCATTTTCCTAGGTTAGGTAAAAAAAAAAAGGTTAGGTTAGGTTCCCCCCCGACGTGTCGCCACCTTGTCGTGGTGGGGGGGCTTGAGGCGCGAGCCGACCAATAGCAACACAGCCCCGGCGGGGCCCACACTGGGCCTGCCAGGTGGGGCAGGCACGCCCAACGTCATCGGGCGCGCCGCAAACCTGCCTCCTACTTGGACCCTAGGGGGCAGAGGCGGTGGGTCCGCTCCCGTACCGCCCTGACCATCAGGGCAGACAGGGATGCGGACGTGAGGAGGGGGGCGCTGCCCACGACTTAGTTGGTAAGCTAAGTTAAGCTAGATAATAGGTGAGCTAGGCTAGACTAGATTAGGTTTAGTTTTAGTAGGGTCTCATAGCCCACCAAAGATCAGAGCCGCTCTCTCGAAAAAAAGGAGCAGGGGAGCAACCCCGAAGATGAAAGCAAAACCTAAAAGAAAAAATGAGCAGTGAATTCCAAAAGAAATTACCCCAAGAGGGTACCACCTTGACGGGTGGAGAGTCCCTCGTATTCTGGGGGGGGGGGGGGCAAAATTCATTCCGTGGGCCCACAAAGCTCACGTATAAATATCAATTCCGCCACGATACAAATCGCGGCGAAAGGCGGGAACGTCGCAACCCGTGACTGCCAGGTTCGTCTGACGAGGCATAGCCTGAAGGAACACGGCAACACCCTCAACGTATCACCCGAACAGAGGGTAAGAATTAGCCTGGAGGTAAGCTTGCTCTCCCCGGGCGAAGGCACTGGACGTGACTCCTCTGCCCGGAGCGGCCTTGACCGTGGAAGGCTCCGTCGGGGAGAATCAGGGAGAGAGGCGCAAGCGGAAGAAGCTCCGCGCAGACGCATCTTTGTCGAGCTCCAGTGACAAAGGCTCCTTGTGTGCGTCCTTCACAACCGGTGCTTCCTCCTCGACGACAAAAGGAAGAGGTCGCCCACCTACGTCGGGCAAGTACATGGGGCTCGCAAAGGCGAAGCAGGCGTACAATCGGGCTCTAAAGGAGCAAATTCGCCTAAAGGCAGAGCTCGATGTGCAAGACATGCACATTACGACCCGCCAGGGCTTCAGAGGCCGAGACCCCGTCTCGGATGAAGCAGGGCCCACAGATGACCTTGAAAAGCAGGTTAAGGATAGCGTGGCTATTATCGAGAAAGTGGCCACCTCCTCTAAGAACCTCCAAGGTCCCTTCATCAAGCGGCTGAAAGACGCGGCAACGGCCATCACCGACGCTTTTGCGGAGCTGAGCCGACGTACCTCCACTGACGAAACGATCCGGCTGCAGGCCGAAAACGTAAGGATGCAGTCGGAAATGGCCAGTCTTCGTAAGGAGCTGGCCGAAATTAGGATACAAATGGAGGAGATGCGGAAGCAGGGTAGTCCGGCACCCCCTCCACCCGAACAAGACCCCGAGGCCCAGCCCCCTGCGCTGGTGCCTCAAAAGAGAAAGGCTGTAGAGCGTGTCGAGCCCACGCCGACCATCTCTTTGACGGAAGAAAGAAGCCGTGCGGTCCTCGCTCAGGTGGGGAAATACATGGACGCACGCCTGGCAGGGATACAAGACCGTCTGCTGCCAGAAAAGCGCATAAGACCTGCTCTGCGCTCCGACCGGTCTGGTCGAGTGACCGAAACGGTCACAGACACCGACGCGTGCTCTCCGGCGGTCTCAGCTAAAGGGCAAAAATAGCCGGTAACGACGGCAGGAGGGCCCGCTTCTTCTTCGGCCGCTGGTCCAAAGAGGGCCAAAAGGAGGAGGAAACCCGGACGCGGAACGGACGCAACGGGAGTCCAACCAAGTGCGCCAGGCCCCTTCCCATCTGCGCCCGAGACAGCAAGCGAGACGTGGACCACAGTTGTTAAAAAGGGGACAGCGAGGAAAGAGAAGAGAAAGGCTCAAAAAGCCGCCAGGCCGCAAGTGCCCAAAGCGAAGCCCAATCGACTCCGACTCCCGCGCTCGTCAGCGGTGGTGGTGACGCTGCTGGAGCCACAAGCCGAAGGGGAAGGGGCCGATTTTGGGTCAGTACTTGCGGAGGCCAAACAGCGCATTTCTCTGGACTCGCTGGCGATCTCTGGTGTCCGGGTCCGAAGGACCGTCACGGACGCCAGGATATTTGAGATTCCCGGCGAAGACAGTGGCGTAAAGGCCGACGCTCTTGCTGCCAAACTGAGGGAGGTACTCGACCCCACTGTGATCCGAGTCTCCAGACCGTGCAAGACTGCAGAACTACGAATATCCGGTCTGGATGACTCCGTCCTCTTCCCGGAGGTGGTATCTGCAGTCGCGAGAGAGGGAAGCTGTCCTACTGACACCATCAAATGCGGAGAGGTGTCCTTCGGCCGCACAGGAATGGGCTCAGCGTGGCTACGGTGTCCTGTCGCGGCGGCCAAAAACCTGGCTCAAGCGAGGCGGCTGCGGGTGGGCTGGGTGTCAGCGCAAGTCAAATTGCTTGACGCCCGCCCCATGCGTTGCTTCCGCTGCATGGAGGCCGGCCACGTCAGGGCCAAGTGCAAGAGTGAGATCGACCGCAGTCTCCTCTGCTACCGTTGCAGCGCCCCTGGCCATGTTGCAAAGGACTGCAACGCCGCACCAAAATGCGTGCTATGCGCCGAGGCGGGCTTACCCGCGGGCCACAGGATGGGCAGCACTGGCGTCTGCAACCCACCCAAACCAAAAAAGCCGGCTCCCGTTGGTCAGGCGGCCTCTCAACCGGCCAGTCGCCCACAAGAAGCTGTCCTGGCTACCCGCTACCTCCAAACTAATGCCAACCACTGCGCCGGAGCTCAGGACCTCTTGCTCCAGAGCATGGCGGAGTGGTCGGTGAAGGTGGCGATAGTCGCAGAGCCATACTCGGTGCCGGTTCGGGATAACTGGGCGGGCGACAGAGACGAGACCGTGGCCGTCATCACGCAGCCCTCAATAGGCTTTCCGCCCCATCAAGGGGTGACCAAAGGGTGCGGGTACGTGGCAACGCACCTCGGGGACACGACGGTAGTCGGGGCGTACTTCTCGCCGAACAAGAGCCTGACGGAGTTCGAGTCGGAAAAGGAAAAGAAAATGATGAGTGAATTTAAAAAGAATTTACCCCAGGAGGGTACCACGAAACGTGGAGAGTCCCTCCCCGTGTCTGCGGACACGGGCTGCCCCTCGTATTCTGGGGGGGGCAAAATTCGCTCCGCGGGCCTAACAAGCCTGCGCAAAATTAACCAACGACAACTGGCTTCGAACCTGGACACCGATGCACCTGATTTGGACACCGTTGATTTGGAACACGAGGGGATCGCACGATCGTGCCCAGTCCTGGGCGCTGAGACTAGTGCGGAGCCCGCCGAAACCCCTGGCATGGAGAGCCCATTGGCAGTTGAGCTGGAGGGGGGCCATGAAGCCCGCTTTGAAAAGGTGGCCAAAGTCCTCCTTACGCGATTGGATGAGGGGATTCTGTCCCGAGTCGACTCCGCCCAGGATACGGATGGGAGTATGTACACGGTGAGGTCCTTTTCGTCCTCAGTGGCTTCCCCGAGCCGCTCCTGGAGAAGAAGGAACACCTCAAGCGAGGAGAGGTGGGCCTCACCGAGTACAAGTACAAACCGGGATACGAATGCTGAGAAGGGCAAAATTAAGAGCAGATGGAGGGGACGCATGCGAATGCCAACCCCATACAAATTTGGGGACCCGGTTGGATCGCAGCAGTCGTCCGTAGACTCCCCCTTACCGCGGTCAGATGCGGAGGAGCCACAAGTGCTGCCGGAGAGGGACGAGGCTCGAGAGTTGAGTCTCGAAAGGATGGAAATGGACCAGAGCCCTGCCCCACCTGCCACCGATGCCCAACCTATTGCCGGGAGACTTTGGCGGGAGGGTAGAAAGAGAGCACGTCTTTCCCCGGCGCTCTCAGGATCTAGCGAGGACGAGTCTTCCGCGTCCGCGTCATCGCCGAAAGCCAGAGGCCGAGGCCGCCCCCCCACATCCAGGAAGTATGTGGGCTTGGCGAAGGCGAAGGAAGCATACAACCGCGCCCTAAGGGAGGAGATCCGACTCGAGGCAGAGAGGGACGTCCAAGAAATGACAATCCAAACTCGGGCGGGATTTGGATCGAGAAGTCCCACTCTGTCAGAGCCCGATCTTGAGGGCAAGGCGGCCACGGCAGACCTGGGCCAACAGATCAGAGACAGTGTGGCCATCATTGAGAGGGTAGCGACCTCTTCTAAAAACCTTAAGGGCCCGTTCATCAAGAAACTGAAGGATGATTCCAAAGCAATCACGGATGCATTCGCGGCGCTGAGCAGCCGCACCACCACCGAAGAGACGGCACGCCTGCAGGCGGATAATGCCCGTCTGCAGTCCGAAATGGCCAGCCTCCGCAAGGAGCTGGCCGAAATCAAGGACAAAATGGAGGAGATGCGGAAGCAGGGTAGTCCAGCACCCCCTCCACCCGGGCGAGACTTGGAGGTGCAGCCCCCTGCGCTGCCCTCCTCTCGTGGTAGGACACGCGATGGCGGCGGCACAAGCCCGGTATCTGCACAAGCAGAAGCCATAAGCCGCGCAGTCCTGGCCCAGGTTGGATCGTACCTGGACACCCGCTTTGCTGCGATCCACGACAGGCTGCTTTTCGAGAAGCGGGTGCGTCCACCACTAGCCGCAGGAAATAAAAAACAGCCGGCTGCGGCAGCTCTGGCTGCGGGGACTGCGCAGAAGCCTAACCCGGCTGCTGCCGCTAGCTCTTTGCCCTCAGGCCCACTGAGAGAGAAGGGCAAAAAAAGACGGAAAAAAGGCAGCACTGCGCAGCCGACAGTAGCATCCACCCCAGATGAACCCCGACCCCTTCCCCCTGCTCCTGCCGCGACGGAGGAGCAATGGACGAAAGTAGTACGGAGAGGTAAGGGAAAGAAAAAGAGGAAGGCACCCAAGGAAGCCGGGTCACGCGGAGAGCCGAAACCTGAGGCCGGTAAGAGGAGAACAAAAAGGCTCCGCCTTCCCCGTACCTCGGCTGTGGTACTCACCCTACTGCAGCCGAGGGCTGGGGAAAAGGGGGCAGATTACGGCACAGTAATTGCTGAAGCGAAGTCCAGGCTGACAATCGAGGAAATCGGTGTCCCTGGACTCCGCTTCAAAAAAGCCCTAACCGGGGCCTGCATACTGGAGGTGCCGGGGGAGTCCAGCGGAACGAAGGCGGACGCCCTTTGCGAGAAGCTGCAAAAGATTATGGACCCGGAAATAGTCCGAGTCACAAGGCCCATGAAGTACGCAGAGATGCGTATCTCGGGCCTGGATGAGTCGGTCCTGTTTCCGGAAGTCGTAGGGGCTGTAGCGCGCGTAGGTGGCTGCTCGACGGCCGATATAAAGTCCGGCGAGGTAGTACCCGGTCCCTCAGGGCTGGGGACAGTGTGGCTTCGCTGTCCGTTATCGGCGGCCAAGAAGGTGGCAGCAGCCGGGAGAATTCTGGTGGGCTGGGTATCGGCGCAGGTCAAACTGCTAGATGGCCGCCCGCTCCGCTGCTTCCGATGCCTGGAGGTTGGCCACGTGCGTGCGAAGTGCACAGCGGCGGTCGATCGAAGCCAGATGTGCTACCGATGTGGCCAGACGGGGCACCTGGCTAGCCGGTGTACGGAGGCTCCGCACTGCGTCCTGTGTGCCGAAGCAGGTTTGACGGCAAACCATAGGGTGGGGAGCAAGGTTTGCAACCCACCCAAGCAGAAGCCGCCTTCCAAAGCTGCAGAAGGCTCCAGGGTCTCCTCGCAGCTAGATCGCCCGGAGGACAGTGCCAAGTCCCGGGAAGAGGTGGTGCCCATGTCGGTCGGGTAGGATGGCCACTCGCTACCTACAGGCGAATATCAACCACTGCGCCAGAGCTCAGGACCTTCTGTTCCAGAGCATGGCGGAGTGGTTGACACACATCGCGGTAGTGGCCGAGCCCTATGCGGTCCCTCAAAGGGACAACTGGGCTGGCGACAGGGACGGTTTAGTGGCCATCGCTACGCAGTCATCAGCCGGATCTGCGCCGCTTCGGGGAGTCTCCAGAAGCCGGGGCTATGTGTCCGCTGAAATTGGCAGCGTCCTAGTTGTTGGGGTCTACTTCTCGCCGAATAGAAGCCTCGCTGACTTCGAGGTGTTCCTCGACGAGGTTGGGGCCCTGATCGGCAGAAGTAGCCCCGAACAGGTGCTTGTCGCTGGGGATCTCAACGCCAAGTCTGTGGCGTGGGGATCTCCCGTGACCGATGCACGCGGACAGTCCCTGGAGGAGTGGGCTGTAGCGACCGGACTGAGTGTGCTCAACCGGGGATCGGTCAACACGTGCGTGCGGCAACAGGGCGGCTCCATCGTGGACGTCACGTTCGCAAACGCCGCCCTGGCGCGCTGTGTTCAGGGCTGGGAGGTTGTAACAAACCCCCCCTTAAGCTCTTTTTCTCTGACATAATAAGACCTAATTTGACCTAACCTAAATTAGAACTATATGACCTAATTAGATCTATAAGACCTAGGCTATACTACTGCTATAGCTATGAAGCTATAGGTGAATTCTACTCCTAAGCTACTATAGAACTACAAGTATATAACTGGCAAGCGGCTTCTCTGATGGTAAGTAAATATCGAATACCTAGTCTGAAACTCACGTCCTATGTAATGTACCCCCTAATCTATACGTTTACTCATCCCTAGTACTATACTGACTGAATGAATATACATACGAATGATTTGTCCAAGTGATCGTCTAGTTACCCTGCGTTGTGTCCTACGGTAGTAATCCAAGCTCTTTGAAATTTATGTAAGATCGGTTCGCTCGCTATGCCCTAAACTTGACCTACCTTAAACTACTATACGTGCTATCAAATACTAATAAATACCATGTCCTAAATGCCCTATTATTTAAAACTGAATCCTATTTTGTTGGATGCTGCTTCTAAGGAATGGCTACGCCGATTCTGATGAAGTTTATAGCAAAATAATTAAATAGTAATAATGACTGTTATGTACTCGCATAAATAAAGAGGTTCGACCATTGTTCTGCTTCCTATTTAATATAAACTTAGGCCGAATAACTAGCTACGTTTAGTATGCATACGGGGATAACTATGCATATCGTAATTATGTAATGTTTAGAATAGAATAGAATAGAATAGAATAGTCATTTATTTCCTCGAATATGGTACATGGAGAGAAGATGGTACAGGAAATTTAGATCAGCATATCCTGCCAGATTAGGCGTAGAAATATCACACATGCTACACTACCTATGCCTATGCTATGTTTGTCTACATGCTATGAAAATAAAGACATTTCGTAACTTATTCAAAGCTCTGTGAATTTTAAACCTAAGTTATAAGTATACCAAAGTAAGAAACCTCACAACTGACCTCCTACTCCACGCTCTAGTGGACATTGGACTCACGTTAATTACGATGGTAAGTAATAAGTAATGCCTCATTGGAACACTAATAATAATTAGATAAGCGATCTGTTTCGTAAGAAATAACTGTAGGTACAGTGGAGACGCTAACTGGCTGTCGTACAAAACTACAAAGTTATGTGGTAATTACTGAGTTGGATAATCATCCCTGGATAAACCGGGATCCTAAAAATCCCGGAAGATCGCCTCCTAAATACAATTCTCCGTAAAGAAATGTATTGTTAAGGAACTACGTTAAGCGCTTACCACGGCGCATCACAAAGAAAAGTTATGAGATTCTTATCACAACTCGTTAAAATAAAAATATAACTAACTATACATGTAAATGAAGTCCATGTTCCTTCATTTCATTTGAATTTGCCGCGCATTCTCTGTGACGTCTTTTCATGAGTAAGCTATGGAAGGATGACAGAGAGGTTTTAAGGTTATGTTGTCAAAACGAGTGTAGAAGATAACATCTTAATATCATAAGTAAACGAATTTGGGGAAATAATAGCTTTAAATGTTGTTTCTCTTTTCAGGTAAGCTTTATAATTAGTTTTACTAAACGTAATATTGTGAAGTGATGTTTGTTAAGCACTGTATTTAATTAAAACATTCTCTTTTCAGAGCAACACAATTTAGTTTTTATTTCGTTATTCCAACAATAACTGAATGGTTTATAAAACCACATTATAAAACAACATTTCTACAGCTGTTTTTAACAAAAATGGAAAAGTTAAGATTTGAATTTATGGTGAAATCAAGTGAAGATCCAAAATCAAATATAATCTGCATAACCTCAATTACGGATACCGATAAACATACGTACTTGATCCCGGAACAGTTCCAACCGGCAAGATTGCACGATACCATTATAATAACTCAAGCTTTTCAAAAAGTCAAAGCTACCCTACAAAGGAGACATGAAAAGAGACAAGTATGGATCTCATTGACGCCGGAGATAAGTGATGTGTACATAGATCAAGATGGAAATATGCAAATTAAAGGATATCTGCTAGAAGAAACTTCACTGAAAACACAACTACAAGCTCCTTCTGCGGGAATGTCAGAAGAGGTATTAACAAGAATTCTGGAGAACTTCGCTGAAATGAAGAAAGAAATACCAAAACCAATTAACATAAAGAACTTGATGGAGAAATTTGTTATAGAGAAATTCAATATGAAAACGTCGAATGTGACCCAATGGATGACTACATTTGAAGCGGAATGTCTGCGTTTAGGAATAAATGAGGATATGAAGAAAATTGAAGGTCTTAGGTTGTTTTTGGAGGATCCTTGTCTAGACTGGTACAGTTCCATGCTTATAAAACATTCAGTAGACTCTGAATGGTCCATGTGGAAAAAAAACTTTTGTGAAACTTATGCAGACAGAGGTTGGTCACCAGTCAGGTATGCAATTTTATACAAGTATAGACAGGGCTCATTGCTTGAATATGCTTTAAAAAAAGAAAGGTTATTATTGGAGATGAATAAATCGATGGATAAATCTACCCTAATTGATTTGATTGCCACGGGGCTGCCAAATTTTATAGCAGATAAAATTGATAGGAACAACTTGAAAGAAACTGAGGACTTATATCAGAGGTTTAGAATATTTGGTGAATAAAAGGAATTTGGAAAAAAAGATTAGCAGTTTTGAAAGTAAAAACAAGGATAAAAATTTTAGAAACATAATCACTCCATGTAAAATTTGTGAAAAAGAAAACAAAGGAAATCGTTATCATCCAGAAGCCTCATGTTGGTTTAAAAACAAAAATAATGATAGACAAAAAAGAGATCAGATAAGAAGCGTAAACAATTCGGAAATAGAAACAGAATTAAATGAAATTGATCCAAAAAACTAGTTATCCCGCCATTAATCAAAGTTAAATTACTGATTAATGATACATTTGAAACTACAGGAATCTACGATTCAGGCTCGAATGTGTCTTTAATAAATTCGAAATTATTATCCTTGAAGAATAACACACTTAATGATAGTAAAATTAATGCAACTTTAAAAACGATTAATGGCGTTAAAAAATCCATAGGAATGGTAAATTTAAAAATAAAAATTTTTGAGATTGAAGAGAATAGCAATGTTTTTGTAATAGAGGAAGAAAATTTCGACTACGATTTCTTAATGGGCTTAGATTGCATAGAAAAATTTCAATTAATTCAAAATGAGAAATTAGAAATAACACAAAATATCCACAACCCTGGAAATAGCAAAAATGATAAAAGAGAAAAAATAAATCCTAAAAACACCATACAAATTCCTGGCTTTTCGGGTAATGATGTAGAGGGAAAACATAATGTAAATGATAATGAGAGGGATGTGGATATAGTTGAAAAAACTGGAAATGAGACTAATAAAATAAATTATAATGAAAACATAGAAACAAACTGGAACAAATTACCTTGCTACTCCGCGAAACCAGTGCCAGGCTCGTGCAAAAAAGCTGCGTCTGTGCGACACATATATGTTCATGCAAAAACCCACCCTCCTCCGCTTCCACACGAAACAACATATATCACACAGACTCAACTACACACCACCACCACTAAACACTAAAACTACACGATCGACGCGCGTTTCGCCTCTATACGAGGCATCATCAAGATCAAAGAAACAGTACGACCGTTCCCTACTTGAACGAATGGCGTACTGACAAACCAAAACAATTCTCCTTAATCCCGCCTACCGCCAACATTTTTGCACAACTACCCTTATTATTTTTCTCAAAGCCTACCCTCGAAATTTAACAATAAAACAAAAGTACCCCCGTATATTATCACAAACTACCCACATAATTTATCTCAATCTCAGCTACCCCCATTGTTAAAGACAGAATTTAAGCATACCCGCAATAAAGGAGAAGAAGGAAAATTAACCTGTTCATTGACAATGGATCCCGCGTTGTTGTACCTAACTATTTCCAAATGTTCCAAAACATTCAGACGAAATCCCTTTTTGCAAAAGTGTAATATTTCATAAGAATGAGCATATGATAATGTATGATCTGTGTCTATCAAATGTTTTGCAAAATTGGACTTCTCTGCGTGCTTATATATAAGATGAAACATGCTCCTTATATCTAATATTAAAACTACGACCGGTTTGTCCTATATAAACGCTACTACAATCGTCACAAGTGAGCTTATATACTCCTGATCTACTCCCTCTTTCTACTTTATCCTTACCATTACATAGTCTAGAATACAAAGAATTATTAGTCTTAAAAGCAACATTTATTTCCTTTGATTTTAAAATATTATAAATTTTATCTGACAAAGGGCCAACGTAATTAATACTTGCTTTATATTTGTTAGTAGGTTCAGTAGACGGGCCGCTTATAACATGCTATCAGCTATACGCCTCTGTTTCTTTTTAACCAGACTATTTACCATTGTCTCAGTGTAGCCATTTGAATTTGCAATCATGTGTATGGTCTTCAACTCTAAATCAAAATCTTCCCTAGAAAGAGGCACTGTTAACAATCTATGTATGTAACAATGGAAAGCAGCCAGTTTATGTTGCCAAGGGTGATTAGAAGAAGCTGGAATAACTGTATCGGTCTGCGTAGGCTTACGATAAATGTGGAACTGATGCTTATTATGTACCTTAGTTATAGTCAAGTCTAAGAAGTTAAGTGAATTATTCTGTTCTAATTCCTTCTTAAATTTTATTTTCGGATGTTTGTTATTAAGACTACTCACAAATAAATCCAATTGTCTCATACTACCCCTCCAGCATAAAATCAAATCATCTACATACCTATAATAATATAACAAATTTGTATTTCCCACTATATACTGAGTCTCAAAACTATCCATAAAAATATCTGCCATTAGCGGACTGAGAGGAGAACCCATAGCCAACCCATCACCTTGTAAATAATATTGTCCATTAAACCTAAAATAATTTTGTTTCATACAGATAGTTGTTAAATCTATTAGCTCACAAACCTCTCCCGGATGTAATCGCTGTCTTTCCAAATGATTTTGAAGTATATTTAACGTTTCAGTATACGGTACATTGGTAAATAAACTGTCTACATCCAATGAAAGTAATGTTGCGTTTGACGGTATGCTGATGTCTTTGACTTTTTCTATTAAATCTAAACTATTTTTTAGACAATAAAGTGGTTTGAAGGAAGATTTCTCTCGAATGATAAAATTTAACTTTTTAGCTAATTTATATGCTGGAGCCTCTATATATGAAACAACCGGACGAATAGGAATATTGTCCTTGTGAATTTTCGGAAGGCCATAAAGAATTGGTGCTAGCGGATTCATAGGTATAACATTATTCTTCTTTGTTTCGGTTTCAAAAAAAAATTTAGAATTTTTGATGACGGTTTTTAGATCTTTATGGAACCCGCCAGTAGGGTCTTTACGTAAGACCGAAAAACCCTCACCTTGAACTACATCCAAAACTTTTTGATTATATTCGTTTCTTTGCAAAATCACGACGCAATTACCTTTATCGGCCTTTGAAACCACCAAATCATTATCATGCACTTTATGTTGAATGGAACGCAATAAAAACGTGTCTCTACCAGCAGAAATATACCCAGTTGAAGGAGTGTTCTTAAGTGTGTTAGCAACTAATGCCTTGGTATCGACATCATTACCATTGCGAACAATTGCAACCTCAGAATCCACCGCTAAGTTTTCTTTCACCTTTTGATTAATTTTAGAGGGTAGATTATATTTCAAACCTTTCTGTAATAAACCGACTTCACCTTCCGAAAATTCAATCTCTGTTAGATTTTTCACACGAGGGTAGAAACAATGACCGTTGCCATTTCCCAAATCAGTATTGTTTAAAAAGGAACATGAACTATTTTCTATCAACCTTTGCAACTTTTTAGATTGGGTAACATACATTTTATGAGCCACCCGTGACGCAAAGTACCTCGCTTTTTGGTCCAAAATATCAAATTCAATGTTGTGTAATTTAAAGGAAAGTTCTGAGTGTAGTATCTTAAGATGTAATTTCAAATTATCTCTAACTCCAAACCAATAACGAGATTCCTCAGTTAACCAAATTCTTTGTGCCCTATTGATGGCAATCCTAGCTGCCCTACTAGTATTATTGCAACGAACATGAATATAGTTAGGTACAACATTTAAATGTTTACATCGTTGATTAAACCAAACGTTCTGAATAGCTACCCGGTGTTGCTTTATAAGTTTTAAATAATAACGTGCCTGTACGGCTACGCATGCCGACTTTAAATAATTAATAGAATCAGGCGTTACTTTGCGGAGGTCCATATCAACAAACTGGGACAAATTACCTTGCTACTCCGCGAAACCAGTGCCAGGCTCGTGCAAAAAAGCTGCGTCTGTGCGACACATATATGTTCATGCAAAAACCCACCCTCGTCCGCTTCCACACGAAACAACATATATCACACAGACTCAACTACACACCACCACCACTAAACACTAAAACTACACGATCGACGCGCGTTTCGCCTCTATACGAGGCATCATCAAGATCAAAGAAACAGTACGACCGTTCGCTACTTGAACGAATGGCGTACTGACAAACCAAAACAATTCTCCTTAATCCCGCCTACCGCCAACATTTTTGCACAACTACCCTTATTATTTTTCTCAAAGCCTACCCTCGAAATTTAACAATAAAACAAAAGTACCCCCGTATATTATCACAAACTACCCACATAATTTATCTCAATCTCAGCTACCCCCATTGTTAAAGACAGAATTTAAGCATACCCGCAATAAAGGAGAAGAAGGAAAATTAACCTGTTCATTGACAATGGATCCCGCGTTGTTGTACCTAACTATTTCCAAATGTTCCAAAACATTCAGACGAAATCCCTTTTTGCAAAAGTGTAATATTTCATAAGAATGAGCATCTGATAATGTATGATCTGTGTCTATCAAATGTTTTGCAAAATTGGACTTCTCTGCGTGCTTATGCCTATAAGATGAAACATGCTCCTTATATCTAATATTAAAACTACGACCGGTTTGTCCTATATAAACGCTACTACAATCGTCACAAGTGAGCTTATATACTCCTGATCTACTCCCTCTTTCTACTTTATCCTTACCATTACATAGTCTAGAATACAAAGAATTATTAGTCTTAAAAGCAACATTTATTTCCTTTGATTTTAAAATATTATAAATTTTATCTGACAAAGGGCCAACGTAATTAATACTTGCTTTATATTTGTTAGTAGGTTCAGTAGACGGGCCGCTATATAACATGCTATCAGCTATACGCCTCTGTTTCTTTTTAACCAGACTATTTACCATTGTCTCAGTGTAGCCATTTGAATTTGCAATCATGTGTATGGTCTTCAACTCTAAATCAAAATCTTCCCTAGAAAGAGGCACTGTTAACAATCTATGTATGTAACAATGGAAAGCAGCCAGTTTATGTTGCCAAGGGTGATTAGAAGAAGCTGGAATAACTGTATCGGTCTGCGTAGGCTTACGATAAATGTGGAACTGATGCTTATTATGTACCTTAGTTATAGTCAAGTCTAAGAAGTTAAGTGAATTATTCTGTTCTAATTCCTTCTTAAATTTTATTTTCGGATGTTTGTTATTAAGACTACTCACAAATAAATCCAATTGTCTCATACTACCCCTCCTAAAAAACTCATCTCGTTTTGAGACTCTGTATATAGTGGGAAATACAAATTTGTTATATTATTATAGGTATGTAGATGATTTGATTTTATGCTGGAGGGGTAGTATGAGACAATTGGATTTATTTGTGAGTAGTCTTAATAACAAACATCCGAAAATAAAATTTAAGAAGGAATTAGAACAGAATAATTCACTTAACTTCTTAGACTTGACTATAACTAAGGTACATAATAAGCATCAGTTCCACATTTATCGTAAGCCTACGCAGACCGATACAGTTATTCCAGCTTCTTCTAATCACCCTTGGCAACATAAACTGGCTGCTTTCCATTGTTACATACATAGATTGTTAACAGTGCCTCTTTCTAGGGAAGATTTTGATTTAGAGTTGAAGACCATACACATGATTGCAAATTCAAATGGCTACACTGAGACAATGGTAAATAGTCTGGTTAAAAAGAAACAGAGGCGTATAGCTGATAGCATGTTATATAGCGGCCCGTCTACTGAACCTACTAACAAATATAAAGCAAGTATTAATTACGTTGGCCCTTTGTCAGATAAAATTTATAATATTTTAAAATCAAAGGAAATAAATGTTGCTTTTAAGACTAATAATTCTTTGTATTCTAGACTATGTAATGGTAAGGATAAAGTAGAAAGAGGGAGTAGATCAGGAGTATATAAGCTCACTTGTGACGATTGTAGTAGCGTTTATATAGGACAAACCGGTCGTAGTTTTAATATTAGATATAAGGAGCATATTTCATCTTATAGGCATAAGCACGCAGAGAAGTCCAATTTTGCAAAACATTTGATAGACACAGATCATACATTATCAGATGCTCATTCTTATGAAATATTACACTTTTGCAAAAAGGGATTTCGTCTGAATGTTTTGGAACATTTGGAAATAGTTAGGTACAACAACGCGGGATCCATTGTCAATGAACAGGTTAATTTTCCTTCTTCTCCTTTATTGCGGGTATGCTTAAATTCTGTCTTTAACAATGGGGGTAGCTGAGATTGAGATAAATTATGTGGGTAGTTTGTGATAATATACGGGGGTACTTTTGTTTTATTGTTAAATTTCGAGGGTAGGCTTTGAGAAAAATAATAAGGGTAGTTGTGCAAAAATGTTGGCGGTAGGCGGGATTAAGGAGAATTGTTTTGGTTTGTCAGTACGCCATTCGTTCAAGTAGCGAACGGTCGTACTGTTTCTTTGATCTTGATGATGCCTCGTATAGAGGCGAAACGCGCGTCGATCGTGTAGTTTTAGTGTTTAGTGGTGGTGGTGTGTAGTTGAGTCTGTGTGATATATGTTGTTTCGTGTGGAAGCGGAGGAGGGTGGGTTTTTGCATGAACATATATGTGTCGCACAGACGCAGCTTTTTTGCACGAGCCTTGCACTGGTTTCGCGGAGTAGCAAGGTAATTTGTTCCAGTTTGTTGATATGGACCTCCGCAAAGTAACGCCTGATTCTATTAATTATTGAAAACATAGAGGTGAAAAACTTTAATATTTCAGTAAATCATCTAGACCTACAAAAACAGTCGCAAATAGACAAATTGATTTGCAAATACCATTCACTCTTTGCTAAAGACAAATATGACATAGGCACTGTAAAGGACTATGAAGCTCATATTGATTTACTGATAGATAAATATTGTAGCAAGAGACCGTATAGGTGCACTATTGAGGACATGAAAGAGATAGAAGAACAAGTATCAAAGTTATTACAAAAAAAATTAATTGAAGAGTCATATAGTCCTTTTGCCGCTCCGGTAACATTAGCATATAAGAAAGAAGAGGGCAGAAGGTCGAGATTATGTATAGATTTTCGCGATCTAAATAAGATTGTGGTTCCGCAATCACAACCCTTTCCACTAATTGAGGATTTAATGGTCAAGACAAGAAGATGTAAGTTCTTTTCAACACTCGATATAAACTCGGCTTTCTGGTCAATCCCTCTGAAAATTGAAGACAAACAAAAGACAGCATTTGTTACTCAGGAAGGTCACTTTCAATGGACTTGTTTACCATTCGGCTTAAAAACATCGCCTGCAATATTTCAGAGAATATTAAGCAGTATCATCAGGAAACATAAACTATCTGATTTCACAGTGAACTACATAGATGACATTTTGGTATTCTCTGAAACATTCACAGATCATATTAAACACCTATCCTTATTATTGGAAGCGATCTTAAAGGAAGGCTTTAAGTTGAAATTTTCAAAATGTAATTTTGCACAGGATTCGGTCAAATACTTAGGTCACATAATCAAAAACAATACAATTACTCCACTGAAAGATAATTTAATTGCAATAAAAGATTTTCCTATTCCGAAAACACAAAGAAATGTTCGTCAATTTCTGGGTAAAATAAACTTTAACGGAAAATATGTGCCAAATATATCTATCATATTGGACCCGCTACATAATTTGTTGAGAAAGGGACAAGCATTTATTTGGTCAGAAAAATGTCAAGAATCTTTTGACACGGTAAAAAAACTACTTTGCTCGCAGCCTATTTTAGCAATTTATGATCCCGATCTACCGATTCACATTTATACTGACGCTAGTATACAGGGCATAGGCGCCATCTTAAAACAACCACAACTCAACGGAGAAGAAAAACCTTGTGCATATTTTTCCAAAAAATTAAATGACTCTCAAAAAATAAAAAAAGCTATATATCTGGAGTGTTTAGCAATAAAAGAAGCGGTAAAATACTGGCAGCACTGGCTTATAGGAAAAACATTTACAGTATTCTCGGATCATAAACCTCTAGAGAAAATGAATATTAAGGCTAGGACAGATGAAGAATTGGGAAGTCTCACGTACTATCTATCACAATTTAATTTTGAGATAATATATTCTCCCGGAAAATATAATTTAGAAGCAGATAGTTTGAGTAGAAACCCTGTTTTAGACTCATCTGAAAATCAAGAGGAAATTTTAAAAATAGTGAACTTTGTTAAATTAGAAGACATAGAAAATGATCAAAGAAAAAATGAAGACGTTAAGCAAAATACAAATAAACTAATATTAAAAGATACAATATACTATAAAAAGGTTGGAAAAAAGGAAAAAATACTACTGACTGAAGATTTTAGTCGGGAACTTATAGAGAAAGTACATTATCTTTACTGTCATATAGGAATACAACAGATGGAAAATAAAATTAAACCATTCTATATAGCAAAAAACTTAACTTTGAATATTAGAAAATTTTGTAACAACTGTGAAATCTGCATAAAAAACAAATCAAGAGGAAAATATAAATTTGGACTAATGTCACATTTAGGTCCCGCTACTTACCCTTTTGAAATAGTATCTATAGATACTATCGGTGGATTTGGTAGTTCACGTTCTACAAAAACATATTTACACCTCCTAGTAGACCATTTCACTAGATATGCCTATATTTTGACATCAAAAACGCAAAATTCGAATGATTTCATAAAGCTTGTTAAAAAAGTACCACAGGAAAATAATAAAATTGGCATGATTCTTTCTGATCAGTATCCGGGTATAAATTCTAAAGATTTTAAAAACTTTTTAGCAAACGAAAATATACCTATTATCTTTACTGCAGTCAACGCACCATTCTCGAATGGTTTGAATGAAAGATTAAACCAAACATTGGTTAACAAAATTAGATGTAAGATAAATGAAAGGAAGGATAAATTGGCCTGGACAACAATTGCCCATGAATGTACCAAAAGATATAATGAAACAGAACATACTGTAACAGGATTCTCTCCAAAATATTTATTAGATGGAGAAAACATTTATATTCTACCAGAAGAGATTAAAGAAAAAAATATCACAAAATAATTTATTTGAAAATAGAAAAACTGCATTAGAAAACACTATAAAATCGCACAACTATAATAAACAACAATTTGATAAAAACAGAAAAAAAAATGAACTACAAGTAGGAGATTCAGTATACGTGGAAAACGGAAATCGGTTAAACAGAAAAAAACTTGATGAATTAAAAATTGGCCCTTACAAAATTGTAGAAAAATTGTCAAACTCAATTTATAGAATAAAAACACAGGGCATAGGAAGTCTGAGTCGAATCTTTTTCATGTAACAAAGCTGGTTCCAGTACCGGATTGACTTTAGATTTAAGAACATTGTATACATGTTAACTCTAGTGGGGGGGGGGGGAGATGTAAATGAAGTCCATGTTCCTTCATTTAATTTGAATTTGCCGCGCATTCTCTGTGACGTCTTTTCATGAGTAAGCTATGAAAGGATGACAGAGAGGTTTTAAGGTTATGTTGTCAAAACGAGTGTAGAAGATAACATCTTAATATCATAAGTAAACGAATTTGGGGAAATAATAGCTTTAAATGTTGTTTCTCTTTTCAGGTAAGCTTTATAATTAGTTTTACTAAACGTAATATTGTGAAGTGATGTTTGTTAAGCACTGTATTTAATTAAAACATTCTCTTTTCAGAGCAACACAATTTAGTTTTTATTTCGTTATTCCAACAATAACTGAATGGTTTATAAAACCACATTATATACATTATAAGTTATCAGACACAATTATCTACGTAAGGAAGCATATTGCTATGTTGACAAAGTAAAAGTTATCTAGCGCAGACATATTTAAAAAAGCTCGATACTTTAGAATGATTTCTCTCACAAAGCTGAGCCATAGTCGTAACCAGGCCTTCTTTTACAGTCAGTGACTCGAAGATTGGGCATATCCCGTGGGACAGTGGCCCGTGCTACTTGTAGCACAAGAGTATGACTACGAGTACTTGTACCCGTTAATAATAACTTCATGATCCAAATCAATCCTTAGATCGATAGTGATGCAGCAATTTTAATAAAGACATAGTTAAGTTGCCATAGCAATATGCTTGGGAGATGCTGTTAAATTAATAATATAGTCCGAGAGCTGGCAACAATTTTTGGGTAGGTATTTGAGGCAAGCTGAAAACTTGTCCTATACCTCTCCTATTATACCCCAATACGAAACTGCAGACCTGGCTGGTGAGTAGCGGGGCTAACTCAACCCCTAAATTTTTAAAAATATTATTTTTTTATTTCGAAAAATATATTTGAGGCAATATGCAATTTTTATATGTTGTAGTTTAATATTTAAAGAATAAAAAAAAATAAGCCAGATGATTTAGTCGGGATTTTAAAATTGCCAGACGCGTGCAAAAACATTTTGCAAAAAAATACAAAAAATGTATTTGAGGCAACTTGAAATTTTAACAGGATATTATTTATAATTAAAAAATAAGATCCTCAAAAAGACAGGTCATTTCTGTGGGTCTTTCTACCTGCCAGGTGATCCAACAAGTTATATATAAGTGCGAGTACGTAGCGCTATAGACAAGCTGTAGCGTGAGAGAGAGCGTATATCGGCAGCTGTCTGCGTCCTTGCTTGCCACGTTACTATTGGCTCTGACGAGGTCACGTGACATATAATAGCCACGAGGTTCCAATTCAAAATTTCGGAGTAAAAAATATAAAATTTTATGAATTTCTGCTAAAAACGGTTTATATAAAAATGATTGTGTTGATTTATGTGTGTTAAATGGATATATTTATTGTGTTATATTTTTTTATCATATATAATTTAAAATTTATACAAAAATTGAATATTTTTTTCACGTGAAAATTAATAATGGCTAACGTATTAAATAAAGAAAGTAACGATTACAAAAATAGAAAATTACAAAATCGGATTTATTGAGAGAAAATAATTATACAACGGCAAAATTATGAGTACAAAAATATAAATTTAATTCATCTCACGTCATAAATAAATTGTTATTCTTCATCTGTGGATGCTCCTTCATCAGAGCTATCAGAATCTTCTTCAGATTCATCTGTGTCAAATGACACAACTTAACTTTTCACTAGACATTTTAAAATTATTTACCTTATAAAACGTGTAACATCAATATTAAAAATGTACGACTGAGAATAACGACTCCGAAATTCCGACTGAAAACCTCGTGGCTATTATATGTCACGTGACCTCGTCAGAGCCAATAGTAACGCGGCAAGCAAGGACGCAGACAGCTGCCGATATACGCTCTCTCTCACGCTACAGCTTGTCTATAGCGCTACGCACTCGCACTTATATATAACTTGTTGGATCACCTGGCAGGTAGAAAGACCCACAGAAATGACCTGTCTTTTTGAGGATCTTATTTTTTAATTATAAATAATATCCTGTTAAAATTTCAAGTTGCCTCAAATACATTTTTTGTATTTTTTTGCAAAATGTTTTTGCACGCGTCTGGCAATTTTAAAATCCCGACTAAATCATCTGGCTTATTTTTTTTTTATTCTTTAAATATTAAACTACAACATATAAAAATTGCATATTGCCTCAAATATATTTTTCGAAATAAAAAAATAATATTTTTAAAAATTTTGGGGTTGAGTTAGCCCCGCTACTCACCAGCCAGGTCTGCAGTTTCGTATTGGGGTATAATAGGAGAGGTAAAGGACAAGTTTTCAGCTTGCCTCAAATACCTACCCAAAAATTATTGCCAGCTCTCCTACTAATAGCTCTATGAACAAATCAATCCTTAGACCGACAATAATGATACTAGCCTTACCTAGAAAAATACTCTCAAAGTAATTTATCTTACAAACACAGTCAAATAGTTATCACAATAAAGTCACGAGTGGTAAAAATGTGGTAAATAACCTAGAAGTAACCTTAATGAAGACCTGGTTAGATAGTTTAAAACAATATAATTACGAGAGGTAAAATATGTTAAATAACCTGGAAATAATTTTAATGAAGACCTGGTTAAATAGTTAAAACAATAGTTATAAGTCGAGAAATTAGGTAAATAAATCTTAAGGTAAACGTAGATAGAAATCAACCTTAGCTGAGCCTGTAAGAAATATATGTAAAGAATAAAACCTTACATTAGAAACGTACTATACCCTACAAAACAGTGTATCTACCTATACCTATTCTAAAGCCCTATTCTCTGTTCTGCAAACTAGGAGATTTTCTCCACATTTACTGTTAAACGTGTAATGTGTAATGTATAGCTTTCCGGAATGACAGGGAAAACTCCTAACTAGCTGAACGAAAGAAAGTGGCTGTGGCGTAACCATGTGTCTAATAAGCCATGTGTGCGTTGCTCTCAACACCAGGCCGAGGCTTTGGTTCAGCGCGAGAGCAGAATACCTAAGGGGTGTAATATATATATAAATACCAATAAGACCGACTGCAATAAACCACATACGCAGATTTACGGGTGCCTAAGCATCGGTCCGTCCACTGGGTCCGCCCGTACCTTGTATATGTGTTTTAGGGAGCCGGGGCCTGGGCATGGCGAGGGTGCTAAAATACCCCAGCATAACGCCATGAAAAGGGTCCAGCCAGTACCCAATTTTAACCCGCCTACACAGACTCTGAAACCAGGAGCTTCGTTAACACCGCATGGTATCAACTCCTAGCCGGCACTTCGCCGCACAAGCTAAATTCCGTAGATAGCACGAAGACTCCTCAATCCTTAACAAGTGCTTCTAATTAACACGATCCAACCCCATTATTAAGTAAAATAAATAATTAAACCCACAACACAAAATGAAATGCAAAACTTACGCGAGCCCAGTTACGTAATAGAACCAAAACTCACTGAATTTAAAGAACACTTACAATAAAATAATAGAAATATATCGCAATCCTACCCCATTATTAAATTAAATAAATTAAACCCACAGCACAAAATGAAATAAAAAACGTACGCGAGCCCAGTTACGAGATAGATAATTACAACCAAAACTCACTGAATTTAAAGAACACTCACAATAAAACAAAAGAAATATAATCCTTAACAAGTGTTTGTAATTAACGCGAACCTACCCCATTATTAAGTATAATTAATTCCACAACTCAAAATGAAATGCAAAACTTAAACCAAAACGCACTGAATTTAAAGAACAATAAAATGAAAATAAAATAATAGAAATATAACAGCAAACCGGCAGAGCTTTGCCGTAAGCAAGTAATTAAGCACACCTGCTGAGGATGGAGCAGAGTCTCCGACGCTCGATGAGTGAAGAATGTAAAAAGCCCCGATTCTGCTCAACCCTCGTCTTTTATACCACTTGCCCCGCTGGTCGCAGACTTTTGATGAACCCTCTTCACCGACAATCCTTGGTTCGCCGTCTTATCTATTTTTACTGACTAACCTAAATCTTAGCACCTTAGGTTTAGGACTGAATTTCCAATGTGGCCTGATGGCACATAAACTCTTTAATATCTCAAGCACGGCTGTTTACTACCCTATCTAAGCTAACTCTTAACGTTATAGAAATAAGGATGAGTTTCTAATGTAGCGTGATGGCTTATAATCTCTTTGAAAATGTACCACCTGATATGTGCGCTCTGCTCACTACCCTCATTTTGTTTTAACTTAGAGATCCTTAAGACTGTATTTTTAGTGGTAAGAAAACCATTATTCTACAACACATTTCTAAAAGGTTCCGTCAACGTATTTGTAAATAATTATTTTTTTTTTCTTTTCTTTAAATAAATATAGCTCTATCTGAACCTACTAAGACCATTTATAATTAAATAAATAAATAAATCCTATAAGTTTGTGAATTAAACGGCCAAGCAGAGGCTGGACTGTTACAAGGTGTTGGAGGGCGTTGAGACGCTATCGGACCACCGATATGTCCGATACGAGGTCTCCGCCCGCCCAACCGCCCCGGACGGTCCTAGCCGACTCCGGAGAGGTGACAGCCCCCGGTGGGCTCTGAAGCGCCTCGACCGAGAGGTCCTGCACCAGGCGGCCCTTGTCCAGGCCTGGCCAAGACCACCTGAAGCCCCAATTGCGGTGGATGAGGAGGCGGCATGGCTCAGCGACGCAATGGCTGAAGTATGTGACGCGGCAATGCCGCAGGTCAAGGCGGCATTGCATGCATTTCTAATTTTTACTTCTTTTTTTTCTAGAATCGGAGTATAATTATTAGGAAACAAGTGAAATATGAATAACTTAACCTAATAAAAATTACAAAAACTTATTTAAAAATTATTTCTAATTCTCTTAACCTAAATTTGCAATAAAAAAAAACCTTAGATATATTTATTCCTCGCCCCCACTCTTTTAACCCCCTACTGCACTCATCAAGAATTTAGCACCTTAATAAATAATTTCCATAATGGAATTTTACTAACGTTACTTATAAACTAGCCACAATTTTCGTAAAGTATATAAAACAGCATTGACGTCTCCACTACCAAGGTACCTTTTGTTCCAAATAAGCACTATTAAGCAAAATACTCTCTCCAACTCTACTAAGTAATTACCGCAAAATAAAATTAAAGGATGTAACTCTTATACATTGCTACTTCAATTCTTAGGTACAACATAAAACTTCATATGCGTACACGTACCCAATTCTCTGATATACTTATAGAAATACCTATAGGCAATTCTTTTCACTTTTATAATTTACAACAGATACTATCTATTTATACTATCGTAACCATGTTCCGTTCACTACAATGACAGCAGTCGCTTAATAATGTCACTGACTATACAACCCATGATATCAGTCGTGAGCATACTTTAATTATTCATAATGCCTGTTAACACTTGTTTAGTACCTAGTAACGCCATCTATTATCAACTAATTGAACTGTTCGAGTTTCCAAATAAATCGTTTAGAAGGCGCTTGTATCGCATGTATAAATGTGGTTTGTGTCAGTATCTGACATCGTACGCTACAATACCTATCTATATTCTAACAATAAGTCTATTAAAATTGTAAATACTTTCCTTACTTCTAACATACTACTATAATATATTTTGAATAAACCACTTAACTTCCCCTTTTTTTTAGTCTTTCTGAATCCATCCAAGCCTCGAGTTTTCCCTCCCGCAAGCTCATAACATAATAATCATTGCATGGTGATACGGGACCCTCGGCGCGCGAGTCCAACTCACTTTGACTGGTGCTTTTAGTGCCTACTTATATAACTAGCTTTTAACTAGCTTTTGTTCTCGAATCCTCACGAGTAGGTGTCTATTTTTACTTCCTATTAACAATAACTTGACTTCTTGATGGTGCATCAAGATGAACCATGCAACAGATTTCGAACAAGATCTTCAGAAATAGAACTATGAAAACTGTATCAAACTTTTTGCAGTACCTAGTTTCATAAACCTACAGACTGATAAATAAACTTAGAGATACATAGACAGACAGACGGATAGACAGAAGATAACTATTACGCTTTCCACCGCTTTCATAAAGTTCATTTCTCGTAAATATTTGCTATACATCGACCAGCCACAACCTTTATTATTGTATAGATTAACAGACTTATATACACACATACAGGCAAGCCCGTCTCCTAGAGGAGCAAACAGAGACCACGGACTGGAGTCTACTACAATCCTGACATATTACCTTCGCTAGCCTTTAAATAAAATTTGCTTAATTTATCCTGATTTATCTAAAAGTAATTTTATCTATTCAACTTAAATTATCTTAATTTTATCATAATTAAAATAATTATTTAACTTAATTTACCTCACACGTTTCTATTATATTAGTAGTTTTCTACCTAATCGCTCTAAGGTATTCTAAAAGAGCGCCCCCTGCGAGAAAAGCTCGCCCCCACTCATCTATTTCGTTCTACAAGTCTATCTTCGTTATGTTTTACAAACAGTAAAAAGCCATACACAAATCTACACTAATCTATACTTTCCACACTAACATAACAAAAAACCAATTCCTATTATTTGTTTGTTTGCTTTTATGCATAGGCAATCCCTAGTACCACCGAACAGATCTAAAAAATTCACAGAAGACAGACAGACAAGCTGTTACTTCTACACGAACGAAGTAGTCTGTCTAGTCATACAAAACTTTGCAAGTTCCTAACGTTAAACCTACTCATAGACACTATAGCATTTTCCTACTGGCAACCAGGATACTTATCATAATATGCTCCTAAAGTTAACCTTTAAAACCAGTCTAAACACACACAATTTATCTTAAAATGCAATGTAATGACAACACAATGAAAAACTAGGGTAATGGCAGGACTCTAACCTGCCACCAACTACAAACACGGCTGCTACTACACAACTACTGCTACAATTTATCTTATTCCTAATTTGTCAAAGTCTGTAAGAAACTCGATCTTATTCCTATACGAATAGGGTCGGTTATTTCAGCTAATTTATGACATTAGTTTGTCAACCACGTACTGTATCTATTTAGTACAAAACCAACTGCCGCTAAAAATAACTTTGTTTCTTAAGTAACTGCATACACATAAAACTCTTATTACTTTTATTCTAGAAATCAATACAGTGTGTACAGAAAGTGTGCCGGTCGACTAACAATTTCTTCGATTCTCTTTAGCTATGGTCTACCGTTGGAAAGTACCCTCAACAGAATTTATAATGTACCGCTCACTCAATCGTTAAGCTAAGTAAGTCGTTGATTAAAATAGAATAAAACTGTGTAAAATACAAAATTGGTCCTTAATATTTATTGTTGTTGTATTGATAAGAACATAACTGCTGTGCATTGACGAAACCATCTACTCTTTCCGCTTAGTGTAAAACTAAAAGTTGACCCGAGAAAACTGAGGACTAAAACTAGCCTACCGTTTAGTTATCTACATACAGACGAGTATTTTCGACAGTTAATTGGTATGTGCATTGTGCATACCAGGAGAGACTCAAGAAACAGAAAAAGTACAGGTAACGAATTTTTTTTATTACCATTTCTTATCTAACATACATATTTATACTGTGCCCTTTCCTTCCTCTTCAGATAAATAAGCCCTAGATAATCGTACTTATTTGTCTCGGTCATTATGTAATAATTTAAACGAATGAACCCGAATAAAAATTGAACCTATTTTGCAAGTTACATAATTGTAAAGTTACTTAACCTGCTTTTTTATTTTGACCTATTAATTAATTGACATACTTATATAATTTTGAACCTAGTATTAAACTTTAAAATAAATCATATTGTTTCTATTGTAGGTTGAATTAAAATTAAAACTAATTGTACGTTTTTTTTTTAAGGTAGGTCACTTACTGTAATTTAAAAAATATTTTTTTTTTAAAACCTTTCAGAATAAAAACCCTCTAAACAACAGCGAAATCCATTGCGGAGCTCAAAAAGAGCAACTAAAGATACGCTAAAGACAGACACGCGGACAGCAAATCTGCCCCATAAATCTATACCAAGTATGTAAGGAAAGAAGATTATTTTAGCGTAAGTTACTAATTACAGACAGAAACACACACATACACACTCACCTACTTATTTTTTTTATGACTATTCCTACCACCAGATAGCAAAGTGATGCATTCCCTATCTTGACCCGTACGAAACGCAGCAGCGAATCACCACTTTATAGGAGTGTGGTACTACTCTGGCCGAGACGACCCATATAACATAAGCATTGGCATTTCCTTCATAAGCCCTATCGCTGACGGTACGATTATGGTCACATACCTAACCTCAAATCAAAGGGACTACTGGAAGTGGGTCTAAATTCAGTTTGCGTGATTTGCAACAAACATACGCACATACAAGTGGAGTCAACAAAGCTTGTATATGACCTAACTAACCCTAATAATTTCCTCAAAATCGAAGAGGTAATATACCTAGAAAAATACCTTCAAGTGATAAGCTCAACTTTGTGCTACTGTTTTTATGCACAAATATTTTCCTATCATATATTTTATTTATTTACCTACAAGTCTACTTTGTTCAGATGCTAGACTATCTCGTAAGACTTTCTTAACCATCCAGTGCTACGCTACATAACCATATTAATACTATTTCCATTTATTTCAAAATAACTTAAAAGAGAAGTACGAGCAGCATCGAAATTTCATTCATCACTCACTTAGAAACAGATAATTTACCTAGTCTATTCCTAAAACAAAATTACCTAGTACCTATTTTTTTTATAAAAAAAAGAGGAAACTAGCAAGCGGGTAGCCCGATGGCAAGTGATTACCGCCGCCCATAGACACCCGCAACACCAAAGAGACCGCAGACGCGCTACCGACCCAGAGGGCTAAGGTGGAATACCTCTAACTAAACTACCTTCAAACTTATTTCTTATAGTTTTAAACTACCGCACTTTACGCACGTATTCCTAATTAATGTTTTTCGGTTTTTTTCTTTCTAGGACGATCCTGCCGGAACTGCCTAAGATTAGGCAGTTTTTTTGTAAAAACTGCCTTACTTAACTGCCTTATTTAAATTATAAATTAAAAGTCCTACCTTCATTTGTATTTTTCTTTCAATAGTATCTACTAATATAGTCCTAAATGATAACGCTGTCACGAGTTAAGTTACTAAAATAAACATTTCATAAATAAAGAAAATAAAACAAAAGCGAGTGAACCAATCTTACAACATTCTCCATTCCACGAACAACAAATTGTGTGACTGTAGGCAGTCACACCTTAAATAAAATAGATCTACCTAATACTTGTAAAAACTTGAACTACCTACTAAAAATCTAAACGTAAGTATAAAAGTAAATATGAAAAATAGGAAACCCTAAATACACTTCAGATCCTGGTCACGGCACCAAATTGTAACAAACCCCCCCTTAAGCTCTTTTTCTCTGACCTAATAAGACCTAATTTGACCTAACCTAAATTAGAACTATATGACCTAATTAGATCTATAAGACCTAGGCTATACTACTGCTATAGCTATGAAGCTATAGGTGAATTCTACTCCTAAGCTACCATAGAACTACAAGTATATAACTGGCAAGCGGCTTCTCTGATGGTAAGTAAATATTGAATACCTAGTCTGAAACTCACGTCCTATGTAATGTACCCCCTAATCTATACGTTTACTCATCCCTAGTACTATACTGACTGAATGAATATACATACGAATGATTTGGCCAAGTGATCGTCTAGTTACCCTGCGTTGTGTCCTACGGTAGTAATCCAAGCTCTTTGAAATGTATGTAAGATCGGTTCGCTCGCTATGCCCTAAACTTGACCTACCTTAAACTACTATACGTGCTATCAAATACTAATAAATACCATGTCCTAAATGCCCTATTATTTAAAACTTAATCCTATTTTGTTGGATGCTGCTTCTAAGGAATGGCTACGCCGATTCTGATGAAGTTTATAGCAAAATAATTAAATAGTAATAATGACTGTTATGTACTCGCATAAATAAAGAGGTTCGACCATTGTTCTGCTTCCTATTTAATATAAACTTAGGCCGAATAACTAGCTACGTTTAGTATGCATACGGGGATAACTATGCATATCGTAATTATGTAATGTTTGTCTACATGCTATGAAAATAAAGACATTTCGTAACTTATTCAAAGCTCTGTGACTTTTAAACCTAAGTTATAAGTATACCAAAGTAAGAAACCTCCCAACTGACCTCCTACTCCACGCTCTAGTGGACATTGGACTCACGTTAGTTACGATGGTAAGTAATAAGTAATGCCTCATTGGAACACTAATAATAATTAGATAAGCGATCTGTTTCTTAAGAAATAACTGTAGGTACAGTGGAGACGCTAACTGGCTGTCGTACAAAACTACAAAGTTATGTGGTAATTACTGAGTTGGATAATCATCCCTGGATAAACCGGGATCCTAAAAATCCCAGAAGGTCACGCCAACCACCCCTTTGACCTTCACCATCGCCTCCTAAATACAATTCTCCGTAAAGAAATGTATTGTTAAGGAACTACGTTAAGCGCTAACCACGGCGCATCACAAAGAAAAGTTATGAGATTCTTATCACAACTCGTTAAAATAAAAATATAACTAACTATACATTATAAGTTATCAGACACAATAATCTACGTAAGGAAGCATATTGCTATGTTGACAAAGTAAAAGTTATCTAGCGCAGACATATTTAAAAAAGCTCGATACTTTAGAATGATTTCTCTCACAAAGCTGAGCCATAGTCGTAACCAGGCCTTCTTTTACAGTCAGTGACTCGAAGATTGGGCATATCCCGTGGGACAGTGGCCCGTGCTACTTGTAGCACAAGAGTATGACTACGAGTACTTGTACCCGTTAATAATAACTTCATGATCCAAATCAATCCTTAGATCGATAGTGATGCAGCAATTTTAATAAAGACATAGTTAAGTTGCCATAGCAATATGCTTGGGAGATGCTGTTAAATTAATAATAGCTCTATGAACAAATCAATCCTTAGACCGACAATAATGATACTAGCCTTACCTAGAAAAATACTCTCAAAGTAATTTATCTTACAAACACAGTCAAATAGTTATCACAATAAAGTCACGAGTGGTAAAAATGTGGTAAATAACCTAGTAGTAACCTTAATGAAGACCTGGTTAAATAGTTTAAAACAATATAATTACGAGAGGTAAAATATGTTAAATAACCTGGAAATAATTTTAATGAAGACCTGGTTAAATAGTTAAAACAATAGTTATAAGTCGAGAAATTAGGTAAATAAATCTTAAGGTAAACGTAGATAGAAATCAACCTTAGCTGAGCCTGTAAGAAATATATGTAAAGAATAAAACCTTACATTAGAAACGTACTATACCCTACAAAACAGTGTATCTACCTATACCTATTCTAAAGCCCTATTCTCTGTTCTGCAAACTAGGAGATTTTCTCCACATTTACTGTTAAACGTGTAATGTGTAATGTATAGCTTTCCGGAATGACAGGGAAAACTCCTAACTAGCTGAACGAAAGAAAGTGGCTGTGGCGTAACCATGTGTCTAATAAGCCATGTGTGCGTTGCTCTCAACACCAGGCCGAGGCTATGGTTCAGCGCGAGAGCAGAATACCTAAGGGGTGTAATATATATATAAATACCAATAAGACCGACTGCAATAAACCACATACGCAGATTTACGGGTGCCTAAGCATCGGTCCGTCCACTGGGTCCGCCCGTACCTTGTATATGTGTTTTAGGGAGCCGGGGCCTGGGCATGGCGAGGGTGCTAAAATACCCCAGCATAACGCCATGAAAAGGGTCCAGCCAGTACCCAATTTTAACCCGCCTACACAGACTCTGAAACCAGGAGCTTCGTTAACACCGCATGGTATCAACTCCTAGCCGGCACTTCGCCGCACAAGCTAAATTCCGTAGATAGCACGAAGACTCCTCAATCCTTAACAAGTGCTTCTAATTAACACGATCCAACCCCATTATTAAGTAAAATAAATAATTAAACCCACAACACAAAATGAAATGCAAAACTTACGCGAGCCCAGTTACGTAATAGAACCAAAACTCACTGAATTTAAAGAACACTTACAATAAAATAATAGAAATATATCGCAATCCTACCCCATTATTAAATTAAATAAATTAAACCCACAGCACAAAATGAAATAAAAAACGTACGCAAGCCCAGTTACGAGATAGATAATTACAACCAAAACTCACTGAATTTAAAGAACACTCACAATAAAACAAAAGAAATATAATCCTTAACAAGTGTTTGTAATTAACGCGAACCTACCCCATTATTAAGTATAATTAATTCCACAACTCAAAATGAAAAGCAAAACTTAAACCAAAACGCACTGAATTTAAAGAACGATAAAATGAAAATAAAATAATAGAAATATAACAGCAATCCGGCAGAGCTTTGCCGTAAGCAAGTAATTAAGCACACCTGCTGAGGATGGAGCAGAGTCTCCGACGCTCGATGAGTGAAGAATGTAAAAAGCCCCGATTCCGCTCAACCCTCGTCTTTTATACCACTTGCCCCGCTGGTCGCAGACTTTTGATGAACCCTCTTCACCGACAATCCTTGGTTCGCCGTCTTATCTATTTTTACTGACTAACCTAAATCTTAGCACCTTAGGGTTAGGACTGAATTTCCAATGTGGCCTGATGGCACATAAACTCTTTAATATCTCAAGCACGGCTGTTTACTACCCTATCTAAGCTAACTCTTAACGTTATAGAAATAAGGATGAGTTTCTAATGTAGCGTGATGGCTTATAATCTCTTTGAAAATGTACCACCTGATATGTGCGCTCTGCTCACTACCCTCATTTTGTTTTAACTTAGAGATCCTTAAGACTGTATTTTTAGTGGTAAGAAAACCATTATTCTACAACACATTTCTAAAAGGTTCCGTCAACGTATTTGTAAATAATTTTTTTTTTTCTTTTCTTTAAATAAATATAGCTCTATCTGAACCTACTAAGACCATTTATAATTAAATAAATAAATAAATCCTATAAGTTTGTGAATTAAACGGCCAAGCAGAGGCTGGACTGTTACAAGGTGTTGGAGGGCGTTGAGACGCTATCGGACCACCGATATGTCCGATACGAGGTCTCCGCCCGCCCAACCGCCCCGGACGGTCCTAGCCGACTCCGGAGAGGTGACAGCCCCCGGTGGGCTCTGAAGCGCCTCGACCGAGAGGTCCTGCACCAGGCGGCCCTTGTCCAGGCCTGGCCAAGACCACCTGAAGCCCCAATTGCGGTGGATGAGGAGGCGGCATGGCTCAGCGACGCAATGGCTGAAGTATGTGACGCGGCAATGCCGCGGGTCAAGGCGGTGTCTCCAAGGCGTAGCGTGTACTGGTGGTCCGCAGAACTTACGTAGCTGCGCAAGGCGTGCGTGGCTGCGAGACGCCGGTACACAAGGAGCCGCAGGCGAAGGAGACGTGACCTGGCCGAGGAAGACCGGCTCTATGCGGCCTACAGAGATGCCAGCAGGACACTCTGCGCGGCTATTGGCAGGGCCAAGGATCTGGCCGAGGAGGAAATGCTGGAGACTCTGAACAGCGACCCGTGGGGGAGACCGTACAAGATAGTGAGGTGTAAACTTCGCCCTTGGGCCCCCCCACTAACGCAAAGTCTCCAGCCGGAGCTCCTGGACCGGATTGCGGAAGCCCTGTTGTTTCCTATTTTGGGCATTCAGAGCTTCGGCCCATATGGGGGCCCCGTAGAGGGCCATGGACCGGACTACCCCCGCAAAGAGGCGACGACATCCCACTTCCGGTCCATTTAGATTCGGAAGCAGCCGGCTAAGAACCGCAGCCGTTCCCATCAACTTTGGCGTCAACGCCGCGAAGTGCTCCCGAAACTTCCATCGGCCGTCCAGGGTGAGGCCCAAGTACCTCATCCTAGACCCGATTTCGATTTCAGTGCCACCTACTAAGAGGTGCGCCCCGACCGGTGGTGCATTGCGAGTCCTTTTTATGGTGGTAGATGGCGGTCATGGCCGAGCCGCCTTCGCCCGATTCGCCTGCGGCGCAAGGGCTGGGAAGAGGGGTCTTCCTCACGCGCTCGCTCCGCGCACTCTTTTTCCCCAATGACCTCCTCGCAAAAGGAGGCCATTGCGTTCCACGACCTCTCGCTGCCGATCATGGAGTCAACCACAGCCTGCAACGAGAGGTCAGTGCCCACTATCGCCGTTAGGCGCGTCCGGTGTTCGGCGAAGGCGGGACATGCTTGCAGCGTGTGCGCGCTGTGTCCTCCGCCGCTCCGCAGTGGTGGCAGATTGTCGCCTCCTCTCTTCTCGCCACATTGCACAGGTATCTTCCGAAGCATCCATGCCCCGTGAGCACCTGTGCAAGGTGGAAAGACAGCTTGCCCCAGCCTCTTTCGACCCATGCTTGCAGCACGGGTCGGATTCCCGTGATGGTCCAGTGGCCGGCGCTCGGCCGCTCCAGAGCATCCAGCCATTTTCGGTAGAGGGTTTGGCGGGAGAGTTCTCTCCACCGCCTTACCTCCTCTGGACACGGCTGTTCCCCTCTGGCGCGGAACTCGGCTACGCGTCGGTAGACCTCCGCCAAGACCTCGGCCTCCAGCTCCCATGGTGGGGTGCCCGCCAGCACGCAGGTCGCCTCGAAGGAGGTGGTGCGATACGCCCTCGCTACCCTGACCGCCATGACCCTTTGCGGTTGCCGCAGTAGGGTCTTGTTTCGGGCGGACAGGGCACCTACCCATATGGGTGCACCATACAGGGCCATCGATCGCACCACTCCCGAGTACAGGCGACGGCAGCCCGCGTTCGGCCCGCCCACATTCGGGAGCAGCCGGCTCAGCGCCGACGCAGTCCTCACCAGCTTAGGAGCCAAGCGCTGGAAGTGCTCCTGGAAGTTCCATCGGCTGTCGAGGGTGAGTCCCAGGTATTTCATCACCTTCCCGACGCCAATGGAAAGTCAAAGTCAAAGTCAAAATATTTTATTCAGATTAGGCTTACAGGTAGCACTTATGAATGTCAAAAAATTTACCACCGGTTCGGAAAAACCTCTGATGAGAAGATACCGGCAAGAAACTCAACGAGGTGTAATTTTTTTAAATAAATCAAAATTACAATGTTATTTTACATCTCAAATATTCAAAATTTTTACAATTTAACAATTTAACACAGCAGGTGTACAATCTTTGGGGCCAGGGATCGCCAATACAGATCGGGATCATTTCCAAACATCCTTGTCCAAGATATAGTCATTGATTTTATAATACGCCCGAGAAACTCCCCCCACCATGATGTGCGCATCCGACGGTGGTGCCCTCCGTGGCCCGTGGAAGCACACAGCCTCCGACTTGTGCAAGGCAACCTCCAAGCCCAGTTTCCTGATTTTGTCCACAACGTGGGCCACTCCGGCTGTTGCCAACACCGAGGCGTCTCTGAGGGTGCTTCCGCAGGCCGTGACCAGGGTGTCGTCTGCGTAGCAGGTGACATCGACCCCCTGCAAGTTAGCTCCGCGCAGGACCCAGTCGTATCCGATGTTCCACAGGAGTGGTCCTAAGACCGACCCCTGTGGGACACCGCATGTCACCGGCTTCGTAACCCACTGGCTGTTCGTGGGGTACTGTACTTACGTGTGGCCACCGACAGGATGAGGGACCGCTGGAAAGCGAGCCTGGCGGACCCCTCTTATGGAATCCGAACCATAGAGGCTGTCCGCCCGCTCCTTTCCGAGTGGTCCCTGAGACGGCACGGGTCCCTCTCCTTCCGACTCACGCAGATATTGACCGGGCATGGCTGCTTCGGTCATTATCTGCATAGAGTCGCAAGGAGAGAGCCGACCCCGTCGTGCCATGAGTGCGGCGCTGGGGACGATACGGCGCAGCACACCCTCGAGGTGTGCAGCGCCTGGGATTCCCAGCGTCGCACTCTGGTGGCGACGATAGGAGGCGACCTCTCTCTGCCCAGCGTGGTAGCCGCCATGCTGCGAGGCATTTCTGCGAGGACGTCATGTCCCAGAAAGAGGCCGCGGAGCGGGTGCGCGAAGAGGCCGTCGACGCACACCCGCTCCATCGCAGACGATGGGGGAGGCGGCGGAGACAGTTCGCTGCCAGCCAACTTCCCCAGTGAGACCTGCGGGTATGGGGGTAGAAATGAAATGAAATGAAATGAAATGAAATCTTTATTTTCAGGCAACAAGGCCCATAGATAAATACCTTACAAACTAACATACATAAAAATATATAGACTAAAATACAATACAAAACAAAACAAAACAATTTTCATGTTGGCGACAAAACGGCGTGGCCCCGTTGCGTCGTCACTTCCGATGTCGCGTTCGCCACCGGTAATGTGCCCCGAAACCGTCGAAACACGACATCCTTCGGCCAGAAAGCTGCAGACGCGACGGACTCCAACAGCGGCCGCGGGACGCGCACCACAAACGAACTGAAGTGCACGTAGTGCCGTGACCGCAGCTGGAACACCCTCAGCGAGCACCCAGTCTTCCGGCGGACATGTTCCACCACATCTGCGACTGCGACGGTGTGGTGCAGGCGCGACACGTACAGTGCCGTATTCGGTGTGGCTGCTCGCAGCCCGGAATTGTCCGGCTCCGCAGTGCCACACTGGCTCTTGCAAGGCTTCCTGCGAGCCTTGCTTCTTTTCTGCACCAACGTGAAACCCTCCTCATCCACTTTAGTGCGGGGGGGCTCCGTTGATATCGGTGGAGCCCTAATCTTCTTCGGCGGTGCGGGGGCCCGCCGAGGTGCGGCGGGCCGGCCGACAACGTCAGCATAGCCGCGCGAGGCCGGCTGCGTGCTGGCGGAGAGCTGCGGCGCGCGCGGGGGGTGCGCGGGCCGCGAGACGGCGGGCGCAGCGCTAGGTTCAGGTTCCTTACGTTGCGCCGGCGAACGCGTCGATATGAAACTTGATGCCGCTGAGTCGACACAAGCCTCACGTCGGTCAATTACCTGCAAATTCGATGCATCAGCATGTGACCGAGTTACCGGGGCATTATTGCGTAAACAGATGATTTCTTTACGCAACTCGGCGATAGTATCCTGCGATACATCGAATTTCTTTAGGACTTCGGCCAAACTCGCTTTTAGAGCCACAATATCCTTTAGCAAGCTGGTGACATCGACGTGGTCGAATGTGACGGGGGGCAGCTTGCGCAGCTCCTTCGCCACGAAAGCGGGCACGTCGTCCGGATCGGTCCCTTTGAACACCGTGATGATGTCCTGTAGACTCTTCACACCACCATCCCTTCGGCGAGAGGGCATCTGGTCGGTTTTCCCGAGCGTCTGGAACAGCAGCGCCTTGCCACTGCAAATCTCGTCCTAAAGAGAGAGCACCCCTGCCCGCCGTAGGCTAGGTCTCATGGTCTGGGGGGGAGGTTCGGCGTCCCCGACCTCCCCCTCCTTTGGCGCGGGTTAGCCCCGGCACGTAGGCTGGGGCGCCGGTCAGGCGTCGTTGTGGAGCATGACTCAGGTCCCACGACGCCTGCTAGAAAGCCGGTTTGAGGGAGACGCTCAGGGAGGTTTTAGTTAGGGTATGCCCCCCACTCTGAGGGGAGAGTCCCACATATCCCCCGGCTGCTCCAGGCCGGGGTGAAGCTATAAAAGCTTTCCTCCCTGGACAAAAAAAAAAAGGTTAGGTTAGGTTAGGTTGAGGTAAAATTTCGTGGAAAATCGGGTGCTAGCATTTGGTTTTTCATGAGATTTTAATAGAGGGAGTGTTGAGAGAGTTTTGTCGTTTTGCATTTCGTATCCTTGTTCGATCCTTTAAATATTAGCCTTTGTTGTATTAACGTAGCTTCAGTAGTTCCATAGTTCTTAAATTTCGAAAGTCTGCATCGACTCCGTGCGGTCGATTTTCGGAATTTAATTTTAGTATTTCCTAACTTTTGCTTTTATTCGTAAACTTTTGCTTTTTTCCCCCCCCATAACTTTGTCCCCTTTTAACGTAGTTTCAATTTCTTGGGCTCTTCTAGCCGTGCCTGACGAGTACTACTCGCAAGTTTTTATTTGGTTGCAATCGGACCTTCTGTCTGGGAGTTACCAAAAACTTGTGAGTTGCTCGTCACATTTGCTAAGGCGCAGAAAATTACCAACCTTAAGTTGGTAATTCTTGTTTTTATCCCTTGTCTGCAAAGTCCCTTAAGGACTTTGCATTCTTTCTCTTTAGCTTTATAGAGGCTCGGAAAACGCGTTTTACGACGCGTCGGCCCCCTCTATAAGTCCCATAGGGACCTCTCAGCAGAAGGAGGAAAAGTGCCGATTTTTTAGGGATAAGTTCGTAACTTATCCCATACAAATCGGCACTTCAACTCTCGTCGGTCGCTGACCGAAAAAAATTTGTAACATTTTTTCGGCTGAACTTTTTGGGGATTTTTCAACGTATTCGGGGAGTTCGTTTGTTGCTTTAACAATGCTCTTCTAGCACCGTTAGTTTCGGAGGTCCGAATTTTTTAAATTCGGCTGGGATTTCATTCGGAAATCCCAGATAACACAACTCGCCCGAAATTTTTGGAAAATTTCCAAAAATTTGCTGGGCTTTCTTTTGTGAAAGTTTTTTCATTGGGTAATTTGCGCGGTTAGTGGGGCTAGTGATCCTCTTTGGATTTGCGTCTCCCGGACATCCCGTTCGGGAGATAGAAATTTTTAAGTGGATTGCTCATTGGTCACACTAGGCGCTGCACTTTGCGTTTTCCGGTGGAAAATTTTCGTTAGAAAATTCGCCACCGGAAAAGTTGGGGGAGCGTGTCCAATCGGACAACAGGGGTGTAAGGGGGTACTAAAGGGCTACCTTTGGGTGCCCCGCGCGCCTCTCGGAGGCTAGCAATTCTCGTGTTGATGAAGGTCAAGTGTCGGATTCTGGGAATCCGGCGTCCTTAAAAAAGATCGGACTTGACCGTTCCGAAATTTTTGTTGGACTTTTTGACGGCGAAATGTCGGCGGCGGCGACAGATCGCAGCGAAACGGGTGAGGGGGGCATTGTTGTGCCGGACGGCCTAGGGTCGGTTTCGGAGCATGTGGTTTCGGAACATGAGGTCGAGGTCGACGTCGAAGTGGTCGAGGTCGAGGTAATGGAGAATGTCTTTGGACCCTCGAAGAGAGGATTAGTCCAGTCGGACTACAACCCGAGGCCTGAGTTGGGGCCGAAAGTAAGCACGGCGCGTCGGGGGGGCAAATCCCCCGCAATCGGTTCCCATTTGGGATTGGGCTTCTCGGAAGCACGGGTCCTGCTTCGGGACCTGAAATTCGAGGAGTTCCAGGCGGAGGCGGATAAGGCTTCGGCCTACCGCCTCGATTCTCCCGCGCTGGACACGAGGCCCTGTGCGGGCAAAAAGGGGAAGAAGAGGGGGGCTGAGAAGGCCGAGCCCGCACCCGAGCTCAGCTCGGATGAGGGGGAGCTGGACGAGGGAGACCCCATTGAGGTCGCCCGCAATGCCGCTTTCGCCGTGTTGGCGGAAGCCGGCAAATGCGGGAATATCAAGGGGACGATCTGGGGCCGGATCAACTCGGCCTGCAAGCGGGTGATGGGGGCGATGGACGCCCTCGAGGCTGATCGAGGTGGGCGCGCGCTGACAGCGCCAAGACCGCAGACGCCCTCGCGGTCAAACTGCAGGAGTTGGTCGGGGAATCGGCGGAGATATCCCGACCGACCAAATGCGCCGACCTACGCATCTCCGGTCTGGACGAGTCGGCGGAGCCGGAGTCCGTCCGCCAGGCGATCGCCGAGAAAGGGGGGTGCCACCCGGACTGCATCAGGGTGGGCACCATAAGATTGGGGCCTGTAGGGACGGGCTCTGTTATGGCCAGATGCCCGGTGGCCGCCGCCAAGGCCATCATCCAGGCTGGTCGGCTCCTGATCGGCTGGTCCGCAGCACGGGTCCAGGCGCTGGAGCCCCTCCCCATGCGCTGCTACAAATGCATGGGGACAGGGCATACCAGGGCGCTGTGCCCGTCCACTGCCGACCGAAGCAACCTCTGCTTCCGGTGCGGCATGGAGGGACACAGGTGTCGGGCTGCACAGCGAACCCTAAGTGCGCGCTGTGCACCCGATTCGGCCGCCCTGCCGGGCACGTGATGGGGGGTGAAAAATGCACCCCCCCAGAGGAAGAGTGGCCGCCCAGACCCCGGCCCCAGACCAGCGACTGTAAGCCACACGGCGTCGGAGGGGCTCATGGACACCGCCAATGCCAGCACGTCCGCTTGAGCTCCTCTAGGCGAACGCCAACCACTCCGCCCGCGCTCAGGATCAGCTGATGCAGTCCATGGCGGAGTGGGGCGTCGACGCGACGGTGGTCGCCGAGCCGTACTTCGTCTCCCCCCAATCTAATTGGGCTGGGGACGTGGACGGCTCGGTGGCAGTGGTGGTGCCGGCGTTCGGCGAATCCCCCCGTCTCTCCATAAAGGAGAGGGGGCAAGGATTCGTCGCGGCCAAATGGGGAGAGATATTGCTCATAGGAGTGTATTTCTCCCCAAACAGACCCCTGAGGGCATTCGAGGCCTTCCTCAGGGAGCTGGGGTTGGTGGTCGGGAGGGCGGCACCAATGCCGGTCTTGGTGATGGGGGACCTGAACGCGAAAAGCGGCGCGTGGGGTTCCCCCATCACCGACGCCAGGGGGACGGAGGTCGAGGGCTGGGCGGCCATGGCCGCCCTCGCACTGGTGAACCGGGGGACGGTGCAAACATGCGTGCGGCGGCAGGGGGGGTCTATCGTGGACGTAACGTTTGCGACCCCTGCCATCGCCGCGCGCATCCAGGACTGGCGCGTCCTGGAAGAAGCGGAGACCCTCTCTGATCACCGGTACATCCGGTGTAGGGTCTCCGCGTCATCGTCCCCTGGGGTGCAGCCTCGGGCCGGCTCGGGTCAGGGTTTCCCGAGGTGGACCCTTACCAAACTGGACCTGGATATGGCAGAAGAGGCTGCCATGATCCAGGTCAGGTGGTCGTCCCCGCCCGCCGGCTAAGACGTGGAAGAGAGGGCGAGACAGTTCCGGGCGTCGCTCACCGAGGTGTGCGACGCCTCGATGCCTCGGGCGCGGCGGATGCCCGCCAAAAAGCGGGTGTACTGGTGGTCGGAGGAGCTGGCGGACCACCGCGCCGCCAGTATTCGCGCGAGGCGGGCCTATCAGCGGTGCCGTAGGAGGAGGGCCCACACCCCCGCCGAGGAGGACCACTACCACCAGGTCCTCCAAGCGGCAAAGGCGGCACTCCAGGGGGCCATCGCCAAGGCCAAGGACTCCGCGCACGAGGAGTTCTTGGCCACCCTGGACAGGGACCCGTGGGGGCGGCCGTACCGCATCGTCCGCAATAAGATGCGGACCGCCCCCCCCATCGAGTCGCTAGAGCCGGAGCTGCTGCAGCGGGTGGTAGCCGGGCTCTTCCCGGGACCGCCAAACGTGTCGGTCCCGAGGATGGCGCCGCCACTAGCGGCAGAAGAGAAAGAGCTGGAGGCCCCCCCACCCGTCACAGATGACGAAATGGTGGGGGCTGTAGACCGGCTGCGCAGATGCAGGAAGGCACCGGGGCCGGATGGGGTCCCGGGCAAGGTCCTTCCTGCCGCGCTGAAACACCTGGGGAGCCGCCTCAGGCAGTTGTACGACGACTGCCTGGCGGCTGGGCGGTTCCCCCGAGTGTGGAAGCAGGGGAGGCTGTGCCTGTTGGCAAAGGAGGGTCGACCCGCAGACTCTCCTTCGGCCTACAGGCCTATTGTACTCCTGGACGAGGTGGGCAAAATGCTGGAGCGAATAATCGCCTCCCGCATCCAGAGCCACCTCGTCCAAGTAGGGCCGGGCCTTTCAGCCCAACAGTTTGGGTTTCGGGCGGGGCGGTCGACGCTGGATGCGCTGACCGCCCTGCGCGAATTCTGCGGGCGCGCGGAGGAAAAAGGGGAGGGGGTCATGGCGTTGTCACTCGACATCGCCAACGCCTTCGGCACCCTCCCCTATGGCGTGATAGAGGAGGCACTCCGATACCACGGAGTGCCCCTCTATCTGAGGAGGCTGATAGGGCACTACCTACAGGGCAGGGTAGTGTCCTATCAGGCGAGAGGGGGCGGGATGGAGGAGCGGCGGATGGCCTGCGGCGTTCCACAGGGGTCCGTGTTGGGACCCCTGCTGTGGAACGTCGGCTTTGATTGGGTGATCCGCCTCACGCTTCTCCCCCGGATGGCAGTCGTCTGCAACGCAGACGACACCCTCGTAGCCGTCCGGGAAAACAGTTACGAGGAGACGGCCCGGCGTGCGACGGTGGCCACCACAATGGTGGTGGACCGCATCCGCATGCTGGGCCTGCGGGTGGCCCTACCGAAGACGGAGGCAATCGTCTTCGGGGGGAGGGGCCAGGAATGGAGGATCCCCGCGGGGGCGGGGATCCGTGTGAGGGGGGAAATCGTCAAGGTGAAGGCCCAGATCAAGTATCTGAGCCTTCAACTCGACAGGCGGTGGAGCTTCGAGGGCCACTTCAAGGCCCTCGCTCCCAGAGTGGTAAAGGCGGCGGCGGCCCTTGGCAGGTTGCTCCCGAACGTGGGGGGCCCCAGCGCGCCATGCAGACGCCTCTTCGCGGGCGTCGTTAGAAGCATGGCGCTATACGGGGCTCCGATATGGGTCGACTCTTTAAAAGAGTCGACCAAGGCCCTGCTGCGGCGACCACAGAGGGTGGTCGCCAACAGAATTTGCAGGGCCTACGTGACGGTCTCGTTCGGGGCGGCCTGCGTCCTCGCAGGGACAACCCCCTGGGAGCTCGAGGCGGGGGTGTGGGCGGAGGCGCACGCCAGGAGGGTCAAGGGCCGGGCGAGAGGAGAACGCCTGGCCCCGGAGGAGGTGGCCCACGCGCGCCGCGAGGCCGCCGACAGGATGAGGGACCGGTGGAAAGCGAGCCTGGCAGACCCCTTTTGTGGCATCCGCACCATAGAGGCTGTCCGCCCGCTGCCTTCCGACGGCACGGGACTCTCTCCTTCCGACTCACGCAGGTGTTGACCGGGCATGGCTGCTTCGGTCATTACCTGCACAGAGTCGCGAGGAGGGAGCCGACCCCGTCGTGCCATGAGTGTGGCGCGGGGGACGATACGGCGCAGCACACCCTCGCGGTGTGCAGCGCCTGGGAGTCTCAGCGCCGCACTCTGGTGGCGACAATCGGGAGCGACCTCTCGCTGCCCAGCGTGGTAGCCGCCATGCTGGACAGCGACAGGTCGTGGGAGGGAGTGGCCTCTTTCTGTGAGGACGTCATGTCACAGAAAGAGGCCGCGGAGCGGGTGCGCGAAGAGGCCGTCGACGCACACCCGCTCCGGCGCAGACGATGGGGGAGGCGGCGGAGACAGTTCGCTGCCCGCCAACTTCCCCAGTGAGGCCTGCGGGTATGGGGGTGGAGCACCCCTGCCCGCCGTAGGCTAGGCCTCACGGTCTGAGGGGGAGGTTCAGCGTTGTTACCCGGTCAGGTACAGAAGTTCGCCCTAGGGGATTTTCGAGTGAAACAAGAATAAAATTATAACAATAGGTTTTTATTGATTAAATAAAAGCTCCCTAGGACGACTAGAGACTCTAGGTCGTAAGTTTGTAATTCTTGTGCCTAATTCCTAACTTGAGTCAATTAACGTGATCGCTCGCACTCCCCTGGCCGTGACCCGACGTGTAGTAGCGTAGGCTTGAGGTTCGGCAGGTCTCCGTAGGCTGCAAGGGCGTAGAAGGCTCGGCAAGGGTACGGTTGTCCAAGTAACCGGCTGGTAGCAGCTCGGTCAGGGTACAGTGTCCAAGTAACCGGCAAGAGGTGCCCTGCAGGTGGCTCGAGGATATGCGAAGCTTGGGGAACGTGAGCCCGTAGGTGGTTAAGTAGTCCGAAGGTAATTGGGTAGCCCGTAGGTAGATGGGTAGCCCGTAGGAAGTTTGGTAACCCGTAGGTAGTTTGGTAGCCCGTAGGAAGTTGCCCTGTAAAGATTTAGTGCTTTACAGGCTGGCCACTAGCGGGAACTGATGCCATACTGAAGCTCGAGGAGACGAGAGTCCAACCAGGGAGCTAGAGCTCGCCAAGTTGTGGTGTGGCATCAGTTCGAAAGGTTTACAAGTGGCAAGGTAAGAAAGAAAAGCTACGTTACATTGAGAAGGAAAGAAATAGTGAAGTTAAAACTCAGTGACGGTTACGGTTTGAAATTACAAGGTGCGACCGTTGAGCAAGTAGATTTAAATTAATAATTATAACAAAGACTTAGAAATTTACAGAAAGAAGTTAAAGAAACGGTCGCAGGATTTAAGTTAGAACAAATTAAGATAGAAATAAATTAAATACAATCTGAAAGAAACACATACACGAAAAATACAATTTTATAAGAACAATTTAGAACAGTTATTAGCAGAGAGAGAGCTTACCAGTTGGGCAGAGGTTTCACCGTTTAGAGGTGGTTGTAGTGATGTAGAAAATATGAGCTCTCTGAGAGCTGCAGGGGCTTTTAAAGCCCATTTCCTGAGCTTCCCTTCCAGAGGAAAGGGGTCGTAACTAATTCAAACAAACCCCGCCCCTAACGATTCTAAATGTTGCCAGCGCTTATTTATACCGTTTGGTAAAGTAAACGCTGGCTTTAGCAGCGCCCTCTAGTGTGGCTCGAAGTGATATAGCACAGCGTAACAGCGTCCCTGACCTCCCCCTCCTTTGGCGCGGGTTAGCCTCGGCAAGTAGGCTGGGGCGCCGGTCAGGCGTCGTTGTGGGTCATGACTGAGGTCCCACGGCGCCTGGTAGAAAGCCGGTTCGAGGGTGACGCCTAGGGAGGTTTTAGTTCGGGTATGCCCCCACTCTGGGGGGAGAGTCCCACATATCCCCCGGCCGCTCCAGGCCGGGGTGAAGCTATAAAGCTTTCCTCCCTAGTCAAAAAAAAAAAGGTGAGGTTAGGTTAGGTTGTGGGGGAATCGGCGGTCGTATCCCGACCGACGAAGTGCGCGGAACTCCGAATCACCGGCCTAAATGAGTCGGCGGAGCCGGAGGCGGAGCCGGAGGCGGTCCGTATGGCGCTGTCACAGAAGGGAGGCTGTCCCCTCGACAGCATCCGGGTTGGCTCTGTAAGGATGGGGCCCACAGGAACGGGCTCCGTCCTGGCCAGCTGCCCAGTGGGAGCCGCTAAAATTGTAATCGCGGCCGGTCGGCTCACAGTCGGCTGGTCAGCGGCGCGCGTACAAGCGCTGGAGCCCCTTCCCATGCGCTGCTACAAGTGCATGGGAACTGGGCATACGAGGGCGCTGTGCCCGTCCACTGCCGACCGAAGCAACCTCTGCTTCCGGTGCAGCATGGAGGGACATAGGTCGTCGGGCTGCACAGCGAACCCTAAGTGCGCGCTGTGCACCCGACTCGGCCGCCCTGCCGGGCACGTGATGGGGGGTGAAAAATGCACCCCCACCAACCAGAGGAAGATCGGCCGCCCAGACCCCGGCCTCCAGACCAGCGACTGTAGGCCACACGGCGACGGAGGGGCTCATGGACACCGCCAATGCCAGCACGTCCGCTTGAGCTCCTCCAGGCGAACGCCAACCACTCCGCCCGCGCTCAGGATCTGCTTATGCAGTCCATGGCGGAGTGGGGCGTCGACGCTACGGTGGTCGCCGAGCCGTACTTCGTCTCCCCCCAATCTAATTGGGCTGAGGACGTGGACGGCTCGGTGGCAGTGGTGGTGCCGGCGTTCGGCGAATCCCCCCGTCTCTCCATAAAGGAGAGGGGGCAAGGATTCGTCGCGGCCAAATGGGGGGAAATACTACTCGTAGGAGTGTATTTCTCCCCAAACAGGCCCCTGAGGGCATTCGAGGCCTTCCTCAGGGAGCTGGGGCTGGTGGTCGGGAGGGCGGCACCAATGCCGGTCTTGGTGATGGGGGACCTGAACGCGAAAAGCGGCGCGTGGGGTTCCCCCATCACCGACGCCAGGGGGACGGAGGTCGAGGGCTGGGCGGCCATGGCCGGCCTCGCACTGGTGAACCGGGGGACGGTGCAAACATGCGTGCGGCGGCAGGGGGGGGTCTATCGTAGACCTAACGTTCGCGACCCCTGCCATCGCCGCGCGCATCCAGGACTGGCGCGTCCTGGAAGAAGCGGAGACCCTCTCTAATCACCGGTACATCCGGTGTAGGGTCTTCGCGTCATCGTCCCCTGGGGTGCAGCCTCGGGCCGGCTCAGGTCAGGGTTTCCCGAGGTGGAACCTGACCAAACTGGACCTGGATATGGCAGAAGAGGCTGCCATGATCCAGGTCAGGTGGTCGTCCCCGCCCGCCGGCGAAGACGTGAATGAGAGGGCGAGACAGTTCCGGGCGTCGCTCACCGAGGTGTGCGATGCCTCGATGCTTTGGGCGCGGCGGATGCCCGCCAAAAAGCGGGTGTACTGGTGGTCGGAGGAGCTGGCGGACCTCCGCGCCGCCAGTATTCGCGCGAGGCGGGCTTATCAGCGGTGCCGTAGGAGGAGGGCCCACACCCAAGCCGAGGAGGACCACTATTACCAGGTCCTCCGAGAGGCAAAAGCGGCTCTCCAGGAAGCCATCGCCAGGGCCAAGGACTCCGCGCACGAGGAGTTCTTGGCCACCCTGGATAGGGACCCGTGGAGGCGGCCGTACCGCATCGTCCGCAATAAGATGCGGACCGCCCCCCCATCGAGTCGCTGGAGCCGGAGCTGCTGAAGCGGGTGGTAGCCGGGCTCTTCCCGGGACCGCCAAACGTGTCGGTCCCGAGGATGGCGCCGCCGCTGGGAGCGGTAGAGGAGGAGCTGCAGGAAGCCCCCCCACCCGTCACAGATGACGAAATGGTGGGGGCAGTGGACCGCTTGCGCAGGTGCAGGAAGGCACCGGGACCAGATGGGGTCCCGGGCAAAGTCCTTCCTGCCGCGCTAAAACACCTGGGGTGCCGCCTCAGGCAGTTATATGATGACTGCCTGGCGGCTGGGCGGTTCCCCAGCGTGTGGAAGCAGGGGAGGCTGTGCCTGTTGGCGAAGGAGGGTCGACCCGCAGACTCTCCTTCGGCCTACAGGCCCATTGTGCTCCTAGACGAGGTGGGCAAGATGCTGGAGAGGATTGTTGCCTCCCGCATTCAGAGCCACCTCGTCCGGGTAGGGCCGGGACTCTCGGACAAACAGTTCGGGTTCCGAGCGGGGCGGTCGACGCTGGATGCTGTGACCGCCCTGAAGGAGTTCTGCGGCTACGCGGCGGGAAGAGGAGAGGGGGTCATGGCGGTGTCGCTAGACATCGCCAACGCCTTCGGCACCCTCCCCTACGGTGTGATAGAGGAGGCACTCCGATACCATGGAGTGCCCCTCTATCTGAGGAGGTTGATAGGACACTACCTACAAGGCAGGGTAGTGTCCTATCAGGCGAGGGGAGGTGAAATGAGGGAGCGGCGGATGGCCTGCGGCGTTCCACAGGGGTCCGTGTTGGGACCCCTGCTGTGGAACGTCGGCTTTGATTGGGTCATCCGCCTCACGCTCCTCCCCCGGATGGCTGTCGTCTGCTATGCAGACGACACCCTCGTAGTCGTCCGGGAGGACAGCTATGAGGAGACGGCCCGGCGTGCGACGCTGGCCAGCACAATGGTGGTGGACCGCATCCGCATGCTGGGCTTGCGGGTGGCCCTCACGAAGACGGAGGCAATCGTCTTCGGGGGGAGGGGCCAGGAGTGGAGGATCCCCGCGGGGGCGGGGATCCGCGTGAGGGGAGAAATCGTCGAGGTGAAGGCCGAGATCAAGTA